>OY987207.1:26719605-27356517 GCA_963920795.1 Eutolmus rufibarbis
TTTTGTACCACATTCCAGGAAATAAAATTTTTAGCAAGAATGCCATTTACCGAACGTACGGCGCGCATAATGGTCACGCCGTGAAATGGCAAAACGTACTGACCCAAAGATATGTATAAAGATAGACCGCTCAATCTCCTGTCTCAAGCGGCCGCCAATTTGACAACCTACTGCCACAGAGGGACGAGACAAGATATATAAGAATTTATATAGCGCTGTCTATTTTTATCGCATTGCCTCGATAGGCCGCAGGTTTTTTTAACTGAATTGCTGACAAAATTATTTGAATTTAAATATTTGTTGAACAAAAGTTTTAAAAATATTAGCTTTAAATTCAATTAATATAAATAAAAATACGTTTAACAGTATTCTGGAAACCAAAAACTTCACTTGTGAAATTTTAAACCACCAACAGTTGAATGAAAATCGACAACTTTCAAAGAAAATAATCCAACTCCTAGACTTCATCAACGTATTTTAATTTCTTTAAAATAAAATCCTATATGTTTTTCCAGGAATGGATTGTATGAAGAAGAATTCCAATGTAAGTATGTACAATATAAATTTCCATCCGCAGAATGCCATAGTCATGGATTTCTATAGAGATGTATTTCTAGAAAATACCACTCCAAATTTACCATCAAGTGCTAATTCAGGTTAAAAAGCCTTGTCAAATTTACTCATCATAAAAAAAATATAGTGCGTGGAGTCCCTCCGCGCGGAAGAAGTGAAACTTCGTAATGTGGAAATGAAAATAGGAAGGGGTAGAAATTGATTTTTAGTGAACTCATATTGTTTCTTTAAGACAAACTTTATTAACATTGCTTACAATTCACAATTGATCGCATTCAGCTAATTTCACGACGCTCACACTGTTTACTTCGCTGCATAGCAAGAATACCACGCGCATGCGCTGATTTACCGACTCACTCTCTTTCTCTCTCCTACTTTCTACCTTTGTGTATCTTTCTTTCTCTCTCCCTCTTGCGTTGGAATATTGGACGCTACTCGTTGCTAACGCTCGCGCTGGCCTGTAACAGGTATACTACGCGCATGCGTTCGAGTGCCACTCATTCACTCTCGCTCTGTCTCTTTCTATTCCCCCTCCATGGTAGCGTTAAACGTTTAATGCAACCTTGTTGGAAGTCGCATTAGAAGTTTCACTTCAAAAAACATTTATTTAAAATAAATCCAAAAGTACTTTTGCTGAAACATTCGTTATAATTTTCATTATTCATTCATTCATTCAAATACTAATTAAAAGTTACATTTGAGATAAATGAAAATAAAATTTTGACAACGCCCTTCACTCTATGGAGGAGAGTGCAACAAATTTATTTTTCCAACAATCTCATCCTTTTTGTTGTTGGCCTATTAATCTAAAACTTAAAATGACCCTCTTTTCGTTATAGTTTTTAAATGAAAATAACTATTTAAGCAGTTCTTTAACATCCGTGCGGTTACGTTGGGTAGTTAATAATTTGGGCAATATTAAACTTGTTTGCGACAATTAATATATTATAATTGTGGCAGTAAATTATAGCTATTAATACAAAATTATTTGATTAGTTATTTAATTCTACAGCGACAGTCTGCAAAACTTTCTTGAGTGGTAGATTAAATACCTACATATTGTGCAATTATTTGAGCAGTAAAAAGATTGAACGGGCATTTAGATAAATAGTTCGCTAGTTCTCTGCGTTAGAATCTCTAGAAATACGTATTTTTGCTATCAATTAATTTTTGTATTTTTTTTCCAAATTCTAAAAGTCCAAAAATTCATACTAAAGTAACCCTCATAATCTACTAGATTAAGAAAAATCAATAACATAAAAAATAGTTTTGAAACAATAAATACTAATCTCAATAACATAGATAACAAATGCTTTCGACTGGAAACAAATATAATAACACCAACAACAAATAAAACAACAGCTAACCATAAATACAAAAACAATAGTTTCAATAGTTTAACTAAAACATTGATCTTGTAAACCAAAATTAAGAACATTCTTTTTAAATTTAAAATATAAATTTATTTAAGGTTTTTCTTTTACAAAAGTTATAGAACTACTTAACACAGCGGACCAATTCTGATTTATTAACTGCTCATACTTTACTCCTCGTTTCCATTTGCTGCTCATATTAGGTGTGTTCGATGAAATAACTGCCAAGTTCCAGAGCGCTCCGGATCGCTACAGGGAAAAAATTAAATAGTGAATAGTGAAATAGGTTTTTCAATAATTATATTTAGTTTAAGCACTCAAAAATCTTTTTAAACACTTTTACTTACAGAATTCACTTATCCTGACTGAAGTTATAATATTTTTACGCTTCTTTTAAATCCCGTAAAACAGTGGCGTGCTCTCAAGAACAGCTTGAACTTTTTGCTGTTTTTCTTCAAGAAGATCAAGGCGACCTCTATAAGGCTATAATTTTGTACAGAGCTGAAAATTAATTGTGAATTCACTTCACAAGAAACTATCAAACACTGATGGCAGTGACGCTGGCAAGGAAGGTTCCGCAATTATGTTAACAATAGTTTGGTTCACGTTAATGTTCTTTAATTCGATTAAACCGATCCAGTCAGATCCATCGAATTTATACTGGAATAGTTGTGTTATCAAGAAGGGCACTTGATGCCAAACCAGCGATCACTAACAACGAAAAGGTGAATTTTGCGAACTGACACACTTCACTTGCATCATGTTCATGGTTTTAACGTAACACTTTATCATGTTTAAGCGAATTTAGTTGTGATCTCAAACTGCAAGGTCCACCTACTGAACAAGTGATATTACTGGAAGCTTTTCATTGTTGAACAGGTTTAATGAATTATTACTTCAACCGGTTTGCTACCAGCGTTACACACGACAGCTGCGTTTTTGGATCAGAACTTGTTTAGTTTGAGAGAAAGACAGATATGCGCTTTTGCGAAGTGTTAAAATAAAAGTCAGTGGAAGAATAGATTCGTGTTTATGTTTGTTCTGCCGCAATTAATTTGGGTTAATTTTAACAATTGAATATATAAAAATGTATGAATAGGATTTGTTTATTGAGTTATGCATTTCTCAAAGTCTGTTAGCAAATTAGTGAAAGCCACGGTATACAGAAGACAAAGTATGATTGCCAGAAACGATGGTCCCCCATCTTGCGCGTCACATTGGATGCATGTTTTGACAGCGCCGAACGTGGTTTTAATTGTGCCGTTATTAATTGTAAAAACTATGCCGGGAGAAAACATTTTGTGAAAGAAGTGAGATATTTTTCTTTTCCCAAAGAGCCGAAATTGTTTCGTACGTGGGTTTTACTTGTGGAGAAAAAGAAAATTACAATCTAAAAACTGAGAATTTGTTCAGAACACTTCGACAAAGGTTAGGTTGCAAGACATGTTACTCGGTGAATCTATTCTTAAAAGATGTTTGGAAAGAAAGTGCAGTGCCTTCAAGAAATATTCCAGCTACGAGCAGTCCTGTTAGCGAAAGAAAGGAAGCTGAACCAATTCGGGAAGCATTAATTGAAAAGGCTATGAGTTTTTATGGAAGGTAAGATATTCATTACGATAATCTCCAAACTTAGATTAAATAATTTGATAAATAGTTCCAAGGAAGAAGGAAGTGCCTCCGAAGCTATAGAGGAACGGATAGCAGAAGCAGACGAACCAGCGCAACCCAGCCAGATATTATTAAATAAAGAAGTTCAGACTGAGTAAATAGCTGATGGGCTTATTTGTTTAAATAGTGATTAACCCATTTGTATTTTTATAGGGTAGAAACAGAAGTTAGCCGGGAATTGAAAATAATGAGCCTGGAAGCTGAAGTCCGCAGGCTAAAGGCGGCGCGGCGCGCAAAAGAGATTTGAAGCGATGCGAGAGTCAAAAGTCCGAGCAAGGACAAATTAAGAAAATGTTCACCCCAGTACAACTTGAAAGCTGAGACCACCATACAAAGAGTCAACCTGGAACAGTGAGGACATCGCATCTATCATTATATTCTGCAGGCGCTGTCGACTTCTAAAAAAGGAATTTACCTCTACCAAGCGCACCAAATCTAAGAAAGTGGGCGTCAAAACTGAACCTTGAGCCAGGTATAATAAATTGTGTATTTATAATAGTTTGTTAGAAAAAGCCGACTATAGTTCGGTAGAAAGGTTTTGTATACTTTCGTTTGACGAAATGAAAGTAAATTATTGTTATGAATATTATAAGAAAAACGATAAGGTTTTGAGTGCAAACAAATATGCTCAGGTAGCTCTGCTTAGAGGTTGATTTAAAAGTTGGAAACAAATCATTTATTATAATTACGGAAACAAATCATTTATTATAATCACTATTTTTAAATCTATTATTGAAGAATTTAGGCAAATTTCATTCAATTTGGTTCCTGTAGTTTCGGATATGGGATAAACTAATATAGCATTGTGGAAAGAACTTAACATAAGTGAAAATTAACCATTCTATGCGGGTACGGATAACGAAACAGAAAAGAAATTCTTTTTTGCTGATGTTCCTCATTTAATCAGGTTATTTTGTAATCATTTCCTAGATACAGGATTTATTTTAGACAATAAAGTTATTGATGCTGAACTAGTTAGGGAAATGTTACTTCTGGAACATACTGATTTAAGAATTTGTCACAAGCTTACACAGAAACATATTACTGTAACGCACGCAGGACGTCAAAAAGTAAAATTAGCAACGCAGTTGTTTTCACATTCTGTTTCAAAAGGCATTAGGAGAGGTATGTCGCTAGGCAAAACTAAATCTCCAAATTCTCTAGAATGTAGCGATTTTTTAAAATGTGTTAATGATTGGTTCGACGTTTCTAATTCAAAATGTGCTGCAACTGATGCGAGAGATAGAGTTAAGGCTTTTGGGTTAGCTTTAAGGGGTTAGGCCATTCAAGAGACCGTAAAAATAGGCTTTTTTGCGATTTTATTTTCAGGAAAAATATAAAATAAATCGCGTTTATAAAGGTAGAAGTTTATTGTACATATGATTGCCTGTAAAACATAATTTTTATAGAATAATTTATTTAAAAATGGCGGCTGTGCACCGTTTCTTAGATGACCTCTCTTTTTTGGAAGGGTCTACGGCCATACCAACAGCTTCTGTAAATTTTGAATTATGATGAGTTACTAAATTTTTTTTTATTGTACATAACAACAGCTAGAGAAGTACGTAGGATTTTTTTGATATATTGATTTTTGGCCGAATGGCGCACTTCCAAAGTCAAACTTGCAAAATTCGCAGAAAATCACCAGAAAATTGTTAATAACAAATGGACTATGCCATATAAAAAGAAAGTCCTACGTACTTATTTAGACAATATATTTTTAAAGATTTAGTTAAAATTTGAAGTAAATTGGTTGAAAATTGTTCGAGTTATGGGTACGGCCAACTTGAAAAATGCAGTTTTGAGATAAACGCGTTTAAAATTTTAAGTTATATAAAGTCATGAAAAATTTAGCAATACCTTTAATCCGCGATGCCTGCACCATATAATTGGTCTTCTAGATTAGTGTCCTGTTCTTCCATTTCTTTTCTATTGGATCTTAATGCGATCCTGCGCTCTTTTGCAGCTTCAGACAGCGATCTCTCTGCAAGCTTTATGCGCTCTTTTTCAATCTCCAAGCACATTTCGTAGCTGTTTGGGCCGATTTCTAAATCCATCGCTTTCATTATGTGCAAAATTGAAGCAAAGCCGTCATTGTACACGCAAACTGCAATATCCATTGCTATATCCAACACAGTTTTACCACTAAGAATGGATTTTGGGGCCAATGCTCATACAGTCGAATTAAAACTTTGATTATAGTTTTGAGTATAATCGCCGATGCATCGGGTAAGAAGATCGTCTCTGGTCAATTCTTCGTAGACTGGCTTGATAGGTTCAAACACTTCAATTGGAAGTGCTGGCTTATGTTTGTACTCAGCCAAACTATTTGTAGCTTTAGCCTTTTGCCATGAGCACCATGAATTCTCTCCGATCGGACATTTATCGTGCTGTGGTTTTGCGTCAGTAGGTAATTTATGATAGGTACTGTTTCTCATGTTTTCAATTGAATCACAGTATCTACGAATGGTTAATCTATAATAAATAGAGGGTTCGTCTATTACTCCCGTTAATTTGCTTCTTCCACTGAGACCTTTTGTATTCTTTTTCAAATTACGTAGGTGGGTACCCATTCGCTTTTGAACGTGATCTATACACTCTTTCTTGAGTATTGTGACATTCTCATAGGGCTTAGCATCAGTAATGCCTTTAAAAGTCTTAGAATCACCGTCACCAATATAATGGGTATATTGTACCTGGTGCAAAGCTTCGGATCGCTGAAACATCTCAACAACTGCATCGATCTCCATTTTTCTTGCTGATCTATCGTGATTCACATCGCACTTATCTTTATGATTTTGTGCCCACTCCGTATATTCTTCGGTATCTTCTTTATTCTTCCAGTACTCACACGCCTTACAGTATTTTGATTTCACTGCGCAGTCTATAATTTTTGCACTGTAATTGCCAATAAGAGTGACTAAGCCAAACAAGAACGTAAACCCACATTTTCTCCACGAACCATCGCCTGATACAATAATTCAATTTTCTCCTTTTTCAATAGTAATAGTTGTCTCATCCAGTGGCGGGGCAAGACCTAAATTTGATGTGGGCAAGATATATTTTGCGAGGCCCCCTGATGGATGACGCAAGAGGTAGGATTTTGTTGAGAGAAAAAATTTTTTGATACTCAAATTTTTATTCATAAAAATGCAAACTTCTTTATTGTAATTATTTTACATTATTAAGTATACCTCAACTAACAGTAAAGTAAACAATTAAAGAAACATAAATGTTCTGCTTTTAGCCTTACTGAACTCCCTAATAACTGTGTCGTAATCCAGATTAGATGGTATATTTGCCTCGATAGATAAAACTGCCAACGCTGAAAGTCTTTCCTGACCCATTGTACTTCTTAAATAATTTTTTATTAGTTTTAATTTTGAAAAACTCCTTTCAGCTGAGGCTGTACTTACTGGTACTGTTAACAAAATTCGAATGACAATATAAATATTCGGGTAAATTTCTTTTAAATTATTTTCAGTTATGTATTGAAGCAGCTGTTTCATATCTCTCATGAAGTCGGGTAAATTTGGGACCATTGTTTGTAATTCTTCATATAATTCGTAAGGTTAGAAGTCACTGGTCTCACCCACTCGCAGGACAGTGTGTAAATCTTGACAATTTTTTAATATATACTCTTTTGAAACATTTTTCAACTTTCTTATATCGTAGAGAAAACCAAAATTCTCAAAATGTTGATTCAAAGATTTAAATCTTGAATCCATATTGCTCACTATGGAATCAATCATGGTGTTAAAAAAATCTATTTCGTACCTGCTTTTGGGAGACTGTATAGGTTCATCGCTTCTTTCATAATCGAACATTCTTTTCTTTTTGGCGACTCTTTTGTTTTTAAATTCTTTTGGCAGATCATAACTGCTTTTGTTAATAAATTGATGAGCATCAGACAAGCATTGTTCAAACCCAGTTTGTCGATATTCTTTAATCCAGTCACAAAAAGTACGCAAGTGTTCAAGAGCAAGGCTTAAATGGACTTGTACAGATTGCCATAATTTGCTTATAATATTAACACGCGATAATATCTCATACCATATATGTAACGATATGATGAATTCTAAATTGAACATTTCGTTCAAAACTGAATTACAATCACTAAGAGTTTCAGAGTATTCCGTGTTCTTTTTTAAGGTTTCAATGCATTCAACAACATCATCAAATTGCAATAATATGGCCTTTACTGCCTCGATTCTGCTTTCCCACCTTGTGTCTGATAAAGGCTTTATGGTAAGCTTTAATTTGTCTTTTATTAACTCCCAGCGTTTGCTGGATCTTGAAAATAGCAAATCAATTTTCTGAATAAAACCAAAAAATGTTTTTGCTGCCGCGGAAGAATTAGCTGTATCTACCAACAGCAGTTTCCAACTATGACACCCGCACGGTGTAAAAAATGCCCTGGGATTAATATTTAATATTCGAGTTTTAACTCCACTGTTTATGCCTATCATATTTGAACCATTGTCGTATCCTTACCCACGACAATTTTGAATATCTAGTCCATTTTTTTTCTAATTTCTTCAGTATTGCATTAGTTAGATATTCTCCAGTCGTCTCAGTGACAGCAAGAAATCCAATAAAGTTTTCTTTTATTGTGCCGGTTGACGTATCACAAAATCTTAAGATTACTGACATTTGTTCAACTCGACTAGAATCTCTGGTGCAGTCAAGTAAAATGTAATAATATTTTGCCTCTTTTACTCTACGTATCACTTCATCAGTAACTGTTTGTGACATCAATGTGATCAATTAATTTTGAATATCGTGGCTTAGATAATGGTGTGCAAGTTGTTTGTCGTTAATGCGCTTCATATGTTCCCGTAATGTAGGATCATATTTAGATATCAATTTAAATAAGTCTATAAAGTTACCAGAATTCCTACCAGAACTTTCGTCTCCTCTCTTGAGAGATTCTCTGTGACCCCTAAATGCCAGATTATGAGAAGCTAAGAAATTAATTATATCAATTAATCTCTCAAACAAATTCTGCCAATGTTTTTGAGATTCTTCTATCAGTATTGGAGTAAAACAATTGTATAAGTTTTTGTAATTCACTTTTATTATAAAAAATAACTAAATTCACTCTGTTGCTTCTGATGCTTCTTTCTTGACGTTTTATTCAGAAGTGAGGATATCTCTGCTCTCTGTTTGTATAAAGGAGCGGCACTCAGTGACAGCAACGGCCTAAGGCCCAAAGCTCATCGTCTACACTCCCTCCCTTTGGGCCGTTCTACCCCTCTGTTGTATGTTCTGTAAATATAGATTATTTATAATATAATTTTAATTA
Organism: Eutolmus rufibarbis; assembly: GCA_963920795.1. Classification (NCBI taxonomy): domain Eukaryota; kingdom Metazoa; phylum Arthropoda; class Insecta; order Diptera; family Asilidae; genus Eutolmus; species Eutolmus rufibarbis. The sequence continues at coordinate 26,728,525 of OY987207.1, forward strand.
TGTATTTTACTCTGATAATATTTTCTCTCTGAGGTAAGGGTAATTTGGTAAAGGTAATGGTTTAGTCATTATATCTGCTATGTTTTCATTTGATTGAACCCATTGCACTCTGATTTTCCCTTCAATGGCTAGACTTTTTACATAATCCCCATGAGTTTGCGCCATGTGTTTCTTTTTCCCTTCTGTTTCTCTAATTTTTAAATTAATTGAATTATCCGTTATGTTTGAAATATCTATGTCTACCTGGCTTGTGCTTGGAGCACTTTGTTTGTTATGATTATCTATATTATTATTTGTGTTAGTTGTTTTATTACTCTGCTCTGAATGTGTGATTAGTAGGGTAGAATTTGAGTTAGGTACCATTGTTCCTCTGCTAATTAATCTAGGGATGTTTTCCTCTCTAGTATCCTCTGATGTTTGCCTCTGATTAATGTGTATTTGTCTCATGAGTCTAGCCGTTGCCTCCATTGATTCAGTATTAGCCTCAATGGCTCTCCTCTGGGCTTCTGATGACTCTCTTACGCCCTGCAGTGCGCTTACCATCTGCTTCATGAGCTCTCCCTGTGCTTTTATCAGGTTCGCTAAGGCTATGTTAATAGAAAACAAATATAAGCTAGATTTAAACTCTGTCTCTGTTTTGTTTGGACTTTATTTGTATAAGCATGTTATATTATGTTTATACAGTCTTTGTCTTAGGATCCTTTAGATATAAAATCTAACCTCCCCATTTACAGTACTGTTATTATTTGTGTCTTTACCTATGTTACTGTTGACAATTTCAGTATTTGTTGTTGTGGCTGCAGACGGTATGTCGGATCTTATTCTCCTCTGGCTCTGCTCCGCTCCATTACTCGGACCTCCGTCTCTGTTTGTCGAGCTCTGTTGTTCTGTATTCTCTGTATTGCCAAACAAACTCTGTATTATTATTTTGACACATTAATAATTATTGAACTTCAAAATTATTCAGATCCGTTATAGAAATTTCTCTCAGTTGTGTACTCCCTCCCAATTCAACTGACTGTACAACAGTTTCGTTGCTACTAAATGGGTGGCAGATGCGCATTTACAGAACTGAGTTTTGTCCCTATAGATCTTGTATATATATACTTATATATATGAGTATCATACGATAATGCATTTATATATTTCTAATTCATTATTACAATATTCAATATCATGCAATTCTATCTTTTTCAATCCATTCACAACGTACCACGTGTGAATCTTTCTAGTATTGTGCATTCCATTTATATATTTTATATGCAAAACAACTTCGCACTTGGTATTCTCATAACGACAGTTGTTTTGCCTTCATTGTAAGCGTACCCAAAAATGGCTGCGCTCTGTTCCTCTGACATGCGAGCTTGCTATCTTGCTCTTTTTTTTTTTTTTTTAACAGACGAGTCTTCCCGCGCGACTCTGGAATCTCCGCGCGCAACACGCACGTGTTTCCACACGCCGTCGCGCCCCTTTTTACTTCAGCGCATTGACGCTGCTCTGACTCTGCCGGTGATTCCTGGAAGTCGCGGCAACGACCCGAATTATTTCGTCAGCGTGTGGACGCCCTGATTTCGCGTACCTTGCAATTCTCTCACTCCGCACACTCTGTAATTAAATTTCACTTACCCATTTTTTTTTTTTTTTTTTTGGACTCTGACTTTCTTCTTTTTGACTGTAATGTATATTTTTAAATAAATTATTCTAGGCTTGCGGATCGCTGCTGAACCGCGGTCGGTATCTAATTGGCCGCGCTTCCGGAACGCCAAAAAAAGGTAATGCTCATTATGTTAGGGCACGGTGCGAAACCGCGAGGGGGGTTCAGTCGGGATGGCCTGGCTCTCGGAGCCCCGCAAGCATCATAATCACCACAAAAAAAAATTTTTAGTTAATGGAGAATGGTAGCATGTATGGCCTGCTCGGGCGCGTCGGGCTGGTTAGCACGGCCTAGCTCGTCGGACGGGGGGGGGGCCTTGAGCTGCCTAATCATGCTGGAACATATTACTCTGTTTATATCACGCGCTCTACATGAGAAAAAAAAGGGAAGAAAGCCGGGGGTGATGAGAGAGAGAGAACCCAAGGATCAGGACTCAGCTAAAGAAACTTCGAAAATTACTCCATGTGAGTTTATTTACCTTATGACCGAAAAAAAATTCACAATAATGCGAGGTTGTCTAGGTATGACCGGAAAAATTTCACAATATAGCTGGATTATTTAATATGACCGAAAAAAATAATAGTTTTTCACAATAGTGCTACGTTAATTAGGTATGGAAAAAGTATAAATTTCACAATAAGGCTATCATTTCGGTATGGCCGGAAAAAAATATACATTTTACAATAAGGCTGTTATTTAGGTATGGCCGGAAAACACTATAAATTTCACAATATTAGTTCACGCCTAAACTATACTAGTAATTGAACCAGGAAATTTTGTAATGCAGAGGGTAAACGGAGTATTTTCCTTTTCCTCTGTTTTTTTTTTTTTTTTTCCTAGTAAGTTTCCTTTCTTTTTCTTCTTCCCTTTTTCCCTTTTTTTTTTTTGTTGCCTCCAGAAAAAAAATTCTTTGTTTACCGCTAAGTATAATCGAATGAGGAAGAAAGTTTAGAAATACGCATATTACCGCTAATCAAGAGGGGGGTGCCACAGTCTAATAAGATTTTTTTTTTTTTTTTTTTTGAAAAATAGAATCAAAAATTTTTTGTACGTACCTGAGTCCCTGGAGATCGATCTGCCGAGACCTGGTGAAATAAAAACGTTGGGGGGGGGACGAAAAGTCGGGCACTCCCCTACTGAAGTTTTCGACGCTGGGCGGCGGCAACCCGGGGTCAAAAAGAAAAGAAACCCTCGTCTACAATTTCCCCCTTTGAAAAAAAGGAAAAGGAAACCACTCAAGTAGTTTAAATGGGGCCGTGAAGCTGTAGTTCTCGACGAAAGTGGGGGGGGGGGGGCGGGCTCCCACGACGTTATATTGCGGGCGTTTCCTGGTGCCCGCCCGCGCGGCTGTCCGAGGAGGGGACAAGAGAAAAATTCCAGGCCAGGAGTTTTTTTTTTTTTTTCCAACGGGGCTCCTCGTTTTTTGTTAAAGTTGGCTGCGTATTTTTCCAACGGGGCTCCTCGTTTTTTGTTAAAGTTGGCTGCTTATTTTTCCCAACGGGGCTCCTCGTTTTTTGTTAAAGTTGGCTGCTTATTTTTCCCAACGGGGCTCCTCGTTTTTTTGTTAAAGTTGGCTGCTTATTGACAATGGCCTCGGGCTCCTCTGCCTGGAGGGGCAACCAGCTGGGGCGGAGGTGGCCGAGGTGCGTCGGAGTCGGGAGAGGCACGTTTTCGGGCCGGGCCGCAAGGAAATGTCGGGCCTTCTGTTGATCTTAATCCCTCTGGTTTTTTTTTCTTTTTTGGTCGATTCACTCTAGGCAGCAGGCAGAAATTCCTGGCAGTGTGGAGAACTGGCCAAGATGGCGGATCAGAAAAAAAGGCACGCGATAATTTTTTTTATACTCACCAGGGCTGCACGTCCGTTCTGGATCAGAGTTAATGGCCGAAAGGCAGCTGTCCGTTGCCTTTCGCGCAATGACAGGGAGATGCCGCATTTTGGTTGCAGCGGTTTTTATTTTGGTGCAGTGGCAGTTGCCACTTAACCATGAAGCTGTGGTAGCGATTAGGTAACCCAATGTCGCGCCCGTCACATGACTCTGACTTTCTTCTTTCCAATTATACACAAAACAAACAAAAAAAACGTACAAGCACTCCACAAGATTTGCACAACCACCTTTTTAGTTTTTAAATAGTTTGATTACAAAAAAAACTTTTCCTTCTTCCTACACACTATCTAGCGTGCTGGGCGCATAACCTATTGGAGTAAAACAATTGTATAAGTTTTTGTAATTCACTTTTATTATAAAAAATAACTAAATTCACTCTGTTGCTTCTGATGCTTCTTTCTTGACGTTTTATTCAGAAGTGAGGATATCTCTGCTCTCTGTTTGTATAAAGGAGCGGCACTCAGTGACAGCAACGTCCTAAGGCCCAAAGCTCATTGCCTACAATCAGCCTTTCGTTTTCTTGGTCTATTGTTTTTCCATGTTTTATTCCTTTCTCTAATGTCATCCATTGGAACATATATGCCATATGTTCTTTGGTATTCTCATGTCTTTGTAAAATACTACTTAAGTGTTTCCAGTCACAGCACCCTTTCTCAACCATCTGAGTTTGTGAATTGCCAAATAGTCTGCATGGAAAACAGAAAACTTTATTTTGGGAATTAGAATAAACCAACCAGCGACGATGTTGAATTTCACCATTATTTAATTTTCTTGTGAAATAAAAATTGGAAAAGTGCCTATGATCTTCATCTTTGGGATATTCTTCATCACTGTTTTTTAACTGCTGTGTAGGGTGGACGTTTCGCAGTTCATGATATGGAGCAGTGCCTGTTCTTCCATCGATGTGGCGATGATCTTCTGAGCCAGAGTGTCCTGGGAAATCCATGCTGAAATTTTCCTGTTTCTAGCTGCCCGGAGTGCCTCATCGGCATTTTCTTCGAGTGGTGCGGGTTTGCCGGATGCTCCCGACACTTTTTCCCAGATGTCCTTGGACTTGAGGGTTATCTGGACTTGGAACTTCCAGGTCGCCCAGTTTTCGGTTCCTCGCAGTTTAGAAATACGAATTGCTTCGTTTTCAGCCATTTCGGAGGTCGTTCGGTGAAACTAACCTTAAAAACAGATATCTGATTGAGGAGCTGTTCCTTGCTGGTGCGCCGAGATCCTGTAAAACCGCACGTTATTCCTGGGCCCATAACCTGTTAATGAAGGTTTTTGAATATCGTTTCTCACGCTGGATTACGGCAAAAAAAACAAGATTTATTCTGGCGCACAATATTACAACTTTTCATAACAAAAAGGTTGACACAAAGTGAAGTAGGCTATGATTAAAGAAACAAAGATGGCTTCTGCCTGAAAGTGTATGTGTGCGCATGCGCGGCGTGCGAACGAATACATGAGTGAGAGCGCCCATAATCACAATCACGATGTAAACAAAAATTGACAGTTCATGACATAATCCCAACAGATTTGACACGCGACGCTTTTTATTTCTAATACTTTCTCTGATTTATTATTTATGTACGCCTCTGGCTCTGTTATAACCTCTGCGGCATCGTTATTTTTCAACTCTGTTTTTAAGTGAGCTAACCATGTTGTTATATTATTTTTAGATGTTAGTTTATATTTAGTCATATACTTAAGTATTTCTATTTTTATAAGCTTTTCCTAATTCTACTACTATACTTTTGCTTAGATTTTCCTCTGAAATTTTTGTTGATTCGATATTATTTTCGATCTCATTATTTAAATTAATTGAATTATCCGTTATGTTTGAAATGTCTATGTCTACCTGGCTTGTGCTTGGAACACTTTGTTTGTTATGATTATCTATGTTATTATTTGTGTTAGTTGTTTTATTACTATGCTCTGAATGTGTGATTAGTAGGGTAGAATTTGAGTTAGGTACCATTGTTCCTCTGCTAACTAGTTTAGGGATGTTTTCCTCTCTAGTATCCTCTGATTTTTGCCTCTGATTTATATGTATTTGTCTCATGAGTCTAGCCGTTGCCTCCATTGATTCAGTATTAGCCTCAATGGCTCTCCTCTGGGCCTCTGACGATTCTCTTACGCCCTGCAGTGCGCTTACCATCTGCTTCATTAGCTCTCCCTGTGCTTTTATCAGGTTCGCTAAGGCTATATTAATAGAAAACAAATATAAGTTAGATTTAAACTCTGTCTCTGTTTTGTTTGGACTTTATTTGTATAAGCATGTTATATTATGTTTATACAGTCTCTGTCTTCGGATCCTTTAGATATAAAATCCAACCTCCCCCATTTACAGTACTGCTATTATTTGTGTCTTTACCTATGTTACTGTTGACAATTTCAGTATTTGTTGATGTGGCTGCAGACGGTATGTCGTTTCTTATTTTCCTCTGGCTCTGCTCCGCTCCATTACTCGGACCTCCGTCTCTGTTTGTCGAGCTCTGTTGTTCTGTATTCTCTGTATTGCCAAACAAACTCTGTATTATTATTTTGACACATGAATAATTATTGAACTTCAAAATTATTCAGATCCATTATAGAAATTTCACTCAGTTGTGTACACCCTCCCAATTCAACTGACTGTACAACAGTTTCGTTGCTACTAAATGGGTGGCAGATGCGCATTTACAGAACTGAGTTTTGTCCCTATAGATCTTGTATATATATACTTATATATATGAATATCATACAATAATGTACTTATATATTTTTAAATCATTATTACAATATTCAATATCATGCAATTCTATCTTTTTCAATCCATTTACAACGTACCACGTGTGAATCTTTCTAGGATTGTGCATTCCATTTATATATTTTATATGCAAAACAACTTCGCACATGATATTCTCATAACGACAGTTGTTTCGCCTTTATTGTTAGCATACCCAAAAATGGCTGCGCTCTGTTCCTCTGATATGCGAGCTTGCTATCTTGCTCTAGCAAGCCACGCGCTGTTTCTTTGACACACGAGTCTTCCCGCGCGACTCTGGAATCTCCGCGCGCAACACGCACGTGTTTCCACACGCCGTCGCGCCCCTTTTTACATCAGCGCGTGGACGCTGCTCTGACTCTGCCGGTGATTCCTGGAAGTCGCCCTCAGGCAACGACCCGAATTATTTCGTCAGCTCGTGGACGCTCTGATTACGCGTATTTTGCAATTCTCTCACTCTGTACTCTGTAATTAAATTTCACTTACCCATCTTTTTGACTCTGACTTTCTCTGACCCTTTCTTTTTAATTATACACACTTAAAAAACGTACAAGCAGTCTACAAGATTTACACAACCACCTTTTTAGTTTTTTTTTTTTTTTTTTTTTTTTAAATAGTTTGATTACAAAAAAAATTTTTGATACACTAGCGTGCTGGGCGCATAACCTATTAGAGTAAAAACACTTGTTTAAGTTTCTGTAATTCACTTTTATTTCAATTTTCACAAAAATAACCAAATTCACTCTGATGCTTCTGTCTTGACGTTCAATTCAACAGTGAAGATATCTCTGCTCTCTGTTTATATGAGGGAGCGGCACTCAGTGACAGCAATGGCCTAAGGCCCAAAGCTCATTGCCTAAAATTTTCTTACCTTGCTTTTAATAAATAAGTGGGTACGACGTGTTGTTCTTTAAAAACACACTTTTCACACTCAACAGTTCAAATAAATATAATACAGTTCTTTATTTATTTCTAATTTTTCAAACAATGAAACGCAACACTTATTCTCACATCGAAATCGTTTGGAAATACATTAAAATATTAGGTACATGCGTCGTCGCATGTGTTTAAAAGCGCGAACATAGATGAAGCAAACAGAAAGGGAAATCCCCAGCGGGCGAAGCGAGGATTTCCCGCGTCATTCACCGCCCGCAACGCCAGCAAATGTTGCCAGACTAGATCTTTAAAAAACGAATGTGGTAGGTTAGTAGTGCTAGATACTTGCTAGCCGGTTTTTTATTATTTATTGCTAGATGAGTAATTATATCTATATTTGCGTTCGCGGGCTTTCGAGGCGCGAGGCCGTAGGCGGTGGCCCACGTCGCCCACGCCTTACGCCGCCTCTGGTCAAGTCATCATAGTTGATGGGTGATGGCAAGGAAATAGCCTGCACTCTTGATAAGGTGTCTGCGACAATGTTGTTTTTTCCTGGAATATGCTGGATGTTGGTTGTGAATTGACCTATAAAGCTCAAATGTCTGAGTTGGCTTGGTGAAGATTTCTCAGGCTTTTGGCTAAAAGCAAAAGTAAGCGCCTTGTGGTCCGTATACAGAATAAATTGTCTGCCTTCCAGCAAATGCTGGAAGTGTTTGACCGCAGAGTAAGCACCGAGAAGTTCTCGATCATATGCGCTGTACTTAGTCTGTGCTGGCGAGAGTTTTTGAGAAAAGAATCCCAATGGTTGCCAGCCTTCAGACACTTTTTGTTGGACCGCTGCTCCCATAGCCGTGTCTGAAGCGTCTACCATCAGAGCTAGTGGAGCGCTCGCTGATGGATGCGCCAGAAGAGTTGAGTGTGCTAGTGCTTGTTTACACTGCTCAAAGCTGCTGGTCAACTCCGGTATCCAAAGTATGCGGGCTTTGTCATTCTTTTTATTTCCAGAATAACACTGATGAAGAGGTGCTTGAATCCTTGCTGCCCAAGGTATGAAACGTCTACGAGTATAATAGTTAAGCATACCCAAGAACTTCCTAAGTTCTTGTACCGTCTCGGGCTTCTTGTATTCGATGATGGCCTTCATTTTTGATGGAAGAGGCCTGGTTCCCTCTTCAGATATGAGGTAACCCAGGAAACTCACAGTTGTTGCCTCGAATGTGCACTTGGATGGATTTATTGTTATTCCATACCTTCAAAAACGCTGAAACAGTTGCTCCAGATGGTCTCGGTGTTCTTCCAGTGTGCTAGAAGCAACAAGAAAATCGTCAATGTAAGGGAACACAAACTCAAGTCCCCGAGTGACTTCGTGTATGAAACGCTGAAAAGTTTGTGCGGCATTGAAATTCAAAAAGTCCAAATGGAGTCGTAATAGCTGTCTTCGGGATGTCATCGGGTTCCATGGGTATTTGATGATACGCTCTCGTCAGATCAATAGTGCTAAAGATCTTTTTTCCTTCCAGCTTATGGGAAAAATCTTGTATGTGTGGGATGGGGTAGCGATCTGGTACAGTAACCGTATTCAGTCTTCTGTAGTTTCCACATGACCATGTGGAGAGGGCTGGACCAACTGCTGCTTGATGTACGACAAATTCCCTGATCAAGCATGTATTGGAATTCTTGTTATAGACGGTGGTGGCCTCAGGGAGCCCGGCTAAAGCCCCTGTCCAGCGGTATGCGGCTGCGGGAGCTGGCAGGCTAGCATTTGCGGTAGTTGTGGGGGGGGGGGGGAGGGGGGGGTTTGCCGAAAACCGCTTTGAGCCGCTGGAACGGCTCCGATAACAAATGAAAAAATTCTCCCGCGACGGAACGATAACTCGCAAAGGAGGGAAATAGTAGGGGAGCCCGGGATGCTAAATTTGCAGTTACTAAAGCGTCATGGGGACTTATTGGATTGTGAAGTTTACGTTCTAAAACGAAAAAAAGTTTATGTCAAGTTTTCCATTTTAGTGGGGGAAAGAGCGTGTAAGAATTTTCAAAAATGTAAAAAATAACAGTCACATAAAAATCCTCGAGCGCGTCAGAAATTCATAGAGTATACGCGCTTTGTCTTTCTGATAACCGATAGATATAAATCTGACGTTTAACTAAAGGGAGGTGGGCGTATACAGAGGTGGAAAAAAAAAAAAAAAAAAGTTATTCGAGCGTGTCAGATATTCAAGGTTAATGTAAAGTGAACTCAAAAAAGTGTCCTATTTAAATGACTGACGATTTAAACGTGACCAAAAGTCATGGCTGATTTTTAAAAATGTAAAAAAAAAATGTGACCTTGAGATACTCGAGCGCGTCAGATTTTTATGCAGAGGGATCAACTTGATGTCTTCGTCCTCCAGGATGATAATCTGACAATTATATGGAGGGGTACTGTTGATCTGACAATTTTAAAGTAACAATTTTTTGTCGTTTCTATTTTTTATTACTGGATGTAATAAAACAAATATGTACACATATATATATACAAAATTCGATCATTTATTATTATAAAAGTAGATACAAAATATTAATAAAAAAAAGTTAATCTTCATCCTCACTGGATTTTTCTTCGAAGTTGGTTTCCACTTCTTCGACTTCCTGAACTTCCTCGTCATCTCGTACTTCTGTAAGCAAGAATGGTTATGATACTTACCTAAATTGCCCCATGAAAACTGTCAGATTATATGTTTTCCGTAATCCTGATAGGATTACCTTCAAAATTAAAAAAAAGTCAATCGCGCTCGAGTATTTCAAGGTGTCGTTTTTTTTTTACATCTTTGTGGCTCGCCTATTTCCTTATGTCACGCTCAAATTGTCAGATTATTGAAATATACACTTTTCTGGATGTATTTAACTTATCTTCTCTTAATCTGACGCGCTCGAGTTTTTCTGAGGATCGATTTTTTTTTACTAATCTGACGGCTTGCCCTCAACGTACCCCACTACATTAAGGGTTCATATATGGTAGGAGTACATTACAGGGTGCAAGGTTTCTCCCCATATGATTTTCTGACGCGCTCGAGTAACTCGCAAAATCCCCGCTTGGGCTCCCCTACTAAAAAGGGCTGTGCGGGATAAGCCCCTGCACCTGCCCGTGAATGGCTTTCCGGGGGGGCTCTGGATGGAAATTGAACCCCCCTGGCCTAAGCCCCAACCACCCGATGACCTCCCCTTGGCCTAAAAAAAAAATTATGGGGAGGTCCCTTTTTTTTTAAAACTACTACTGCCGGGGAAAAAGAGTGTGGAGGAAGAGCAAGAAAATCAAAGAGCAAAATTAAGTTAACATATACCTTCATATTTCTAACCTTTCATATTCTTTTACAAAAAGGACATTTTACAAAAAAAATTCTCGTTGGGCGCCTTTGATGAGTCGCTGAAGATGGCTGCTATGCTGGGGTTGCTGCTCTTCCGGTGGTTGCTGTCGGTACCACTGTTGTTGTCCCGCACCCGGCCTCTTCACTTTTGGCCCCGTCGTGGTGCTCAATGATGACTCGGATGGGAGAAATGCCTTCTTCTTCTTCAGTCTGTTTTTTTTTTTTTTTTTTATATGAATTTTGGGTTTTGTTTTATTATACATATTATTATATTAATTTTTTTTTTTTTGGTTGTTATTTACAAGGTCTTTAAGTTTATTTCGAAAACGCTGGCTATATCTAATTTTATTTTGCCCTAATCGTCTCACTTTGACTCTAACTTGAGGTCTAATTAACCCCGAACCACAAACAAAAAAAACTTTGGTCACACAGGGGTTATGTAATTCAGTTCACTTAATGTCCGCCTAACACTGGTTTTTGTTCCTTATTTCACCGGGGATTGACCTTTCCCCTTTTTTTTTCTTCGCTTTTATATTTTTTTCTCTTTTTCTTTGGGGAAACGGAGTTTCCCAATTACTAAACTATTCGTTCACTCTTGGCCGATTCGGGCGTCTCGCGGAGCTTAAAACCACCGGGTTCCGACCTCGTCCTCCTTTTCCAATCGGGAAAAGAACAAAGATAAAAAAAATACAAAGAAATTCACTCGTTCGGGCCGCGCTCGATTTGCCTCTCACCTTTCCCAAACTTTCAAAACTTTCACCTTCCTATTCCTCCGGCAAACAATTCAAATCCAAAAATAATTCAACCCACGCCTGTGTGGGCCGCCTTTTCCCAAATGAAAAAAATCCGCTTCCTTATTTTCTGCGCAGCACTCCAATGTTCGCGCGAAATTTCGGTTACTCGCCTTGATTTCGTGTTTTAAAGAGTTGTTAAAGGAATTTGGGGTTTATTGGAAATTAATACACTGGCACTTATTACTTATTATTTTCATATGCGGGAAAAAGACCTCACGGTCGATAAAAAACCCTCCGCGAAATGTACGTATATTGTCTGTGTATTTGTGTGGGTGTGACGCGCACCAGGACGCTATGTGTGTGTGGTAACGCGCACCAGGATACTATGTGGGGAGGAACGCGCACCAGGACGCTTAATCGGAGATGACCTGATTCGGTGCCTGATTCGATGTAAGGTTCCTTGTATACCGGAATGCAAATTATCGCGATGAGTTTCTTGAATAATCAAATCCGTGACGTGATGTCGCGAAGGCAAAAGAATTGGATGTTTTTGATGCGATTCGATATTAGCATTGAGTAATCGGCCGCCTACCCGGAGTAATCCGTGCTCATCGAGAAAAGGGTTGAATGCCGCTAACCTACCGTTCTTTATCCGTTTGCCTTTGGATAACCGATCAATCTCCTCGTAATATTGCTCGCGTTGTATAATGAACAACATTTTTCACTCTGCCTCGCTTCGTTCAAGAACACTCATCCGTTGTCCGCGATAAACATTATCTCGTGTCATCCGTAAACAGTACGCGATCGTGTTCGTAAGATTTGAATATGATGAAAAACGATTAACTAATTCGCATCCTATCGGGCGCGTTATGAGACAGGTATTAGTGCGCAAACCAGGCAAAGTTTTAGGTACAATCTCGAGACCTCTCGGCCACTTTTCTTTGGGCCCCTGCAACCATAGGGGTCCTTCGAACCAAATTTTATTGCGAAGAAATTCCGACGCGAACTGTCCGCGAGACAACACGTCCGCAGGATTGCAGGCAGTACGAATGTGTCTCCATTCTATCGACTTGTCTAACGATTGAATAGCTGCGACGCGGTTCGCCTCAAAGGTTTGGAGTACTTGAGGTGATTTTTGTAACCATTGAAGTACGATGGTGGAATCGGACCAAAACACTATATGATCGACTGGAAATAGGAAAGCTGACTTCGATTCGGAGTATAGAGTTTCTAGAAGCTTCGCGGCGCAAAGTTCGAGTCGTGGAAAGCTCGTTTCTTGTTTGCGAGGATCATTTTCCATTTCCTGGTCAGATTCTCGTTTATTTTTCGCGACAGGGGCGACCCGAGATTTTGAGCAAGCTAGGCGAACTTTGGTTTGACCTGATGAATCGCTCGAACGGATGTAAATACACGCCCCGTACCCAATTTTACTAGCGTCGCAGAATCCGTGAATTTCGATTTGCACCGGATTGTCAATCACGATCCTACGATGAACGCTGAAATTGCGCACAAATTCTAATTGGTGGCAGAATTTGTTCCACTTTGAATGTAATTCCTGCGGTACTGATTCGTCCCAATCCACCTTGGCCTTCCAACACTCTTGCATAATGGTCTTTGCGGCCAGTATAATGGGTCCGAGTAATCCTAACGGATCGAATATTTTTGCTATTTTTGATAAGATGGAACGTTTTGTTATTTTATCGGTAACCTCAACAGGGTGAACCGTGTAAATGAATTGATCTCGTTGTGAATTCCATACGACCCCGAGAGTTTTCAAAGTGGAATTTTCTTGCACCGCGCATTCTAAGTTCAAAATCTTTTCGTGTATGTTATCTAACCCGTGTTGATGATTTGACGACCATTGGCGTATGTCGAACCCTCCACGTTTAAGCAATTCAATTATTTCGTCGCGCATTTTTAAAATACTATCGATAGAATTTGCGCCCGTTAGAAGGTCGTCAACGTATAGGTCGCGCTTCAAAATTTGAGATGCGAGCGGAAAATTCGCGCTCTCATTATCCGCCAATTTGTGTATGGTTCGAATTGCTAGGTATGGCGCTGAGGAAGTACCGAAAGCTACTCTGTTTATTTCAAAAACTGCGACAGAATCTCGGTCATCCACAAAAATACGTTGAAAACGTCGATCATCCGGATGCACGAGAATCTGCCGATACATTTTGGCAATGTCAGCGGTTAAAACGAAAAGATGCGCTCGAAATCGTATCAAATGCTCGACAAGTTTATTTTGGATGGTCGGTCCGGTAATTAAAACATCGTTAAGTGAAATACCAAGATTTGATTTCGCTGATGCATCGAATACCACCCGCACCTTGGTTGTATTACTGGAGGCCTTGATGACTGGATGATGAGGAATGTAATACTCGGGAATTGATTCGTTATTGATTTTAGAAATGTGTCCCGTGTCGATCCAATCCTTCATAACTCGTCGATACTCTTGATCAAGGTCGGGGTTTGATCTTAACCTACGTTGTAACGAATGAAAGCGTTTTAAAGCCTGAGTCCTAGACTCTCCTAATTCGTGAATCTCATGACGAAATGGCAAGCGTACGACATATCGATCAGTTGCTTCCCGATACGTATTTGATGTGTAATGAGACTCGCAAGCTGATTCTTCTACGAGTTTTCCGGACTTGGCACCCGCATCCTCGATTACCCAGAATTTTTCGATCGCTTTAGTTAATTCAATAAGATTGCAAACTGCCGAAGGTTTTTGAATTGAATTTATGCTACCGACTATGACCCAGCCAAGCCTCGTTTTCTGCATAATTAAATCGCAATTGTTCCGTGACAGATTTATTTGACCGATTGACAACAAGAACATTGTCGTTCCAGATCCGATCAACATATCTACTGGGCGTGGCACGTGGAACTGAGGATCCGCTAATTTTAAGTTCGCCGGAATGTCTATTAAATTCCGCGGGAAAACCTCCCCGGGAGCGGAGTCGGTGATTTTCGGAACAATTAAAAAAGATAGAAAGTTTTTTCGAATTCATTATGTAGGGATCGAAACGTGCAGTTGATACTTTTTTTTGAAACAGTTTGCATTTCATTGATCGCGCTTATAGGTACAGAACACGCGAGAGTGGGTAAACTGAGCTGTTTCGCGAAACTTTCTGTCATAAAATGAGTTGTTGCACACGTGTCGAGTAAAACGCGGCCCTTTAAAAATTGTCCGTTTACATCTCGAACATTCACTAACGCACTCATCATGAGATCCGGGCGCAAAGTTTGTGACGCTGTATTAAAAGTGCTGCTCGCTAGTCACAATGACGAATTCTTTATAGCTGGTTCAACCTTAGCCGGCACCTCCTTCTGCTTTCGTTCTTCCGAATGCAGAAGGGTGTGATGATAGCGCTCGCAGCGTTTACAGTGAGAAAAGGTACACTTATTCGTATGACTACGCAGGCAATTTCTACAAAGTGATTTTGTTTTAACAAAATTCCACCGTTGTTGGATGGTTAATTTTTCGAATTCCGGGCATTTGTAGAGCATATGAGATTGCCGGCAATGCGGACACGTTGCAAAAGACGCGGTTACCAAGGATCGTACACCTCCATCAGTCCTTCTAAATTTTACTGGGCGCGAATTCTCTTCAACAAAACGTTTATTCGAGGATTTGTCTCGTTCTTCAGCTCCGAGATGAGATACTTGTTCGATTATGAATTGTTGAAATTGGTCGAAAGTCGGTAAAGAATCGAGGCCCAGGGATTTTTCCCAATCACGACGAATCTCGTGTGGAAGAGCCTTTTCGAGGCAACGAATGACCATCAAGTGATCCGGTTTTACCTGAAGGGATTCAAGCATGCTAAGATGTTGCTGAACGTCATCGATTATTTTTGACAAACCCTTTGAAGTTACCAGTTTCAAAGGTGTCACGTCAAGTATCGCATCCAGGTGTTTATATACGAGAAGTCGCTTCCTTTCGTAAGCGCGCACTAGTTCGTCCCAAGCCTTTTTATAGTTTACGGCACTCATCGAATAAAGTGCAAGCTTACTTAAGGCGCCGTTGGTTAAGCAACTTCTCAGATAATGTAATTTATTTAATTCGTCGAGATCTGTACGCGAATCGATCATAGAGAGAAAAGTATTTTTAAAGGTTAGCCATTGGTCAAGATCCCCATTAAACTTGGGCAATTCCGCGACTGGAAGTTTTACCGCTTTATGTCTTTCAAGCATCGTCGAATTCTGTATGATTCCCGAAAATGTATTATCAGATCGCGAACCGGAACCAGTTGCAGGTGGGGTTTCGCGAATTTGGGTTAGAATCGCGTAATAATTTTCACGAATTTCTTCCATTTGATCAAGGCCCTCGTTGTCTTCATCAAGGACAGCGAGCTCATCATGTAATTCCTCGTAATTCCGAAATAACTCTGTTACCCGCTCCAACCGATAACTCGCATTATTTTTATCGAATTTGCCTTCAGAGACAACCGTGCGGAGAGCGGTGATTTGACCCTTCAATGCCGTGCGTTTTTGTTTAATGTAAATGATCCGTTGTTGAGACATAGTGGACAAATCCAACGGATATTATCCACAGCACACACAAAAAAAATAATATAAATGGAATAATAAAGGACCAAGCTGAATTGCGCGATAATAGAATGAGAACAAAATTAATTACACTTATAACCCAAATATACGATTCGTCGGCAGGATATTATTCGACGTCACTTTACCGAGAAAATTGAAATTGATGTACGAAAAACTCGAACTCGCACAAATCAAAACACGAATGCATATATGACGTCACCGACAACGCACCGGGTGGCAAGAGTTTCAACATACATTCCATGAAATACACAAAAATGACGACACTCAAGTAATACGTGATGGCTAATATTGTATTTGGGAAATATAAATGTTTTTAAATAAAGCGAAAACTTATCTTTTTGTTTTTCTGAATCCGTTGCAATGTTGAGTACGCCCGAGGCAGAGCTGGCGCCGGGAACACTATTGAATTTCGTCTAACTGCTCGATGAAATTCACTTGTTGGAGCTTGCTTGAACAATGTCAACTGGGCGTGTGAATGCTCAATGACGTCCTTACGCCTGGTGTTGGAGTGCCCGCGCTATGTCGTCTTTGTCCCCTTTTTTTTTTAGCACTGAGGCGCACTTATAAGTCGTGTTAATAGTTGTTTCGCGGTGTAAGTCCACGGGTGCAAAATTGTGCGAAAGTGGCGTTCTCGCGAAGCCAAGCGTTACTGTCCCGAATTCTTATCGCACTCACACTCTTGTCTGTGAAACTCGTATCCGACTAGAAGGTTCGTGAGTTCAATCCTCACAGGAGGCACCAAATGTTCGCGCGAAATTTCGGCTACTCACCTTGATTTCGTGTTTTAAAGAGTTGTTAAAGGAATTTGGGGTTTATTGGAAATTAATACACTGGCACTTATTACTTGCAATAATATTTATTTTCATATGAGGGAAAAAGACCTCACGGTCGATAAAAAACCCTCCGCGAAATGTACGTATATTGTCTGTGTATTTGTGTGGGTGTGACGCGCACCAGGACGCTATGTGTGTGTGGTAACGCGCACCAGGACGCTATGTGGGGAGGAACGCGCACCAGGACGCTTAATCGGAGATGACCCTGAGCCGACCGGGCGGCGGATCCAACAGCTTCTCGGTGCACACACTCGTCTTCGTGATACAATGCTACTCTAGAAAACGCGGCGGATTGTAAACGACCGACTCTGGCGGTATGAGAACAACAACGGCGGATACAACTGTAGTTTGCGACTCTACACCCGTCGACCGTACTGCCCGAGCGATGAAGACGAAGTGAAGGATCGTGTAGTATTTCGTCAAAATGCAGGGCGCTGCGGATCAGCTAATTTGTCCTTGACTCCTCCTGAGCAGAGGGTTCCTCTCTTAGGCGTCGAAAAATGGGAGCAGCCACTTAGGCTTTTACTCCTCAGGAGCAGCTCGGGAGCTTTGACTCCTTGTTATGTTGGGGTTGACTTGGAGTAGCTGAACAGCACGACTCCAGAAAGAACAGACCCGTCTCGTGATCCAAAATCGAATCCTCCCTTTATTAAATTTCTTCTGGTATTTATACTACTTACATTAACATCTACATTAATCGATAGTCGATAATTGCCTAATTGCTACCCTACTTACACGAAGACCCAGCTATCCCTTGGTCAGCTCATTTGGCCATTTCACAATAGCAAACTTGGGCGGCTCGGGCATGTGAATGTGAACAAACCGAGCTACCTTGCTGCCTTGCCTGAGTTACTCAACATAGCAACCCGATTAGTGCGTCACTTAGTAGGTCGCGCTTTCATTCATAAAGCGCCGCTTAACTTGCGCTTTGAATTGGGGCAGGGTGTGATGGCCGCTTAGTGCTAAGCATGCGCTTTTTATGTCGCGCTTTGTTTACATACTGGAAGTTTGCTTATGAGAGCATTTGTTTGTGTTCTCGTTGCTAAGGCTGTTGGCCTGTGAACTTGAAAACTGCTCTCGTTACTAAGGCTTTTGGCCTTTGATATCAAAATCTATCTTTATTCTAAATTTGGTACATCACAATCGCGTGGTTTCGAACGCGCGCAAAAAACGTCTCGCCCCCTTTCTTCATGACAATTTCGTATTCAGCGCTGTTATGTACGTCCCTGCGGGGACTTATTATCCGGATCTATTCCCGGTAGTTGGGGGATAGATCTTTGTTGTGAGTGATCAATGGGGTTCCTTCCGGACACGGACTGCAGGAGCAGCAGAAATGCTTAACTCCTTCGGTAGACGTTGGGGAGCAGCGGTAGCGCTTTACTCCCTTTGGGTGTATAGACGCGAGATAAACTGCACTTGGTATTATACCGTTTATTTGTTTATCGCTGTTTTACACTGCACTTAACCAGTCTATACTTCTATTTTACTTAGCATTAACACTTTTACCAGAACGACCTCGCGACTCCCTTTATTAGTACAACGACCGCGGCTTGCCTTTTTCTTCGGCTTCGGCTTAACTTTTCGACCCGATTCTGACTTAAGATTTTACTGCGACTTTTTCTTAACTTAACTCTGTTCGACTCGCGATTTTTTAGACTCCGCGTTACGGCTTCGACTATAAGACTCTCACTATCAGACCGCGCCCGGCTTTTACTGATCGAGTACTTATATCCCCTCGATCAGTTATTGGAACTTTCCAATGCTCCAATTGCCGATAACGTGCGCGTCGCCACTTGTGTGATGCACATGTTTTGTGTCATCATAAATTACTTAGGTCGATGCACGCGCGGGCGGTCACCCCAGCGTGAGCTTGGGTCGATGCGCTCGCTTTTGCCGCCGGTAATAATGCCATCTGACTCTAGCGGGCGTAAAGTGCTTGCTAGGCGCATGCACTTAAGTATCTTTGTAAAGTACTTAAGTACTTTTGCGCTATCTGGGTTCGGCTGATCGTGTTTTGGCCGGGATGTTATGCTATGTACCGGAATTTCGGTACACAACAGCGCGCCATCCACGGTGGATGAAGTCGTTTCCCCTATATTGATAAACTCGCGAGGCAGAATAGCAAAGACGAATCTTCATGCAGCAAGGGCGAATTCATGATCTGCGGAACATCCAAACTCGCACGTGTTATCGGCTTCGCGTCTCACCACCAACTCCTCGAGTTCACGCCAGCTCGAGCCCACGTCGCCGGCAGCGTCCTTTAACGAGGAACCGTTAGGAAGCCGACCCATCGCTCATTGCGCTGGTTTTTACCTCGCGCCCCGAGCTGGGAGCCGGCAGCTCGGTCCCTCGCTCACGCTCGCAGCGGCGGCAAGGGCTCCAGCCAGCAACTCGATCAACGGCGCGCGTAGCTCGGTCCGGAGATTTTTTGTATGCGACCGAGCTACCGCGCCGGAAATTTTTTGCTTTCGGTGCCGCTCCTTGAGTCTCGAACACCGAATTTTGGTGCCTTTTGGCGGCCAAACTCGACGTTCGCAACTCAAGGAACGGCACTTGCTTACGGTGCCCACCAGAGCCGCCGTGAATACTCGGCATAATTTAGGCGAGCGAACCCATAGGCGCCGTGGAGGAAATTCAGGAAAGATTTACTTCCTGACCACAACACTCTTTCTTTGCGATTTGGAGCTGTTGCTGTGATAGTTTTCTTGGCCTGGCATGAACTGGTGGTCCTTTCGTCTGAATGTGGTGTGTTACATTATGCTTGATCTGAGTTACTTGGTGATATCTTCGTATTTCTTCAACAGTGGATATAATACTGCGTTGATAGTGCTGAGTTGTAATGTACTATCAGAAAGTATCGCATCGCAGCCTGTTGCTTGCAGTTTTGTTACGCTATCTAGAAGTCGATTGTTTTTTACGTCAACCAATAGGTTAAAGTGCGCCAGGAAGTCTGAACCGGTCGGAAGTCGGTGACACGAGCGACGATAAAAGGCCAGTTGAAGTTCCTTTGTAAGGTTAAGTTGCACCAGTCGCTGCCCGTATGTCGGAATCTCAGTTCCATTGGTTGCGTAGAGCAGACGAGTTGCGGGCTGTCTTCGTTTTCTTCAAATGTTGGTGGATTTACTGACACCTCAGCTCCGGTGTCAATGAGAAATCTTTTGTTTGAAGACTTCTCTGTGAGGTATAGACGACTGGTAGGTACAGTTTTGTTAGGGGTATTGTGTAGCTTATTGTCAGTTCTAGACACAGATTGATCGTATCTTGCATATGAAATTTTTTGTTCTTTAATGCAGTACGAGAATGCTACCGCAAGAGTTTCTGGTTTCATAGCTCTTACCGTCGAACCTAAGGGTTCCTTAAACCCCGATAGGAATGCGTTAAGGCACATTTCTGTATATAGTGTTATGAGGGGTAGTTCTCGAGGGCCCGGCTAAAGCACCTCGTCTGGTGGTTTGTGGCTGCGCGAGCTGGCAGGCTAGCGTTGCGGTAGTGTGGGGGGGTATTGCCGAAGGCCACACTTCGCCACCAGAACGAACTTCCCATAACTAAAAAACTCTCGCGCGGACGGAAAAAAAACAAGGGTACGGGGAAAGAGGGCATGGCGGACAGAACCTCTGCCACTGCCCGTGAATGGCTCGTCGGCGGGGGGTTTTGGGTGGAAAAATCAACCCCCCTGTGGCCTTTTCCCCAACCGCCCATATGACCTCCCCTGGCCCAAAATTTTAGGGGGAGGTCCCAAATTTTAGAACAAGGAACTAAATCATCCGATATATATATATGTATACACATAGGTATTATTTAATTTATAATTCATTCACTCGGCTTACAACTCACCAAATCTCTAAAATTAACTAGCCAGGTTATGCTAATTAACAAACAAAATTTGTTCACTCCCTTTCTTTTCTCTTTGTCACAATTTATAATACCATAGTACAAGAAATCAAAAAACTGCTCACTCTGACGATTCTAACTACAGGATCTTTCCCCTTCAGTAAATTTATATTTTAAATTATTTTCTTTTTTTCTTTTGTTATTATTCAATAATTGGTATTTTTAGGGTTTTCATATGTTTGTCATTCACTTTCTTTACACTCTGCAACATCCCTAAGGGTAACTTTATTTTTATATCTCGCCGGTATATCTAGCAGGATTCGGCACTCGATTTGGGGTGATTTCTTTTAACTATTTTCCAAAAACAAAATAAAAACTCAGAGACGACGATGGCGACGAGCCGCACCAAAACTCGCGTCCTCCTTTCCCCTCTCTCGATTCCCCTGCGCCTTTCCTTTTCAGGGCGAGGAGGTAGAGAAAAAAAAAAATAAAACGGCAGGAACAAACGCACGCCCGCCGGCCGCGATTTTCGGCAGAAAAAAAAACAAACCCGCGAAGGAAACTAAACTTTTCTTTGCTTAATAAATTTTCCTTTTTCTTTTCTTTACTAGCAATTTAAGTTCGTCCTAGTTTTTCTTTCGCGATTTCACACTCACTTTCATAAATTTTCCGCGTGCGCGTTCTTTTACTTTTCTCGAGTTTTCCGTCTTTAACTTTTCTAAATTTCGGTTTTAGTCTTTTCTTTTATTTTCCGGGGCCGCCTCGCGATATCGTTTACCTTATTTTATTTCTTCAATTACTTCACAAAAAGAAATTTCTTCAAAATTCGATTTTTCATTTCTTCGCGACTCGTCCGCTCTTCTATACAATTTTTCAAAGACTGTCCCGAGGCACGCTGCCTCCCGCTCCTCATCGGCCCTCCGCGCCGATCACGCCACAGCAAAGTCCCGGTGCAACGCACTCACACATCAGCCGCGCCGGCTGCCGACGGGCGGGCAGCTGATGTGTGGGAGAGCCGCACCGGCACTTTCCTCGCTGATGCCGCTGCCGAGGACTCGACCAGCGGGCCGCGGGCGCCTCTAGAAAATTCGGCGGCCACAAATTGGAAATTCTTTGAGTTAAAATTTTCAATTTGTGGCCTCCGAGCGCTCGATGGGCGGCGCGACCAGCCAGCCGAGCCGTTAGGCAGCGGCAACTTGCGCCTGAGCGCCGTCGATTTTCGGGCGAAATTACAGTGGAGGAAATTCACATAAAAACACTGACATTTACGCTATTTTCTCAATTAAATTTCATTAAAGTTCCTAATTTTATATTGCATTAGAATAGCAATTGGCTGTTATATACATGTGTATGAAAAAATTTTGATTTGAACTTAATTACAAAAAAAAAGTTAGGAAAGAACCAAAATTATTAAAATTCAAGTGGAAATTCACATAAAGACACCTAATATTTTTAACAAACTATTAGAACTAAAGACTTACATTCATACTCATAATAAGAAGTGAGCCCCCCTTTTTCTTTTACAATTGCCAACATTCACCGTAGCATTGATTGAATTAGATTTTGGAGCTGTTTTACGGAAATTTTAGATCATGCTTCTTTAAAGCGATTTTAAACCTCTGGACGTTATTGTATGGCCGTCTATTAATATACACACGATTTGCAAGTATCGACCAGAGTTTATCCACATCGTTTAAGTCCCGAATTTTTGCAGACCAGGTTATTCTATCGATATTTTTGTCCTCCAATCATTTCAAAACTGTCGTAGACACTTGGATGCCAGCATTGTCTTGTTGGTAAAGGCTTCGAAACCATACAAATCTTCTGCTCGCTGAACCATAACTTCTTCTAAGAGCTGAATATGCATTTCGGAATTAATTTTTCCTGGAACAAATGCAATTTGCGTCTTCCAATTAGAAGCAAAGACAACGCACATCATCACACTTCCGCCACCAAAGGCACAGTTCATTCTTATTTCTTCATTTTGCCTTTTATCATGCCAAAACATATTGGCCGAAAGGATAAATGAATTGGACAATATTTATTGACACGATAAAAGGCAAAATGAAGAAATAAGAATGAACTGTGCCTTTGGTGGCGGAAGTGTGATGATGTGCGTTGTCTTTGCTTCTAATTGGAAGACGCAAATTGCATTTGTTCCAGGAAAAATTAATTCCGAAATGCATATTCAGCTCTTAGAAGAAGTTATGGTTCAGCGAGCAGAAGATTTGTATGGTTTAGAAGCCTTTACCAACAAGACAATGCTGGCATCCAAGTGTCTACGACAGTTTTGAAATGATTGGAGGACAAAAATATCGATAGAATAACCTGGTCTGCAAAAATTCGGGACTTAAACGATGTGGATAAACTCTGGTCGATACTTGCAAATCGTGTGTATATTAATAGACGGCCATACAATAACGTCCAGAGGTTTAAAATCGCTTTAAAGAAGCATGATCTAAAATTTCCGTAAAACAGCTCCAAAATCTAATTCAATCAATGCTACGGTGAATGTTGGCAATTGTAAAAGAAAAAGGGGGGCTCACTTCTTATTATGAGTATGAATGTAAGTCTTTAGTTCTAATAGTTTGTTAAAAATATTAGGTGTCTTTATGTGAATTTCCACTTGAATTTTAATAATTTTGGTTCTTTCCTAACATTTTTTTTGGAATTAAGTTCAAATCAAAATTTTTTCATACACATGTATATAACAGCCAATTACTATTCTAACGCAATATAAAATTAGGGGCTTTAATGAAATTTAATTGAGAAAATAGCGTAAATGTCAGTGTTTTTATGTGAATTTCCTCCACTGTAGGTGGGCCCGTCAGGCGCTCGCACATAGGCGGAGGCGAAATAATTCTGCCTCAAGATTCTCGGCCCCAACCACAACAATAGATCACGTTTAGCTTTAATAATGTTTGCTTCTGACTGTATATCTGAACATGATTCGTCATCGTCGCGAGGATCTCAATAACTTCATTATAAAAACGCTCTACCGTTTTTCCTTGTTGTTTGATACCATGCAAATCGCGAATTAGTGAGGTTTCATTTCGTTTATCCGAATAATGGAGAATCAAATTCTGTTTTATCTAGGTCCAGTCTAACTGGGTCCCGTACATGTTTAAAACTTCATTAGCGGGTCCGGCAATTTTGTTTCTAATTGCTCTGAGATGAAGACTGCCATAAGGTGTTCCTTTTGTGCAAGAAATAAACGAGCGAATTTCCTCGATATTATTTAGAAATTCAAATAACAACCTCGGATTACCATCAAAGTGAGGTAAATCTTTAATCGCATCCGGCACTCGTAACGATTGGAAAATATCACTGGGTGTTATAATGTGCGCATTCGCACTATTGGCTTGAGCCAATCTAGGATTATCTAGACTTTCATGAATTGAAAGATCCGGAGATATAGTAGTTAGAGCCATATTTTCTGTGTTTTAAGCACAATCAATTTCCACTTGTTTAATTTCACTTGTTAACGCACTGTTATTTCCAAAGTCGATCTCTTGGTCACTTTCGAGTACTGTTTCTAAAGAAATAATTCTTCTTAATCTATTATATGGCCTAATTCTCGATTTTAATTTACTAGTATTATTTTTTAATGGCATCTACAGTAATAATGGGATATAGGATGGGGAATAAAGGAGATATTCACTTACAGCAATGTTGCGAAAACTATTTTCATCATTTCCTTATAGCTGTAGTTCCAACGATGTCCCTTCGCTGATTGTGGTTCTTTGGCGATTTTTCTTAAGTTGCAGCAACGATTTTCCCTCGTTGGTTAGCACAATTTTTGGATAATTACCGTCACGAATTCAGTCCCGTGTACTGATCGATAAACCGTCGATTAGTTTGCCGGACTTAACTCAACTTTACGGTTTTGAAGAATTCGCCCGACTTATGTTACTCGGTTAGACAATAACCAAAAAAAAAGAGAATTAATTTTAAGTGTTTTATTTGAAAATTATCGAATTAGTAGGTACAATTAATTATTACAGTTACTCGATCAGAACTGATCGCTGATCCCATGGCTTCTTTCCATCAGACCTCGCTTCGGCAGTATTTGCTGAGACAGGTTTGCATGATTTTTGTTGACGCTGCGTCTGTTGTAATTGTTGACCTTGATTGATTGCCCAGGGTGATGACCGGTGGTGTGATCGGGTATTGCAGGTGTTAGCCTAGCACGTGGATGTAAGTCGCGCGCCCAAATCTGTTGGAGAAGAAACAGACATGGCGGCCACATTTTGCAGAGGGATAACCTCAAAAACTTTGTCCGCTAACTCCACCACGGTGTCAAGCGGAGTATCGTGTTGGGCATTCTATTATGGCATGCACATGACCTGCGAGCCGACCACTCCACAATGCTCGCAAGAAGGAGTCTGGAACTGTTTCCGTTGTCACCAGGTGGCGCAAATAACGCAGGAATTGTGCAGGCTTCCTGTCCCCGATCTCTGTCTGTGTGAGTAGCTGGCGAATGCGCTCCTCCTGAGAACTTGAAATTCTTCGTAGGAGTTCCGCCTTAAGAAACTCGTACTTGTTTGCTGCGGGAGGTTTCACTATTATATCTTGAACCTCCGCAGCGGAGCGCTGGTCGAGACGCGAGACCAGATGATTGTATTTTGACCCATCACTGGTAATACGGGCCAACGCCTCCACTTGCGTGAACCAAACTTTGGGGTTCCCTGGCCAAAACGGTGGGAAACGCAATGCCATGCGATCAACGTGCTGCAATGCCTCAAGACGCTGGGGCTGCTCGTGCTGGGGCTGGGGCTGGGGCTGAGGTTGATGCTGCGCTTCTTCGTCCGCCATGTGGACAAAAAAAAAAAAAACTGTTTTTGCACTTTATACTTTGTTCGTCGCGGGTCACCACTTTAGGACCTAGCTTAAAGGTCCTTAATTAAAAGTCTTGGTTTTTATTAATTGTTTTATTATCATGGACTACAATTCTTATATCTCCAGCCGAGGTGTTCACATTTTGAGATCTTGACAAAGAGAGAATATATCGGAAAGTTCTCCTGTAGCGCAGCGATCGAATGCTCGTTCCCGGCGTTGTCACTTGTGGCGCCGTGAACGCCTAAGGGCCACCATTTGTCGTTAGCCACAAGTGCAACAAATTTATTTATCCAACAATCTCATCCTTTTCGTTCTAAAACTCTAAAACTAAAATTACCCCTTTTTCGTTATAATTTTTAAATGAAAATAATTATTTAAGCAGTTTTTTAACATCCGGGCGGTTACATTGGGTAGTTAATAATTTGGGCAGTATTAAACTTGTTTGCGACAATTAATATACTATAATTGAGGCAGTAAATTGTAGCTATTAATATAAAATTATTTGATTAAATGTTTAATCCTACAGCGACAGTCTGTAAAACTTTCTTGAGTGGTAGATTAAATACCTACATATTGTGCAATTATTTGAGCAGTAAAAAGATTGATTGGGCATTTATATAAATAGTTCGTCAGTTCTCTGCGTTTGAATCTCTAGAAATACGTATTTTTGCTATCAATTAATTTTTGTATTATATTTATTTAATGTTTTTCTTTTACAAAAGTTATAGAACTACTTAACACAGCGGACCAATTCTGATTTATTAACTGCTCATACTTTACTCCTCGTTTCCATTTGCTGCTCATATTAGGTGTATTCGATGAAATAACTGCCAAGCTCCAGGGCGCTCCGGATCGCTACAGGGCAAAAATTAAATAGTGAATAGTGAAATAGGTTTTTCAATAAATTATATTTAGTTTAAGCACTCATAAATCCTTTTAAACACTTTAACTTACAGAACTCACTTATACTGACTGAAGTTATAATATATTTACGCTCCTTTAAATCCTGTAAAACATTGGCCTGTTCTCAAGAACAGCTTGACCTGCTTGCTGTTTTTCTTCAAGAAGATCAAGGCGACCTTTATATGGCTATAATTTTGCAGAGAGGTGAAAATTAATTGTGAATTCGCTTAACAAGAAACTATAAAACACTTACTGATGGCAATGATGTTGGCAAGGAAATTTCCACAATAATGTTAATACTACTTTGGTTCACCTTAATGTTCTTTAATTCGATTAACCCGATCCAATCAGATCCATCGAATTTATACTAGAATAGATATGGATATGGATTATCAGGAGGGTCACTTGATGCCAAACCAGCGATCATTAACAACGAAAAGGTGAATTTTGCGAACTGAAACAGCTGCACTTCCATCATGTTCATGGTTCTATCGTAACACTTTATCATGTCTAAGAGAATTTAGTTGTGATCTCAAACTGCAATGTCCGCCTACTGAACAAGTGATGTTGCTGGAAGCTTTTCATTGTTAAACAGGTTTAATTAATTATTACATCAACCGGTTCGCTACCAGCGTTACACACGACAGCTGCGTTTTTTATATGGATCAGCACTTGTTTAGTTTGAGAGAAAGACAGGTTTGCGCCTTTGCGAAGTGTTAAAACAAAAGTCAGTGGAAGAATAAATTCGTGTTTATGTTTATTTTTCCGTAATTAATTTGTGTTAATTTTATCAATTTAATAAATAAAAATGGATTTATTTATTGAGGTATGCATTTCTTAAAGGCTATTAGCAAATTAGTGAAAGCCAATTGTCAATTTTTTATGCAAACTCGCACAAGCGTCTCTCGTGGAATATTTTGTAACCAAGACGTTTGAGATCTTGATCAAAATCCAGATAAATGTGTGGATTACGTGTTGTTTTAACTCCATGTTAAGATACTGATCTTGATCCGGACGAAAAAAACACAGCTGTTGTTTTCATTTCTTGTTGATCTAGAGCGTGATCTGGATGAAAAAAACGCAACTGGTATTTTTGAAGAGTGCATCGTAGAATAGCAAAGTTGACGCATAAGCATGTGCCGGGATTGTGATCAGTAGTCAGTGCGAGTCACCATTCTGCCTGTCAGATTCAGAATCAGATTACTTTATTCGACTAGTAAACTTACAGAATCCACTAACATGAAGAAATTTCTTAATTCATACAACGATGGGCTATAGCGTTGTGCCCATTTAACATGCTTCCTAAATGATAGATTTTCCTACAGTCGAATCCTATACATAGGTAACAAAATAGATTTTCCTGAAATACTGAATATAATACAGCGCACACTTGCGACCGTTACAAATTACTACACACTAAATAATAAGAAATTATAAAACTGCACTATTTACAAGAAACTACACTAAGAATTTATCCAACGAACTTTTGGATTTCTAGCGGTCCTTCCGTCTTGTGTTAGTTTGATCCGCTATCGTTCCCGGTGGTCGCTGCTTCGTCAGGGGAGTTGCGCTAGTTATTCCTGATTTCTACCTTCCTTCCTTCTAGAGCCTTGTATATTGGATGAATTATATTAAATTTGTACTGCATTCAAACTTGTATTTTCTCCTTTGCAACCGGGACCGGGCACCAACTTGTACTCGTACATTTTTGGCCCCAGAGTCGACTATCAGCAAACGACCTCCTTCCTTGATAGTCTAAACGCAACTCCCATTCTGCCCGTCAAAGTTACTCACCATCTTACTTTCAAGCGATTGCGATAAGAATGGTGAGTTCGAATTTTCGAAAATTGGTATAATACCATAAGCACGGTAATAATAAATGTTTTTATGTTAAGATTTTTTGAAGGTGTTTGCTGTTGCTATTTTCCGTAGCATTTTTGTGTAAATCTACAAAATAATGCTACATATGAAATATATGTATATGCCAAAATATAGAAATGTTTTTTCAATCAACTGAAAAAAAATCTTTCTTTAACTATCTTTTCCTAATTATAACAATAATATAAAACCACTAAATGGAATTGGTGCCTGCTGCTAATGAGGAAAATAACAGAATTTCTGATCAAGAGAAGAAAGGGATACCCAGAACCTTTCGATATTTCTGATTTACTGAAAGTTATAATTTTGGCTTCTGAATGAAAAAGAATATTAACACTTTGACGGCCACAGCTTTGAGAAAAGGCTTTACACTTGTCGTCAGTGTATATTAATGAAAATTAGTGCCTGCCGCCGCACAGTGGTCCCAAACGCCAAAAACATGGCCAAAAGTCCAAAATTGAATATTTTTCTGCGGACTTTTAACATATAAAATAGTTGTAGTGGTACCCATAGCATTAAGAACGACGCACAGTGGTCCCAAATGGCGATTTTATGGCCAAAATATGAAAACGTTGTTAGATTTGTACGAAACATTGTTTATTAGGGTTCTCGAGGTCGCTGATTACGAATTTGAAGTCAAAAATTCAAAAAAAAAAAATTAACGGATCCAAAAAGGCAGAATTTTTTTTCGAAAAACTTGATTTTTTTTTTTGAAACTCGGTTTCTAGGGGTTTTTGAGGTCGCTGATTACGAATCTGATATCAAAATTTAAAAAAAACAAAATGGCGGATCCAAAATGGTCAATAATAATGTAAGTCATTGTTAACAAATAAATCGATTTTTTCCCTTCACATAATATGACCTAAAAGTCTGACCTCTGCAAGTACCAGCAGCTAATTTTCATATATGCTGTTAAGAACCATTCAACAAACAAGAAAAAAATTATAGCAGCGCAGCACTTGGTAGCACTTTTTTCTAATCGCATTTGTTATTTTATTATATATAACCTCAATTCTAAAAATTGTTACTTTTTGAAATTTGTTAAACAATTTTATTTACTATCTACATCAAATTCCAATTACATTCATGGGTTATACTTACTGTTGAGATGATTCCATTTTATACACTTAGAATAACCTTTTTCGTTTAAGTTCTGAGCTTGAATAAAAACATCACATTCGGTAAGGCGTGTTTCCGTGAACAGCAGACGCAAAAAACCTTCTTAAAAACAACGGGTTACTAGCTCAGGAAACAATCTCGTACTGTTTCTAAGTTTTTAGAAAAAAAAATTTTTTTTTAAAAATTCTGCCATTTTGGATCTGTTAATTTTTTTTTTGAATTTTTGACTTCAGATTCGTAATCAGCGACCTCAAAGACCCCTAGAAACCGAGTTTCAAAAAAAAATCAAAAAAGTTCTTTTTTTTTTAAAAATTCTGCTATTTTGGATCCGTTAAATTTTTTTTTGAATTTTTTCGTAATCAGCGATCTGGAGAACCTTAATAAACAATCTTTCGTACAAATCTAACAACGTTTTCATATTTTGGCCACAAAATCGTCATTTGGGACCACTGTGCGCCGTGCCTATGCGCTGTTACGAATTAACACTAAAACCGAAAGCTGCGCGCGAATTATTTCAAATTCGAAATAATACAATAACTATTCTTAAGACTTTTCATGTAGGCTCAGGTATGGGAAAAAAAATGGTGTAATGTCTATAGTATATTTTTATATACAATAAAAAAAAAACATAAAACATCGGGACCATTTGCCGCCCCTTGGATATGCCGCCCGTGTTCGTGGCACACGTCGCACTTATGGGCGCGAGGGCCCTGACAGTGTGACCCGTCATTACTGGAAGGTTTGCTATTGCATAGTTTCATATGACCTAGTTCTAGGTACTCTCTCATAAATTGCTTATAGTCCCTTTCTAGGTTTTTGTCTTTCCTAAATTTCCTTTCCATATGAAGTAATCTTGACATTGCCATTCTTTTGCTGTCTCCTAGCGCCATTGGGTCTGCCTTGCTATTAAAGGGTAGGCGGACAATATGTATATCTGCCATGCTTGTCTCTGGCTACGGTTTTTTCGAAGTATTCTACACACTGCTTGTCTTCCTGTGTAACTTCTCGCTGCTGGTTAACTTCCTCTACCTCCCAGAATTTTTTTTATTTCTTCCAAATCGATTGTGCTTACCAGAGTAGTGATAATCTTATCGGATCTGGTACCACATTTCCCAGAAATAATCCATCCTAACCTTGGCTACTGGTGAGTTTGCTACGCCTTTCAGAACCCTAATATTATATCTCCATAGACATCAGCGCCAAGAATTACGTTGATTTTTCCTTGTTTTTGATACTCGGGGTCTGCTAAACTTATGTCTGGAGATGGGGCCACTGTTCACTACTACTGGAAGTTTCTGGAAGAAGATGATTTAATTTGCTTAGAACGAATGTTTTCATCGATATTTCGTAGTTTGACTCGAAATGTGGCGATATTTTTATTGTTATTGAAATAAGTGGTTATATGGTTGAATATTAGGACGAATAAATATTAACATTAGTTTATTATTGTTATTAACGTGAACTAAACCAGGGAAAGACCGACGCCTTATATTAGTCACTCACTTTATTATAAGACATATTTTCAGATCTTCATGTGAGTAGAGCTCAAGACCAACTGAACACCATCCCGGCGCGTGTACGAACATTTAGCTATTATCAATCTATCAGTCTTGCGTACAGTTGGCGCCTCTATATACTAAATTGAAACGTCACTGTATAAATTGACGTATGTTGAGACTGGGTTCTTATATTGTGCATTTATCCCCGTTACAGTGATATTTGTCTTTGTTCGTTTTAGGCTTAAGCCTTGCGCAGCTCTTTCAGATATAAATAAGGCTTGCGAGCCTTGGTCTATTAATCCCTTAAGTTTTTGTTGGCTACCATCCCCTGCCTTGATATTAATAATGGCTATCGCTAGCAGTACTTGAGTAGTGTTTTGTAGCTTGGCGGAGTTAAGTGTTATTACCTGCGGTGTTTGGGAGCTTCTTCTTGAGTCTTGTATTTGACGTTGATCATCATGTAACAACGTGTTATGTTTAAGGCGGCATTTAAGGCATGTGTTTTTGCTAGGACATCCTTCTGAATTGTGTCCCTTTCTTAAGCAGTTTAAGCAGAGATTATTTTTCCTAGCTGCGTCGGTCTTTTGTTTTGCCGTCATGCTCTGTTGTTTGGGGCATTTAAACATGCTGTGATTTCCAGCACAGAATGCTCATTTCAGTGAGACCGTTGTTTGGTACGTCTGAAGTGGCCTTTGTAGTACAAGTCTTCTTTCGGTGTCTCTCTTCCTTGTATTTTCCATGGACTTTAGGGATTGGAATCGATTTTCTATGAAGGAAAGTAGATCGTCGAAATTAGTGATTTCCTTAGGGTCACTTAAGTGCTGTTCAAAAAGTTTATATATATGTTTCTTTATCGAGCTTCCTTGTTAAAATGTGGTCCAGTAATGGACCCCAACTACCGATTTCAATGCCTATGCCTTTTATGCCTTGTAAGGCTTTTCATTTGATCATGGATCTGTTTGGGGTCTTGCGCTGATTGCTTTGTTAGTGTAGGTTGATTCAGAAGGTTGTCAGGTGAGAGCTTAGTGTGGTAAAGCGATGAGTCTACTGCCAATGGTTGTTGCTAGGGAGTAGCTAGACAGCTCAACTCCTGGAAAGAGGGTGCAGAGTAGCTGGTACAGCTCAACTCCTGGAAAGAGGGTGCAGAGTAGCTGGTACAGCTCAACTCCAAGGGATTCAAAGAGTAGCTTAAACAAGCTCGACTCCTAGTGATCAACTCCAAGTCTGGTCAAATAATCCCGCTTTATTCAAGGTTCTTAGGCTATTTATACAGTTCTTACTTTACAACTACTCTTACAGTTATTTAGTATTGATTATCGAATATTGCACCACGAAGACCCAATGACCGCGTTAGTCAGCTATTGGGGTGTTACCCAACTCTGTCGTCACTTTAATGGGTCGCATATCATAATTAATGAATCAGCGCAAGGGTGATGACCGCGGCGCGCATCGCTCAGTTTTGCTGAGTCGAGTGTTTTATTTATGTGGCACTTGTTTACCTTTTTCCCGCAACGTGCTCGCAGTTTGTTTACGACCCCTTTTGTTTACGGTCTCGTGCTAGCGTTGCTAAGGCCTTTTGCTTGGTAACTAAGAGGTGCACTTGAACTTAAAAAGTGCTTCGTATGTTCTTTAGTTACTCAAGTGCTTGATATTTGTGTGTCACATATTTAATTATTATTGGTACATCACACCCTTCCCCTTAAGGAAAAAAAAAAAAATTTTAAAACGATCATGGGACCTTCGTGTTGTTTGAAAATTTTTTTTTTTTTTTTTTTTTTTTTTTGATTAATTAAGTAATAATAATTCAAATACCTATTTGTCTTGCAGTTAGTTGCAATTATATTCTTAGGTTTTACTGTAATTGCCTAATGTATAAGTATTTATATACCTATTTGTCATCAAATCTTATACATACTATTATTATTATTTTTTTTTTATAATATTATTTTTTTTTATTTTTACATCAATTATTATAACTTTCTCAGTTGTGAATTTTTCTTAATCTATTTTTATGTACTTTAAACCTAGCGTTATCCTTATCTTCGATAGTACAATTAACAGTGTCAGTATCGATTATTTTATATGGTCCTTTGTATAAAGGATCCAGTTTCTTCCTATTTTGGACTGATAGTAATACCTGGTCGCCTATTTGTAGAGACAATGGTTTGCAGTTAATACTACTGTTCAGTTGTCTAGTTTTCTTTGAAGACTCTAAATGTTGTCTTGCTTTGCTTAATGCGCTTTGCAACCTGAATTTAATTTCTTTACTGTATAGGTCGTGGTTATAGATGGGTTCTGGTTTAGTAACTGTGAGTTCAGCTGGGAGATTTACTCTTTTTGCGAAAACTAGTTCGAATGGTGTGTAGTTGTGAACGCTGTTTGGAGTAGTGTTATAGCAAAATGAATAATATGGTATCCACGTATCCCAGTCGTCTCTGTTGTCGTTTACAAAGCACCTTAAATATTCGTTAAGGCATTTGTGATTTCTTTCTAGAGAGCCTATTGTTTCGGGATGTGCAGCTGTTGCAAAAAGTTGTTCTATTTTCAATATGTTGCATATCTCTGATAGAACTTGATTTTTATATTCGGTTCCGAGGTCAGATTTTATTTTGCTCATTGGTCCATAGATGAGTATGAATCCGTTGACTATTGCTCGTGCAATAGTGTTAGCTTCTTTATCTGCTGTCGGAATTATTACAACATATTTGCTTAAATCGCATTGAATAGTTACTGCGTATCTATTGTTACTGGCTGTTTTAGTAAATGGACCTACGGTGTCTATAGATACTACGTCGAATACCTTTGCTGGTGTTGTTGTTATTTCCATGCGTTCTTTATTGTGCATTTGATGTTTGTTTTTCGCACAGAGCTCGCAATTATTTATGTATTTTGCTATTGTTTTCTTCATATTCTTCCATCTGTATAGCTCTTTCAGTTTTTTATACATTCTAGACTGTCCTAGATGTCCTCCAGTGGGTGTTGAATGAAAAGCATGCAGTAAGTCTCTAATCTGCGCTTCGTCTTTGACATATATCGGTGGTTTATATATTATGATATTCATTTTCCTTAGTCTTTTATTGCCTGTAGTTTTAAATGCGGTTATCGTAATCAATTCAAATATTTTACTTTCTGCAGAAAGTTTCAGAGTCTTAGTCTGAAATTGTATCTTATTTTCCAATATTTCGAATACCTGCTCTAGTGCGGGTTCTACTGATTGGTTTTTCGTTATATTCATATACCGCTCATAGAGTTTTTTAGTTTTGTGCACTATACTCATATGTAATTTAATTTCTTCATTATTGCAGCTGCTAACTTGTAATTGTAATTCAGGCATATTCTTGACTTCGCTTGGGGACAGTGCTTCTATTACACGCAGTTGATCAGGCTGCGTACTTATGTTGCTTTTGTCCGTTGTAGTGATTGTTTTATTGTCTTGTTCTTTTATCCACCATCGTTGCTTTCGTTGTTATTTCCGGTAGTGTTGCCAGGTTGCTAGCTTTTAGGATGAGTGCTGTTTCTGGGTTGGCTACGTTATTAATAAATGACTGTATGGCAAATTTTTCAGCTAATTTTTCTGCCGCTTCTCCTATTGCCACCTTTTCTACTGTTAAGGCTCTCGATAGCTGGCTGGAGAGATTTTCAATCTGGTTGCTGAAGTCGGACAATTTCTTGTTTCCTTGCCGGCATGTTCTCAGCTGTGCCAGTACTGCATCAGATGAGAATTTGGCTGAGAATTTTTGCCGTAGCTTTATTTTTATTTCCTCAATGGAGCTGAAATTTCCCATCATTACAAGCTTAGCCTTCCCTGACATTCGTGTTTTGATGAACTTAATCATCACACTCTTATTTTCCGCCGAAGTTAGTTCGTCTAATAACTCCATGGATTCGATGAATGTTTCGGTATCCTCGTGCTTCCCATCGTAGGTTTGAAGCAGAGCTGTCGCAGTTCTGATGTCGAATGCCATGGTGTATCCTCTTTGGTCTGCAATTAGTTTCAAGATGCCTTCCGCTAACTCTTTAATTTTCCCGTAAGTTACCTTGTATCGTAAGATTGTGCTTAGTTCTCCAGGTGCGACTACTATCTCTTTTGCCTTTATTAACTCTTCTTTCTCTTGTAGAGTTTTATCTGTGTATTGTCTTTTTCTGCACTTATTGAAGTTTGACAGGATCCTTTTTAACTCTTCCTCGATTTTTGTTAATCGGTCCATTCGTTTACCATCGCCTGGTCGCTAATCGGGTATCTTACGAATCGGTGTGCATTTTGAAATAATTCCAGCGGGTTATTGTTGTAATTTTTCGCCCATTTCTGTATTTCTAAAACTAGGAACGTCATCAATGCTACGCATAGCAATATTTGAACCACACCTATGATGAATTCTCTCATGATACAGTAAGAAATTAAACTTTCAATATTGCATTTGAATACTTTTTTCTTAGACTTCTCTTATGATCTTTGTAGAGAACATAGAGAAATTGTAACAACTTGAGAATGGCAATGACTAGCAACAGTGTTATAATTTGGTTATTTTCAATTTTCACTGTGTCATCGATAATGACATTGTTTACTACTTCCCCGTTGTTGTCTGTGTTTTTTGATTGGGTTTTACCCATTTTACCTAAATACTCGAAATCTCTTTTTTTTTTGTATTATTATTATTATTAACTTTACATTGCTCTACGTTAATTTACATTAATTTACATTATTTTATATTACTTTATTTTGCTTTTATTACTTTATATTGTTTTTTTTTTTTCCTATTTATCTGCTTCTTCTTTTCTTGTTCTAAATTTTTGAATACTGCTTTCTCTTCTTCTGTTGTAGCTAGTGCGGCGCGAAGGCTGAAATAGTGTTTTTCCTTGGCGCTTCGTACTCGTCTTCCACCTCGGGATCTCTTCTTGCTGATTCTCCCCTGGGTCTGTTCCTGCCTCTTTTTATATTCTTCTATTGTCAACTTCTTTGGTCCTGGTGTGCTTTCGTTCGTCCCTGGCGGTGCCTTGGGGATGTAGGGCTCCACCGGCCTTCCTCTCGGGTATAATGCTAGACTTAACGTATTCTTTTCTGGCCTGGAGAGTTTTTCCGCCTTCTTGATTAGCCTGTCGAACGCTTCACTAATTTCGTTTGTCATCGGTGCTGTTTTGGTCCTGCGTAGTCTTCGTCTACGGTGTCACGGTCGCCATGTGGTAAAGCGATGAGTCTACTGCCAATGGTTGTTGCTAGGGAGTAGCTAGACAGCTCAACTCCTGGAAAGAGGGTGCAGAGTAGCTGGTACAGCTCAACTCCAAGGGATTCAAAGAGTAGCTTAAACAAGCTCGACTCCTAGTGATCAACTCCAAGTCTGGTCAAATAATCCCGCTTTATTCAAGGTTCTTAGGCTATTTATACAGTTCTTACTTTACAACTACTCTTACAGTTATTTAGTATTGATTATCGAATATTGCACCACGAAGACCCAATGACCGCGTTAGTCAGCTATTGGGGTGTTACCCAACTCTGTCGTCACTTTAATGGGTCGCATATCATAATTAATGAATCAGCGCAAGGGTGATGACCGCGGCGCGCATCGCTCAGTTTTGCTGAGTCGAGTGTTTTATTTATGTGGCACTTGTTTACCTTTTTCCCGCAACGTGCTCGCAGTTTGTTTACGACCCCTTTTGTTTACGGTCTCGTGCTAGCGTTGCTAAGGCCTTTTGCTTGGTAACTAAGAGGTGCACTTGAACTTAAAAAGTGCTTCGTATGTTCTTTAGTTACTCAAGTGCTTGATATTTGTGTGTCACATATTTAATTATTATTGGTACATCACATTAGCAACAACCTTTTATTATTATATCTATCACATAAGAGAGCCCAAGCTGTCTCGTAATTGTTGTCTGAAATTGCTAAGTGCTGAATAAGTCTGTTAGGTTCCCCTCTAACATAGCACTTTAGGTACTGCATTTTAGCTGCATTGCTAATTTTGCCTTGATTGTTAATTTTAACTTGCCTGATGTGTCAGATGTGACTTCTGTGGTCACTATTTGTTTCGGAAATGCGATACTTGCTTCTGGCTTACTCTTGACTGGTGCTGGTGCCTTTGGTGTAGTTACCAATGCCTCAGCGGGTACGCTTGTTGCTGTATTTCCTGTTGCCGTTGATGGTTGGCTCGCGAAAACTAACTCCGTCAGATGAAGCCGCTGCTCAAACGCGAAGAGCTTCCGGTGCTGCTATTATGGCCTGTTGATCTTCTTGCAGAATCTCTACGGTTGCTTGATAGGACGTTTCCACCTCACTGAAAAAGTCTTCTTTAAAGTTTTCGTGGTCCCTGCTCACCTCAAGAAGTAGCTCTTTATGTGTGCTAACGAACTGTTCCCAGTAGGCTTTGTTGTATATTTCTTATAACCTTTTATTTGATAAAGCCTTTTACAATCATACTTATGGCTAGGCTTGTTCGCACTATAATATCGCCCTCACAACGGGCCACGGACGATGCCTCGTAGTCTCAAAATTCACTATCACTTTTTCTTGGATTCAACTTTTACCCGCGAATCGGTTCTGGGTTTATTGGTTCACTCTCTTCGCCTGTCTCGCAGCAACTGCCCTTTACTTTTCGATCAAAAGTAAAGTTCACTGCCGGCCACTTTGGGAATTGCGCTGAGGGCGCACTTCCCATGCGTGAACTGCAGTTTTTTGGACGCGCTGCGTTCGCGCCCATGAATCGATCGGTGACCCCGCTGACTTGGCGCGTTGCCGCACGGGTAAACCGAAATCCGATCGATCGTCTGCATCGGGCTTTGTTGCCTTTGTTTCCTGCGCCGGGCTTTGTTCGGCTTTGTCTACATTTATTGCCGGCTAAGGGGTTTTGGTTGCACAGCGGTACTTATCGTTACATTTTAAGTATAATCGATATTTATCGATATGTACCGCTACGCAACAGCTTCTAGAGTGCTGTAAAGCCCACTGATGTAGAGTTTTCTTTCCGTCTTCGGAAAGTTTAAAAAAAGAAACACGATTCGACTGGAATACTTTTTTTTATTGAGCGGTAATAAATGACACGATTGAGATTAGTTTACTTAAGCTTAATAGTAAAACGAGGCGAATCAACCGAAAGCTACTTATTACGACCTCTTTGGTCTCAGTCCCCGGAAAAAACTCTCTCTGCTTACCTAGTTCTGAATATTTATACATATATTCTGAACTTCGGATCCCTCGGTCAATCGGCAGCGTGAGAAGAAATAAAATTTGGGGTAAGCATTTCCTAGGAATTGCACCTGAATGCTGAGTGGTACCAAAGCGGTACAAAAGCATTTCTTACGAATTACACCTGAGTGTATCAGGTGCAGGCGAGAATTTTGACTGTGGGAAGTTCGCACGATCGCGATTCTGCAAATTATGCTGCGTGTGTTATAACGGGTAGGGCCGAGGTCAGAAGGACCTCAGGGAGCCCGGCTAACGCCCCTGTCCAGCGGTGTGCGGCTGCGGGAGCT
Source organism: Eutolmus rufibarbis (assembly GCA_963920795.1). Classification (NCBI taxonomy): domain Eukaryota; kingdom Metazoa; phylum Arthropoda; class Insecta; order Diptera; family Asilidae; genus Eutolmus; species Eutolmus rufibarbis. The sequence goes on from OY987207.1 coordinate 26,766,712, forward strand.
GGCAGGCTAGCATTTGCGGTAGTTGTGGGGGGGGTTTGCCAAAAAACCGCCTTTAGCCGCCGGAACGACCCACCGATAACAATTAAAAAAATTCTCCCGCGACGGAACGATAACTCGCAAAGGAGGGAAAAGGGCTGTGCGGGATGCGCCCCGGCACCTGCCCGCGAATGGCTTTCCGGGGGGGTTTTTAGATGGGAATAGAACTCCCCTGGCCTATGCCCCAACCACCCGATGACCTCCCCTTGGCCTAGACAGAAATATGGGGAGGTCCCTTGAGAACGAAAAGTTACTTTATGCTGGAAGAGAAAGTGTAGAGGGAGCTAAGAAAACCAAAAGGAACCAAACTAATTTAACATACCTTTGTATTGTCTTACAAATTATTACATTAGACTTTTTACAAACGTTCGGTGGGCGCCTTGCTGAACCGGTTGATGAGGTCTGCTACGCTGAGGTGCTGCCGTGCAGGTCTCGGTGGTGAATGATGCCGCCGTCGTCCCGCACCCGGCCTCTTCAACTTTGGCCCCGTCGTGGTGCTTGAAGTTGCCCCTAGGTGGGCGATGTCAATTTCCGAAACAACACTTGTCTTTCTTGTCGTATTTATTTTATTGATTATTATGTTTTTTTTCTTTTTTCTCTTCCTTTTTTTTTTTTTGTAGATTTTGTTTTGGTTTTATGGTTTATTTAATTTTCTTTAAGTAGGCTTTAAATTATTTTAACAAAAACCTTAGAATTTTTATTTCACTTTAAATTATTTTACACATAAGAATCTAACCGTCTTTTGATTTCAAAATTATCCTGCGAACTTAAAATCCTTCTCCCCTTTTTCGTTCGAGCTTGATTTTTTTCTTTTCTTATATTATTTGGTAAGAGGCTTTCCCCTTTTTGTGTTGTAATTAATTAAATTCAAAACTGTCACAAACACCCCTTTGTCTTTTAATTCACTAAGCTCGCTGCGGTCGTTCCTAATAATGTTACTGTGGGGTTCTAACAATACCGATTTAACCGAAAACTTTGGTCACCAGGGGATTCGGGACTTGGGTCAGAAAGAAAAAAAACACCAAAAAAACTATAACTTTTGTACTGGTTGTCGTTCCTCGTCCCCCTCGTTTTCTTTTTGTATTCTTGGTTTTAGAGGGAAAATGAGTTTTCCAGTACTCAACAACGAAAACAAAAATCCACTTGAGTCCGACTTATGCGGCTCCCGAATCAAAACACACCGAATTCCCGCCTGGCTCTGTTCTTTCCAAAAAAAATTATATTCGCGCACCGCCAGGTCCTTCACAATCCAACGTTTCGACTCCCCAATGATCTGTTGCCTGGGAGTTCACAGGGCGCACTTGTGCCAATTACAAAAAAATTCGCGAAAAGGGGGCAAAAAAAAAAGAAGAACCGCGACACTCCGTGTCTTATGACCGTCGTTCGGTTTGTCCCCAGAACAATTTTCGCAATTAACAAGATTCACTAATAAACTCTCGGGCCCGCGCAATCAGGATCGTTCAATCACTCCCCGGTCTTTTTTAATCAAGCCTGGGCACTTTATTTTAATTTTCTATACTTTTTATTTTTCGGGGCGCACAACTTTCTGGAAACACGTCTGCTCGGCATCCCATCTTCCTTCCGACTCCTCGAGCTCACGCCGGCTCGAGCCCACGCCGCCAGCCGCGTCCGTTAACGAGGAACCGTTAGGATGCCGACCCATCGCTCGTTGCGCTGGCCTTGGCCTCGTTCCCCGAGCTCTGAACCGGCAGCTCGGTCCCTCGCTCACGCTCGCAGCGGCGGCAAGGGCTCCAGCCAGCAACTCGATCAACGGCACGCGTAGCTCGGTCCGGAAATTTTTGTATGGGACCGAGAGCCTGGTGCACTTCTTGCACAGCGAAGGCCGATCGGTCCGGAGATTTTTTGTATGTGACCGAGCTACCGCGCCGGAAATTTTTTGCTTTAGGTGCCGCCCCTTGAGTCTCGAACTTCGAATTTTGGTGCTTTTTGGGGGACCAAACTCGACGTTCGCAACTCAAGGAACGGTACCTGTTTGCGGGGCCCGCCAGAGCCGCCGTGAATACTCGGCATAATTTAGGCGAGCGAACCCATAGGCGCCGTGAAGAAAATCTACCGGGAAATTTAATTCCTGACCACAACACGTGTCGCGGGGTTCAGGGTCGTAACCGGGATTATAACATGCCCACCGTTTGACTGAGGCTCCGACGAAGTTACTTTTACATCGATTTCGTTTTTTTGACTATTTTTACATTTCCATTTTAAAATGACTGCAATGATAACAACATTTACTAAGGCATCTATGCTCAATGCAAATGATCTAAATTTTGTGTTTTCATTTGAGATTTCTTCTATATGTTTCCTATTGCTGAGTTTATCCAGTTTCTGTTTTGGTCCATTGTACCAGCGATGTATTTTATTCCTGTGCCCTCTTTTCTGTCTAAAGTGTGGCTTCAGATTTTTAATCTTAGTCTCCAAAAGAATGAAATTTTGATTAACTGCTAAACATCGGTCCTATCAATTGACATTTCGGTTGCATTGCCAAAAGGTTGTTTTTGATATAGTCCGTTGTTATTTCGAATTCTGTTATATTTATTATGTGAAGTATTTTGCTATAGCTTTTGATTAAACTTACGTTTCCTAACTTAGGTGTAATATATCCGTTATTAATGATTAGATTATGTAGTTCTATTTCCTGTGCTCCCGACAGGTTTGATGCCAAAATTGCCAAGAAGATGCCAGTGAAGAATGATATCCTTTCCATGGTATTCTTGAAATTTATTCTTGAGGTTTGAATTTTGTTATTTAGTTGTCCCTTTTTTTATTATTACAATTATTGTCTAGTTAATTTATTTAATTTAATTATTATTGGCTGAGAATATTAGTTGTATTATAGGTAAGTATTATTATCTTAGTTATTTAGCGATTTGTACTTATTTCGCTTGGATTTAATTCTAGGGTTCCCCTTGTCTTGTAATATTTTAGATTATTTTTCGTGTCTATCAAATGCTCGTCGTCTACTTTTGTCGCATTTATCTTTCGGTATTTAGAATGGTTCTTACCGCCTCTAATTTCTCTAATAAAATTTAGTCCAGTATCTAGTTCTACATCGGTTCTATCGGAGTTCAACATGTTGATGTTTCTCTCCTTCTTTGCTTGTATCCTTTCTCGTATTTCATTATATTCATTTTCTACTATCTTTCCGTTCACGAAGTTCACTGGTTTCTTATTCGTTCTGCTGTAAATCGTTCTATTGTAAAACCCTATTATCTTTAAGATTTTCTCTTCTACTGTTTCGCAATCGTTGTTTTCACTATGTCTGAGGAGGCGAAGATGTTCTCGTTGATCGTATTGTGTAATCGTTCAACATCTGAATTTGAAGTGTGGTTGCTATTTGAGGCGTAATGGATCTGGACGTTGTGGTTGTTTAGAAAATCGCGCATTGGAATACCTGGAAACCTAATTCATTATCTACTATTAATTTGGATAAGTTCCCGTAGATACTGAAGTATTGTAGTAAACATCTTTTGAATTCGGTCCAACTGCGGGAATTGATTTTGATTGCATGAGCTAGCTTACTAAATTTATCGATTATCGTAAGGAATTGCTGACCTTTGAGGGTATAGAAAACGTCGATATGTATTATACATCGTTTGGTCTTGATGGGGTTTCGGTGATTTTGAATTTTACTTTAGGTGGATTTCGCTCGTATTTTTCTAGTGAACAGATCTCGCAGTTGTTAATGAGTTGTGTAATTCTCAATTTAAGTTTTGGGTTGTAAATACTAGTTTTTAATTCCTTGAATACTGCTGCTATTCCGCGGTGTTTGTTTCTCTTCATCTGTTATGTCTTCGAGCAGGGGGTGACAACGTATTATCCTGAATTGTTTGTGACTGGAGAAATGTCGTATGAAAGTGTCCTGCAACGTTTTAAGGAAATCATCATCTCTAATTAATATGGCGTTAATTCTGGAAGGGTTAAAATGGTTTTTCAATATAGTTGTTGCAGTTAATTCGTCTAGGGTTTTCGTCGAAATTATTGTCCGATTTTTGTCGAATACTTTCATTTTTCTCATTCTTAGAGACCCGGTGCTTGATTTGTTTATCATAATTTGTGATTTGAAAACATTTATACAAGAAGTGGTACACGGTATTGGCGAATTCTCTTCTGTTAGGTTAATTTCTTCGTGAGGAATTCTTGACAGTGCATCGGCATTGCTGTTTTTAAGACCATTCTTATACCGAATTTCGTAATCGAATTCTGAAAGTCTAAGCCTCCAACGGATAAGCTTGGAGTTAGGTTCCTTTATGGAGAAAAGCCACGTTAACGGCTTGTGGTCTGTTTCTATGATGAATTTCCGCCCGAATAGGTATGGGCGTAAGCATTTTGTAGCCCATATGATCGCCAAGCATTCGTTCTCGATGGTTGAATAATTTACTTCGTGTTCGTTTAGGGTACGACTTGCAAATGAAATCGGGTGGTCTTCTTGGGATAAGATTGTTCCGAGAGCATACTTGCTCGCGTCAGTTGTTAACGTGAATGTTTTATTCAGGTCTGGTGTAATGTAAAAACATTAAACGTGAGGTTGTGTCAACTACCGGACTGTATTTCAACATACCGAAGGCGGTAATACGGTCACACCGAAAAGTTCGGCATGACTGACACGTGACACAGCAATGGAAAAATAATAAAAAAAATTGTATTGGTGTGGGGCCCTCACGCGGACGTTGCCTGAAAGAGGTTCAGAGCGCGCCCAGCTGAATAGCTCGTGCTTAACTCGCCGGTCTGGGGAGGGGTTCTTGAACCACTGGCGCTACGTCCTGCATAAAACATTTTGTTGAATTCTCGCGCGCTTTTGTAGTAAGGATATTTTTGTGTATCGGGTTTGAAAATAGACTCACTGGTTGCTGCTATAATCCACGTTTATTCAATCAAACTTTTCTCTATACTTAATGTTAATGGCTCGGCTGTCGGGGAACGAATGACCGATGCCGGATACGCGAGGAGCTGTCAATTGTCGACAGATTGGGGCGCGTCCGGTATACAACATCCCTTAACGCCTATTTTTCTGGTGAGATGTTGACTTAGCGCGAATACGGCTTGATCGTCGGAGCAGTTGGCTCCCCATAACGTCTGGCGTATTCGACTGCTGCATAGCATCATGCATCGCTGCTGTTGATGATGATGGAGGTGTTAGAGAAACATCTCGCTTGTCGGCTTCGTGGCTGTCTGTGGTGACTTCAGCGTTGCGTGAGACTTCAGGCTGCTCTGGTGTATCGGGTAGCTCTAGCAGCCCAATGCAGCGCGGTCGCAGTTGATCCACATGACGCTTGTGGATACCAGTTGATGTCTGTACTCTGTAATTTACATTCCCGTTCTTTTCTACTATAGTTCCGGGAATCCATTTAGGTCCGGATGTATACTTCCGTACCCATATCGTTTGGTTTTCTTCGAACGTAGGTATCTTCCCTTCCGACGACTCGACTTGCTTAGGTCTGCGGTTGAGGTTTTCAGGGTGTAGATTGTTGAAGTAAGTCCGAAGAGGTCGGTTGAAAAGCAACTCTGCAGGTGAACGTCCAGTAGGAGCTGTAGGGGTCGTATGCTGGTTGAATAAGAATCGGGCGAGTTTGAGTTGCATATCGCCGTGAGGAATCTTCTTAAGATGATCCTTCGTTGTACGAACCATGCGTTCAGCCTGACCGTTGGACGCGGGGTGAAATGGAGCTGTAAGTATGTGTTGGATTAGATTATTTGCACAGAAATCTCTAAATTGAGCAGATGTGAATGCTGTTCCATTGTCCGAGACAATTGGTTCCGGAACTCCATGGGTTGACATTAATTGTCTGAGTGCTAGAATTGCGCAGGAACTTGACGTAGATGAAACCGTTCGCACATCAAGCCACTTGCTGTAAGCATCCACGACCAGAAAGAATAGCTTTCCCTGGAATGGGCCAGCGAAGTCTATGTGAAGGCGAGACCAAGGCTTATTCGGTGTTTCCCACGCATGTCCCTCTATCTTGTTTGCTTCGGGTCGACACTGTTGACAGATGACACACGTTTTTACTGCTCTCTCGATATCTGCATCGAGGTGAGGCCACCAGAAATAGCTTCTTGCGACGGCCTTCATACGAATGATGCCAGGATGCTCCGAATGCAGCGCTTTTAATAACGCCTGTTGAGCAGCCGGAGGAATCAGGACGCGATTTCCCCAGACTAGACATCCATTCATTGTCGATATTTCATTTCTACGAATGAAAAATGGTTTAAAGACTTGGTTACTTTTTTGATCTAATTGTGTAGGCCATCCCCTTAACGCCCAGTTGAGTACTTGTCTGTATTGAGGATCGCTAGACGTTAGCTTCGCAATAGTCGCAGCATCGATGACTGGTTGGTTTAAGGTTTCGATCATCAGGACTTCTTGGTGTAGATCATCATCGGTAGCAGTTGACATTGAAGTTTCATCAGGAAGCCGACTGAGAGCATCAGCATTTCCCATACTTTTCCCAGGACGGTGAATTATATCATATGAATATGCTTGTAAAAAAAGTCTTCTTCTCAGAGACACACTTGAGATGACATCTGGTGTTTTGCTGTTAGGGTTAAAGATACTTATTAAGGGGCGATGATCTGTGATTATAGTAAAATGTCGGCCACAAAGGTAGTCATGAAATTTTTTAACTCCTGCGATGATCGATTCGGCCTCTCGGTCTATCTGAGCGTAGTTCCTTTCCGCTTTAGTAAGAGTCCTGGAGTAGAACGCTATTGGACGCTCTGTTTTATCTGGCATTCTATGCGATAATACAGCTCCAATACCGTATGGTGAAGCGTCACAAGTAAGCAAAAGTGGGAGAGATTCATTGTAATTGATAAGAAGGCTGTCTGCTGATAAAAGCTGCTTTAACCTGTTGAATGCCTTGTTCGTTCGAGTTCGTAGGTTCGTTCCTACGTCTCGTAGTTCACTATTTATTCTTATATGGGTGTGTCGGAATGAGGGGAATGAAGGATAGGTGAGCAAAGGTTGATCTGACAATAAAAAAAAACAGTGGTAGTTATGCTTGAGAAATGGTGTATTTACTTCAGAGTATTTTAAATTTAATTGCATTGACTTGAGGGAAAAAGACCAGAGTGATCAGAAAAAACCCTCGGGAAGGGAGAAAGTGATAGAAGGGGAGGATGTGTGCATGGGGTATATACGAATCTCTTCCTCCGCACTCGGTGCCTTGGAGGAAGCCAGCCTGGACACGTCTGCAGCGGTGCCAGGAACGAGATATGGCCGGTTCACCTGTCGCTCGGCGACAACCAGGCACGAATTTGCAGGACGCCCCAATGGCGGTCCCGGCCGCCCGACGGCAATTCGCGGGACGCCCCAAATGGCGGACCCGGCCGCACGCCGGCAATCCAACACGGCGAGAACACTTGACACGACCCCCCGGGGATGCACGTACCCCACGAAACCGTACTCACTCGTCAAAAACAACCCGCGAAAAATGCGTGCTATAAGATGATGCACTCAGCGAAACAATCAACAAACGTTGCACTGCGGTACAAAATAGGGTGACTGGCACTGCGGAAACCTATCACGAGACAGCACCAAAAAACGACCGCTCGAGGCGAGTACACTCCAATGAATGCCCGAGAATAACCGTTCTTGTCGACTTCCCTGGTTCGGCTCCTTCCTCTCCCCGGGACGAATATTGAGCGAAAAGACGTTAGAGGCGCGCGCCATCTTCGAGACTCGGCTCGGCCAGCTCGATATAGCGCACGCGCGACGTTGCCAGGTCTCGGGCGGCACATAAGCCAAAGTAGGGGGGTACGATCCCGTGACGCTCGACGGAACATGCCTGTTGGTGTTGCTTCTTCCATTGCCATTTGCAATTCTTGTCTAGAAGTCGATGTAAGGGTTCAGCTATGGTTGCTTTGTTGGGAAGAAATGCATGATAAAAGTTCAACAGACCCAAAAATGCTTGCAACTGTTGTTTATTAACTGGCAACGGTGCATTTTTGATCGCGTTTATTTTATCATCGGTGGGGCGGAACCCCTTAGAGTCTATTTTGAACCCCAGAAATTCAACACATGGTGTCCCAAATACACATTTCTCCTTCCGTAATCGTAGACCCGATTTATCGAAGCGACTTAGGACTTCTTCCAAATTAGTTGCCAGTTCGTTTTCTGATTTTCCCATTATAATGACATCATCGAAGTACGGTAGGACTCCGTTAATGCCCTGAAGCAAATTTTCAATAAAGTTTTGAAAAATTCCCGGAGCGGACGAGATTCCGAATTGCAAACGTTTCACTCGGAATGCTCCCTTGTGTGTAATGATAGTTTGGAGGAGTGACGACTGTTCATCGACCACGAGTTGTTGATAAGCTTGTGCCAGGTCCAATTTCACAAAAATATTTCCCCCAGAGATGGTTGATAGTAAGTAACTTACCGAAGGTATTTGAAAGCAATGAGGCTTCAATGCTTTGTTCACGGTTGATCGGTAGTCTCCGCATATTCGGATTGTTCCATTGCTTTTGGGAACTGGTACTATGGGGGTTAACCATTCTGCATACTCCACAGGTTCAAGGACGTCCTGCGAAATTAGCCGGTCAAGTTCAGCTTCGACGAGCGATTTGTACGCCAAGGGAATTTTGCGACAAGGAAGTCGAATTGGTTGAACTGATGGATCTGTTTGAAGAGAGATTGGTGGCCCCTTGAATTGCCCCAACTCCTGTGAAAACAAATGGTTAAATCTTCTCAATACTTTGTTAAGGGTATTTTGAGTTTTGGTTATGAGGTGTACTCCTTGTATCGAAATACCTAGGGCTCCGAACCACGAATAGCCCAGAATACTACTTCTGTTTCCTTTGACAACTACAATTGGCAAGGTTTGAGGAAGAAGAACCCCTCCGTAGCCAACTGTAACTTCTGTGCATCCAACAATGTTGAGTGATTTACCCGAAAAATCACATAACCTTACATTGAATGTCTTAAGTCTTCCGCGTTTTGTCCCAGTAATGCGATTAAAAACATTTTCACTGATGATTGTATATTTGGAGCCGGAATCCACTTCGAACTGAACTGGGTGATTATTAATTACTACCTGCGTGTTTAATTTTAAACTGTCTGATTGAGCAATGCAATTTATTTTATCATTTAGTTTGCCTGTGCTGTGTGACGTTTCGTTCTCCTCGGGTTACTCTGACTGTTTCGGGCAGATGAGTTCGAGCGGCAGGCAATAGCTATGTGCCCCGTTATTCCGCACGACGAACACACAGAGTTTCGGTAAGAGCATTGAGCGCGAAAATGATTACCACCACAACCATTGCACGTTTGCCGCGACTGTTACGTCGTTTTACCGTTATAAGTACTGGATGTACCGGTCATCCTTCGCCGGTCGGGCGCCTTCCTCTGTCTATCAGCCACGGTCCGTACCTGATCGGAACAGCGAATCTCCAAAAGATCCTTGACTGCGGCTTCTGCTGCGAGGCCTTTATTGATGACTTTATGCAATGTGAGGTCTTTCTCTGCTAATAAGTTCCTCTGCAATGCTTCATCCTTTACCCCACACACAAGGCGATCCCGTAGCATGCGGTCGAGCGATGTGCCGAAATTACAGTCGATTGCTAATTTCCGCACTTCAGCCACATAGTCAGAAAAAGTTTCGTCTGGCTATTGGTCCCTTTTGAAAAACTTAAAGAATGCGGCGATCTCCGATGATTTCGGTGAGAAATGGTCATTTAAGAGTCCCTTAATTCTGTAGTGTTTCGCCTAGATGCAGGGGCGTTGCCGGATCAGTTGCTTTGGACCTAGGCTTCCCCTGATTAGAGAGTTCCTCGTTGAGCGTTGAAAAAAATGGGAGCAGCCACTTAGGCTTTTACTCCACAGGAGCAGCTCGGGAGCTTTGACTCCTAGTTAGGTTGGGGTTGACTTGGAGTAGCTAAACAGCACGACTCCAGAAAGAACAGACCCGTTTCGTGATCCAAAATCGAATCCTCCTTTATTAAATTTTCTCTGATATTTATACTACTTACATTAACATCTACATTAATCGATAATTGATAATTGCTTAATTGCTACCCTACTTACACGAATACCCAGCTATCCCTTGGTCAGCTCATTTGGTCATTTCATAATAGTAAACTTTGGCGGCTCGGGCATGTGAATGTAACCCGACCGAACTACCTTGCCGCCTTGCCTGGGTTACTCAACATAGCAACCCGATCAGTGCGTCAATTAGTAGGTCGCGCTTTCATTCATGAAGCGCCGCTTACTTTGCGCTTTGATTTGGGGCAGGGCGTGATGACCGCTTAGTGCTAAGCATGCGCTTTTTATGTCGCGCTTTGTTTGCGTACTGTGGTTCTGCTTATGAGAGCATTTGTTTATGTTTTCGTTGCTAAGGCTGTTGACCTGTGGTACATCACAATTCGGTCGTAGGTTAAATCATTTACCTTTGTGGGAGAAGCCAGCGAACATAAGAGATCGAATAACTGAGAGCCTCCGATTGTTAAAAAAATTGCCACTCGCCTGGTGCTCGGAACATCGTTGGCCTGCAGGAACATTTCGAAGCGCTGAATGTATGAAGACCAATTTTTGGGTCGGGAAACATCGAACGGTTCCATATATCCTAGGGTAGACGATGCGGTCTCAGCGTACTTCCTCCCGCTGGCTTAACATCTTCCGGCGCGTCTGTAGGCATTTTTACCTCGCTCCCACGTGGTACACTTGTAGCTAATAGCGAGCACTAATTTTCAGATCCCATCCTCGTCGCCAATTTTGTGTATCGGGTTTGAAAATAGACTCACTGGTTGCTGCTATAATCCACGTTTATTCAATCAAACTTTTCTCTATACTTAATGTTAATGGCTCGGCTGTCGGGGAACGAATGACCGATGCTGGATACGCGAGGAGCTGTCAATTGTCGACAGATTGGGGCGCGTCCGGTATACAACAGATATGATAGAAAAAAAAACAGAAATAAAAATCAAAGCACAAGGAGACGGGGAGCTTTCTGACATCCGGTACTCGTGGAGGACGAGCACGGCGATGGGGCTTCACCTAAGCCGCAGGGGAGCAGAGGAGACAGGACTAGGACCGCAATAAATGATTGCCCTATCAAGGAGAATGTCCTGCCCTTGTGTCAACCCACCCCTGCATTCGAACCCCCTGTAGGTTCGAATGACCCGACCGATGGGTAAAGGGGGGAGAGAGGGTGTATCAGTCAATCATAGTTAATGAAAAAAAGAATTTAATTTAACATCGTTATAATTCAAAAACTATCCGTACAATTGTATAAAAAGACTCCATAATGGAAGTTACAAGGTGAGTCTCAAAATAAGAGGGTGAATAAAAAATATTATTTTTATATAACAAGGTTAATCTCTAAATCGGACTCGGATTTACGACAAGATTGACAATAGTAATATCCATACAAAAACTGGTTCGCGTAGAACAAATCCCTTAAATGGGTTATATAAAGAGGTGAAACACGCGTCGCAATTTGTTAATCACGTACCCTACCGTGCTAGAATACTTCAATTAAATAATGATACTAAGAAAGAAAGGGAGACAAAAGAAAAATTTTAAAAAGGTGGACACACGTCTCCATCGACTATAAGCTTGTAATTAAGAATTGTCTATTTCTTTTATTATTGGAAATTACTTTCCTTTTTTTTTCTTTTTTTTTGTCTTACTTTTTGTTATAGGAAAGAGAATAACTAGGTACTGTGTAACGTGTTCCCGGGTTTAATTTAAATCGAATATGCGTAGGTAAGAAAATGTATACAGGTAGCCCTCGTATAACGCGGTAGTTAGGTTCCACAGAACTGCCGCGTTATACAAATCGCGTTATGCGAGACTTAGGTCACATATTAAAAATGGGGTTACGTGCCGAAATCATTTATTTTAATTATATATAAATAAAAATGACCAATATATATATATGTATATGCATTTATTTAATTCAGGTAGTTCAAGTAATTTAACTAAACATATATCTAAATTATACATTAACTTCATTTTACATATTGCATAGATTAAAATGTATATTTTAATCACTATCACTATCTTCAAAAATAATATTTCGTCTTTCTTTATTTGCAAGTGGCCGGATGCCATCATCACTTGAAATCTCTTTGACATCATTTGTATCATTTTCATTGCCAACTTCAGCTGGTTGGGCTATTAAGAAGTCGGTAATAAGACCTTGCTTACCACTATGCTGCAATTTTTTTTGGAGTTCATAATATGGAGTGAAACAACTATCAAATTGTCTTGAGAAATTTTGAGAGCGTATCATTGAGGGATCATTATCCGTGAAATAATTTTTTAATTTTCTTGCTAACTCCAAACCTTCTGTTAATTTCATTAAACCGAAATCTTTTACTGATTCATTACAATCAGAATCTTCTACAGAACTGTTCTCGAAATTTGTGTTATGGTCATCTATTAATTGTACCAGTTCCTCCTCATTTAAATCTGTTTCGAAATCAATTAACTCACGAATTTCATTTTCAGCCATATCACAAAAACCCTCCCCACCAAGAGTCTGGGCAACGTTTACTATACGAGTTATCTCGCCATCAATGGGCGGTACGGAATTTTGTTGAAGAACGACTTCAGGCCATATTTTTTTCCAGCACCCATTCAGTGTAGAAGATTTTAATTCCGTAATGGACAGCGCAATAATTTGTACACAATTTAATATTGAAAATTCTTTCCACGCTTGAGGCAGTGTCATGTTGGGATTAGATTCTATTTTTTCCAAGATTAAATTTTTTAATACATATTTGAAAATATTGCTTTCAAACGAAATTTTAGTATGTGCATTGGTTTCAAACGAAATTTTAGTATGTACATACACATATTTTTTTTTTGTATCATAAAAGAAGTAAATTATAAATCGCGTTATATCGAAACCTCGTTGTATAAGTACCGCGTTATACGAGGGTTTAGTGTAAATTATAAATCGCGTTATATCGAAACCGCGTTGTATAAGTACCGCGTTATACGAGGGTTTAGTGTATTTTGTTTTTTTAACACAGAAACCTGGCTCTTACAATGCCTAGGTGGCCACCCCCCTAATCTCTTAAGCTCTAAAATAGTAAATATATAATTGAAAATGGTACTTATCTTAAACCTATGCTGCATGATGTATGAGGCGCGATGTATGATGTGTTCGTTCGACGATGGTCTGATGTTGAGTGTGATGTGTGGTTGATGACTTCTGCTGGGCTTGTCTCGGTGTGACTGATGTGTGGCTAATGTTTGATGTATTATGCTTGTTGTATGAGGTGTGTTTGGTGTGTGGCTGATGTTTGATGTATGCTCGTTGTATGAAGTGTATTTGGTGTTATTTGGTGTAGATCGTGTTCCGTCTAATTGATGTTAGATTGATGCATGGCTGAGGAATTATGTGTTATGCTTTGTAAGGTGCGTGGCTCTGTAATCGACGGGTGAATGATGTATACTTGATGAATGTTGTATGTTCAATCAATGATGTGTTTTGGATGATGTGCTGTGTAGATTGTGTCCTGCGCGATTGGTGTGTGTGACTGATGTATGCTTGATGTTCCGGGTAAGGTTTTTAACTGAGGTTTTTAATTGAGGTTTTCCTTAAGGTTTTCCCTCCCTTACAAAATTAAATAATTAGGGACTTTTCATAAAAAATCTATCCACAACGATATTTTGGGTTTTCCCTTACCTCCTCTCCACTTGCTCAGATTCTTTAATATCGCTGGGTTTCTTTAAAATTCCTGGATGCTCAGTCCGGACGTCTTCCTCCTCGGCTCTCCAAATTGCCAAAGAAAGTTTTTTGTGGCCGGAAATTATGGCGTACCCAATGTACTTTATATAGGGCAAACCCAAATGGGCGCCGAGTTTAATGCTGTTTCACATTTTAGTTTTTCTTAGAAATTATCTTCGGTTATGCAACTGAATCAATGATCATAACCGCCTCTGGCAATTCATTCTCCGCTTAATTTACTTTGATTGCCGGGATAAACTGTAGCATAAATAAAATAATATTTCTCAATCCACTTGTGGAGAGATCTCGCTATGGGGTTCGTGTACTGGCTAACAGCAATGGAGAGAGGTGGGACGAGCTTTTCAATTAAGCAGATGTTGCACCAAAATGGCATCAGTGTGGGATCGGTACGTTAACGATGTACCAACTTGGACCAGATGCAACACCGCCTCACATGTAGATGGCGATACGGCATCATTAATCTAAATTTAATCTATGTTCTAACTAAGTTAAGCCTGCAAAGATGTTCACAACTGCGTCTAGGGAAGATAACTCAGGGAGCACCTTACAACTGTAAAATGCTAAAGAGGAAGTAAAATTGAGCACATACCTGGATCCGAGGAGCTGCTGTCGATCGATCGCCAGGAGTCCTGAAAGCCACAATGAAGAGGGGAGGGGAGTAGGGAGATCCCTTAACAAAATCGATTAAATGATAATGAAAAATTTTCTTCCGGTGGAGATGCGCGGACACTTAACCTTTAGTACATGACCAAAACTTTCTCCTTTCTTTTTTTTTTTTTTTCTTAAAAAAGATAAACGCGGACTAGCTATAGGAACTTATTGTAAAAGATACATTTTATTCGCGGTTTTTACTCGATAGAGATTAATGACTACTTAGAGGGGGTAAGAATGTGGTAAAAAAGGTGGTGGTCTCCGACGATGTGGCGGTGACAGAGGCGGCAACAAGTAGCTGCTGATGAACTGGATTGGCGGCTCCTTTTTGGTCTTCTTTGACGGTGGTCCTACGGACACGGCGTGATTTCTTACAGGTGACTGGCTCGGACGGCGAACACAGGGAAGGTTCGGTGACGAAGTGCAGGCTGGTTTACGCCGATGACGTCGGCGAGATGAATTGACCATTGAGGAGGGCACCGGTGCTTGATGTGATGGCCCTACTTCCTTGGCTTTTGTAGGCTTTCCCAGAGGGATGGGGCAAGATCACTGACGGGGGCGGTCAGGTGCTCCGGTTGAAAAAAAACGAGAAAAAAAATGACGGGGTCCTCCGGCTCACAGAAAAGAATATGCGAGAGCCTCCGACTCCAGATGAAATATGAGAGGGGGCCCTCCGCTGAAGACGAAATGCAGGGCACGACGGTTCTAGGTGGCCAGGCTTCGGTTCCGCCGGCGTCAACTTTGGCGACTAAAAATATTCTTTCCTTAATTTCGGGTCGCGCCAGGTATATGTCTACTCACCCAAAAGACGGAATTCACTAGCACTAAACTCAACTTCGAACTTTTATAAATCTCCACTGTTTCCAACTGATTCCACTTACTGAGGCACGTCCGCCCTCCAGCACGACTGAGAAGAGAATGCCGTCATGGCCGAGAAATTCCGTGCCCATCACACTGGGTAATGCAGAATGGGGTCGTTGGTTAATAATGTTTTGAGGGTGCTAAAACTGCTCTTATAATCGGTCGGTCGTTGATGTCTATTTTCGCATCTTTTTTGAGAAATTTCGTCATTGGTTTCGCGATCTTTGAGTAATCGGGAATGAACTTCCGGTAATATCCAGTTAGCCGTAGAAATTGTTTAATCTGTTTGGCTGTTTTACGAATTGGGAACTTGACTACACATTCAACCTTTTTGGGGTCTGGTTTTCTCCCATTTTGAGTCACGACGTGACCTAGGAAATATGTTTCCTTTTTGAGAAATTCACATTTGTCCAGTTGGACCTTTAGGTTGACTTCTTTCAACCTTTTGAAAATTTTATCGAGAGAGTCCACATGTTCTTGTAAGGATGTTGAGAAGACAATAATGTCGTTCAAGTATACCAAACATATTTTATTGATGTAATCCTCCAGGACACCGTTCATTAAGCGTTGGAAAGTGGCCGGGGCTGTCTTCAGCCCGAATGGCATACGTAGAAATTCGTAATGTCCATTCTCAACGCTGAACGCCGTCTTGTGGATGTCATCTTCGTGGATTTCAATCTGATGAAATCCCTTCGCTAGATCAAGCGTAGTAAAATATTGGTATTTACCAAGCTTATCTAAGATCTCATCAATGTTTGGTATTGCATACTTGTCATCCACCGTAATTTCATTCAATTTACGGTAATCGATGACAAGCCTCCATTTCGCTTTCCCGCTGGCGTCTACCTTCTTTGGGGCGATCCAGATCGGGGCCGAATACGGCAAATTACTTGGCCGGATTATATCATATACTAACATTTCCTTAATTTGTTTTTGTACTTCCTCTTTATGTATATACGGGTAACGATAATTTTTACACTGTATTGGAATGTCATTAATTGTTCGGATTGCATGTTTTATTGCGTTCGTAAATTAAAGATTAGAATCTTCCTGATAAAATATTTCTGAATATTTGCTCACTAGGGTAAGTAGGGCGTTCTTTTCTTCTGAATTTAAGTGACCCGTTCTTAGCTGATCAACAAGTGGTTTTATTTGTTTGTTTTCAAATACACTGAAATTTTTTTCGTCGACTACTTCTACGTCGAGTGGCTGAGAAGTATTTAACTGCATGTTTTTATCTGATAGATAAACTTCGGTTTCTATCTGAAAATTCTCGATGTGAGAAAGGGGATTTTAAATGAAAAGCCACTGCTCCGTTCTGTAGTCACCCAGGAACTGGACTTTATTCACTTATTCACAAATGTCATTCAGCTAACTTAATTCTAACCTAACCCTACGATGCTCAAACTGTACTATGTATGTATTTCACACTCGACATTATAGACACCTTCTTTAATGACGTACGAACCATCTTTAGACCGCAGTTCACTAAGGTATCCAAGCCCTTCTTTTTGTCTTACGGGAAAATTAACTTTTACAATATTCGCGTCTTTGGTTTCTTTTTCCAGACCGAAATGGCAGCTTTATTTTATTTTTACCGGAAATAAGAAAATTATTCTTATAGTCTATTATTATACATAAATCGTTAAGGATATTATTACCGATTAGGCCATGATAAACGGAATGAAATTTACAGATTAGGAAATCAATTTTTTTTGGCTTAATTACATGTATACCGTCAGGACTAAAATCTATACGGACTGATGGTATGTCCGTATTATATACTTGATCACGTCGAAAATGTGGCCAAATAATTTCGGTGATAAAACCCATATTGCCATTTACTAAACCTTTAGCCACGTCAACATTCGATCTCAACATAACTTTAGCGCCCACAAAAATTTTCAATATCTTAGGAAGACCTCCTGTGTTATTAATATCATTAGGTATAACAGAGTCCAAATCTTTGTCACCTAAATTTCGTGTAGCATCAATGAGTTGATCTTGCGCCTTTATTGTATGAATATTCACCCCTTTTTTCTCAAAATATTGCAGAACGTTTTCATTATGTTTAGCGACTTGATCATTTGTTGGGTAAATTCTTAATGCTTTCTCAATTGAAAATTCATCGGTAGAATTTGTTGAAACTTTTTCTAGAAGCACTTCAAGATGTTTAGATGTCAATTCCCCTATTCTCAAAGCATTGAGTATGTCAATAAATGTTGTATCTCCTTGTTGGCGCATGTTTTGTTTAAGTTCAACCAGCTTGAACAACCGCCATAAATGCGTAGCTGACTTCATATGTTCTGGTCGTTGAAAAACTTGATGTCCTCGCACAGGTGGCAACTGCATTAAATCACCGAATAATAAGACATTTATACCTCCAAAAAAAGCGTCTGGACTTTTCAGTTGCCGCAGACGAGAATCGATCATGCAGAGCATCTCGTAAGGAACCATCGAAATTTCGTCTATGAAAATAAATTCAACGTTTTGCCAGAGTTGACGCATTACTCTTAAATAATTACCAGTAAGAAGTGGTATATTAACAATAACTCCATTTTCTGTACAGGCAATTTAAGCAGACGATGTAATGTAGATCCACCGACCAAACGTGCTGCGACTCCAGTGAGAGCACCTATTTTTACCATAAATTTTCCATAACATCGGTTAACTTGGTTTTTCAACAAATTAAATAGAAAAGTTGCACGTTTCTCACCAATATATTGCATTGGGTGGATTTTATATGGATACAATTATCATATTTGGGTCCTGCAAATCGAACGGCCCGTTATCTTCGAACGTACGCGAGTATCTGTTAAAATGGGTTAGGGTTCCTCGGAATTTTTCAGTGTCCTCGATTAATTTCTTTATGCGAGATTCTCTAAGCTCTCGAGTTCTATTAAGCTGCCTTTCGAGCTCGTCACACTGTCCGGGAGAGATCCCTCCTGATATTCGCGTTTTTTCAAGTAATTGATTTAAATGATCTTGTAAACTTACAGGTCGATCTGCGGCGGGTCTTGGGATGATGTTTCCGCTGCGGAGGCGAATTCCTGGCTGGTCCTGACGGCTGGTGGTTGCTGGTTTTGCAGGTGTCCCTTGCTGAGAGTTGTTCTCGCTCGCTGGCTGTTGTGCTGCTGGAGAATCGTGGTCCCTCGATGTTTGGGGCTGGGTCTGTGGATGATTGTCCTTCGGTGGCTGAAGGCTGTACTCCGCGGATCGGGGCTGGTGTGGTGTTCCCTCGTCAGTCATTCAAGTCTTTTAGGCCGGGATCTTGCCCGTTGGAGTCTTGCTGTGGTGAGACCGGTATTTGCTTGCTCGCCTGGAGCAGAGGCAATTAGAGTTGACTACCTGTAGTCCGGGTAATTGTGTGCTCGCCTGGAGCAGAGGCAACTAAAGTTGATTACCCGGGAGCGTTGGAGTTCTTGCTTATGAAGAATTTGTGCCCCTGAAGCCTGCACTTAAGCAATTTTGAGAACTCTTGTTCGGGGATCAAGGCTTTTCAAGCGCTTATGGTTTTTTAAAGCGATAAAAACCGGGCTTCCTTGATCCTACCGGCTGCGCCAATTGTTATATACGTCCCTGCGGGGACTTATTATCCAGATCTATTCCCGGTAGTTGGGGGATAGATCTTTATTGTGAGTGATGCTCCGGGGTCCACGGGGTTCCTTCTGGACACGGACTGTAGGAGCAGCAGAAATGCTTAACTCTTTTGGTAGACGTTGGGGAACAGCGGTAGCGCTTTACGTCCTTTGGGTGTGTAGACGAGAGATAAACTGCACCAATCACTTTGAGAGTGTGTATTTTCTTCACTTGTTAACTGTATACAGCGGTAACTATAATTTATACAACGTTATTCGGACTCGCAGCTCCCTTTGCTATGATCGCGCTTTTACTTTCCCGACTGGGTAGCTTATTATTAACTTAATTACTTAGCAAGACTCTACTCTCGACTCTAACTCAAAACTCTGACTCCAACTCCGACTTCGACCCTCGAAGGTATGAGAGTCTATTTTTATATTATTATCCCTTCCTCATGATTCACGATCGTTAATATTCTTCCACCAATCGCTACTTTAGATGAGTTCAGTAAATAATTAGTTATTTACTTGCTGCACTCATCTGTTGGGGAGGGCCTACCTAGTTGCGCTAAACAGGTGGCCACTGGCACAGATAAGAAGTGCTCAGCTCGCATTTCATCATATGGGAAATGCGTCAGTCAATTGCATTATTTGGGCACGGGCCGGAAACTTAACGTGTGTGCCCATTAGCATGTGTCGTCAGACGCTGCTCTGTTTGTTTACATTTTGCCGCCGGCAAATATGCAATCTGACTCTAGCGAGCGTAAAGTGCTTGCTAGGCGAGCACACTTAAGTATCTTTGTAAAGTACTTAAGTACTTTTGCGCTTTCTAGGTTCGGCTGATCGTGTTTTGGCCGGGATGTTATACTATGTACCGGAATTTCGGTACACAACACCCGTTAAAAGTTATTTCAATCAAAATTATATATGGCAGCCATCTTGTTTAAAGGGCGGAACCCAAAATTTTTTTTCCAAAATTGCAATCGGTACACTGCCGAGGCCAGATATCGATTTTTATCCCAATCGGACAACATACACATGTGGGGGGAAGTGGGGTTATGTGGTGGGGGGTCAATCAGGGGGACAGAAGTCTTATCAGTAGCTAAGCTTCCGGTTACATGAGCTTATTTCTACGTGAATGGTCTTATTTCCTAGAATTGATTCTCGATTTATATTGATATTATATTATTATTTGATGAGTATAAATAGTGGATATTACGCAAATTTTCCTCATTCAGTGCTTATCCAGTGTCGAGTTCAGTTCAGTTCAGATACATAAATTTTAGCTAAAGTATTTGTGCGGTGTAAAGATCAAAGGACGAAAAGGAAATAGTGAAAAAAATTATCAGCTCCATAAATTTTAAGTATTTGTGCGGTGTAAAGTCAAAGGACGAAAAGGACATAGTGAAAAAAATTATCAGCTCCATAAATTTTAACTAAAGTATTTGTGCGGTGTAAAGTCAAAGGACGAAAAGGACATAGTGGAAAATTATAAGTTTTGTAAAGGACGAAAAGGACATAGTGAAAAAAAATTATCAGTTTTGTAAAGGACGAAAAGGACACTGTCAAAATGGTGCAAGTGAAGCAAGTAGTGCAAAGTGCTAAGCTAGCATTTGTAAGTGCGCAAAGTAATCATGTGATAATAGACCAAGCTGTTAGAGAGTGCTCGAGCCATTTAAGAGCTCTCCGAAAAGCTCTGAAAAGAGCAAAAACTGTTGGTGAAACCAATGGTATTAATCTTGTTCAAGGCTATCGAGCTCAACTGAAAAAATTAAGGTTAGTGACAGGTTCCGGTCACAATGCTAACCGCCCCACTTGGACCTCATCGCGAGTTAAATGGGAAGACGTACAATCAGCTTTTTGTGATCGGTAAGTAACATTTTAAAATATGTTTAAGTCTAATAACGTCACGGCATTATTTGGTTATTTTCATTTATATTATGGTATAAGGACAGGGGCAATAATAAACTTGACCCATAAGGAACCGAAGGAGTTCCTGAATGACTGCACTGGACTTTTCCGTCGTCGCATCAATAACGCCCTCAAGAAGGAAGCCGCTCTCAAGGTTAACGCGGTGTTTTGCGGAGAATTTAAGATTGTAAGAGGGGATGAGGAGGTGTTCGAGTTCAAGTACATGGGCACAAAGAATGCTCCTATATAGGAACACTGATATAAACAGCTGGTGCAATCAGAATATCGATGAACCAGTGATGAAAAAAATAGAAGAGTTCCAGGAAAAAGATAGTGGTTGGGCGTTGTCGGCCATCGTTAACTTGGCCATTAATATCAACAAATTCACACCACAGCTGGGATCTTCATATATAGAGTTGCCAAAACAGATTGAAAACAGAAAAGCCTGCATCAACGTTCGAAATGAAGATGATGCTTGTTTTGGTTGGGCAGTGGTTTCAGCTTTGCATCCAGTTGATCGGTTATATCACCCCGATAGAACATCATCATACCCCCACTATTCCACAGACTTGAAACTGGATAGCATAACATTCCCAATGACAATAAAACAGATTCCCCGGTTTGAGAAGCAGAATGACCTCTCCATCAACGTTTACATCTTGCGGAAGGTGGGCAAAAATAATAAAGAACATTTTAATGTCCTACCCACCTATTTTACTAAAGAATAGAAGGATAGGCCCATCAACCTTCTCTTGATTCAGAATATTTACTATGATGAGGATAGCGAGGAGGAGGAGGAAAACGACGACAATGAGCCCATCAGATACCATTACGTTTGGGTCAAGAACCTCTCCAGGCTCCTTTCATCACAGCTGTCGAAACATAAAACAGCAAAATACTTTTGCGACCGCTGTCTCCACTATTTTTATTCACCCGCTGCGCTAGAGAGAAACATAGAGGACTGCCGAAAGCTCAACGAATGTAAAATCCGGCTACCAACAGAGGACCAGAAAGAGCTTAGATTTAAGAATTATAAGAATAAGGTAGAAGCTCCGTTTGTTATTTACGCGGATTTAGAATGTTTATTAGTAGAATGTAGGGATAGAAATAAGTATCAAACGCATGTTCCGTGTAGTATAGCTTACTATGTTAAATGCTCATATGACCCCGCGCTATCAATTTTCAAATTCTATCGTGGTGAGGATTCTATCGAGTGGTTCGTGAGTGAGTTGAAACAGTTTGCCGAGAACTTAGAATCAGTTTGTCTATGCCCTCTAGCCATGGATCAGATGAATGCTGAGCAAATGGAGTTTTTCGAGGCCGCCACACTTTGTCATATGTATATGTGAGAAGCCGTTCGCATCAGATGATAAAAAGGTGCGCGATCACTGCCATCTAACGGGTAAGTACAGAGGCCCAGCACATGAGAGATGCAATATCAATTTTCAGGATAGTCACACCGTTCCCATAATTTTCCACAACCTTAGCGGCTACGATTCCCATTTTATTATTAAAAATATAGCTTCCGACCTCCAAGGCCGCATTGATCTCCTCCCGATCAATAAAGAGCGGTATATCTCCTTCACTAAGCATTTGGATGAATATCCAATTAAATTCCGTTTCATTGATTCCTTTAAATTCATGGCAAGTAGCCTCGATACTCTTGCCTCAAATCTTATATATTTCCCTATTCTAAAGTCCCAATTCCCAAATGTAACAGAATCCCAGTTTAATCTGCTCACACGTAAAGGTCCTATGATTATTTTAACGATACATCAAAGTTCCTAGATACCAAACTTCCCGATATATCCCAATTTTATAACAAATTAAATGATGCCAACATTAGCCAAGAAGATTATGTGCATGCCTGCAACGTTTGGAAAGAATTCAACGTTCAAAATCTGGGTGAATACTCAGATTTTTATTTGAAGACAGATGTCTTACTCTTGGCGGATGTCTTCGAACAATTCCGTGCAAGCTCCCACAGAACCGATACATTAGATCCAGCTCACTACTATACGCTTCCAGGGTATACTTGGGATGCAATGCTCAAGCATACTGGCGTTACCCTGGAGCTATTGACCGATGTGAATATGCTCTTATTTACAGAGCTAGGTATTCGAGGAGGTCTTAGTCAGTGCTCTAAGCGATATTCAAAAGCTAATAATAAGTATATGCCTGATTATGATCCATCTAGCCAATCTAAATTTCTCATGTATAATGATATTAATAATCAATACGGCTGGGCAATGTCTCAACTTCTACCTCACAGTGGCTTCAAGTGGGTGGAAAATGTTGATAGCTTTAGAGTTGAAGATGTAGCCGATGATTCCCCCATCGGTTATATTCTGGAAGTCGATTTAGAGTATCCCCAAGAAATTCACGACTTCCATAAAGACCTCCCGTTTTGTCCAGAACATAGAGCGCCTTCTGGATCTAAGCAGTGTAAACTTTTGGCTACGCTTTACAACAAAACCAAGTACATTTTACATTACCGCAGCCTGAAAGAAGCTCTCCTTCACGGATTAAAATTAAAGAAAATTCATCGGGGTCTCCAATTTAATCAGTCTGCGTGGCTAAAGTCCTACATTGATCTCAATACCAGACTTCGAACAGCGGCTAAAAATGATTTCGAGAAAAATCTCTTCAAGCTCAGGAATAATGCTGTTTTTGGCAAAACTATGGAGAACGTTCGGAAACATAGTATTGTTAAGTTGGTGACCAAGTGGTTGGGGCGATACGGGGCTGAAGCGCTCATTGCCAGGCCCGAGTTCAAGGCCTCAACAATTTTTAATGAGAACCTGGTTGCCATCGAGCTTAATAAAACCGAAATTCTTTTCAATAAGCCAATATATGTAGGCATGTGTATTCTCGACTTGGCAAAGATAACAATTTACGATTTCCATTACAACTATATGATCCCACAATTCAAGTCCAACTGTACAGTATGTTATACTGATACTGATTCACTCATTTATGAAATTATCCACCCTGATTTATATGACATGATTAAACGTGATTGTCATTCCCATTTTGATACAAGTGACTACCCTGCTAATAACATCTGGAACATCCCTCTAGTTAATAAAAAAGTGCTCGGCCTCATGAAGGATGAAAACAACGGTCGCATAATGACAGAGTTTGTTGGCCTAAGATCAAAAATGTATGCGGTCCGGGTAGAGGGCCAAGATAAAACCAAAAAATCTAAAGGTGTTAAGAGAAATATAGTGAAAAATAGAATAACTTTTGATGACTATGTTGAATGTTTGAATAATAATACAGAAAAATTAATTAGCCAAAATTTAATTCAGAGTCAAAAGCATCAGGTTAACACCATCACGCAATCAAAAATCGCGCTAAGTCCTCACGACGATAAGAGGTCTTTAGTACCAAATTCAAACGAAACGCTACCGTGGGGTCATTATAGTATAATGGATGTAGATTAGTGTAAATAGTATTATAAGAAAATATTGTAAATTAGGTTAAGAATATGTATATGGAATAAAAAGAATTTTATAACGTTTTAAAAAACTGTTTTATTTAAAAAAAATCTTGCATTATAAACACACATACAAAAACATATTGATTTTTTTAAAAAAAAAGATGAAAGTGAACACAAAACTTTTTGTTTTTCAAAAACACTAAAAAAGTAGTAGCACAAAAACATTTTATTGCCTATTTCGGCGAACATACTGCTGATATTCGTCGTTCTCCATAATTTTTGATGAATCTAGTTCCAAGCGAGCAGCCAACATCAGGGCATTAGCCCGGCTGCATACAATTCCGCTGGTACGTCCTAGCACAGGGCGGATTGGCATGTAGATATATCCTGGAGGAATTACAAAGCCACCACAATCAGACACGGAGGAGGAGGATTGAGGCTGCTCCGGGGTCTTTGGGGCTGTTGATGATGATGAGGGCGAAGGTGAAGGCGTCCTAGGAGCCTCCCTGGACACCGCAGCTTCCACAGGTGCGGTAACCTCACAGGTTTCTTGATAGAGTTCCTCACCATGTAACACCAACGCACCTCCTAAAGAAAAAGGGACTACAATATGTAATGTAAGAGAGCGAGATTATCAACGGTAAACCAGAACAAGTGAAGAAATTAAAAACGGGGGGGGGGGGGGGGGACCTTGAAGTCCCAACCAACACCCTCTCACACTGGGAGTGGCGTGAAGCCTAGCTCGGGGGTGTGCCATCAGCCCAAGTCCCGGGAGCGCCTTGCTGGCGGCACGGACTAGCTCGCCGGATGGGGGGTGAGTTCGTGGACTGGAGCGGTGCGAGGCACAAAAGGGGATTTACGTGCGCTCCCATAAATAGAAGGAGGGAGAAAGTCCTTCCAAGTAGCAAAAAAAATTTGTATAAGATGCCCCACAAAAACAACACAGACAAAAACCAAAGAGCATCGGGTGAGGATAGGGATGAAAGAAACTGCAGGATCCGCGGTCCTGTTGTAGGGAGTGAGGAGGCAGACAGGCCCCCAAGCCACCTGCTCTCCCGCTGACCCAACCTCTATAACACTGCCGACCCCCTACGGTCGGCATGTCCCAACCAATTCACTTAAGGCACCGAGAATCAAGACCTACAATCGAGGGGTAAACGAAAAAGCTTAAGCTGACATTCTTATAGCAATTTTAATTTCATTTAGTCAAAACATAAAAATCGATACATTGGTGTTATTTTTTTTTTTTTTTTTAATTCACAAAAAAACTTCTACTTCTCTTATTTTTTTTTTTTTTTTTTTTTTAAATTGAGGGTGATCAAATATTAGATGGCTCCAAACTTCTAATTCGAAAAAAAACGTTAGGGTGCTATGGGTTGAGACTGCGACCTAAAGATACTACGTAGTTGAAAATTCAAAAAATATTCGTATCTAAATGAGGCTGTAATCGTAGCAAACGCGCGCAATGAAAGTAAACTAAACTTGACCCTCCAAGGGAACTCCTCCTGCACTGCTGGCGGGCTGGGGGAACTGCATGACAACAGAGCTTCTCGCCCTTTGTTTTGCTCTTCGTCTCTTTTGATTTAATTTTTTTTCTTTAGTTTTGATTTAACCAATTTCTATTTTAAATTTTCTTTTTTATTTTTTTATTTTTTTCTGGTCGGACAGCAGGGCACGGTGAGGAAGGCCCTGCAGATTATTTAATCGCCGAAAGTAAGGGAGGCAAAAACCCAGGCTATATACTTTGACAAAATAGGACTTAAATAACTTACTGAAAAATTTTTTTTTTTTGTTAAAGAAAGGAATTTAAATAATAGTTAAAAAAAAATTCCAAACAACGAAATTCGAATAAATGCTCAAAAAAAAAAGAAAATTCCTTTTTTTTTTTTTTTTTTTCTTTTTTTTTTTAAATAGAAAGGAATCCGAATGAATATCCCAATAAAATTTTTCTTTCAAAAAAAAATTTAAATAACGTAAATAAAAAGGATTTAAAATAGGATCAACTTAAGTGGGCCCCATCCTCTAGCTCACGATCAAGACTGACAAAAAGTAAACAAACCGGTTACTACCGGGTACTCACCCGATGCTTGGCGAGAGTCGACTCCAGCGGCGCTCGGTACTCCGCAGCCCAAAGATGAGAGAGAGGAGGGGGGGGAGGGCAAAACGGGCAGTGCCTTGGGGCCTTCGCTACCAGTGTTATTTGGATTTTTTATTTATTTTTTTTTCAATCCTTTCCTATTTATATCGGACGTCGCCAGGCGTTCCTCACACCGTACGGGGCTTCCTGCAACTTTGGTTATATTTTTTTTCGGGGTATCAATTTCCCCATTCTTCCCATTTTTTTACACCCGGCAGTGCAAGAGGGGTTCCTCCCGGACGCGGTTTACAAAGGTAAATTTTTTCTAAAACTGGAAACGCTTATTAAGCCAATAGAGATAAATAAAAAAAAATAACAAAATTCTAATCAAACACCAGGATGGCTCGCCGTGATGGTTCCACAGAGGTGCGGCCGCCTCCCGGCAGGGCTGGTATCTGCGGGCGAGAGGGTGGGTTACTCTGGAACTCGTCCTGTAAGAGATGGGGCGCCAGCCAGGTGGGAGATAACTGCTCTAACGGGGTCTTGGGCAGTCCGGAGCCGCTTGGTCGTCCAGGCACCAATGTTGTTGGGGGGGGTCGTTCCCTACCCTCGCATGCTTCCCGCGGAGGAAAAAAAGGGGTGCAGCTCTTGGGCCGCCCCGACGTCTCCTGATGAAGCTGTATGGCGGTTGCAGCACGAAGGGCTCCTCCCGATGGCAGGTCTGGTTTTCTGATTACAATAGATGTCGGCGTCCTCCTTTTTAATTTCTCTGCGGTATCTCACTACGGCACTACCCCTAGCCTTTTCGCGATTGAACTTTTATTTAAAGTTTTGTGTCGACTCGCTATCGTGTTGCTGCTTGGGCGTCCGTCTACAAAATGGCCGAGTTCTGGCACTACCTTTTTCTTGCGGCGTGGTCGCGGTGTTAGTTTTCATCTCTAGCCGGCGCTCGGCGCGGTAGAAGGCGCGAATAAGGTTGACGTTTATTTTCTGTTGGGGTGTAAACGTGCTCTGCTTAGGGCTAGGCTACATGTGCGCAGAGTTAGGTGTTTGTGCGGCAGGCGGCCGTCACAAATAATATATAAAGAAAAAGGGAGGTTAAGAGAGACTTACCAGCACACCTCTTCACTCTTATATACCCTAACAACACTCAACATGATCATTCATGCAGCATTCATACATTCTATTTCTAAGAAGCGATCGCAATAAAACTAATTACCTCAGACACCCCAAAAACACATTTCTGTTCTAGAGGCTCCAGAAGGGTTGTTCTTGAGGCGCCGATACAATTACCCGTAAGTTACGGGTAAGATACTAAGTAAGATACTAAGTAAGAAAGGTCGAGCCTTCCCCTGGTTACGGGCCGTAACCAGGGGAAGGCTCGACCTTTCTTACTTAGTATCTTAGGAGGGTTTTTCCTAATTCGCACCTTCTGGTGCCCAGTTGCTTGCAACTGACAAATTCAGGTTGCAACTTGTTTATGCATGCTACAGTTCGGCCAACCTGACCATCACTCTCCCCAGTGATGCAGGCCCATATATACATTACTCGTCATGTTTAGGCTCCATCTACCTTTTAAATATAGGCTCCATCTGCCAATTCAATTCAGGCTCTATCCACCCTTTTCTCAACTTCTTCATGTCTCAATCAATTTCCATAGGTATTCTTCAGGCGCCAACTGCCTTACACTTGAATACTTATACTTAATCTGACGCCCGTCAGGCGCTGTCTACCTGACCCATCTCCACTAGTCTCCCAGTCTAGTTAACTTCTACGCCAACAATGACTCACATGCTCTTTCATACTCAACAATCTATTCATTGATGTTTTATACATTGTACTATCATTTTAATTTTTTTTTTTTTCTACTTAATTTCTGTATTTTTCTCTTAAACTCAATCTTCTTTTTCCTCGTCTGAACTTACATCAAAATCCATCTGATTTAGTTCCGCCCAAGGCTTCAATCGCTCTGATGAATGAACCGATTCATACGGTTTTTGGGTGATCTGTAATTCTTTGGTATCTGCTACAACATATCTGTTTTTACCCAGAACAGATTTGATTACATAAGGTCCCTTATATCTAGGCTGAATTTTCCTGGGTTCGCCAGAAGATGCTGCTTCCTGCTGGATTAAAACAAGATCACCTTCCTTGTACTGCCGTGGTGCCTTGTGCTTTGTGTTATAATCGTTCACTTGAATTCTTTGCTTTTCCTTAATTCGCTGCAGAACTTTTTCCCTAAGTTCTGATAAGGGAATATTTTCTTCTTCGTCTTCCTCGTCTCCTTCGATGGCAAGAACTAATTTGTTTTTGAGAATATTTCTTGGCTGATAAGACATTAATAACTGTTGTGGAGTCTCCTTCGTTGTGGAATGTTTTAAACTATTTAATGCCCATTGTATCGCTCGGACATTCTTGTCCCAATCTCGCCCATCTATGTCCTGTGCCATAGTAGCTATTGCACTTTTCGCCGTTCTAAAATATCTTTCGATCTGTCCATTGCTTCTGGGGGTTTTTACAGTGGTGAGGACATGCTTTATATCATTATCCCCACAAAATTTTTTAAATGAGTGCGATGTGAAAGCTTCGGCTTGGCATACCGAAGTACTGTGTTATGTCTTTTAACAATTTAATTACTGATCTGGCCGCCGTGGTACTGGTTGGTTTCAAAACAATAAATTTGGTAAAAGCATCGATTAATCCAATAATATACATATTCCCTCCTTTGCTCTTCGGAAATGGTCCCAAATGATCAATATGTATAGTGTGAAAAGGTATTGGCTTTCTTTCAGGTGCGTGCAACTGGTATCTTCCCTCATTTTCACCTCTTTTATTGTAAAGACAATCAATACAGGAGTCGACATATTTTTTCGTCACCACTTTCATATTTGGAAACCAAAAGTACTTCTTTAGAGTTTGAAGAGTTCGCTCGACGGCTGGATGTCCCATATCATCGTGTGATGATTTTATAACTCTCCACCTTATTCCTGATGGTACGACAAAACGTAGACCCTCTGAAGTTTTCTTATAAAGGCGGTTATTTTCGATTGCATAGTTCCCATAGTTTCCATAGTTTAATTGGGATCCCGAATCCAGGATGGCTCTACACTCGATAATTTTTCCTTTGTTGTTTATGAGTTTTACTATAACTGTGCTCAACAGGACATAGCCTCGCGGTTTTGGTTCTTGAGACGCCAAGGCAACTGTTTGCTCACCAACTTCGCCGATGCTGACTGGTTTAGATCGCTGGGCGTCTACCCTTTCGGATTGAGCTTGTCTCAAGTGCACTAATGAATTATGCTTCTTGGAGCATAACTTGCATCCCCTTGAGGTGCAATTGGCTGCTGTGTGGCCAACCTTCATGCAATTGATGCACAGGTTATTTTTTCTTAGCAACGTTAATCGATTGGATGGCTCGAGTTGCAAGAACTTCGGACAGGAGAACAACTGATGAATTTGAGTACATGCTGGGCACTTGTTGGCCTTTGTCTGTGTTGACACCAGCGAGTTTATTCTTCGATAGCCAGAATTGGTCTTCCGTGTGGCCTCATCGATTAATTTTCCCTTTGTTCCAAGAGCCTCTAAAGATTGGAACCGATTTTCCAAAAATTCAAGGAAATGGCTCAATGATTGCAGAGCCTTAGGTTGATCAAGTGATTGCTCATACAAAATGTGTGTCTGCCGATCCAGCTTTGCCACTAGAAGGTGTAGGACTAGTGGATCCCAACTCGTAGTCGAGATTTTTAGGTTGTCTAAACCCATGAGTGTTTCCTTCGTTGTGTCGTGCATTAACTTGATTGCTGCTGCATTTTCTGACACAATCTTTGGTTGGGAAGTCAGCTTATTTAAAAGAGCAGTTACTAGTAGCCTGGTGTTGTCATAACGATCCTTTAGCATTTTCCATGCCGATGCGTAATTCTCATTTGAAAGAGTTAAGTGCCTTATGAGCTTCTCGGCTTCACCCTTCAGATTTGTTTTAAGATACCACATCTTTTGGCATCCACTCATAGGTTGATTATGTACCATTTGAGTAAACAAATCATGGAACTGCCGCCAATTTGAATAATTGCCGTCGAAGATAGGCATGACAATTCTCGGCATTTTCATAGCTATACTGTTGCTAACGGTGTCGTTGCTCTGGGATATTGTTTGTTGAGCTAGCCTTTCATATAAACTGATTCCAGTGAATTGAACCCGTTGCTCAAGTTCAATATATTCCTTTAAATTGTAGCCTGTGGTTTCTGGGTCATCTATGAGCTCCCAGATTTCATTATTACCAATTTCCAATAGCGCCCATTGTCGCTCAATGGCATCAATGTTGTATTGGTAATATTGTTTGGACTGTTGTCCTTGAATGCCCTGGTCTATCCTATCCAGAAGACGACGCAATGCTTGCATATTAACATTCTGTTTTCGAACAGCCACCAATAATGAATTTGAACCAATACTATGAGCGCCTTCATTACCATGGGCTCTGGTTCCGCGAGAGGGTTCATGAACGGGAGGTTCATGAGGACTGCTGTCCTCGTTGCGCTGGCTCGGGACGCCTCCAGTCGCAGTTTGTTGCCTTGCAGGCTCAATTTGTGCTGCCATTTGCTCTCTGTGTTTTGTGTTCAGATCCTTGATTGCTGTGTAATAGTCCTTTGTGAAGTAGGAATGGTCCGTCCGATCGGCGTAATCCGCTCGAATCTCGTTGTCTACAGTTTCGAATTCCTCCCATAGACTATCCAGACGTTGAATTTTCTACTCCAGGTATGCTGCGGTCTTTCTGCGTGCAGGATCCTTCTTGATGTTGGAGATGAGCCTTTGAATCTCCTCTCCAGTAGACTTCTGGTTCTGTGCCAGCGCCTCCATGATATGATGCTTGGTTCGATGTTATCGACAATATTACGTGATCTCAATGAGTGACGATTTCTTAAGAATTATAAGATTTTGACCAGTGGGCTCACGCAGTACCACCGCAAGTCTTATTTTGCACGAAATCAAAAAACTCTATTTGAGATCACGTCGGGGTCACCAATGTCTTGAAGTTATTTTACTTCGACGATTGATCAAAGGTTCTTGTACCTTGATCGTTTTGCTGGTGGTATTCCTGGTTCTTGTACCAGTATACCTCAGAGTCTTGAGCTGAAATAAAATGTTATTAAAAGTCCGGTGACTATTGTAGCTAGACTATTTGCTCTTTATTTCATCACTCCTATATATACAAAATATACAAAATGTTCTTGGTCGGTTCTCGCGGAAGCTTTCTTCTTTTTGCGATACTCCGCTTACAGCGGCAGCCGAAATCACGTTGAGCATATCGGTGCAAGGTACGCAAGTTGCGTCTGGGCACGTTGCATATGCCGGCGCAAGGTACTCAAGTTGCGTCTGAGGCAAGTTGAGAATTCGCTTATCGTGTGAAAGCTTCCGTGAGAACTTACATCAAATGTGCTACATTTGCGGATACTTTTTCACGAATGTGAACACCTTCATAATCACACTTTTTCAATAGTGTTGTAATGTGAATTCATGGCAATTTCTCAATCGTGGTCAGGCGTATGACCTTACCACACAGGCGAGGACGTTCCCCGACAGGGCGCCATTTCCTGGGCGACGTCCAGCTCCAGGCCTACTTCAGGACTATATACCACGAACTCCCACGAAGCCAACCTGGATACCGTTACTGAGTCGCGTAGAAAAAAAAAATTTATAAAGTCAGGGAACTCCTGTCTGCTAAATAGTTCACGTTAAGCAGACTGGCTAGGGGCTCTGGGAGGCGCGTCTTGCGTTGTGCTCGGGCTTAGCTCGCCGATTTGGGGCGGGGTTCTTGAGCCGCTCAGTCCTGCTTCCGGTATGACACGCGCCATTTCGCGGTGGCTAAATCGGGCCAATATTCGAGGGAGAGTGAACCACAAAAAAAGAAAGAGAGAAACAAAACTCCGGGTAAGCGAAAAGAGAGAAAGGGGAAAGCGGGGAGAGAGAGAGAGAGTGTAGAGAGAGGGTGATCGTCCCTTCGCAGCAGCAAAGAAAGATTAGAGTAGGTACATATTTATTTTTCCATTTTCTAATCTTTCGGTAATCATATTTTCGCGTATCTTATAAACTAAACAAAAATTTTACATCATTCCCAAAACTCTTCTGTATCAATTTCAAAGCCAACCAAATATTTGTCTTTCTTTTTTTCTCTCTTTTTTTTTTTCAAAAAGGGAAAACTAAATAAAAACGTTATTAAGTTCAGAAATTCAACTCGTGACTAGCTATTCAGTTTAAGTACACTTATCAATATTGATCACTAACAAGGAATTAAATTCTTCTTATTCTTAAGGTAGTACCCAAACAAAAATCCTAAGTGTATGCATATGTTTCGAAACAAAAAAAATCTACAAGGAAAGAAAATAAAATTTTTCCTTGGCTAAATAGCATTGCTATCGACAGGACACGGCAAGTACTTCTTATTTATAATCTTCTTTCTCCCCGTTTAAATGATTGTCGGAAATAAAACTGTTAGCTGTCCCGCGACAGCAGCTCCTATTTTGAATTACGGTTAATAGTAATAATTTATAAAATTGTAGTTATAGCTAAGCAGTACAGGGAGAATAAGTCTCCACCAACAAAAACGGTGAGCCTAGAGATACGTAAGAAAAAAAACGAATCAGCGCGATGCAATGCGAAACTTATTCTGGAGGACGGGCCACCTCCTGAACAGCTTATCCGGTCAATTAATACTTAATAGTGGTAGGGTGGGGAGGACCCTTGATCCGACTATTCCCACAATTCGACTTTAAAAGAAAGAAAAAAAACAGCTTACATACCTTCTTCCGGTGCGGGCCGGTCCTGGAGATCGATCTGCCGGGATGAGCCGCCAAGCTGGAATTTGAGGGTAATTTTTAAGCGCAACAATCGAAGGCCCTGCCCCAAACAATTTCGGGGTGTCTGTTAAGACCTCTTTTGGCCTTAATTGTGTAAAAGAAAGAGAGAGAGTCAAGGCAAGTGCACCCTGGCTTCTTGATGGTGATACAACGGCTCTTGGTACCGTTATACCCGAAAAGAAAGCGTTTAGAGAGTTCGGTGGTGAACAATAAAACGCGAACAGTTAACAAAGGCTAACTAACTGATTTTATTTCGTTCAACTTCTTAAATACTAACTTATTAAGTAGGTAAATAATAACAAATTACAACATATAAAATATTTCATTAGTAGTCACCTGCATTAATTGTGCAAGATCAAATTGCAATTCTGCAACATCTCTCGCGTGCCGAAAGTAGTTCAGCGGCACGGCACGGCTTGCGCGTCATATTTTTAGTGCTCAGCATTTTCAGCAATGCTTAAATTGAATCTGGCACAATTCAAGTAGGTGACGAATCATGCTAAAATGACTTAAGTGTTTTTGCCTTGAACCCGATGCATTCCAGCTGATTTTTGAGGCCATGGCGAGGCCTTTAGAATGCAAAGGGTTTAACATTCTCCCCCGCGTTCAACTGTGTTCAACTGTGTAGGGCTAATTGTAATGAAACGTTTGAACAATCTTAATTATTATTGAATTTAAGTAAACATAATAGTACCTAGTAGTAATTATTTTATAAGTATTATATATGGACTACATGATTAGCGAAGGATCGGTGCCGTGGTAATGCCTCTGGCTTCACTTCATGCGCTTGGGGCTTGGATACTGTTGCGCGAAGACGCCATGCGACCCAAATAATGATGATGATGGTTGCAGCAAGGGCTAGATAGCTCACGATGAAGTGGTGAACGGTGGTGTTGTGCATCTTATTTGAGGGCCTTGAGGTATCTAGTGATGTCATCTGGTCGTGCAGGTTCTTGAGCTCCTCCAGGTGTGGATGAAAGGCGTCCAGTGAAGTGCTTAGAGCCTCATGATGCCCTATACTCGTAGACAAGTTGGCTGTAGATAAACCTAGCCTTGTAAAAGATGCTCGTGCTTGAGTTGTGATGATTTGATGTCCATGGATGACAGCAAATTCTTCCTTGATGATGCAGGTTGGTTGAAGTTTTAGAATCCCTGAGCCATGAAGAACTGTTGAGAAGGCCTTCCGATCGCAGACCACGTTCAGCGTTATATTCTCGTTGTAGGCGAAGATCCATTGATTGGGATGGGACAGCTGAATCCAGATTGGTTGATTCCTTCGGTGAACTACCTTACAACCTTCTGGTTTCGCCGCGCTGAGTAGATTGATTTCGCACGTACAGATGTTAGCACCCCTGTGGTATATTGGTCGCAGCTGATTGCATAAGTAAGTTGCTCCAGAAATAGTCTTACATGTCGATGTTAATTCCTGTTTCTCAATGGGATAGTAATCATCCCTATGCGGAGTAACAGCCACAAACTGTGAGCAGGGTTGAATAGTCACCAGTGAGTTATTAACCCACATGGGAATCGAGATTACTCTGAAGAGGTCAAAGCTAGTTCCAAGCACTAGTGGTATCTTGATTCGGAAAATTACATAGTTTTCGACGATTCTGCTCTGGGTGATCATTAATTTATACATTTCGCTTGCATCCTTCATACTTATTGGTAGCCTTAGTGTTGAGGGTAAGTGAGCTTGAATAATGGACATTTCTGCTCGTAATTGATGGAACGACAGTAGTAAGGGACTAATTCGCCCGTGATGTGTATCCGTAATAACATCAATAATTGTGTTTTGAATTCTCTGCAGATTATTGATTGTTAGTGCCATTTGCAATGCTAGTGAACTGAACTGTTGTTGAAGCTCGGCCTGCTGAATCTGTTCACCTATGCCATTCAGGCGATTCGTTATTTTGGTGGTATCCCTGTCTATATTCTGAAACTTGGTTTTAATTGCCTCATTATCCTTCCTGATAATATTTATGGTCGAATCGACGATTGATGTTTGATTTTTCAAGAGG
Source organism: Eutolmus rufibarbis (assembly GCA_963920795.1). NCBI lineage: Eukaryota > Metazoa > Arthropoda > Insecta > Diptera > Asilidae > Eutolmus > Eutolmus rufibarbis. Next base: position 26,801,846 of record OY987207.1, read on the forward strand.
GCTCTGAGTTGATCTTCATTTTCTTGCACAGATTTTATCGTCTCTGACATTTCCTTTGCATAATTTTCATCAAGAACACCAAACAAAGCATTTGCTGCATTTCACACTAAGTTGATCAGACCCCTCCTTTGTCGGTGATATAGCTTTTCTGTTGAAAGTAATTCGTTCCCGACTGTTAATTCATCTTGCAAATGCTGCAATTGTCTGATAGTCTGGTTACATGTAGTCTGATGCGAGGCTACGTTACATAGCCGTTGCAAAGTTCTGGTCCCATTTTTATATATATCCATTTCCAACCAATATGGCCGTAGGTCATAGAACACGACCAAATTCCATTCTGTTGTTATCAAGTTTGTACTTCCAAGGTCCTCAAAATGAATTCCAAGTTCGGGTGGAAATTGAGTAACTTCGATCTCCTTGCCTTTAATTCATTATCTAGTCTGAAGAATCGATCCTTAAGATAATTACGCCCCATTAATCCAAGATCTCTATTATTGAGAGGATATGATGTTGGTATTTTATGAGGAATTTGTGCAAATAAATTTTGAAAGTCATCACTTCTCCATAAGTTAATGATACCTGGGACATTGCTAATTTTATCAATTAAATATAAGACAGATCCTGTTAATGCACCCCTAGGTCTTTTGCTTTGAATTACAGATCTTCTGAATATTACATGAATTGAAGAGGCTCTCAATAGTCCATCTAAGATGCCGTCCATATAATGACAAGGACATAATTTACCAACCATACTTAATGGGAAGAGTGATGAGTCATCAGCGTGACGATTACCACCATTTAAATAGTCTCCGAATAAAAATCCTTGGGTCCTCCCGATATGATAGGATTTTTCAAGACTATCCACAGAATCCCAGTCAAATGTCTCTAACTCAACTATAGTCTTTGATTTTGACCACATAGTTTGAGGGGATTTCCATTTTTCTAGATATTTGAAGACAGGAGGATGTACATAATGTTGATTTGTTTGTAAAGTTGGTTCTGTTATTGGTCTTAGACAGTTTTTACATGTAACATGAAAATGTAAATATTCAGCTCGTTTACTTTTGTCACAGACTTCTCCAGCTGTGATTTGAGAATATAATAGTAATGATTGAAACATAAAATCATAATTTTGTTCTCCAATATCTGTCAATGTATTAGTGGTGGATATCATACGAGTTAATTTAACGGGACTTTGTGCACTATAACCTCCTGAGCTTTGTCTTGAGCACGAGAAGCGATGTAAAGCTGACCCTGTTCTTTTAAAACCTTCCGTTCTTTTAGACCAATCTTCTCCGGTCAAAGCCTCTAAGTTTTGAACTATAACTTTAGCTAAATTGCTGCCGGGATCTACAAACCAACCAATGGCGGAACGCAGATTTCCTGCTCTTTTTAATATTGGTACATTTGTTTCCTTCTCCCATGGTTGCATGATGCTCGTTGTTTCGGATGTTTTTGAGCCCAAGTAGGCTGAATAAGGACCTTTATTATCCCAATAATTGAAAAGTCCTCTGGGGATTAAAACAGATATGTATGCTCTTCGAATGTCAGTGTGTTCGCAGCCAGTACAACAATTGCTGGCAGATCCAAAGTTCCCAATGAGTTCCAAAGGATGAGGTATAGTTGCCCCCAAAACATTGAAACCCCAAGATTCACATCTTTTAAGGTCAAATGTTAAGACCTCTTTTGGCCTTAATTGTGTAAAAGAAAGAGAGAGAGTCAAGGCAAGTGCACCCTGGCTTCTTGATGGTGATACAACGGCTCTTGGTACCGTTATACCCGAAAAGAAAGCGTTTAGAGAGTTCGGTGGTGAACAATAAAACGCGAACAGTTAACAAAGGCTAACTAACTGATTTTATTTCGTTCAACTTCTTAAATACTAACTTATTAAGTAGGTAAATAATAACAAATTACAACATATAAAATATTTCATTAGTAGTCACCTGCATTAATTGTGCAAGATCAAATTGCAATTCTGCAACATCTCTCGCGTGCCGAAAGTAGTTCAGCGGCACGGCACGGCTTGCGCGTCATATTTTTAGTGCTCAGCATTTTCAGCAATGCTTAAATTGAATCTGGCACAATTCAAGTAGGTGACGAATCATGCTAAAATGACTTAAGTGTTTTTGCCTTGAACCCGATGCATTCCAGCTGATTTTTGAGGCCATGGCGAGGCCTTTAGAATGCAAAGGGTTTAACAGTGTCCATAGCCCCTGCGAGCTCGGACCAGGAGGTGCTCCGTGGCCGCAGTTTTGGCTGCTTAAACGCTACAGTAACAACAAAAAAAAATTCTCAAAAATGGCTGATACTAATTTTCAAAAAAAGTGAAGAAACGCCAAAAAAAACCGGTGAGTTGGGGGCCGACCGCCTATGGCGCTCGCTGGCTGAATACGTTGACGCTCGCTGGCTGAATACGTTGACGCTCGCTGGAATACGTTGACGCTCGCTGGCGCCGATAAGTCACCTCGTGTGGGTGCTCTCAGCGAAGCACAAAAAGGGGGGGTCACCTCGCAGCGCTGGGAATGCCGCTGTCCGGGGCGGAGGCGTTGATTTGCCCTGCGCCGTCTTAGGGTTCCACGTTCCCAAGGTTTCCTAAAATTTTTTTTTTTTTTTTGTTATTCTGGTCTTCCCCCCTTTTTTTTTTTTTTTTTGCTAGTTTACCTTAAATTTTCTTCCCGAAGTTTCTTCCTGCCGCTCCAGAGGCTCAGATTTCGTCGGTCGCACTCACAATTTACCTCAACTAACACTATTCGTAATTAGCGGGCGAGCTTGACTACCACGGCCCTTTAAATACGCCGATGGGATTTTTTTCCCAGAGATTCGCGACAATTAAAACAGGAAACCTCCCCTACACCAAAGTCAAGCGCTCCGGCGACTTAACTCGAAGACGGACACCACCAAAATGGCCGCATACAGGTCGTCTGTCATGCTTTCCAGTCCTTCTGTGGGGAATTTTGTGACAGCGGTTTCTTCTTCTTTCCTTTCCCAAAGCCTCAGCTACAGTCTCGGGTTCAACGCCACCTATCCGTTCGACGAGGGACCGTGCCCCCACAGTGTTTTAGCAATACCAACCCCCTTTTCTGCCATTCCATTACTACGAGGATAAGTAGGACTCGATGTAATGCTTGTAATTGCTTCGCGAACTGTTTAAACTCAAACGAGTTGGATGGCATGTTGTCCTAAATAATTGTTTGCGAGATCCCGTGACACGCAAAAATTTTCTTGAGCCTCGAAATAATCTCAGATGCGTTTTTCCTATAAATTTCGATGGTTTCTAGCCATTTAGACAAGTAGTCAATTACGACTAGATACGATTTACCTTTGAAATCCATAATATCGCATCCGATTTTATTAAATGGGAGTTCGGGTATAGTATGGGGTATTAATGGTAATTTATAATTGGCTTTTTGGTATTTTTCGCAGGTTCTGCAATTTTCAATAAATTTCTCAATATCTGCGAAGATTCCTGGACCTGGACAATACGAAGTCATCCCTGCCCATTGCTTGGTTTTGGATATACCCAAATGACCTTCATGTAGACGATTCATTAGTTCATTCCTTAATACCTTAGGAACGATTATTCTATCTTTATACTTTTAAGGTGAACGTATATGAGTTTATCCTCCACTTAGGGTTACAAAGTTTTGGGTTTATGATACTATATTCAGCGCCAGTGTCTATTATAAATTTTAGCTTTTTTGCGGGGGTATTGATTATTAAATAGGGTAGTTGTTTTGGTCGCTTATCTGAAAATTTCGTTGTATTTCATTATTTTCGTTTACAGAGACGTCCATCGGTTTAGGTACGTCGTTACGATTGTGAGCGTTGCGATTGTTGGTATTATTGTTACTGTAGTTATTAGGTTGTCTTCCATTTGAGAAATATTGTCCGGAGTTTCGGGATTGTTTGCTGTGATTATTATTAAAGTCTTGGGATTGTCTACTTTGACTGTTGTTGGGATTTTGAGATTGTCTACTTTGATTACTATTGTTAAAGTTTTGGGGTTGTCTATTTTGACCGCTTATGTTATTTTGGTTTCGATTATTAGTGTTAAAGCTAGAAATGTTTTTAGAATAACTATTATAGTTGGCATTGAATTGATTTTTCGGTTTTTTATAGCCATATAGTAGTTACGATAGTTTAAATAACCATTTGTTTTAATTATTTCATACGCTGCGATAAGAGTTGTTGGATTTCGACTAATTATTATACTTTTAATCGGTTCCGGTAAACCGTGCTTAAACGTGTTTAGTGCAATTCTTTTGTTGCTATTAATGTCTTCCTCAGTGCCTTTTCCTTTTAAAAGGTAGGCGTTATTGAGCCTACAAAGTAAATTATTTATTTCTTTGTAGAAATTCTCTATTGTTCCTTCGCATCTGCAGATGCGGAGTTTATCGATCAATGTACTCGTATCTATCGAGTGAGTTTCCCCGTGACCTCTAATCAAAATGGCTATAAGATCACTCTAAGTTTCCGCGTTAGTGTTAAGTAACAAAGTTGTACGTGCGTTTCCCACAATTTTATCTTTTATTAAACCAAGTATTAAGCGTTTATTATCAAAAGTGTCGAGGACTGGGATTAAACATTCAATTCTGCTTATAAAATCTTATAAAATTAATTAAAGAGTTTGCATCTCCATCGAGGGGAGCTATGCAATTTAAACTACTGGTAACCAGTTTAAATTTGTCATTCACATCTAGATTTTCCATTGTTTTTTCTCTTAGTTTCTAATATTAATGAAAAGGAAATAATAATAAAAAGCATTTTACTTATCAAGCTGATAATACTAAGTTTTCCCTCGTCGGTCAGGGTTTTTTTTTCTCTGCTTGTTGATGCTACTAGGCGGGTACTGCTTGTTGATGCTATTGGGTGTAACTGTACAACGTTCTCCGTCAATTTCTTGACTATTTTTCTAAGTTGCGCAATGTAACTGCACAAGTTTTTCGTTTATTTTCCTAAGGCGCGCACTGTAACTGCACAACTTTTGGATTTTGTTTTTCCGTCGCCCACTGTAACTGCACAACTTTTGGATTTTTTTTCCCGTCGCGCCCTGTAACTGCACAACTTTTGAATTTTGTTTTTTTTTTCGTCGCGCACTGTAACTGCACAACTTTTGGATTTTGTTTTCCCGTTGCGCACTGTAACTACACATCTTTTGGATTTTTTTTTTTTTTTTTGTCGCGCACTGTAACTGAACAACAAATTTTTCGGTTGCGCACTGTGACTGCACAACAACTTTTTAAACCGACTGCGCCAGTTATGTGGGAGCGGGAGTTTAGAAGAAAACCCGATTTTTAGACTTTACTCCACGAACGTTTATTGCAATGAATGAATTTCGTTTACAATTTTGATGCAACTTAGGTCTAAGATGATGGGCAGCGCGGCGTGGGAACATGTTGACGTTGCAGTTTCTCATGCAACGGAGTCCGTAGGAGATAAGATGAGTTTGTGGGAAGATATGTCTACGAGTCGGTAACACGAGTGATCGTACGTGATGAGATCCGTCTATGAGGCGCTAATATGAGATATCGTACGTGACAATATAAATCGGTTCCATGATATTTGATCCCCCGACAAAATATCCCCGACAAAATATCCCCGACAAAATATACCCAGACAAAATATACCCAGACAAAATATCCCCAACAAAATGTCCCGAAACATTTCACTGAAACAAAATAAAGAAAACTACAGAAAATTAAGAAACAATACGTAAATTTATTAGAAGTTAGCTTGGATTACTTTACCAAATATCAATACATTAAAAATACATGTAGGAATTGATGAAATTCACTTAAGACCAGAACATGTTAAGATATCTAATTAATCAACGATGAATAATACTGATTTTCAGACAATTACATTAATTATTAAATGAAATAATCTTAGCAATATTTCTCAAATAACACAACTGATTTTTCGAATCGTATTTACTGACCACTTTTTTCAATCGCTCATCGTAATTGCGATATTCTTTGCGACGATTAGTGACATTCATTCCAGTATTTATCTGATTCATAAAAACTTCCGTATTGACTTGTTCATCTTTTAAAGACTTTAAAAATACACCAACACCAGCATGATGAACACCAACCCCACGATTCAAACGATTATGCCAACCTTCAGTTGGATTATTTGTTCGCAAATAATCATTAATTACAGCCCGATGACAATTCCACATGGACACCTGAAATCGAGGCTTGTGACGCTTTTTCTTATTATGACAAGTTCTGCCAATCCAAGTAGCTTCGAAATATTGCAATAACTCATCAAGTTCTTCACTATGTGCATCATAAAAATCTGTCGCAACAATCAACTCATAACATTTTGTAACATCTGCTGTTGGAATGAAAGCCAATGCTGGAAGCAACCGCAGATTCAATGCAAAGATAATATCGGTATCATACTTCTTGTGAAGGCCACAAGCTTGAATGTGACGCCAAACACGCTGGTTGAAGTGAAAAAAACACCCAGATAATTGAACTCCAGTGAATATTTTCTTGAAAGCAATGATAAAGGATTCCTCAAAATCAATCATCATTTGATCTGGCTTATAATTAGGCAGACTGCCACGAATAACCTTTAAAACATTCTCGTATGTACGCTGTGATTTATCAGGTGCTAAAACATACACCAGTGGCAACGATTTACCGTTTTTATTCCCATGAATAGTATACAACTGTGAAAATATTCCAGGTACACTTCTAAATGTGCCATCTCCCAACCACTGCTCACAAGTTGATAAATAATTCAGATTTTGCAACGTAGTAAAGATTAAAAATCGCTTCTTATCACCGCCACTGTCATGTAACAAAAATAAATCTCCATTATGTGTATATTTCAATTCATCAATTAACTCCAAATCACCACGTGACTTAGGATTCAATATTTGTGGATTATCCACAACTCGAACACGATTAACTGCCCGTGATAATGATTGGGGCTTCGGCAATAATGCAGACACAGGATACAATACACCACGTAGACAACGAGAGATAACTGCCGCTGGCTTATCATCAGTTTTACGAGCCTTTTTCAGAATTTTATTCTTCAACACTTTGGCCTGAACTGCAGCAGCATCAGCCGCATGATCATGGAAGGGCACTGTGCCAACAATATTTCCTGCATGAAAAAAATCAAAAAAAAACAATTAACACAATAACTTATTCACTGGAATAAAATATTGAGTTTCTTACCAAAATTCAATGAAACTAACATATTCACAAAGATACATGCAACAATATTAATTTGAAATTTACCTGTTCGGAGGTCTGAATCCGTGTGGATTAATAAATGACAATTTTTGTTAGTTGCACAACGCCATGAAATATCACATTTATTAACTCTCTTCTTAACATATAATATACCATCGTGGACTAAAAGTTTATTGCCCTTTTGAGACATTACAAACGTTAACGGCATCCTGTATAACTTAACAACTTTAACAATATTTAATAAACAGCAACAGCTTGGAGAAACAATAAACACGTCAAGTACAAACACGATAACTCCGCTTGCCGGCAGCTACTTGGCTTTGCCAGAAGAGGCGCTGCTGCTATCTGGGCGAAAGTTGGCTTTGGGACCAGTAGAGGCGTTGTTAAAGTGTCAATGCGGTCACATTTTTGGCGGTCATATACAAATGATGAAATAGGACAATTTTTAAATTGAGATAAGAAAATAATTAATTTGAGATTGAATTAATGTACCTACCCTACATAAATTAGGAATCAAAAGACATTGTCACGCATATTTTATGCAGGGATATTTTGTCTGAGGATATTTTGTCGGGGATATTTTATGCAGGGATATTTTGTCTGGGGATATTTTGTCGGGGATATTTTGTCGGGGGATCAAAACGCCTGATACCTATAAATCAGCCGTTACTTTGATTGAAAGTGACCAAAGTTTCGTGTATTTATGTTGTTTTGAATAAATTATGTTGAGTTTATTTTCGGGTTCCATATTTTGGTTTAAACTTCTCAGTTCCTTCTCTAGTTCCTCATTTGTGTACTTTTGCTCCAAGTTGAGTATTAACAGCTGAGGGTTCCTGTTCGAGGCTAAAGAATAAAAAGATCGGGGAAGTAACTAACAATTCGTAATTGAGTTTATTATAAGTATGAGTTTATAATAATAACTGAAACAATCTTGCGTGGTGGTTCTCTCGGTGGCGGAAGAAGAAGGGAAGGGAAAAACAAGGCGGATCATCATTTATAAGTGCGCCGTGTGGTGGCGCAGATTCCTGACAGGTCGAGAGTCGTTGAAAGCGCGGGTGCATTTGAATTATATGTAGTGCTTAACAGTTCCTTTGTTTAGTTTTGCTAACATTGCACATATCTTTAAGTTTCGATGACATTTGCATGAACAACTTTCCGTTGTTGGCTTGTTATGGACGGTGACCTCAGGGAGCCCGGCTAAAGCCCCTGTCCAGCGGTGTGCGGCTGCGGGAGCTGGCAGGCTAGCTTTGGCGGTAGCTGTGGGGGGGGTTTGCCACAAAACCGCTTTAAGCCGCTGGAACGGCCCACCGATAACAATTCGAAACAATCTCCCGCGACGGAAACCACAAGCGCAAGGGAAGGAAGGGACAGTGCGGGACTAAGCCCGGCCACTGCCCGTGAATGACTTTCAGGGGGGGTTCTGGATGAAAATGAACCCCCCTAGCCTTATCCCCAACCACCCGATGACCTTCCCGCGGCCTCAAAATTATGGGGAGGTCCCTTTAGCGTTAATTACCTCGGCTGAAAGAAGGTGGGGAGCGGGACCAAGAAGCAAAAGAAAAAATTAAATTAGTTTAACATACCTGTATCTATTCTGATTGAATTAACCTTTTTCCAATTACATGACAATTACAAATTTGGCCATAAAAAAAAATATTGTTGGGCGCCTTGCTGCTCCGGGTTGGTGTTGATGAAGGTGGCTGCTGAGGCTGCTGCTGGTGAACGATGCGGCTGAGGCTGCTGTTGGCGGGGCGGCTCCACTGCTGCGGTTGCTCCCTGCCTTTTCTGGGGCCCCGTCGTGGTGCAACCAGGAAGAACAAAAATAATCTGCTGCCTTCTTGTCTCTTACACCTTTTTTTTCTTTTTGTTCTTTTTTTTTTTTTTTTTTTTTTTTTGTTTGGGGTTAACTTTGTAATTTGTTGATTGATTCACTGTCAACTTTACCGAGTAGTCAACCTTCAAGTTTACTTATTTCTTAGCGCCTAAAGTTCGTTGGTTATCACCTTTAGTTTTTTCTTTTTTCTTCTCTTTAATTAAGTCATTCAATTTTAGTTTGTTCATCCCCCAAAGTTTCGCCCATTGTGCTAATTAATTTTGATTTCACACAGTTGTTAATCCCGGCGATATCACTTGATTAGGTAAAATTCACTTTCTTTGTCTTCGTAGTACAGAATAATTATCGGAAAAATTTTGAGTCATTCACTGTCACTCGAATTCGGCTACACTCATTCGCCGCTACAACTCTAACTGTTCTTTCCTGTCTACTGTTATTCACGCGTTCAACTTTCGCTGGCCCGCTCAATGTAACGGCACTAACACGGCTTGTTTTAGTTTTCACTTGTCCTGCCAGTCCCAGTTTTACTCCTTAGCCTTGAGTTCACTTTTAGGGACCGATCCCTTCCACTTTCAGTAAATCGAATAGCTTACACTCTAAACTACGCCCTGTTAACCTGTTCAAAAAATCCTTCAGGGTTCTCTTTTTTATTTCTAGTCCCCCTTTTTTTTCTTATAACAATTTTCTCCTCCTCCCCCCCCCCTCCCCCCCTCCGGCGTCACCTTCACAGGATTTTTTTTTATATTTTCCTTTTTTTGTTGTTTCACTGCTATTATATTCTGCTTCCTTTTTTTTCTCCACTCTCCTCGGCCTCACGCACACGATGCTTCTAGAATTCGCACGTTTTCGGGGATTAAGGAAAATTTCGCCAACCGCGCGAAGTTTTCGGACTAATTTCTCACGATTTTTCGTAACGCGTCCGATGGCTCCTTAAAGTTTTTTTTTTCTTTTTCTCGACTCGCCGCGACTAAAAAAAAACCGAAACAACAACAGAAAAGTGACTCTTGATTCTTCGTCCGACTCCTCCGGGGCAAACCTCCGACCGGCTTCCCCTCCCGGGAAAACTTTTACTTTTTCTTTTCTATATTTCTGCTCAACTCCGCGGACACGTCCTTTCAGCTTTAACTTCGCGCACCAACTCCCCGAGCTCACGCCGGCTCGAGCCCACGCCGCCGGCAGCGTCCGTTAGCGAGGAACCGTTAGGATGCCGACCCATCGCTCGTTGCGCTGGCTTTTGCCTCGCGCCACGAGCTCCAGGCCGGCAGCTCGGTCCCCCGCCCACGCCCGCAGCGGCGGCAGGAGCTCGAGCCAGCAACTCGATCAGCGGCGCGCGTAGCTCGGTCCGGAAATTTTTATATGGGACCGAGGGCCTGGTGCACTTCTTGCACAGCGAAGGCCGCTCGGTCCGGAGATTTTATGGCCTGGGACCGAGGAACTTGTGCACCGCCTGCAAAGCGAAGGCAGCTCGGTCCGGAAATTTTTCTTTAGGCGCCGCCACTTGAGTCTCGAACGTCGAATTTTGGTGCTTTTTGGGCGACCAAACTCGACGTCCGCAACCCAAGGAACGGTACCGAGGTACGGCGCCCGCCAGAGCCGCCGTGAATTTTTGACTAAATTTCGGTGGGCAAACCCATAGGCGCCGTGAAGAAGATTTACCAGGAAATTTAATTCCTGACCACAACAGGCTTCCGAATTGGTTTTTATTAAAATTCCCCCCTTTGCTATTTTTTTAGTAAAGGTTATAGGTGTCATAATTTCTTTTGGGTTTATCGCTCTTTTAATCAATTTCATTGTATCATCTGAGCTTTGTTCTGCGCATGGTTTGATTATAATTCCTTTATTAAAACTGTTAACTGAGCGACCCGCTGATGGGCCGGTACCGCTCTTAACTACGTTTGTATAAGAGGGAATTTGATTTTCGCTTTTTTCATCATTCTTTCCGATAATCGCACACATTTCATTAATTTTAGTTTTGATTGCACTAATACTTTCCTCGTTTTTGGTCTTCTCCTCCATTATTGCCCCAATATTGCTAGAAACAATCTTACCGTTTACCTTTTTATTCGTTGAGCACATCCACATTATTTTATCTCCTAGCTCCTTTATTACCTCATATTTCCTTTGATTGATACCTGCACACTCCGCATGGAACCAGTAGCAAAACCTTTACACTGAATACCACGATCATTTTCACCCACTATTTTTCTACATTTTTTACACCGCGATCTCGGCTCATCGTCCTCTTCGCCCGCCATCTTGACTTCAATTTATTTATTAAAGATTTAAGATGTTTTTCCACTAAACTGAAAAGAAACCTAGCGGTAGTCAGAGGCAACTTTGAAATATTTTGAAAGCAGTTAATTTCAAGTAGAATAAAATGCTATCCATGCTTTCATACTACAAATTTTTTGGTTTTATTGTCTAAATATAGTCTAATGAGTAGTTTAACAGATTTTAATTTGTTTTCCAGTTAGAATAATATTAATTTCTAAAAAACTAAACGTACACATATGTGGCCAAGGGCGTCAAGAGGTTAAGACTAATGATGTTCCTCCGGGAACTTTTAGGTAAACGAAAATTAAAACACCGGTTGGTTAAAATTACAACACTTTATTATTCGCTTCGGTATAAATTGTAAAGCCGAGGTAACAAAGTTATAATATTACACTATTCGCTATTAATACGAATCTTGAAGGCGAGGCAACTACCCGTTTCGATCTAAGAACAAACTCTGACTGCCACTGAAATCGAACTATTGATTAAAAGGAAAGCTCGGTTGAAGGGGAACAAAAGATTACGCATGCATTTCTGTCTGAATGCAGCGAGAAAGAAAGTTGGGGTCAAGTGGTGCGCTGAGTACTTAGCTTTTACTTTTAGGTCAGTTCATTGTTCTGGATTTGTTTTGGTTAGTTAAGCGTTTTGCTCTTTAAGTCTTTGTTTGGGGTATAGGATTGGGAAAGAGACATTATTGTTTGTTTTAAAAAGAAATGGTCTCAGCGTCTGTGATTATTTAGGGTAATGAAATTTCAGCGTTAATAAAGTTAGGAAATCTTAAAAGGAACTGATCTCATCGTAAAGAATGTTAAGTGACGGAGGGTAATAATTTATAATAATTTAGGATAATTGAGGAAGGGTAAATATTTATAATATTCTTAAAAGGATCTCAGCGTAAAGAATGTTAAGTGACGAAGGGTAATAATTTATAGTAATCTTAAAAGCGTAAAGAATATTAAGTGAGGAAGGGTAATAATGCTTTATATTATAATTCTGTGTTGGGGTGAGGAGATTGTTGTAACAGTTAAGCTTAATAGTAAAACGACGCGAGTTATAAAGTTCAGGGTTTTTAAAAGAGAAACAAACGACTTTAGCGAAGAAAAAGATTCATTCCGTCCTCGACAAGATCTAAATTGTTTCTGAAGTAAGTTTTTGGTAATTTCTAAGTTGTCGACTATTTGTAGGTGTTGTGGGTCGCGCGGGTTCTTGGAACTAGCCGGTGAGAATCGATGTGATCTATCTTAACAGGTATACAGGCGCATCTGCGGTTCGTGGAAGTGCATGGGAACGTTTGTGCTTCTGGAGGTTATCGTAGAAGATAGTGTAACTCCTCCCTCACCAGAAGAGTCCTTATGGGGTCGTCTTTCAAGCTTCCAGGTCCTGCGCGAAAGGGTTTGTCCGTGGTGGAGTTTGTGGAATGGCTTCTTGGTGCGTGATTTGTTGATTCTGCGAGAGTTGGCTCGACCGCGGCGGAGGTTGTGTGTTTCCTTGGTTTCTGTTGCACAGTTGTAGAGTTTGGAGTACTTTTCGGTATTTGAGGATGGATATTGAGATGGTAGCTATTACGGCGATTGACAAGATGGTCCAAATATAGCTGCGATCCTGTGGGATGTTTTCCAGGTTGATTTTTCTTATGACTTCTTGCTCCTTGTATATGCGGTGTAGGTTGTCTAAAGGTATGTTCTCGAGGGTGATTGTGTGTGCATTGGTGCTTGAGGGCGGGATTTCGATTGCTGATAGCAGAAGAGGCTGCCGGCTAATGGTATCTTCGTAGTTTGTATAAAGGTTTAGAGTTGTTTTAAAGCTGCAGTTCCTAGGGAGTTCTATAAGGAAGGTGCCCAGGATCGTTTTAAGTTGTGAAGATTCGCAGTTGAATTGGATTTTTGTAGCTTTGGGGAATATTGCTACAAAGTGGCTGGTTGCAATCTGTTCGATGTATTCGCTGTTGATTTTTACTGTTGTAGTTTTGCAGGGGATGGATATATTTTGTCGGATTTGCAGAAGTTGATGGATGCAGGCTTCTTGCTCGGTTTTGTGTGGTTGTCTCGGTGTGTCACAATAGAATGTTACTCCGATGTTTTTGCATTCTCCGTCGTCGAAGTATGTAGTAGGTCTCGTTTCCCAATGTCAGGAGTGGTTTCGGGGGAATAATGATTTTGTTGTATTTGTTTGGGATTGGATAGAGATGGTACAATGAGTAGGTCTCGGGATGTGTCAGAGGAAAGTGAATAATAAATACTGAACACGAAAGCTTTTTGTCGTGTTGGCCCAGCTCAATAACAAACGCAGCTTATCAATTTCACAACTTTATTTTGCAAGTTTACAGTTCACCTAATTGATTCTTACGTATTAATTGCTGCTCCGATCTTGCTGGGCGCTGGAGTGCAAGTGTCCGTCTTGGCGTCGTCGTTTCCATGGCGGGAGGCTGCGTTCAGCCTCTGAACTAAATTTGGGACTGCCACACGTACTGCATTTACGCTGACAAATACTATCTTATAATTTAAATAGTAGGCTTCTACGCTTAAAACTTCGTAGTAGTTGTGAGTATCTGCGGGCCTGTTTCCAAACAGAAATTCATTTGGATGATGGTATTGCGAAACTTTGTTGACCATGTATTCCAAATCTTCTAGTTTTAGGATACTGTTGCGTATGACTTTTAGTCTCGTGAATGTGACGGCATTTTCTAAATTATTTAGTAATTGTAAAATTATTAATAGTACGGTACCTTTTTCATCTAGTACATTTTTAGCGTTAAAATAGTCGATTGTATTTGTTGTGGTTATTTTGGCAATATCATTTATTTTGTTGGCTAATCTGTTTTCGTTTTGCTTTATAAGGCTTAATGTTTTGTTATAATCTTGGATAATACTTTTCGTTAGTGAAATTTGCCTATTTAATGTTTGCGCTATGTTATTTTGGTTGGATATTAAGGTTTTAATAGCATCATCAAAATGTTTGTCGTCTTGCGTGTCCATATTTCCTGTGATACTTTTGAACAGTGTCCCTAATCCGTTGAAGATACCTCTCTTTGCTCGCGGTTTTGAAATATGAACTAATGAATATAACTTTTGCTGGGCCATGTGTAATTGAGTTTCTGTTAGGCTTTTTAGGGTTTTTAATCCGGAGTTAAGTGATTGGTAGTTTGTTTTGAGTGTTGACACATTTTCGTATTTATCCCAAATGGAGCGGAGTTGATTTTCTATAGGTTCGCGATCGAAATGGTGGAGGAATGTGTTATGTTAATAAATAACTAAATAAAGAAATATCTAGCTATCCACAGGGTGCAGGCGTGAAGCCGGGGGTGGTGGTGCGCGGAGCCACAGTCCGGGGAGCGCCTTGCTGGCGGCACGGTCTAGCTCGCCGGTGGGGTGGTTCGTGGACTGCCGCTCTTGGTAGCACCGCAGGAAATTTAGAATGCACTCCTGCTGGGAAGGGGTGGAAGAATTCCTTCCCTGTTTTTTTTTTTTATGCCCCACACTAAAAGGGTTAGGACTGGACCGGGAATGGGGGGGGGGGGGTTGGACCAAACACTCAAGAAAAAAACGCGTGACCCGCCAAAGTCACTGTGGGGGGGGGGGGGGGAGCTGGTCTGCTTCCGCGAGACCTGTTTCCCCCTCTGACCCACCTCACAAATGTCCACTACCCCCTACGAGTAGTGGCACCCTACCGATAATCGAATAGATAAACGAGGGGGAAAAGAGACTCAAGCGTTCACATAGCCGGGGAATGAAAAGAGTCTATTTAATTCATACTCGGGGTTCAATTCCTTAACTCTTTAGAACAAGATTAATTACATGTCATACCTTAATCGTAGGGACTATAACATTCAGCATCTACTATAGCTTCATTAAAATAAATTTTGGTTTTTAATTCATAATTTTAACTGATCTCCAAGAAATTCTAATCACTGACCGTAGTGGCTAAGCAAAATGTGAATTACTGAAATAGTGTAGTTTAACGTACATGTGAGTTAAATAAATAGATGCAGCGTACTAAATATAATCGAAATGAGAGTGTGACTACATGAGTTAACTAGTGAGGGTCGGGTCGCGGAGAAGGGTGCGCGCCAACGAATTGCCATTACAAAAAGAACCGACCACTCTCGCGAATGAAAGAATAACTACTCCAACCCCTTCTTCATGAGGGGGGGGGGGGGAGGAGGCTCCTTTATATATAAATTCTTTTCTTTTTTTTTTTTTTTTTTGTTGTTGTCGAGATTTGGGTGCAAGAAAAAGATAAATTAATAACAATCTGGACTTACCCGAGGTTCGCTTCCGATGAGTCGACTCAGAGGAAATCCCTCGCTGCTGCCTGCAGAGCAAAATGGAAAATTCCCTTTTTCTTGCAGCCCCTAATGAGCTCAAAAAGGAAAACGGTGGTAAAACGTGGGGGGGGGGGGGGAGTGTGGCAGAGAACGCTCCGCTCTCCCCGATGCCGAGGCCCTCACTACTTTACTTTTATTTTGTTGGGTCTCCTATAACTAGCGCTCGGGCTACGAACTAAGATTACCTAAGAGGAAAGATGCTTAAATAAATATGTTTTTTTTTGTTTACAAGACTAATAGAGAAGAGTAATGCCGGTGAGCGTGGAGGGGGGTGTCCGGTGAAGAGTCCCGTCGCTGCCGCGAAATTCCTTCCTTTGCCGGGCCAGCTGGTGGCTGGGGCTGCTTCCCACGAGGAGGCGGAGTGGCGGAGTGCGGTCGTTTCCCTGACGCTGCTTTCGGACGCGCAGGCAGTGGTCCAGTGAGTAGTCCCTGTGGGGCTCAGGTGAGGGGGGGGAATGCCGGTGCAGAGTCCTTAATGGCGGAGGCCGGCTGCCTCGAGGAAAATTTCCCACGTGGCTGGTGACGAGGTCAAGATATCCTCGGGGATGCTAAAATCCG
Source organism: Eutolmus rufibarbis (assembly GCA_963920795.1). NCBI lineage: Eukaryota > Metazoa > Arthropoda > Insecta > Diptera > Asilidae > Eutolmus > Eutolmus rufibarbis. The sequence continues at coordinate 26,818,050 of OY987207.1, forward strand.
GTGCGGCGAAGTCGTCTGGTGTGCGCATGGAGATGGAGAGCAACAAAGGAAAGACGGGATTTTCCCCGTTTCTGAACAGGGCTAAGATGATGGAGCGCAATAGCAGGGCCGGACAACGGTCGTTTACGACGCCCGTTTTTTTTTCTTCTCCCTCGTGGGGGGGGGGGGGGGGGGGTGGAGATAAAGATGAAAAGAAATTTTTCTAAGCTTTCGTCTCCCTAAGGAGGAAGGATTTTTTTTTCTCATGCTTACACCTGCACAATTAATCGTGACCGGGGCCTACCTTTTGGGGTGATTATCGCCTGCTGGAACAGGGCTATCCTAGCCCGCAGATTTCCTGATTCAGGTACAACTTTTACAAAATAACTGACCAGCCTTGGCCGCACTGATATAATTCTTGTCCTCCTGGCTCGAAAGATTTCACCAAAATGGCCGAGTGCCTGTCAGTGACGACCGTGGTTGTGTCGACGCTTGTGGCACTACCGCTGAATTCCATGGTGATGGCATTCACGCCCAGTTGGCGCTGTGCACATTCGGAAGAGAGCGAGGTACAGTCAGACCAGATATTTAGTGTCAGTAGTCCGCTGGTTGTTGGCGTAAGTATTTAGGGAGGGCGACCGTCACAAATGTGTGGTATGAAGTTCTTATTTTAGTGTTGCCTAATTTGAAAGAAGTATGCCGGTATTGGATTCTAAGTTTGTAAGTTTAATCTTCTCCGCGGCTACTATTGCCAGTAGGGCGAGGAAGTTCTTGCAAGTAAATGTTGGGTTTTTGATTAGTAAGGGGTCTTCTTAAGTTGCTTTTATGGTAGGTATTTCTAGGAGTTTCTATTGTAGTATCGCCTTCATTTTGGACAACTTGGGTCTTAAAGCGGGGTTCTTCGCGATTTTGATTTAATTTTGTAATGAGGTTTGTTTTTTAACTGCGCATTTTGTCGTACTGGTTTCCGTATATTTGCTTGGTTTTATCTTTATGTTCATTTATGTATTATAATTAGAATATAGGAGCTTATCGATATCAAGATTGAAGGGATTTTGGGTATCTAAATGACCACTAATGATAGCAATGGGACGACTTTGAAGAATATTTGATTGTGGAAATAATTTATGGGTGTTTCCGAAATTAGTAATTCGAAAATGGGGTTTTCTACGCTCGTGTGGACAGTGTTGTCATAGTCGTCTAGTTGATCAAATTCAGAGGCATTTTCGTCTGGGATTTCAGAAATATTTCCGTCTAGTGAACACGTCCTCGAGCTTTCGCTATTATCTGGGCTTGTCGTGTTAGTATTGACTTAATTAATTTTTATTTTTGATAACGCGTCGGCGTTTGAATTTGTTAGACCTTTTTTATACTGTTGAAGATTTCATTAAATAAACTGATGAAATAACTAGCAAGTAATTTATTAAATAAACATGAGTACAAAAGTCTCATAATCTGTTGAAGATTTCATTAAATAAACTGATGAAATAACTAGCAAGTAATTTATTAAATAAACGTGAGTACAAAAGTTGAAATACGCGTGGACGTGTAGACTTGGCTGGCTCAGGCAGGAGAAGGGGGAAGGTGAAACCGGAACAGCAAAATGGAAGCCAGTCCTACAGAATGTTTTGCAGATAAGTTACGCAGATGGCGCATGAGTAGTACGCGCTAATATTTGAATTACATTTCAACATATACATTATTCTATAATCGTATTCTTCGAGTTTGAGTCTCCATTTTGTTAATTTCGCGCTAGGATCTTTGATAGAGAACAGCCAATTTAGCGACTTGTGATCGGTATATATAAAAAATGTCTTGCCATAGAGGTATGGGCGGAAGTACTTGTTCGCCCACTCTATGTATAGCTAGTAGTTCGCGCTCGATCGTGCTATAATTCTGTTCGGACTCGTTCAAGGTTCTTGATGCGAAGTCAACAGGCTTATCCCGACCTGGTGGGCCTTGGGAAAGGAGTTAGAAGTTGGTTAGAAGTTCTTTACACGTTTCAAAGCAACTGTATGTATTCAGAGTTCAGTTCTATTTCCAGCCCTTTTTTAGGCAACAAGTCATAGGCTTAGTTATGTTTGCGAAATTAGGGATGAATTTCCTGTAGTAGCCTAATAAGCCCAGGAATCCTTTAATTTCCTGGCTTGTTTTTGGAAGTGGAGACTTTTTAATACATTCAATTTTATCTGGATTAGGCTTTATCCCTTCTAGCGTAATTATATGCCCTACGTACGCGATCTCTTTTTTTTAAAAATTCCGATTTGTTAAGTTGGATTTTAAAATTTGCTTCCCTAAGACGCTGAAATACCTTCTGCAGATTAACGATATGTTCCTGCAGAGAAGTTGAATGCACAACGATGTCGTCGACGTAAACGAGACAAATGTCATTTTAGTCAATTACGACTAGATACGATTTACCTTTGAAATCCATAATATCGCATCCGATTTTATTAAATGGGAGTTCGGGTATAGTATGGGGTATAAATGGTAATTTATAATTCGCTTTTTGGTATTTTTCACAGGTTCTGCAATCTTCAATAAATTTCTCAATATCTGCGAAAATACCTGGCCAATACAAGGCCTCCCTGCCCATTGCTAGTTTTGGATATCCGGACCGGGTAGCTCGTCGCGCGATTCGATTGCGCACCGAAAGTTCTCGAAGTTAACCGGTAGACTGTACAGCAATAAAATTGCCAACAGATCCATATTAATGTCAACGTCCATTTCGCTCAATTTATCGACGGCGTCGAAGAATTATCGCAAATGCTCCCGCACGTCTTCACCCTCACGCATTCTCTGGAGCACAAGCTGCTTCAAAAGAGTTGCCTTCCGCGCCGGCCCACTCGACTGATAAATACCTTGCAATTTCGACCAGACTTCTCGGGACGTCTCGCATCCCTTCACCTGTTTCAGCTCCGATGCGCTGATCGACAAAATAATGTCGGACCTCGCCTTTGAGTCACCCAGCTTCCAGGCGTCCACCGCCTCCTGTGTGACGTCACCCTCCTCGAGCTTTGGCTTTGACTTTTTGCCGTTTACGAAGTCCCAGGCATCCGTCTTGATGAGGACAGCTTCCATCTACATTCTCCAGGTATCGTAATTTTCCTTGGTTAATGTGTCGATTCCATTTTTTTTTTTTCTTTCTTTTCGCGACCGAAAAAATCACTTTTCCTTTCTTCTATTTTCGCTAATCCCTGATGTCCCCAGCGTGTCCTGGGCCCATAACCTGTTAGAGGATGTTAGGAGACGGGATCATGGATCGGAACAAACAACTACAAGAAAAACTTAGTTTTAAGAAGAGAAAACTTTATTGGCGTCCACCTGCCTGACACTGATTGAAGGAGAATGGATAAGATGAACAAAGCAACGTGAAGTTGGCCGCGATGTACCAATCCCCGCTCAATGCCCGTAAGGCGCGAGATTCGAATTAGCGCTGACAATAAGCTATTCAATTTGTTTTCAACCTCTTTCCAATTTTTACCTTCAGAAATAATTACTGTGTCATCAGCATAGGAGATGATAGTGTCGCCAGGCATATTCTTTAGTAAATAATTTATATAAATTATAAAAAATAGCGGCCCAAGTATTGCTCCTTGGGGGACGCCTGTATTTATTAATACATAGTCACTTTCCACATCTCCTATTCTAACTTTCTGACGCCTATTACTTAAATAATTTTTTAGAAAATCGTAAGATTTTCCTCTAATCCCGTAGCTATATAGTTTTTCTAATAAGATATCGTGATTTACGCAATCAAATGCTTTAGCTAGATCTAAGAAGGCCACTGCAGTGTTTTTGCTTTTGTCAAGATTATCGTATATTTTGTTTGTAAATAAACTCAGGGCATCTTTTGTGCCTTTATTCTTTATAAAGCCATACTGGTGGTTTGACAAAATTTGACTATTGTTGATAAAATTATATAATCTTTTATGTGTTATTTTCTCTAGTAATTTGGCGATATTTGATATTAGTGATATTGGTCTATAATTACTGGGTTCGTATTTGTGACCAGACTTGTAAATCGGGACGATCTCCGCCGCTTTTAACGAGGCTGGCCAAATTGATTTTTCTATGCATAAATTAAAAATATGCGCCAAACTACTAGAGATATATGGTGCTAATTTTTTCAGAGTGATGGTATTTATGTGATCTATTCCACCGTTTCTATTTTTCATCTCATGTATAAGTTTCTCTATTTCTCTATAATCGGTGGGCACAATGAAAAAATTTTTATTATTCCAGTGAAGTTTAGTTTTATCCTTGCTTTTTGTTTTTTTCACATTTTTTTTACTGAGTTTTTCTCCTACATTACGGTAATATATGTTAAATCGGTTGATATGTTGATATCGGTAGCTTTTTTGGTGTATAGGTATTTCGTCGGTTGTCCGAATACCATGTTTTATTTGATTAGAAAAGGTTAAGAGAGAGTCTTCTTTTTAGAATATGTCTGCATATTTTTCGCAAAGTAACACAATATGATTCCTCTCTTCCTGATTCATGTGATCAGTTCTAAGGAACTTTGCTAAGCTTTCTTTGCTAAATTCTGTCTCTGTTTGCGATACGTTCATCTGGTAGCATTGAAATGATTTTTTAAAGGAAATGTTTTGAAAGGGTACAGTATAGTAATCTTCACATCTTCGTTAGATGTATTATGGATTTCGGTATTTGCCCAGCCATTGTTGGCGTTTGTTACAGTTTCTGGTATAACGCAGTTTTGAATACTTTGCTTCGGTAAGATAATCACCCCTATTCCACACTCCGACGTACAAATCCTCCGATGTAAGTCCTACGATACTGTAATGAATTACAAAAAAAAATTTTATTATTATTTGGGTAGACAAGGCGTGCAGCCTGCCAGTTGAAGTCCGCTGGTAAGTCCAAGGAGCGCCTAGCGGCGGCACGGCCTAGCTCGCCGGATGGGGTGCGGGTTCGCGGACTTAGCAGCCGTGAACTTCACGGGACTTATTTAGCGCTCCTCTAGGGAAGGGTTGGAGAGAGATATAGAACCCTTCTGTGAGTAAAAAGAACTGTTAATTCTCACACCACGAATGCGGTTGCCGGATGGCAGAAATCAGGACAATAAAGGAGGAAAAAAAAAGGGAAGGCATGCGCAAACAAATGAAGAAATTGCAGGACCCGCCTATCCTGACGTCGGGGTAGGGGCTGGAACTCACCTCCTGGGGTCCCTGCCCACAAAAGTCGTTCCCACCTTGTATGCACTCCGGCTCCCCGACGAGCCGGGGTGCCCCACCAAGCATTTGTTGTTGTTTTTTGTTTTTTTGTTGTTTTTTTTTGTTTGTGTTCTCGAGGATCAAGTCATCTGCGTTCCCACCGAATTAATTTAGTCACACCTCATAATGCTGGATATATTTATTCGACAAAAAAAATTGAGTTCGTACAAGAAAGAAAAGTCTATACAACGTTAATTCTAATTGAAACTTTTGAATTCAAGGAAAGAAAAAAAAAATTTACTATCATACTAAAATTTATATCTCCCTGACATTATTGACAAGCGTTAATTAATAGCAATGCAGTGGTAAAGGAAGGCTAAAGTAAGATTTTGAAAAAAAGACAGAACCTTGATACAAATAATGCGATCGTTAAAAAAAACATTTTGGGGTACAACAAAAAAAATGTATGCCTCAGTACTATAAGCTGAAAAGTTCAAGAAAAAATAATTTTTTTTTTTCTGCTGGAAATCTCCTTTTTTTTTTTTTTTGTGCTGATTTCGATGAAAGGGGGGGGGGGGGGGGGGACGAACACAATTATACAAAATTTTACAGTTAAACATTTAAGCCACACTTACCCGAGGATGCCTGCTGGAGTCGACTCGGCGGGAATCCATCGAGGAGGCCTGTGGAACCAAAACCAGAAAGGAATTTCCGGTATCCCGGGACGGAAATTTACGCGCCCCTCCCCTGATCGCATCCAACAAAAAGGATTTCCGGCGGGAACGGGCCCTACTTCGACAAAATTTTCTTAAGTGACAACGTCACTACTGTCGTCCTGTTTTCAATAAAAAATTTTGTTTCTTCTTTTTTTTTCTTGAACCTCGTGGGTAACTCTAAAAAAGAAAGTTGGGTTATCTGATACCTAGTAGGTGTATAAAAAAAAACGGAACTACGCAACTAAAAGGGAATGGCCGCGCGGTGTCCCTGAAATTGGGGTCGCCGTCCTAGTGCTTTTTTTTTTTTTTTTGGTCGTCAGCGAGGCGTCGATTTTCCTGCTTCCACTTGCCAGGGAAACGTGGTCGCCAGTGAGACCCGTTTGTCTTAGCCCCTACGCCGGCTGATGTTGTGTTTTTTTTTTCCTTCTTCTTTTTCTCCCGGGCCTGGATACGGCCAACCCAAAAAAAATGTTTTCCCACGTTGATTCTGGCTGCCGGTATTGCCTTTGCTTCCTGGGCGCTTCGTGAAGGTTACGGGGGGGTCACTCGGCTGATCACGCAATGGCCGCCTCCCTTTTTTTTTTTCAGCAATTAAACTTGCTTAAACAGCCCTTAGCTGAGTTTTTGTCTAACCGCTCTAGCCGGGAATAAAACAATTCCTAGACAGCAGTAGTCGACTCATAGAATTGTTAGATCTTAGCCAGCCCCTGAAACTTCGGGAACAGCTCCAAGTCCCTGATTCTCGGCTGCACTCGGGCGATGAAGGAAAATTCTTTTTTTCGTACTAAAGGGTTGCGAGTAATCCCAAAGGTATTTTTTTTTTATTACCGGTCGGATTTTGGGCTTCATAATTACTTACCCCAATTTGCTGGTCCGGACCCGATAATCACTCACTTTTTAATCAAAGTTCTTACTTTTTCTCACACTTCGTAATTGCTCTCCACTGACTAGGACGGGAGTCGGTACCAAAATGGCTGTTCGAAAGTCATGAGCATGCCGGGCCGAGAGGATGCCTGTGGCATTACCAAATCCAGTTGCCTCCATTTCCCGTTGGCACTCGAGTCAGGGAGTAGAGTTGAGTCTGACAGCCGTGCAGTTTTCTTTATTTGCGGTCCTGTCGACCGTCACAATACGTCGTAGAAGCGATTCTTATTCCAAACTCCGACGGATCCTGCTCCAAAGTATTGCCCAATAGAAGGCATTTCAGTTGACTCCGAAGATCAGCTGATAAACGTCAAAGTTAAACCGAACGTTTAATTTGGTTTAATTTTAACTTGTCATGGATTCTATCGCATTATTTGTAACTGCTGAAGCGGAAGAGGGCGAAATAAGGAACCTTAAATTAGAACAAAGGATTTTAGCTAACTAATGAAATTAATTCGGTGGATGACTTAGAAGATCATGAGCTAACAGGAATTAGTAACAAGGCAATCAGAATAAGAAATAGAATTGTCAATTCATTTTAATATTTGAATTTATTATTATAAAAAAAATTCTTTTCTTTTAAAAACCAAAAAAATCCTTTTTTGTTCTTTAAAACGAAAAAAACCCTTTCTTTTGACAATCAAAAAAAAACTTTTTTTTTTTTTAAAAAAACTAAACAGCCATTTTTTGCATTCATTGCATATTACATTATTTCAATTTTTAAATATTATCATCAACTTTTGATTGTTCCAATTCTAATATCTTCATTTTTATTTCGATTTTTTTTCCCAGTAACCCTTCCATTTCCTTACTGTGTCGGCGAACTTCTTCTAATTTTTCCCGTTCAATTTCAATTTGCCGATCTATATTTCTGTAAATTTTTTTTAATATTATTGCATATTTCCTCGTTGTGTTTCTCTTGTTTTTTTAAAAATGTTGCCAAATTTTTAAATAATTTTTCTTGGAGACTAATTTGTTTTTTTAAAAGAGACACTGCATCCTCTTTTTAAATGATACGACGACCAGAGGTACCGGAACTGAAATCTCTTGCATCTGAAGCTTCACAATCCTCTCCTGATGCCATTGATATGTCTATACCTGGGATTGATTGATCTGTAGAAGTGCTTGCTGAGGCTCCTGCGAAGTCATACCAAATGAGAGCGTGTCTGGTATTCCTAAAACGGATTTTTCCAGCCCTATTATTCGAATTACGGCTTCCTCGGTTTTATTAAAAGTATGCAATTTGTTTCCACCACCACCTGTTGATCGAAATTCTTTTTTGTTATGTGATAATTTTCGTTTTATGTACGCTTTATAGTCTAACCAAACCTAGGAAACAAGACTAGGAAACGAAGAATTGTTTATTATAGTTTACTACTTACTTTTTTCTAAGTTGTAGCATCTTTTTGGGGAGGACCAATACTATTTAGCTCTTCGGAAACATTAAGCCAAAAATCAGTTACGTCTTGTTTACCTGATTTTGTGAAACCCTGTGCCTTGAGCTCAGCAGGTCCACCATTCGATCATACTGGTTTTTATTAGTTGTCGGAATTTTGGATGTCCTATATTTTCGTAAAATTATTTTAAAAAGTTCTAAAATAATAAATTTTTTAACATTTACTTACATTTTATAACTTAGTGCACAACTAAAAAGAACTTGTTTGAATTCTCCGACACACTGATCGCTTCGGAGGTTTTCTCCCGAACATGGTGCGTACGTCGGAGTGTGGAATATCAAAAAGTTCCGAAAGTAGAAATTCGGAGTGCGGTGTAATGTGAAGGTGTTGATAACAAACATAAATAATCAATAGCCGGTCTTAATTCGTCCGGCCCCTGAGTGGGGTACCAGTGACGCAACGCGAAGGTAAAATAGTTTAACTCGATTGTTACATGCGCAGGCATGGAAAATTTTTGAAGAGGAAGATGGCATCCCTCCGTCGAAGTTTAACATCGAGCTCACAGAGGGCGTTGTAATGTCCCAGGATTCCCTGAACCAAAGCAGAAACACCCGAAATTATCACGTCCGAGACACATCACACACACGACAAAAAAATTTTTAGTTCCGTGGGGGCCTTTCACGCGGACGCAGGATAATAGAGGTTCAGTGCGCGCCTAGCGGATGCACGTGCGTAGCTCGTCGGCCTGGGGAGGGGTTCTTGAACCTTGACCCTGCGCCCTATACACAGGGGTTGTTGCGCACGAGAGCTGGAGGGAGAGAGAGAGAGAGGGGGAAGGTGGGGGTCAACCCCCCCATGGAAAGTCAGACTATTCAGTTAGGGAGACATGTTATTTTCTTCAAAATACAATATTTGTAATGTGAAAGGGCGAACTGACAAAAGCCGGATCCTTCCTTCTCACTTTGACGGGCTAGGACATGGTAATTATTCGTAGGAGAAGGTGGCATCCCTTGAGGAGGTTATTCTCGGGCTCGCAGCAAGCGCGTGACAGCCTGTGGTCCCTTGAACTGAAACAAAAATACCCGAAAAGACCATGCCCATGCCACATCACACACATGACAAAAAAAAATTTTTTTTCGCGGAGGCCTTTCACGCGGACGCAGGACGATGTTGGTTCAATGCGCGCCTAGCGGTTGCACGTACATAGCTCGTCGGCATGGGGTGGGGTTCTTGAACCGGGGACCTGCGCCCTATACTCGGGGGTTACTGCGCGCGAGTACGGAGAGAGAAAGAGGGAGAGAGAGAAAGAGAGGGAAAGTGGGGGAGGGTCAACCCCCCCATGGAAAGTCACTATTCAATTAAAGAAACATATTATTAACTTCAAGTACAAAATTTCATTATTTATAACGCGCGAGAGTTCATTTAAATGGCCACAGGCCCACGCTTACAGCTACAAATACCCGTGGTACTAATAATAATAAGAGGCGCACCCTGTCGGTGCCAATTCAGACGAAATATGCACAAAAATTATGATTATTTATTTTTTTGTTGTTGTCCTTGACTATCGGGGCCTTAATAACTAAGTAAGCAAGATAGGAATTTCCCAGAGTTACTCGATCATTGCGGCGGCTAATACGAGCTCCTAAAGGAGATAGCTGGACATACAATATTCAATGGTTTCACTATAGGCTGGGCTTTCTCCCACAGCGGCTTGAAAAGAAGTATACAGGAGTACAAAAAAAAACGAGACAAACGCGAACTAGAACGGTCAATACTGCATGAGGCACGACAAATCCGGCCTGATCCCCATACTAAATAAGAAAAGTTCGGAAATACTCAAAAAAAAAAGAAATCTCGATCGCGTATGGACCTTCCTCCACTGATTAAGGGCGTTATACTTAGGCAATAGCAATAGCAAATAAGTCATTACAAAAGTTTAATCTCGTACATACCTGTAGGAAGCGGAAGTCCCGTCGATCGATCGCCGGACTGCTGCACCTGTGGGCTAATAGGTTATGTATCCCAAGTAGGTTAATATTGAGGAGGTTACACGACTCAAATGGAGGGTGGTTGGACGTGACCGGTGTAATTTGTGCTCTTGCACGTGCACGAAACAAGACTTTAAAAAGAGCGGGGATGTGCCCTGCCTATGCTTACAATCTGAAGGGGGAAAATCTACGACAAAAGAGACTTAGTATTAGGGGTGGGGCGAAGCTCCACAAAATTCAAAGGAGGAATAAAATTTTATAAACTTCTAAAAAGGTGGGGAACCCTGCAACTCCGGCGACGTCTGGCTGAGGTGATGGTCTGGCTGCGGGGGTTCTCTGGGGTATCCTCCAGTCCCTTGGGGTGCTTTTCCTCCTGCTCAGCAAATCAGCTGACGATGGGGCCTTCCTTGTGTGTAGGGAAACAATTACAGATGGGGCCAGATGGGGCCGGATGGGGCCCTTGAAAAGAGAATTTAAAGATGAGCAGCTGCCGATGGGGCCTTCCTTGTGTGCCGGAAAACAATTACAGATGGGGCCGGATGGGGCCCTTCGATTGTACAGGGAGGCTCTGTCGCTTCTAGAAAGGAAAGGGGCCAGTTACCTGACCTAGCTTCACAATCTGCGAGCGGGGAATACTCACGGGACCTGACGTCTTGCCTCTTTTCTGTTTCTTTTCACTTATTTGCCCAAAAAGGGCCCACTCGACTATATTCGCGGTTCACTGACTTGGATTATTATTTTTTTTCTTCTGGTTCCTCGTAGTGCGGCCGTCTGCCTTCACTCGCTGTCAGATGGAGAAGAAGGAAATCATGGCGGCGCTCCAGCGAACTCGTGGGTTCGGATTGCCCGCAAGGTGGCTAAACGTCACTTAGAGGATTTTTTCCTGTTTTGAGTTCAGTGGCGCGTTAAGGCGAGGTTCACCCTAGGCACTCTGTCACCTCGATTTCTGTTCTCCTTTCGTATGAGCCGCGCACATCACATATTCATAATTAATAACAACGAGAATCCAAAAAAAAAGAAACGGCCACAGGCCTACTCTTAAAGCTAAAGGTAACAGTGATGCTAGTAAATATAAGTAGCGCACCCTATCGGTGCCAATCAAGAATAAAAATATTCACCGGTGGTGATTAACGAAAATTTTCGTTGACTACCGAGGATTTAATAACTCTAAGAAAGAAAAACTGGAATTTACTAGGACTACATCGCCCGCAGAAGGCGGCGCATATGGGCTTCAAAAAATATACTAGCGGGGTGTACAAAATTGAATGAAATCACCTTAGGCGGAGTTGTCTCACTCAGCACCCGGGGAAGAAAGATACGGAAATTCAAAAATGAGACTAACGCGAACTAGCTAGTAAAGGCGCATGAGGCACTACACATCCGGTCTGATCACCATACGGAATAAAGTTACGGAAATAGTCAGAATATAAAAAATCTAGGTCGCTCAAAGGCCTTCCTCCACTGATTAAAGACGTTATCAGTAGGCGTCATCAACGAAAATAATTTATCAACAACAGATTAAGTGCTTACATACCTGTAGGAAGCAGGACTCCTGCCGATCGATCGTCAGACCGCTGCACCTGTAGGCTAAGAGGTTATTTGCCAAATATTCTAATATTAGTGAGTCCACGCGACTCAGATGGAGGATGGTTGGACGGGACCGGTATCAATGTGCCTTTGCACTTGTAAGAAACAAAAATATAAAAAGGATGTTCCTTGCCTATGCTTACACTTGGTAGGGGGGAAAACTAGTGACAAAATATACTTAGAATTATTGGTGGAGCGAGGCTCCACAAAAATCAAAAGAGAGGAAAAAAAACCTATTTAGGGCGGGGAGACCCTATACTCCGGCGTCGGCGCTGGCGGAGGTGATGAGCTGGTGGAGGGGGTTTCCTGAAGCATCCTCCGGCCCAGTGAGGGGAGCTCCTCCTTCGGTGCGGTAAAACAATTATAGATGAGGGCTTTCCTTGGGTACAGGAAAGCGTTAAGGATGGGGCTCTTCTGAGGCACCGTTAAAATAGCGATGGGGCCTTCCTGATGCACTGGAAAAATTTACAGATGGGGCCTTCCGGTGTACAAAAGTTAAAGATGGAGGCCTTCCTCATGTACATAAAAACAGACCAAGATGCGGCCCTCTGAAGCGCAGGGAGGAGAAATTAGAGATGATTGATAAAGATGGGGCGTTTCCTCGAGTGCCGGAATCAAATACAGATGAGGCCCTCTGAAGCACCGAAACAAGGTTAAAGTTGAGGGCTTCCCTTGCGAGTAGGAGAACACTCGACGGGACTCGCTGCCGTGCAGAAAATTAATTAGATGGGCCTCCCTGATGCGCAGAACAAATTTCAAGATGGGGGCCCTTCAGCTGTGCAGGGAGGCTCGGTCGCTTCTTGAAGACAAGGGGGCCATTTACCTGACCTGGCTTAAAATCCTGCGAGCGGGGAATACTTACGGGCCTTGGCGTCTTTTCCTTTTCTCTTTTTATTTAGTTGGCCGCAGAGGGGCCCACTCGCCTATTATCCCGGATCACTACTTTTGATTTTCTTCAACACGTGTAAAATAAAACTTTTCTCGTGGAGAGCCGTCTGCACTTGCTCGCTGTCAGATTGAAAGAGGATATCATGGCGGCGTTGTAGCATGAGGGCCAGTACACACTAACCTCACACGAGGGTGTTGGCGTTCAGCCGGATGCGGGGTGTTTCATGGAAGAATCCTGAGAACGCCTGGTTGACTGCACGGCTTAGCTCGCCGGATGGGGTGGGGTTCGTGGACCTCCCAAGGGGAAACACCGCGGGGAATTTATACGCGCTCCCTATAAGGAAGGGTGAGAGGTTCCTTCCTCTTTTTCAATAAGTTTTTTTTTTGTGTCCCACTCTGAAATGAAGGGAAGAAGGTGGTAAAAATGTAAAAGAAAAAAAAAGACTAGGGACCCGCCTATCCCGAATGTAGGGGTGGGGGGGCACAGCACTACCTCCAAGCCTAAAGTGCCGCGCCTCCTTCGTCTCACCCGCCTCTGCGGGCTCCAACCCCCTCTACTAGTTGGAGCCCCCTCCAAACAAGACAGTTCCTGAAGGGAACGGACGGTGCGGGGGCTGCGTCACATGGATTTAAGGGTTCATGCGGGGTGCTTTAAAACTTCATGTTGGTCCGGTCTTCACTCGTATAATTCATTAAAAATACAATCCTTACTCTAGATTCCAAGCGGGGGGAGAGCAAGGATACTTATTCTAACCACAACAAAAATTCCTACTCCCTTACTGAAAGAAAAAAAAATATATAAGGTTTCGAGGAATGCGTTACGGCTGCTTCCATCCTGAACTGGATGGGCCCTGACAAAAAATATTTCCCGATCGCACCACAGAAATTTTCATCATTAAAATCCACGGGGCGGCAACACGATTAAATACCGAATAACTTAAATTACAAAAAAAAAATGCGTTAAAGATTGCAAAAGCTAACTCGTTAGGTAACGAATAGTGATCGCTGACCGCGAGCAAATCGCTGGAGGGGAGGGCGAGCTGCTGAGCTGGTAGCAGGGGCTCCTCGTACCGGGCTTCCCCCTTTCTCTTCCTTTTTTTTTTTAAGAGTATATATAATTTTTTTTTTTTCTTTCCACCTAGCAAATCTTTATAAAAATTTCAAATGTAGGAATACATAAAATGGTACTCACCGGAGAATGCTGGAGTCGACTCGGCACTTCCTAAAGGTGGTCTGTAATGTTTCCTAGGTCCAAAGAAAAATGAGACGATAGGCCAGCTCGCAGGAGGGCCTGGGGGCACACGGATAGATGTGCTTACCGGGGCGGAGCAGTCCCCCTTACCTCCTTACAAATGTTTCCGCGTACGGGTTTAGCCTTATCCTACTTATAAGTTAGTTGAGGGCAACAGGTAGGTGAAAATTTCACGTAACGGTCCGGGTCGTAGGTTGAGACGGTGACGGGTGACGTCACGGGTGCTGGCTGACGTTCACTTCACGGGGATGCCGCTTTTTGGGAATCTCCAGGAACAAAGTGTTCTGTCTTCCGGATGTGGTTCTCCTTCGTCCACCGTGGACAGGTTGGGGAGCTCCCACGGAGAGTGTCTGCACGCAGATAGTCTTGCCAAGATTAGGTGCCTTCCTGGTTGTTTTCGGGTGCTCGTCCAGCGGCGACCAAAAAAAACGGCCAGGACGCCGGGGGGAAAAGGTACTCCGGTCCTGTTTGTAGGAATGCGGCGGCGCTAGGGACTCTGCAAGGGTGTCTCGTTGCTTAGCAAGGGCCAAAATTGGGAGATGCAGCAACCGGGGAACTCTGCTGGGATGTCCCGTTGCCTCACGAGGGCCCAAAAAAAATAAAGAAAATGCAGCGACGCTGGGGGTATCTAAAGGTGTCCCCGTGCTTTGTATGTGTGGAACAATAAAATCGCCGACGTCGGGGGTACGGTGAAAATGTCCCGTTAACCGGTGTCGCTGCGCAGTAGTTTTTCCTGCGCAAAGAAATGGTTTTCACCACACTCCCCATAAAGGAAATAAATTAATAGAGTAGGACTCTTACCAATGATTTCGAGTGAGGATCTTTCTCACTGTGCACCTGCACTTAATGACCTGCGCCACAAAAAAATTCCTCTTTGTTATTTTTTCCTGCCGGACGGTCCTTGCTCGGTGATGGCCAGATGCAAAATGGCCGAACTCGGATCGCCTGTCGCACGGCTGACAGCGACTCACGCCTAGATGGCGACGGATCGTCACCGAGATTTAGAACTGCCGATAGGGGGACGTGAAATACAGTTCGGGCTGAAATTTTCTGGCGACCGCTACAGCGTTTTAGCGAACTCGTGGATTCGGATCGCCCGCGAGGTGGCTAAACGTCACTTAGAGGATTTCTTTGAGTTCAGTGGCGTATTAAGGCGAGGTTCACCATGGCCACTCTGTCAGCTCAGTTCTTTATTTCTCGCTTAATGGGCCGCTCACATCACAGCGGATTACGACGCGGAAGATTTCGGAGCGAGAATGTCATTACGTCGGAGTTTGGGATACGACATGGAGGGTTTCGGAGAGAAAATACCATTACGTCGGAGTGTGGAATAGGGGCCAATATTACCGGACTGAGTAGTTACTGGGATTTTAATTTGTATAATTGTGTTCCCAGGGATGAATTTTTCTAAAAGAACTATTGGACTTGCTTTAAGTAGATCAATATTCATTTTGGTGGAGGGTGTAACAAATTTGTGGTTGGGGAAATCTAGGCTGACGTTTAATATCTTTATTATGTCCATTCCTATTAAACAATCGAAGATACTGTGAAACTTATACGCGTAAAATTTTAGTATAACGCTTACTTTCAATTCTTTAAAAGTTAATCGCATCTAGCATTGTTTCTGGCTCCTTTGTTCTGACCATGAGGCCATAGGGATTTCTTAGTCCTTCTAGAAATACTTGTAAGGCCTGCTCGGTGTACATATTTAGTTTAAATTTTCGTACTTCTGGAGTCTCGTGAAGGGCTAGGTAATTCGAGATAGTGTTTAGGGTTTTCCTAACTCTGTCGTAAAATTCAAGAGGAGTTTCTTTATAGTGCTGTTTCAAGTTATTGAGATCAAAACATAAGCTGCTCTCGTTGCGCGGGTCACTGAAGTTTCTGATTAGTTCTGCTCTTACTTCATTTATTGTGCTCGCGCCGCTAATATTGATCGTTTCTCTGGCAACGCCTTTTAATTTGCTAATGATAGTGCGAAAAATAACCACGTTCTGATAATTGGTTGTGTTTGTTACGTCGAAGAAATGTTTAACTATGCTATCGATACTGTAATGTTACCATGGGACAGCTGGACTGGTAGACCGTCTTATGTCCAAGTAAGCATGGACGTGAGTCAGGTTGAAAATGAACTGCTAATGTTCCTGTCCTCACAGCACTTAAGGGTATCGACGTACAGTCGCGGAAGATAGGTGTCTGAAGCAGGACCCGGGAGCGCCTTGCTGGCGGCACGAGCTAGCTCACCGGATGGGGTGGGGTTCGTGGCCACGGCCTCAAATGAACACCTAGCGGAGATTTGTCTGCGCTCCCACAACAGAAGGGTTGCGGAGTCCCTTCCAAAAAAATTCTTCTCGCCCCACACAGTCATATCGCAAGGAAGGTATCAGGGAAGCAAAAGGGGAAACAGAAAACTTCTCCGGGATCCGTCAGTCCCGGGGTAGGGGTGGGAAGTTGACCTCGCCTCCTCTAAGTCAACTCTCCCTCTTTAACCCACCTCGACGACACCCTCAACTCCCCTACGAGTGGAGCATCCCTCCATCGAAGACGGACAAACGAACGAAAATTTAAATTATAGCGCACCGAGGTCCGACAGCCGGGTCATGGGGGGGATGGAAATGATAATAGTGTCTCTGTTAAGAATTCATTGCATATATTCAGATTCACAAAAAAAAACTAATTACAAAAAAAATCGGGACTAGGGCGTCCGAAATACTTTTTAAAAAAAGGAAATAACTACTGGGCCAAATGGCTCGAGATCAACTAGTTTGTTTTTGTTTTTCTTTTCATTAATTTGGATAGTTCAAAATTTAAATCTAAAATAATGGAAATATAATGTAAGCTGCCTTATTACAACAACAATTGCTCTGTCGTCACTAGGTTAGGGTGAGGCCCAAATGCTATACCACCGAAAAAAAAAAACAAAAAACGAAATCAATCAAAAGGCAATAACCTAATAGCAATAGGCCGCCACGGAAGTAGCGGGAGGCAGATGGGGTTTATTTTGTTCTTAACCGGATTCCCGTAAACGTAGTTAGAAAATAAAGGGACTGGCCACGGGTAATTACCCGAGCGCAGTATGCCGATTCCCGTTACTTTCAAAATTCTTTTCGTATTTCCTTAATATGTTCGGGGTTTGCGTTACTCGCGGGGAGAAAGGCAGCGGCCGGGATCGAAAGGGATCAAATCAATAACTACACGATTATGCGCTTTATCATATTTATTTCCTTAAACCGAGAAACAAGTCCGCACGCGGAGCGGACCGAGAATAGAGTGGTCTCGCGAGGAGCCACAAGTGTGTGGTCTCAATCTGACAGTTCGGGAACTGGCGAGAGCAGCGAGCTCGCATATATGGCGCGCGGCTGGAAGAACTCCTTGCGCCGTGTCAACCGCGCAGATGGCGGGACTGCTCGGGGCGCCACAGTCACTCCCCCCCCAATGACCTTCGCGTCGTGCGAAGGGAGTGAAAATGTAACCCTTTTCCTGATGATGTTAGGACGGAGAGGCTGCTGTGGAGGTGATGTTGGCTGAGCAGGGGCCACTGGAGGCGTCTGGATGTCGATCGGCGGCTCGGCTTGGGTGGAAGGTATTGCTTGGACGGGCTGTAACGGCTCAGAGGCTGGCCTCAGATGGACGTCAGCTTGTTCCAGAAGCGCTGGCTTGAGATGATCTGTGGACAGCGTTTTAGCAACCCCATTGACGTCTACGACGAAAGTGCGGTGGCCGATGCGCTGGATGACTCGGTGCGGGCCAGAGTAGGGCTGCTCTAGAGGCTTTTTGACAACATCGATGCGCCGGAATACGTAATCGCAGGTGGCCGGGTCCTTAAATATGAAAGGATGGTGCGTGGCGTGCCTGGCGGCTGGTACCGGCTTGATTGCTCTGAAAAGCTGGCGCAGGCTAGCGACGAAATCGCATGGGCTGGTGGCAGGTACGCTCTGGGGCGTGATGAACTCGCCCGGGATTCGCAGTGATGTTGCGAACACCATTTCGGCTGGTGATGCTTGTAGATCTGCCTTGAAGGTCGTGCGGAGCCCAAGGAGCACTGTGGGTAATGCCTGAGGCCAAGGAATTTCAGGCGTGCATTTGAGCGCGGCTTTGAGCGTACGATGAAGGCGCTCAACCATACCGTTAGCTTGCGGGTGGTATGGCGTGGTGTGCACATGGTGCGCTCCAAGAAGATGGCCCAGGCTGGTGATGAGGCTTGCGTCGAACTGCTTGCCTTGGTCCGTGGTGAACTCAAGGGGCGGACCGAAGATTGGAATCCAGCGTTCGACGAGGGCTTTGACTACCGAAGAGGCTGTCGCAGCGGCGCAACGGCCCCCTGTACCGCCACGCTAGCCACTTGAGCCCTACACCTAGCCCTTGGCCCGCTCTACTTTTTACATCTAATAATACTAATCCAAGGACGTCGTCGCGGGTCCGCTGGGCGCTGATCCAAAGCTAGGATGTCCTCCTCGACGGGGATGGGGTTGGTATCGGGGTTCGGGGTCGTAACCGGGATTATAAAAATGTAGCTTTCATTCCTACGACGTTGTGGACCATCCTTCTTCATGTTGGTGCAGAGTCGGGCTATTATCCGGCCTAGCTGCTACTGCGTCCCAATTTTAGCTTCCATGTCTCCAATGGCTGATTTCTTCTACTGTAGAAAGATTAGCTTAGCAATAGCCTATTTACCTATGTAAGTGTTCCACAGCAACGCTCGAAGGACCAAAAATGTTGGGGAGAGATTGGTTAATAAAATATACTCCGAGTATGTCTCTTATTGACTGCACTTTATTATTTTAATCGATACCTTTTATAACAAAATTATTTACACACTTACATCACGATTATTGCTTAATTATTGCCTACTTAGTCAATTATTATCTAGGTTATTGTTGTCCGCAATTATTGCCTATTTAGTTAATTTTTATCTAGGTTATTGTTATCAGCAATCCCGGGTATGAAGGTGCACGGAATATGCATGGATTGCTGAATGCCAACGACCGCTGCGGCAATTGAACTATCAATTGCTGACAGCGCTTACGCAGTTCGTTGTACTTCTTGTACACAAGGTATTTTTTGCGATTTCTAATAGAATATCATCAAATTGAAACCCAGTTTTGTGCCTAATTGTATCGCTTTTTTAAAAGCTCTTCTGTGACGGAAAATCTCCTTTCTCGGATTGCTCCATCCTGCAGCATGTTTTGGACGAGCAAATCCTACTGATGGCGAAATATTTTGCTCTGAAAATGATTGTTTGTGTATGGGGGGATAACTGATAGACGGATGCTTTGGTTTAGACGGGAGATGCACGACTGACTTCCATGAGGTCGAGCGCGCGTGCGCCAACATCGAGCCTGTGCGCTCATTGGCTGGTTCCTTTGGCGTGTCGCTCGACCGATGAACGTCACATCCAATACATTTACATCTGTTTGTGGTTCAGCTGATGTGTGCTCACTACACCGTTAAGCTCGCTGGCACCGTTAAATTGCCTCGTGGGGGTGCTCTTTGCGGAGCACAGGGGGGGGGGGGGGTTACTTCCACGCTGGGGGTGCCGCTGTCCGTGGCGGAGGCGTTGAGCTGCCACTGCGCCGCCTTGGTATGTCCAAATTCCTTTTTTTTTTCTCTCGCTGCGCAGTTCCAAATTTTCTTTTCCTTTGCGGATCACCGCCGTCAATAGCTGGAGGCCCGGGGAGAGTCGTCCCGGTGGGGCCTGGCCGCGTGTGCCTAACAGTGGCCCCTCTTCCCTTTTGGAGAGAAAAAAAACTGGCACGAGGCCGGGGGGGTGCTTCCAAACGCTGGGGATGCCGCTGTCCGTGGCGGAGGCGTTGAGCTGCCACTGCGCCGCCTTAGTATGTTCAAATTCCTAATTTTTTCCTTTCTTTCTTTTTTTTTGGTCTTCTTTTTACTTTTTCCACTTCACTTGGCGACGGACACGACCAGAATGGCCGCTCGCAGGTCGTCTGTCATACTTTCCGGTCCTTCTGGGGGAGTTTCGTGACAGCGGTTTTTTTTTCTTTTCCTTTGCTAAGGCCTCAGTTACAGTTCCGGGTTCAACGCCATCTATCCGCTAGACGAAAGACCGTGCACCCCACACCACTTCTGTGTCAGCGGTGGCGTGTAGATTATTTTTCGATCAGGCAGCCGTCACAATACTCTCGATAAAAAATTGTAATTCATTGACGTTGCCGTCAAATTCCGGAATCGTTTCTGTGTGCACTTTGCAGAAGCTTGGAATCGTAGCCATTTTGCTTTTTATTTCGTTTTTTATTAATTTTTGGTAGTTCCTGTTTGGTTCAGGATTCTCAGATTCACAACTCACTTCACTAACTACTATGTTTTCGAACTCTTTTACTAAATTTTCAATATTCACTTCGCCTTCATTATTGGGAATTGGAATGGAGTCAAAGGGATCTGACATTAGCGGAAATAAGACTACTTACGGAAGTATTCTTTTCTGCATCACCGATGAATCCTTAGGCTAAGTACAGGAAGTGTTGTTGGTGCTGGTTTCCTTTATTTCACTCCATAACACTCGCCACATACGAATTTACACAGTTGTAACTTTTATTTTTATTTTTAGCGATTGCAATTATTTCCGCGTAGGTACTTTTCTGCTTCACGAATAAATTATTTCCAGGTTATCGCGATCGATTCCCGAAACAGTTTTTCGACTGCGCCAGTTATAAGGTTCAGGGTTTTTAAAAGAGAAACAAACGACTCGACAAGATCTAAATTGTTTCTGAAGTAAGTTTTTGGTAATTTCTAAGTTGTCGACTATTTGCAGGTGTTGTGGGTCGTGCGGGTTCTTGGAACTAGCCGGTGAGAATCGCTGTGATCTATCTTAACAGGTGTACAGGTGCATCTGTGGTACGTGGAAGTGCATGGGAACGTTTGTGCTTTTGGAGGTTAGCATGGGAGATAGTGTAACTCGCGAATCAACCAAAAGCTACCTATGACGACCTCTTTGGTCTCAGTCCCCGGAAAAAACTCTCTCTGGTTACCTAGTTCTGAATATTTATATATTCTGAACTTCGGATCCCTCGATCAATCGGCAGCGTGAGAAGAAATAAAATTTGAGGTAAGCATTTCCTATGAATTGCACCTGAATGCTGAGTGGTACCAAAGCGGTACAAAAGCACTTCTTACGAATTGCATCTGAGTGCATCAGGTGCAGGCGAGAATTTTGACTATGGGAAGTCCGCACGATCGCGATTCTTCAAATTATGCTGCGCGTCGCGGGGTTCGGGGTCGTAACCGGGATTATAAAAATGTAGCTTTCATTCCTACGACGTTGTGGACCATCCTTCTTCATGTTGGTGCAGAGTCGGGCTATCATCCGGCCTAGCTGCTACTGCGTCCCAATTTTAGCTTCCATGTCTCCAATGGCTGATTTCTTCTGCTGTAGAAAGATTAGCTTAGCAATAGCCTATTTACCTATATAAGTGTTCCACAGCAACGCTCGAAGGACCAAAAATGTTGGGGAGAGATTGGTTATAAAATATACTCCGAGTATGTCTCTTATTGACTGCACGTTATGATTTTAATCGATACCTTTTATAACAAAATTATTTACACACTTACATCACGATTATTGCTTAATTATTGCCTACTTAGTCAATTATTATCTAGGTTATTGTTGTCCGCAATTATTGCCTATTTAGTTAATTAATATCTAGGTTATTGTTATCAGCAATTCCGGGTATGAAGGTGCACGGAATATGCATGGATTGCTGAATGCCAACGACCGCTGCGGCAATTGAACTATCAATTGCTGACAGCGCTTACGCAGTTCGTTGTACTTCTTGTACACGAGGTATTTTTTGCGATTTCTAATAGAATATCATCAAATTGAAACCCAGTTTTGTGCCTAATTGTATCGCTTTTTTAAAAGCTCTTCTGTGCCGGAAAATCTCCTTTCTCGGATTGCTCCATCCTGCAGCATGTTTTGGACGAGCAAATCCTACTGATGGCGAAATATTTTGCTCTGAAAATGATTGTTTGCAAATATTATGATTAATTCTTTAAATATTTTAATAATATTTGGCCATTTTTTATACTTTGCCAATCAACTCGCACCTCAAAATAAATAAAGTTTTTTCTCTGTCAGATTACCAATATTTTCAATAACACTGGTCTGCAACGAAATCCTCCTTCAAATAAAAGTATTATGAATAAGAAATTTTTAACGTGCTGAATCTATATCCGCGTTCCATTTTTTGTTGTCACGTAGGTCCATATTTTTTTAAATGTTTTTTTTTTTAATCACTAAAAATTCTATGTTTGTTGCGCTACTTTTATGCATTTACGGTACTTTATTCCATTCAGCTTATACTACACTATAACTATAAAAAACTCGTTTTAACATTTTAAGAAAGAAAGATATTAAATGACGTTGCTTTTACACCAACGCATGCGCCAGCACTGTTCTCGCTGTAACTCCGTAGAAAAAATAAAAAGGTGGAAAACTACCAAATAGAATGCTATTATTATGTAATTAATTGGATTGTTTTTAAATAATTGTAATGATGTTAATGTTTTAAAACTAATTCTAATGTTTTCTTTATAATTATTTTCATAATTAATAAGTGAAAGAAAATAATTTTTAAGCAAAAAACCCGTTTTTTTAAAAATATCGTTTAAAAAAAAACTATACGTGGTACATTTTTTTCATTACTATGTGATTGATAAATTTTAAGTTATAAAAACGATGTACTATATATTTATTAATAAATATAAACAATTGAACATATACTGTGTTTTAATTAAAGAATTTGAAATTAAAAGCTCCTTATTGCAAACTTTTAAATTTAGGATGTCACAGCGCCAACTTTGTGTAATTGGCCTGCCAAATTTAAAAGCTTCCAGGAATTCTTATTCACTTGACTGAAAGCAAAGAGCAAAATCTGAAAATTGCAATTCGATTTGACTGAGAAAATTTTTTTTAAATTGTGACTTTAGCTTTAGAATTATTATTTTAAAACTATTTTAAAACTTTTAATTTGGTATTTCGAGTACAGTGTAAAAGCATAAGAAAATCGGTAAGTTTCTAAAATCTATAAAATTGCAAATGATTATAGAGTTAAATAAAGAAGTAAAGGAAGAAATTGGTTATTGTATCGTGCCAGGATGTTCTACTGTGCAAGAGAGGAAAACACCAGGACCCTTGTTTAAGTGAGTCACTAATTATTCTTCTAACGATATACAATTAAGCATATATTCATATTAACAGATTCCCAGGTAAAAGGATTTATAAGGAACGTTGGTGCAATACCTCGGGGTTGAACATCGAAGACGTGGATATGTTTTGTCGCCCCAAAGTGCATTTTGATGAGAAGGACATCACAAGGACAGAAACAAGAGCCACCCTCAAGAGAATGGCTATGCCGGTAGCATTTGAAATTTTAAACGATTTTATAGATGTAAGTAATTTCTGAATAACATTTTCTTTTCCTTCTTCATAATACTAGGCGTTATTTCTAAAACTGTATAAGTAAATTTTTTGAAAAATAAGACTGCCTACGCGTTAAGATTTAACTAAAGAAGTGTTTAAAGTAATACGTTTTGACTTATGCAGCTTTAAAAAGCAACGGCTCATATTTACATATAATATTAACGTTGAGAGAGTCAAAACGACCCTAAGGATAAATCAATTTAGGAAAATGTAGAACTTTTTTGTTTTTTTGTATGTATTAATTTTTATTAACCTATTTAAAAAGCTACAGTGTTGTGCAAAAAATTAGCAACCATTCCAGTACAAAAACTTAATGTCGTTTTTCCCTGCATCAAGGCGCCCGCTCGGGCGCCAAGTGTTGATAGAAAAAAAAAAAAAAAAAAAAAAAAACAAAGGCGCCCAGCGGAGCCTTATTACTGAAATGTGAAAGGGGATTTTTCGATATTTATTTTGTTTATTTTTTAAAACAATGAAGATATTATTTATTTATTATACAAAAAATGCTCTTTAATACGGGTTCGCGAGAGCTTTCATGGGCAATTTTTTGTTCTAAAAAATTTTCATTTTCCTTTTAGTTATAGCAACAGATGCTGGAAATCCATCTTCAGAATTTCAAAGTTCAGACCGGATTTTATTCAGTCGCCTGTGACGTCAGAAATTCAAGTTAGAATTTCAAGATTTTATTAGAATTTCAAGATTTTATTCAGGTATACAGATAGAATTTAAATGTTTCTGGGGTGGAGAGGGAGTTAAAATTTCAGACCGATTCTTATTCAGTCGTATCACGTCTAAACGGCGGGTCCGATTATTTTCATTTTTGGAGTGAAGATACTACGTATCCCGGCCTAACATATAGGCTACTTTTTATTTATTAGTTTCAAAATGGCGGACCTAAGATGGCGGCCAAAGATTGTAAACTTCAAGGGATTGCCGTGAAAATTGGTATTTAGGGGTTTTTGGAGGTCCTGATTGCGAATCTACCCTCGAAATTTGGAAATTCAAAATGGCGGATCCAATATGGCGGCCAAAGATTGTAAATTTCAAGGGATTGCCGTGAAAATTGGTATTTGGGGGTTTTTGGAGGTCCTGATTGCGAACCTACCCTCGAAATTTGGAAATTCAAAATGGCGGATCCAAGATGGCGGCCAAAGTTTGTAAATTTCAAGGGATTGCCGTGAAAATTGGTATTTGGGGGTTTTTGGAGGTCGTGATTGCGAATCTACGCTCGAAATTTGGAAATTCAAAATGGCGGATCCAATATGGCGGCCAAAGTTTGTAAATTTCAAGGGATTGCCGTGAAAATTGGTATTTGGGGGTTTTTGGAGGTCCTGATTGCGAATCTACGCTCGCAATTTAGAAATTAAAGATAGAAAATATATAGCGGTATACAGATAGAATTTAAATGTTTCTGGGGTGGAGCAGGAGGATTCATTGCATCAGAACAACTGAAAACCTATATTTTCAGCGCTAACATTTGACAATATTTAATTTAAACATCCAAATTGTTTAAACTTCGCTGTCACACTCAATAATATTATGCTCATGAGAAAAAAAGTACTATTCCGGCAACAAAAAACAGCTGATATCTCCAAAAAAAAAAAATAAATTTTTCTAAAAAAAGAGTGTTGATAGAAAAAACCATTCAGCAACAAAAAGAACTGATATGTGCGGATGTCTTCATTAACCGCTGGATATGCGTGTGTATTCATTCACCGTTAGAATAACGATTTCAAATAAAATCATTGAAATTAAAAAACGGCGCGTTATCAAGTTCACAAAAATATGACATTTTCAAATATAAGTGGGATGGAGAGGGAGGATACATTACACATTAAACAAAAAAAGTGATAAAAAAATAAAAGACTCGCTTCAAGACTATCGACAGCCCGCTTTTGCGTATCCTTTCCTGTTTTAACCTAGAATAGCTAGTAAGAAATCTGTAGCAGTATCTATGTTAAAGTAGACTTGTTTTAATTCCGCTAAAAGCGGGCTGTCGATAGTCTTGAAGCGAGTCGTTTATTTTTTTATCACTTTTTTTGTTTAATGTGTAATGTATCCTCCCTCTCCATCCCACTTATATTTGAAAATGTCATATTTTTGTGAACTTGATAACGCGCCGTTTTTTAATTTCAATGATTTTATTTGAAATCGTTATTCTAACGGTGAATGAATACACACGCATATCCAGCGGTTAATGAAGACATCCGCACATATCAGTTCTTTTTGTTGCTGAATGGTTTTTTCTATCAACACTCTTTTTTTAGAAAAATTTATTTTTTTTTTTTTGGAGATTTTATTTAATGGAAAATAAAAAGCTATATCCTATTTTTCTCCTGTCATGAAATATTAGAAATAGTTGACTTCGCAACAAATTTACAATTCAATTTAATTAAAATAATTTAAAAAAATAACAAACTTTGGTACATTTTAGTGTGCAAAATTAAAGCGACATTTTAGTTGCCTCCTTAGTACTTCTTATGGTAGTCCTTATTTTGAAATCAGGAGAATCGTAGAAAACTATATACGAGTATAGTGCGCGTTAATATAAAATAAAAGCCCAACAAAATAAACATACATGTTCTTTAATTGTAGAACAATGTACGAAAAAGGATAGTTTCGTACTTTTTTCTAAAATAAAATAAAAATAATGAAAAAAGCGAAACGTTATTCGTTTTAAAATTTGGTTGAGTCAAAAAACTCGCTCAATAGTATGTATATTATCAATACTTTGAATTCCAGAAAGTTTATTTTTTTCAATAATGTACGTTTTTTTATCGTATGAATCGTACAGTTGTATTTTCAATGATGATTCTTATTAAAGTTCGATGCAGAACAAAATAAAATGAAATGTTCTAATTCCAATCAAAATTTTAGTGAAGCGACATCCTCAAACGCTTCCACTGAAAATATTTCTGATGTAAATGCGCCCAGTAAGTCTAAGCGCATAAGATCCCGAGTAAACCAACAAAACCAAAATTTAAAAAAGAAATTATATAGGAGGCAAACAATGATTTCTAATAACGAAAATTTGATTGCCGAACTGAAATGAAAAGATATTTTGAAAGAGTAGTAAGTTGCTTAGAAAGGGCCGAAATGAAGATTCTCAAAGCCCTTCTGCTTAGAATGGCGGGAGACACTGGTTCTTATAGTGAAGAACTAAGAGAATTTGCTACTACTCTACAGTTTTATTCACCAAAAGCATATAATTATGTAAGAGAAGTATTCAACAAAAGTTTGCCACATACATACATACATCCACAGTTCGAAGGTGGAGTTCAAGTGTTAATTGTGAGCCTGGCGTTTTAGATGAGGCTTTTAACAAGAGCGAAAGTTGCTGTAATGGAGGATGCAGAGAAAAAATGCATTTGCACCTTAGTTGTTGACGAAATGGCCATCATGAACAAAATTGAAATTTTTGGAAAACAAACCAGAAGGTTTGTAGATTTGGGAGTTAATTTTACCCGTGACAACGAAGATGAGGCAACAGAGGGATATCTGTTTCTGGTAGTTTGTATGAATAGTAATTCGAAACTACTTATTGCATACTTTCTTATTCATAATTTGGATGCTAATGAGAGAGCAAGTCTTATAAGTATTAGACGCGGTAACACGCCTCCAAATGGTAGAGGTAGAAGTTGCTTGTCTAACTTGCGGTGGCCCAAGTTACGACAAGAAAATGTTACAAATTCTCGGCAGCAATATAGAATTTCCAAATCCAAAACCGTACTTCACGACACCCTTTAGTCCTGAGAAAAAAATATATACAATGCTTGATGCATGCCATTGCATCAAGCTTATAAGAAATCATTTGGGCAATACAAAAATGTTTTCCAATAAAGGTGTTATAGATTGGAAATACATTGAGCTGTTATATAATCTTCAAGAAAAAGAAGATCTTAAACTTGGAAACAAGTTCTCTAAACTTCATCTTGAATGGAGAAAAAATGAGATGAAAGTTAAGTTGGCGGCCCAAACGCTAAGTGCGAATGTCGCAGATGCAATCGATTTCTGTAGAGAAACTTTAAGTCTACTGACTTCCAAAGCAGTGAAGCAACAGTAGAGTTCATAGAAATGATTGATCTCGCTTTTGACCAGCTAAACACAAGAAATCCTTATGCGAAAGGAAGCAAGGCCGCTTTGAGGCAAAATAACTATGCTTTAAAAGAGCAAAAAATATTAACCATTCAACAGTATATGTTAAGCCTCAATAACCAAGATGGCAGGTCTGTTTACCTGTCGAGAATAAGAACAGGTTTCCAAGGTATTATGGTCGGCCTTGAAATTTTGAGATTAATGTTCCAAGATTTATGTGTTGAAAACGGGACCTTAAAATACATTTTGTCTTATAAACTGAACTAGGATCATTTAGAGCTTCTATTTTGTTCAATTAGAAGCAAGTCAGGTTGGAACAATAATTCAACTGCAAGGTAATTTATTGCTGCATTAAAAGCCTCTTAATAGATGCCCAAATTAAGAGCTCAGGAGGTAAAGCAGTAGAACTCAATGCATGTAGTTTGCTGAAGATTTCAGCCAGTTCTGCTACTATTACAAAGGACGATAAGTTTCCTGCAAACTTTCTTTATAAATAATTTCATATGATAATATTTGCAGGACATAATATGATTCTGGATGACATGGATAACTTAAATCCAGACATTGAACTGATGGAAGAAGAAATTGATTTCCTAATGGAAATAATTTCCCAACGATTGACAGAATTTCAATCAAATGCTGTCGGGTATACCATATAAGTGGGTATGTAGTAAAAATGGTTAATAGAGTCACCAAATACGGAGAATGCAAAAGGAGCTAGAAGTAGATAACAACCATATCTATAAGCTGATAAATTATATAGTTTCCTATTTCCTAATGGAAATAATTTCCCAACGATTGACAGAATTTCAATCAAATGCTGTCGGGTATACCATATAAGTGGGTATGTAGTAAAAATGGTTAATAGAGTCACCAAATACGGAGAATGCAAAAGGAGCTAGAAGTAGATAACAACCATATCTATAAGCTGATAAATTATATAGTGTACAGCTATTTAAAAATAAAGCTGTCCTATATAATAAAACAAAGGAATTTAAAAAATAACCATATGATTCGATCTCAGTTATACATACATACATATATTTTTTCGGAATAATTGAAATCAAATTGAATGTTTAACTTACATTGGACTCTCAACATATTTGGGAGAACTCCATTTAAGTTCAGCTTAAATTTGATACGAATAGATAAATCGAAGGTCCCATCAAAAATCCCCTTGAAGGAATAACCCCAAATTTCATTGCATCGCCAGCCTCCTTTAACATTATTACATTATTATATCAACTGACAACATTTAAGGGAAACCATTTTGCTTGATATTATAAGTTTTTAAAACTCAGTTGAATTACTTCTTTATAGACTTCGATCTTTTGTAAGTGGAATGCATTTCAGCAATCGGTTAAAAAGGATTCGTGTTTACATCAAAGGTAGTGATATAGTTTATAGTACGCTTTAATCAACAAAACTCATTTTTCTTTCTTTCTAACAGTGAAATGCGTAAGTACGCAAGTGCAAATATTGGGTCGAGTCGAAAAAGGCGTTAAAAAGACAAACGCAATGGAACCAGGCGGAACAAGCAGCATCCTGACTTGGTAAATGTTTTATTTTATATATTGATATTTTTTTCCTTTTCAATCCAGTTCCTTCCAGTGAGTCTTAAGGGTTTCTTAAAATTTTGATTTTTTTTTAGCATAATACAGCTAAATTTTAAGAACCCCAATGAATATCACTCAGATAAAACAAACTAATACCCATGTTCTGCATTCCCAGTGAAATTAAATCGAAAAGACCTCATAACACTCCTATTGAATTAAATTTCCTTAAGGGGTCTACCCACTTCTCAACTTTCAAAAAATTGATTTTTTATTACATTTTTCGAAAGTATTGTGCTTCAGAAATATTGTGTAAAATTTTTAAGAAGATCCCAGCATTCCTTCCGTATTTATAAACGATTTTCGAAAGTCACTGCTTGGCCGCGTAATGGTAAAAAAAACTTTAAACGCGTTTTTCTGGAAACAACGCTTTTACGCCTTGCGTCCTAAATTTTTCAGAATCTACTCGACCAATTCTCTTCAAATTTTTTCCACATATATTATACATGTGTGGCTATCGGTCGTACTAGAATCAAGTAAAAATATTGATTTTAAAATTGTTTTTTGCAATGAAATATCTAAAAAAAATAGTCATTTTTAAAATTTTTTGTTGAACGGTCCGCCATTTTGTTATTTTTGCCCCACAATTAATAATTTTAGTACGGCCCATAGCCATTACATTACTAATCATGAATCTTCTCTGAAATTTGTTTCAGATCATCCGAAAGCGAGATATTAAGGACGCAAGCTGATTTGGCGTATATTGTTTATACTGCATTTGAGGAGCAACTTTTCAAAACTTGACTATTCCACTTTTTGAGTTTGTTCACAATTTGAGAAAATAGTTTTGTAGGTATGCAGCTATGTTTTTAACCCGAAATTTTGATGCATTATTGTAGACGACAACAATAGTCATTGCTTTGTACAGGATTCAAATATTTAGCAATAATATATTTTGAATAAATCCAAAATTTGAAATGGAATAATCTAGTTTTGACGCGGCTGATTGGAATAATGAAGGAATAATCATGTTTTGATTCAAACCACTGTGGATTAATCTTGTTTTTCTGAAACTAATTAGGTATCAGAAATCTCATTTTTGAATTGAAATAACCTGAGGTTCATCTTCTTCTCTAAATAAATAAAACAAACAAAAAATAGTTAAATAACTTCTGGATTAATCATATTTTGTTCCATAAATGCGTGGAATAATCTAGTTTTGACGAAATCATGCCTTTTTATCTTTTTTTTCTGGTGTAATTATCAAGTTTTGGCCCAATTTTATTTTCGCGGAGTATACATTTTAATGTTACCAATCCAAAAATAAAAAAAAATCTATTTCATCAAAAGTGGAATAGTGAAGTTTTGAAAAGTTGCTCCTCATTTGTTAAAAAAACAATGTTAAATAAAAAAATTTTTTTTTTTTTTTAACTTTAAGTGTATTGTAATGTAACCCAATAAGAATTATATCAATACATATATTAGAATCGCCAAAAAAACTCCCCAAAAATTAAATTTTATTTTGTTTTTGAAGAAGTGGGTAATAAAATTCTTGAAACTATGAAATTCATTTCAGTTACCTTTGATTTCAATTAGTTTTTTTATAAAAACCAAAATATTTCTATTGAATTTTTCTACCGAATTATTTTAACGACTTTGAACGAAAAAATTAATTGAAATCAAAGACAATGGAAATGAATTTGTAAAATCATAAGATTTGTATTAGCAAATTCAATTCAAAAGGAGTTTTATACGCTCTTTTCGATTTAATTTCACTCGGAATGAGGACTTGGGCGAAAATCAGCTTTGGAATTAATCCGTCCGCTTCTACAGGAAATCATGTACGAGTACATGAGCGGTCCATTATACGTCAATGTACTGACCACAAATCAACACTCAACTGTCAAATTGACAGTCACTAAACAGAGTGTTGCCAATTTAAAAACCAAACCTTTAAAAAAAACATATACATATATAATATTATTAATTTTTTATGCATATTTTTTACTTTCGGAATATGGAAGTTTAACGTAAATTTTAAAATATGAGCTTTGGTTGTATTAACAGATCTAGAGAAAAATGGTGGGAAGTACGAGTCAAGAGGAAAAGGCAAATATAATCTTAACAGTTTTAATGCTATAGTAGTCTGGTCCAAGATTTTGACATTAGCCAGCTAAAGGCAATTGGTGTAGCTAATGTAGTTGTATTGCCATAAAAAAGAAACGAGTAAGGCCATATGACAAAGTACAAGTTAAGCCAAACTGGCACACGGCCTACACTTTAAAAATAGGTAATAAAAGCTTATGCTTATTTAAGATGTTATAGGGACGTATTGTATTTTCGCTTAGTTTGTTTTTACATAAGTATGCATACTATTATACAGTCGGGACAGTTGTTTATTGCATAAATAAATTAATAAACCGTTAATTAAAATACATTCTTTTTTTGATAATTTGTTTAATTTGTTTTCTAAACACATTTTCTTATAAAATTTGGACGGATACTTAGTATATTTTAATTGTATTATATAGGAGATTATATAATTAGTTTTGCAATTATATACAAAAGTGGCTTTTAGTACAATCCGGTCGATTCCTTAGCTAAAGATTTACTAGACTTTGGTGATTTTTTTGCAACATACTTCATGGATGCGATAAGAAACACTTCTGGAAATTTTGTTGAGATGAAACAGAATCCATTTGCATAGTGTGTTCGTCTTTTAAAATGGGTAAAGATACTGAAAAATAAAAATATATGTAATATAACATAACAAATACAAATCTAACTTAATTAAAAGTATGCAATGAACCAAAATTAAAGTTTTATACTAAAGTTATGCCTCATGTATTATTACTGAATATTATTTAAAATTAATCAGATTAAAGTGTAATGAAAACATTGAACTATTGGTTTATCGGCTTGTTTTCATACATACCTAAATGAGAATAGGTACTTTGGATGGGATTTATCCCAAAGTTGGATCAACATAAGAATTGGGTTAAAATATCTGGTTAAGTAGGTATAACTTAACGTGGTGATTTGTTCTAGGGACGGTTTTAAACTTAAAAATCATATTTTGTTCCCGTCATAAAGTGATTTTAGTGCCATAAAAAAGGTGTTCTTGCGAAATCTGAAAACTAATAAAATTTTCCACCATGCGACGTTTTGAGAAAAATAACGTAAAAATTATAAAACAATCGTATTTTGAGCATATTTAAAAATGTTAAACAAAACAACGAAAAAGAGTTCTTATCGTGGCTCAAATGAAAACTTAAATCTTTATCTCGATGTATGAAATACCACCATTCCATATCTCTTGCTAAACATGTTGGGAAACTAATTTTTCGTGCACTAGTTTTGATTTTACGAATTATATAAAGTAATCGGCTAACAGAAAAAAGAGAAAAAAGTGAAATTCATAGAGTATTCAGGAAAGTTTCAAAGACTTCAGTATTTTAATATATAATAATAGCAAAAAGGTTCAAAATTTTATTTGATCCATATTTCAATCTCCTATAAGAATCCGTTATTTTGTAACGAATTTTTAAAAATGTCCAAAATACGATATTTTATACTCTTCAAACCTATTTTTCTCGAAAACCGTGATTCGATAAGACATTTTCGTTCGACAAAGTCCTATCTATAGAAATGATGTGTCACTTGTTCTGTGGCAAAATTGTGTTGACCCAGCGAAGTTATAGTTCAGCAGCTCCGGCGGTTGGAGTGGAGTTACTTTGTTGAAATGATCGAACTATTTCTTCTTTTGTTGTTGTTTTTTTATGCTTTGGACTTAGTATTTGCTATGAGAAAAGTTCGCGGACTAGAACTGAGGGTAGAAGGTCTACTTCAGGTCTTTTATAGGGCATCCTAGAGATTTTGGTTTACCCTCAAGATTACTTTGAGGAATTTTCTTTTCAATTTACTTCATTCATCTACTTCATTTTACTTCTTCGAACACATTATATGTATGTGTGTATAAAGAAATATTGAGTTCAAATCCAACTCAACAGAAAAGATGAGCCTTAGATCCCTACTATATTCAATGATTTATTGCTTAAGTATAAATAAAGTATAGTATTTTTCGCAAAGTAATACATATTCAGTCTTACTAGTGTTTTATGTTAAGGAATACATATTTCGGCTGTGATATATTAATGATTAAAAAAATGTTTTCTCGTTTGTGTGTTAGCAAGTTGAGGGAAAAATTTGAAAAAAAATTCTAAATCCCTACTACATATACGAGTATATTAACTAATTCTTAACAGTTTTCTAGACATTGAAGATTTTCTGATTTTTAAATAATGTATAATATCCACCAGCTACGATTATACTTATAAAACACTAATTTTGTAGCAGAAAAGCTTAAAAAGCCTGAGATCAACTAAAACTCGGTTAACATACATTATGATATTAATCTTTTCTTGTAACGATGTAAATGCAATTTTGTCTAGAAACACTTGTCAACAAATTTTAGAGTCGCCCAACGCTGTTACACTTTATCCTAATATTTCACAAACTACACGCTCAAAAATATTTTTTAATAAACAAAAACACGCTTACACTTATAATTACATATGTACTTGTAAAACGCGGCTTCGCTTGTATCTTCTGTTATACACGTGTAACTACACGAAGTAGAAAAGTAGACATTGTAAAACCTTACTAATTTACAAGCTCGAATATTTGTATTACAAGGCTTATACCTTAAATAGAGCTTAGTTCTTATATTCCAGTGGATGCACTAGAATTATTAAACTGGTGCATCTAACACCAGCCGTTATTAAAAATTGTCGATGATTTTTGCAATAATTTGGAAAATATTATATTTCTGCATATCTATTAAATTTTGGCGTTTAAAAATTAAAAAAAAAAAATTTAAAATCGTTACTGAGTTGATAATTGGAACTTCGATTCTAGTAACTTCCAAGTAACTTTGGTATTATGTACATATATGAGGGATGATATATCCATATGTGGGATAAGTTTTTATCAGGAACGATGTCAAACGAGAATTACTTAACAGAGGCTTTCACTATTTTTACGTCTTCAACCCTGTGGGGGTAAACGACAAAAATTAATGTTCAGAGTGCCATATTAATGTAAAGGGTTTTATCTCCGGATAACTTTTGGAGTTATTGTTGATTCTCAGCTCTGATAAAAAATCTCGTTTTTAATTTTTGAATGTCTTTTGTATTCTTTGTACTTAATAATAAATGGTTGTTGTGAACAATACGCGTTTTATTTTTCGTTCGTATTTCGGATAAATATGAAATATGTAGTTTTAGATTTAAATCATAGAACGGTTTAAAGAAAATATTATATAATTGTATTTTTACCGAAATCTCGACATACTTTTTAAAGCACTTGACAGCACAAATATTGACATTAAACTTATTACTTCAAGTCATTTGGACAAGCGCCGTAAAAGTGATCTCACTATTAAACATTTTCTCTTATGACAAAATAGGCATAAATTCGATAAATTATTTATATGGGATTGGCATTATATACTGCAGGAGATTAGTATTCCTATGTAATATATACATAATATAATAATAATTATGTTACTTGATGGATCCCAGTAGGAATACGTTGTACCGTCAAATCTTCTACTGTATTGAGGTGAAGCATTCCCAGGTGCTTGAGGTACTCCTAAAATATTTAACAATATTATAATTTCTGATAAGACGTTTTAGTTACTACGCAAACCTATGTTATTTGTAATTCCAGAATACGTATTAATAGGTACAGTTGTAATCGCCGGCTGCAAATAATTAAATTTTTCATATATCATACATACGGGGAGGAGTTTTTAAATTACCGCATTACTATAAGCGTAAGAGGATCGAGCTGGACAAGGCGAATAATTAGGTAATTGAGATGTAGAAAGCCAAGATGATCTAAAAGATCGGTAATTAAATGAAAATTGAAAATAATATGAAGAAATATTACCCGCCATCGATGCGTGGATAAGTTTGGTAAGGGTGGTTTTGAGGGAATATGGAACGGGCGGAAAAGTTTGGAGGATGTGAATGTGTCATATAACCATCTGTGTAGAGCTTTGGAAAGTGATTGTTTGATCTGTATGGCCTCTTCATTCGCCTCCGTCTCCTGTAGTTTCCATTTTCGAACATATCCTCATATTGGGCATCTAAAGCCAAAAAGTAAAAAGAAAAGCATTAATCATTTGCAAAAGAAACGTCTTTCGTTACTTACCTAATGTCCAGTAGTTCCCCTTTCTTTCACCGCCACCTTCTCTAGGCACTTTTACGAAACACTCATTTAAACTTAAATTATGTCTGATTGAGTTTTGCCATCCTTTTTTCTTGTCTTTTTCATAATACGGAAATCTTGATGTTATGAATGTGTATATTTCACTTAAGGTAGCTTTTTTCATCGGAGAATTCTGTAAATAAATATGTGAAATTAATATAATTATTTAATAATTAATACCAGAGTTATTTCGGAAACAATAAGAAATCAAGACTTTATACTCTCCGATTCATATTTACATATAACCCACCTACAAAGAGTTTCTTTTAATAAATTATCCTACGATTTCTAAAGCCAAAAAGTTGCATGCGGTAATTTTTTTATGAATCATTCGTAACTAGCATTATTTTTGCAACAATTCTCGGATGTTAACCAATTCTTAACTATTTCAGATTTATAACCACATGGTCAGTTTTTCAATTAAAGAACCAAATTTAGTTTAATGATCATGATTTTGCTAAATTAAGTAATTATTTAAAATGCCGTGAGATGTGGAAAAGAAAACTTTCTGTGCGGGATCAGAGAACAATTTTACGTGTTGCAGGCAATTAAGTTGCAAACAAATGTTAGTACTTCTGCAAACAAAAGTGTCGAGAAAAACAATTTGGAAAATTATTCTACGTAATCCTAGTTTTTTAGAGCTAAAATTAAATCTGCCCTTTCTCTTTGGCTACTTAACCAAAATAAAAAAGCATGTATGAAATGTGCAGAAAACACTATGACTGTGGATTGGACATTTGTAAGAAAAGTTAGCTTTATTATTGCATCATTATTAATATACATGTTATAATTTAAGGACATATTTACTGACGGAAAAATGGAATTTAGATGAATCTGACTGTTTGAGAAAGGACCCTCTGTATTTGTCTAAAAATTCTGTGGTGGTCCTGTGATGCTTTTAGAAGCGTTTTCTTCTATTGGATGTTTAAACATTCAATTTACGTCTTCAAAAATGAAGAGTGATTACAGTTACACCCAAATACTCCCGAATAGTTTGATCCCATTTCTCCCATTTTTCCCATAATTCTTAAAAACAATGGGTTGGTTCAGAACTAATTCTGTTAAGGTAATGCTGGGGTGTTTTCCCGACCTAAAGCCAATTGTAAATATCTGGGGAATTATTGTTGGGCGGGTATATGCTGGAAATCGCCAATATCAGTTAATTATGGATCTGAAAAAGCAATTACTGAAGAATGGCAAAAACTTGAATTCTTGGTACTGTGGAAATTAGTATAATCAATGAAAAAACGAATATTTGATTAATAAAAGGACTTAATAAAACCCAGAGGAAATTCAATTAATTATTAGTTTCTTGTTATTTACAAATTTGGTGAAATAAACTTTTTATTTTGTTAAAAGCTTTGTCTGAGTTATAATTATGAAACGAACAGAAAAGTTGTATTTCTAAAACTTGATATGGAAAAATGGTACTGTTCTCAAATTGATTGAATTTGAAAGGTAGTTCGCTATATAAATATACCTTCATATGTATTGATATTTTATATTTACCTGAATAGCCATTGCAATCAAAGCAACATAGCTGTACGGTGGTTTAGCATGCGATGTTGGACTGTAAACCCAAAAAGATGAAAAATTAAACAAATTAAAATAAAACCATTTTTCTTATTCATACTTTGGATTAGGTCGATCATTTAGTATTAAATTTTGTATTTCATCTTGCTTTAGCACGGATACTCTTGGAGATGATGGCTGCACTTCATTGGTATTATCTATCACAGCTCCAATGCTTTGAGATTTTGTCGGATTGAAATCTGTAATTCAATCAAATACAATTTTTTAGTTCGAACATATCATCAACTAATTTTATATTACATAGCAGCTAAGATACCACGTAAAAATCCATATCACAAGTGCTATATATTAAATATAATGAAATCCTTCTAAAATTGTCTGCCTTTGTTTTATTTATATCCTAGAAATTGTTTTATCCAATTAAAAATATAATGAAGACATCCAAGCTTTCACAACAAGGTGATATAAAACATAATCCTCAAAAAAAGTACTAAACTTCAAAAAAATGTTGAGCTGGATTTTTGATGTCCAAAGTATATTCCCAAAAATACCCCTAATTTGAACTGGTTCTTTTTTGTAGGGATGATAGGAGCGAATTATATTTTTACTACTACTACCCCTCCACTGTTTTCGTAGAAAC
Source organism: Eutolmus rufibarbis (assembly GCA_963920795.1). Classification (NCBI taxonomy): domain Eukaryota; kingdom Metazoa; phylum Arthropoda; class Insecta; order Diptera; family Asilidae; genus Eutolmus; species Eutolmus rufibarbis. The sequence continues at coordinate 26,855,479 of OY987207.1, forward strand.
AATCCTTCCAAAGATTTAGACCAGGGATGGCCAACCCAAATGATCTTGCGGGCCACTTTGGAAATGCATCATAACTCCGCGGGCTGCATATAAAATTATATATCCCCATATTAGATTTAGATACACTATACACATTTTTTTGGATACACTATAGACATTTTCTTATAATTTCGACAATTAATTTTTGAATATATGGATGCACAAATAATGTATTTTTTTTAATACATTGGTTTTCACTACTTTGGCCATTATAAAATAAATATACTTTGTAAAAGTGTGATGAATTCCGCGGGCCGGAAAAATGTTCAACGCGGAGCTCATACGACCTGCAGGCCGCGGGTTGGCCACTGCTGATTTAGACTGAAGTATGTCTGAACAAAAATTGCGTACACCACTCAGTAATTTACTCCGCGGTGGTGTGAATTACAAATTTAATTTTCTCATGCAATTTACCGTACCTCTAACTCAAAAACGATTGATTCTACGAAAAAAAAGTGCAGCGGTCTTTTTGTGTAGAATTTTATAAACTACAATTTTTGTCATAACTATTTTTCCGAAAAAATTGATAATCTACATATACGTATATGTATGTATTATATATGATATTTGCTGAAAACTAGAATCCACCTTCTTTCATCCCCTAAAAAAATCACCGGTTCAAATTAAGGGTACTTTGTATTGAATTTGTAGTCAGTGTCATCCAAGTTCTCAAGGCAGTCTCATGCAATTCGACCGTTAGCTTGGTTCCCTTTTTTTGAAACCCTATTCATATTTAAACCTGCATTACATTTCAAATCGACACACTGTTGGACAACCCATTTTTAATTTGGATTTGTTTGTTTTATCGTTAAATGAAAATCTACCAAGGGATTTTGGAACACAAAATATTCATTCTTTTTTATGAAGTATGTATCGTTTTTAAAATGAATTTAAAACCAAATTTCTATCTTCAACCGTTTTCCAGATATTTGAAAAAGAAACTTGGTAAATGCGAAAAGTCAACGAAACTTAATTTTTTAATAAAAGCTGAATTTTTTTTTTCAAATTCCTAATTTAATGATATAATAAACATACGAGTATGTATCCACAAAATTTCATCCAAATTAACAATGAGAGAGTCCAACGGTATATCGACTTGAAATGGAATCACCAAGACAAACCTTCAATTAAACAATAATAATGTTTTTTTGAAACATGATACTATTTAATAGAATTCAAATTAGCAAATATCTCACAAAAAAGGAAATAAGATTAAAATAACATTAGCAATGGTGTTTTGGACGAATTTGGAAGAAAACCTTATTAGACTTATTTAAACTGAAAAAAAGTGGCTCATAGCTCATAGTTAATTTCAATAGTTTTTATAAGGTTCGAGTAAAAACTAAATAGGTTTTAGGTATTATAGATTTCATATGAAATACTACTACATATACATAGTATATGGGATATAACGAAACTTATGGATACGATGGAGGCCACATTTTCTAATCGATTTTGGCCAAACTTCGTCTATGCGTTTATCCCGCCAATATCTCGGAAATCTACCCGGGAGCGCTTCACCAATCATTGGTGAACGAACGTAAAAACAAAATAAACATTTGCAATTTTCACTTTTGAGTTGACGTTGACTATGTTCAAAATATTTTTTAAGATAATGAAAAGCAGGGAAAAGCAGGGAAAAGCAGTAGCATCATTTGGTGCGAAAATTGCAGCAGACGCTGGGTCTCATACTATAAGTTTGTTTTAAAATGAAAGGACACGGTGCATTATATCCACTGACATATGTATGTACATATATGTTGTACTGGACTGCTGATTGACGGATGAAAAGTGAGAGAATTTTAAGCTGGGATCCTCACTTTGCTTAGGAAATACACGCGATGAAAACACATTAAATTACTTCCAATTTATGTTTAAATTAAGGACAAAAAAAAATAAATATATTGTACCTCCTAAATTTGAAGTATTTTAAAAAATTATCTTGGACATTGACAAGCAAATGCATGGAAGGACACAAGAGTCAAATATATAAAAATATGTTCTTCTTTGTTTAGCACACAGTTTTGCCTGGGGGTCGGAAGGCGAACGAGATAGCAATCTTTTGGTCTCAATTTTGATGAGCGTATTGTCTTGGATCAGCGGTCCAGTATATACTATACATACATGTCAGTGATTATATTCGATAAGTTACTTTGTGTGGGTGCCCCTTCTGTGTTAAAAAATTTTAGGTTTTGGATTTGCGCCTCCCGTTCAAACATAGCACAGAATCGATTCATTCATCAAAAACTACAGAAGTCAGTAAGTAAAAATTTGCAAAAATTTATAAAAACTACATAATATAAATAATAATAGTTTCTTCACATCTTCATTATTAATTTATTAAAAATGTAAATTAACATAATGTTGACAAAAAAGTAATTAGTTATATTGTTTCCAAGTGAACGATCGGTCATGGAATCGATTTAATTTAAATAATTATGTTATTAGGACTACTTTCCAGAAATATGAATGAACGAAACATGTAAAATTGAAATCAATTCCTTTTCGATTTACATACACGTATGGATATTCCAATTTATACATAAACTCTGTTGCAAAGCTGTTGTACGTACTATCCCATCTGTGAGAAACAAGGAAGAAAACTGTGTGATGGCAAAACTCTTTGTCCTTTTTGCTGTCAGACACAAACAAAAAACAGTTTCTTTTAGTATGGTACTTCTGGAGTAATTCGATAAAAAGAAGTGGCAACGTGAATGTTGAATTATTATAGACGTACATTATTTATCTTAATATACAAGTAATGAAAATGCACAAAAGTTGATAACTAATTTTTAAAAATAATTAGCTTACCGGCTTTGCCCCGGTTACCTCTTATTTGACTTCAATAAGATAATTTTTAAGCATCTCAACTAATAATATTGTATTAATGCCGAGTGTAATGAGTTTAAGTAAAAGACGACCAGTGTAGCAAAGATCTGTTGCTTAATTTAGGTATTTAAACCAACTATTAGTAGATATTTTAATTGCTTCTATGACTTTTCCGAGTAGTTGAAATACATTTGTGCAAATGTGAGAAACGCGCGCGGCATAAAATATTACCGTAATCCCTATTTCTGTTCAAAACGTTTCTATTTGAAATTTAAATTTTGAAATCACCATTTTGAAATCTGCGTTTTTGTCTATATTTCAAAAACGTAGGTTTTCCAGCGCCTTGTGTATGCAAAATTTTGTCGCGACAGAAGCAGCGGTGTGTATTTGTAAAGCAATTAAACAAACAAACAGGCAGAACAATTTTTAAAAGAATATCCTAAAACATGCCCGATTATTAAAAACATTTGTATAGGTACATATATCAATATGTCTATCTATCTATATGCTTGTCTATGCTTAAGTCTGTATCTATATCTATGTCCATGTTTATGTTTTTGATGTTTGCATTACTTATAGTAAATAACTGCCTATCTATCTATTCATATATGTATGTATATTGTAATCATTATGATTTTTGAATTTCTACTTATTGTGAATCTATTGTAGGTACTTTATATTTTGTCTAATAATAAAATAATATTAAATACCACCCAGAAAACATTGAGCGTCGCTCTCTAGCTTTGTTTGTTAAACTTTATTTATTCCATTTTTCTGATAAAAATACATGCTTTTAAAACGACAATTTTATACTAGCGGTAATCACGCTTTGTTGTATCTGTATATTGCATCGTTGCACTGACTGAGTGAGTGCAAAATTTTAAATTTTGATAGTTGTTTCTATGGCAACCAATTCTTTTGCACCCTAATAACTACAACGATGCAATAGCAAATGCAAGGGTACAAGGCCTATTTGCATTAAAGCGTGAATACCCATACTTTTTTATGTGTAACTTTACTATATGTGCAAGGCGAAATATGAGTTCTTTGAGTTTTGTGAAAACTGTTTTTCAAGAGCCCCAAATCTAAATATACATAATTACCTTTTCTTCAGACCAAATTACGCTCGAATAGTAAGCAAGAAACATGCTGTGATACTAAATTGCTGTTAAAGGTTTTTTGTAGTGTGCCATAATTGACCTCCGCATTTTTAGTATAAATTTATTAAAATACAATCAGTACAAAATATATATGAAGGATTTTTACTCGAAAATGGCAACTTTTCGCTGCCTATCTGTTATCAGCTGAGTTTCTGTGACCTATAACTGAATATTTTGATGATAAGTACACATATTTCATTTCAGAAAATGAGATCATTAATGAAGTATTACTGCATTAAACATTTCGCTTTGGACATCGTAAGAAGATCGGAGGGATGAGAGATTAAATAACTACGACGACAAAAATTGGTTCGCGTCATATGTGCATCACTCATAGATACTGTATAAGAATAAAAATCTATTAAGCTTGTTTGTTATGCATCAACTATCAGATGAAGGAAGTTGAAAAAAAGATTTTGCAAGAAAAAACTGTTTGTTCACACATAGGTACTCGTATGTAGAAAGTATGTAAGTATTTTTAAAATGACTTCATGTTATGTGCTCTCATATTTATCTGTATTGAAACAAATCTTCGTTTTAATTCGCATTATATTCGTCAAAATAGCTAGTCGTGAGATTCATTCACTGAGGAAAAAAATGCGCATCATTTTGAATCAAAAACATTTGATTGAAAAAGTATAAATGAATCTGGAGGCCAACTATCGGTAACTTATCATGTCGACTGCGCCACAAATAATATAGTAGTAGTAGTATATATTCTAATACTAAATTTAACGAGGTATTTATATACACAATACGACTATGTAAAAACAGTTCAATAAGTACAGCGAATGTTTTTCTCAAAAATGGCATTTTTAAAATCAGCACCATAACTTGATGAATTTTACCATATTAAAATCTTAACAGCATCTTTATAAGAAGTACATACATATATGGGTAAGTGTAGGTAGGTATTGTCAACATGCACATTAAAAACTATTATTGCACGATTTTGCTTGGTGGGTCACAACCCATTATTATTGTGAAATGTATTTTATAATTCTAATTTCGGTTTTATAAGTCTAAATCATAAAATTACAAAATTTTTACTTCGACTGGCAGGAAAAGTTAACCCTTAATATTCTCATGGTGTGCATACCGTATCCCAGGCGAAAAGACCTCCCACAAAATATATGGGAAAATGGTCCCATTGGCTAAAATTTTTGAATTTTGTAGTCCATAGGGTCTTGCTCGAAGATCTCAATTGGCACAATTCAAAAACAAAAATGGCCCGAGTCCGAAATACCCTCATCAAAAGTAAACGATAATCCAAAAAATGCAAAAATTTATTACTTTTATTTATTTATTTATTTATTTAAGAACAAAGCTTAACCTAAAATACTTAAATTTAAACAACGCAGGCGACTACAATGCCCATATGGCGGACTTTGTATAAAATTAAACAAAACCTTAAACATTTATTTTCAGATACATCACTAAATAACATGTTGTTCAAATTTTTGAACAATTGCAATATAACATCGCGAAAAATAATTCAATTTTAGTGATCCAAAGTATTTTTGAAAGCTTCTTCTTCTTCTAGGTTATGGATCAGAAGCTTAAAAAGTTTTATCATCCCGTATCGGTCCGTTCATAAAGGATGCGATATTTCGGGAGATACAGGAGTTTAAAGTCAAAACAGTTACTTTTGCTTAACAGCTGACAAACTTGGTTAAAAAAATCGCACAAAAATAAACAAATTATAGTTATGTACTTATATTTAAGCGGAAAGAGCAAGCTTTCAAATGTTTCCATTTATTTCATGTAAAAATCCTTTTTCTGCCCCATACCCACTCTCAAAGTTCATAAAGAAATAATAATAAGTAATATATCATTTTTCTAACTCTTCTAACGTTTAGTACAGAGGAGGACGGGATGATAACACTTTTTAAGCTTCTGATTCATAAACTAGAAGATACAAGCTTTTAAAAATGCTTTGGATCATTAAAATAAAATTATTTTTCGCGAAATCATAACTATTCAAAAATTTTAACATTTTTTCATTTCTTGGATTATCCTTTAATACTTTTGATGAGTGTATTTCGGAATCGGGCCATTTTTTTGAGTGGTGCCAATTGGGATCTTCGAGCAAGACCCTATGAACTATGGGACCACTTTCCCATATATTTTGTGCGGAGTTTTTTCGGCCTAGATTATACGAGGTGTGTTCAAAGAATAACGGGAATTTTTAAATTTCTCGGTTTGCATCTGTCCAATTATCACATTTCTGTTTTTATTGTGTTGGTACACTTGTCACTAACATACATAATTTTAATATTTACAGCCTTTATTGTTGGCAGTCGAAAATATTTCACGTGTTTTGGTATGCTCGGTGATTTTTAACTTGTGTAAACAAATGAAACGAAGAATTTGCATTAAATTTTGCTTTAAGAATAGAATAAAGAGCAACACCGCATTGAAAATTTAATGTTGAATGTTGTTTTTGGCAAACCTGCTATGAATAAAACAAGCGTTTATAAGTGGTACAAATGTTTTCAAGATGACCGTGAAGTAATTGAAGATGACGAGCTCCCTGGAAGACCGAAAACTGATAACAATGTAGAAAAAGTGAAGAAAATTATTATGGACAATCGCCGAATCACTATCACAGAGGTTGCCGATAATATTAGCATATCATTTGGTTCATGTCAAGCAATTTTCTCTGATGCTTTGGGTATGCAACTTGTGTCAGCAAAATTTGTTCTAAAATTGTTGGATTTAGATTAAAAGCACCTGCTCACCCTTCACAGCTTGTTCGTGGATTTTTAAAGAAATTGGCATTATAATGCCTCAGCCTCCGTATTCACCGGACCTGGTCCCTGTGACTTCTTCCTATCACTAAAGCTGAAAAGAACCTTGAAAGGATTTTTTAAATTAATTTTTCTTTCTTCCATTTTTTTGGACAAATTAAAATCGCCGAGCATACCAAAACACATGAAGCCTTTTCGAAATGACATTTTTTATAAAATTATTATAGTGAAATATTATGAAAATAAAATTTAAATATCTCAAAAAATAATTTTGCAATAGTTTATAAAAAAAAAAAAAAAAATATTAAAAATAAAAGAACTGTAGCTTAATGGATATACGATGCACAAATTCGGTTTTTAGATCCCAAAAAACTTTCAAAACAATCTAATGGTCCTCTGATTACATAAAACACCTGCTCCGTGACAAATTGATTAATAGCGAAATACAAGTGGCATTAGAATATAAAATGACCGCGTTCGATTACGAAAATATGACTATTTATTTTAATTAAAAAGTAAATTTTTTAGTTTCTTTTTAAAAATATATTTATTATATTTGAATTAAATTTTTATAAAATACCTAGGCAATTGTGTAAAAAAAAGTTTAAAGGACACCCCTGAAATTTTCATATAAAAAAATTAAGTTTTCATGTTATACAAAAATATGTGAAAAACTTAACATTACTTATGATTTCGATCCATACTGTGAAGTTCTTTCTTTGAATTTTTGTTCATTTTGCTGTTTTACATACATATCTACAGTTATTTTGGCTAGATTTGATATGTCTAGTATGTTTAATCCTATTAGCATTTTGCTGTTGCATGCTCGTTTTCATGCTTGTATTCTAATTTTTATGTTTTATTAATAAAATTGATTCTTATTTTGATTCACAGGAAATGACTTTTACTTTTAAAAAATACTCCAGTATTGTGGACTTCTCAAGATGTTCCAATTCTTTTTTAATTAGTAGTGGAGTAATGCCTATACTCTGTTGCAAAACTATAAATGAAATTGAAATTTTCCACTTTTATGAGAACGGTTACAAGTTGTGATAAACGGTTTTCTAAATACATATGTAGTGGCACTCATGACTGCTCTAACATACAAGTTAATTTGCTTGGTTATAACGGTTTTTAAGCTTTGCAAATAAAATTTCAAAAAATATTGGCATGAAACGTTGTTTCATTATTATAAAGGAATATATCTTTTTTTTTTAGAAATAATAAAAAAAAGACCTTTCGGAGGTAACCAGAAGGACAAGGTAAATTTTAATGTGGTAAAAATGATTTTTACATAAGGGAATGTAATGCTGAATTCCCCACCCCCTTGACCGATTCACCCCATTTGCGAACATAAATAGTTGAGATATTGCCATGGAGAATATGTTAGCCAAGTTTAATCCAAATCGATTAAGAATTACACGGTCTACATGGAAATAAATTAAAAAATATAGCGAGGTGAAATACCCCTTTCTCCCTCTTCAAATACCGCAATTTTTTAATATGACGTAGATATCGAATGCATACGCAAACTTGGATCAAAATCAATTTAGAAATGCGGCAGCTATCGCAGTAACAAAATTACTTTTAGAAACTGATGTAGCCCCTCTCCCCTTTGACCGATCACCACCATTTTGTAACACGACTTAGAACTACATTTTGTCAATTTGTATGTTAAGTTTGGCCAATAGCGGTTAAAAAATACGAAATATATGGGAATCAAACCATTTTTATATAATTTACGTACAAAATCGATTAAGAAATACTGCCTCTATCGTGCCCACAAGTTTCAATATATCCCATATATATTTATGTATATACATATGTATGTATATACTTATGTACAAATAAATTTTATTTTTGAAGTCTAAAACGAGTTTTGGCATCATTCATTTGCCGAATTTTTTTTTTCATCAGATACGCTGCAATAAGTATGTAGTATTTCATAAGAAATCCACCTAAAAATAACATTAAGATTAAGATCCAGATTTTAATGGTTCACCAATATTTTGCACTACCTTTAGTAACATTAAGTTCCATATTCCATTAAATTTGTAATATTGCCGACAAAAGCTGTCAAAAGCTCTCAGGACTCTTTGACGGCGTTATTTAACCCGTTGATGGCAATGAAATGTCGATTATCGGCGCATAAATGGTGATGAAGCCATCTTCAGCAGCTTATGATAAAAAACAAGCCGACCAGTCCATAACATTAATTATATGACTCGGAAACCACTCTCCTGTCGATCGAGAATCATATGCACATTTTCGCAATTTCCTGCTGGTAAACCAGTTTTTCTTCTGGATAAGAGTCAAGGAATGATAGGAATCAGTTTTCCTGATTTTCCTAACGGTTAATTCTGGTGGATGGAAATGCGAATTCTAAGTTATCAAGGTTATTAACGGTTCTCCATATCATCGATGATCTTTCGTCGAAAATAAATTTAAAAAAATAACGTGACGAATAGAATACGATAAGCTATGCTGCCGTGCCAAGGAAAAAAGTGGTTAAGTGCCAAATTTTTCAAAATTGAGTTTTTGGTATCATTCGATTCGTCCGGAAATTCTCTATTTAATTTATCTTCAATAAAATTGTTATCACGATTCAATTTTATTTTATAACAATATTTATTTGAATAAAAATGATTAAGAAATCTGATGTAGATCAAAAAAGATGCTAAGTAACTCGAAAAACTGAAAAGAGAAGCGATTCGAGGTTCGAATAGAAAAACAAAAGACCTTTAAAGGCCTTTACGTGTTTTTTTGACTTTAAATATCCCGCATAATTCAGAAGCATACAAAACAGAAAAGCCTTAAGTACTTAAGGTTTTCTAGTTTTGTATGCGGCATCCCTGGAGCGCTTGAAAACAAAACTAAACAGCTTTAAGCACATTTTTTGATATGAAGTTAAAACACTGCCGTGCCAAGGAAAAAAGTGGTTAACTCCAATCGAAGTGATTTCGAGACAAATGAAAAAGAGTTTGAAGTTAAAAAAATCGTAGTTAAAAACATTCTCTTTTTGTGAAAATTAATATGTTCATTAATAATAATATTCTCTATCTGAATATTAAAAAAAATTGAAAATTTTTATTAAAATCTATGCAACTGGTACAATTAATTTGTTACTTGTTTTTTGAGAATATCTTTATTAAGCGTTCCATTGGTTGTTAACACTTTTCTTGATTTGTAAAGCACGACTTTCTCTATGTTCATTACAAATTCATAGCTACTAAGGTACTTTAGGGGTCTTTTGGATTTGTATTTGGAAAGGCAAAAAAACCTTATGTGCCTTTTTGCATAGATTTTAATAAAATAATTTAATTTTTTTTTAATATTCAGATAAAGAATATCATTATTAATGAACATATTAATTTTCATAAAAAAAGAATGTTTTAAACTACGATTTTTTTAACTCCAAACTCTTTTGCATTTATCTCGAAATCACTTCGATTGGAGTTAACCACTTTTTTCCTTAGCACGGCAGTATGTAACGTCACTCTAAAGCCAATATGACGAACAACCCCATTGATATGGGTATCAAATGAAAAGGTTTGGGTGCATTTAGTAGACAACTTTCTTTTGTTGGAAAGCTCCTCGGTTTTATTTTAGTCTGATCATCTAGTATATCATCGATTGTATGTATAATAAAACAGTTTAGCTTAAAAAGTTTAAATATCAGACTATACGGCAATAGTTCTATTGCTTAAGTCCAGTCGGCCAGTCCAGTCAGCTAATTGAAGCTGATGCTGATAGTACACCTCAATTTAATTAACTGCTGCACAAATCTCGAGACTTAGATACTTGGAAGAGTTGGATTCTGTACAAGATGCCTGCATCAAAAATTTACTATATTTATCTAAGAACACGCTTAATTACACCATGAGACGGGAATTACACGTGTCTAGTTTAAAGCACAACGTATTCGAACTTATTCTAAACTACATATTTTAAAGATGCCCGATGATCGATATATGTTAAATTCAGCTACATTAGACTAAAAGCATTACTCATAAAAATAAATACTGCGACGAAAAATACAATTGGGTAGGCAGGTGCGAGTGCAATTCTTCAAGTGTTTGAGGCTGTATGTCCCATGTTTGTACACTTAGGCTTAGTGTTATTAAGGAAAGAAAAATACGATTTGGTATCTAAACTCAAAATAATGTTAAAAAAACAGAATTTCGATAATCGCGTGAAATCGTACTTCCTTATACTGCACCCTATATACTAACTATCAAAAGTAACAGCAATGAAAGCGTTTTGAATTTAATTATTTCTATGTGTCAGAAACGAATAGCCCAAATAAGAATTAATAATATATGTATAACAGGAGGACTATAAGAAAAATAAAAAGTTCGATATTCTAGAGATAAACCATTTTTATACCTACATACATATATGTATGTTCCGAAAATGAGAACTTTATCCATAAATTAGCCTTTTGTGCAACATACAATGAATTAAGGCAAAAATATCTTTCTAAAAATGTAAACCAAAATTTTGACTATGTCATTGTACACTTAAATTAAAAAATAAGGCAGAAATCATCAAAAAACAAGCTGCATTTATGTGTATTAGTATTGTTAATAGAAACTAGTTAACATTATACCAATCTCAGTTACTAGACTTATAATATTTATTAGTATTAAATGAAACCAGTCATAATAACAACAAGATTATTTAACACAACATAGAGAACAGATAAAATGAGTGCAAAAACAAAAGATAAATTTAATTATCTAAAATTCTTCGTCAGCTAATCGTTCAACTGAAAAACTTATAAATCAAAATTGATAATTTCAGAATGTAAATTCAACAATCTAGCGATGGTTGTTATGGGATCTTGTAAACGAAAGTTGGTACGGTGGTAAGAAATGCAAAGTAAGTTTGGCCATGACGAGGAACGGAAATATGATAATAACTGCGGTGTGTCTCATTTGCCGGTTAAAATCTTAAAATCCAAGACGATTCTAGCGTTACCATACAAAATAATTTCAAGCGATCCTTGTAAGGTGGAAGCGAGAGGGAATCAGCTCAAGGAAGACCGCTAAGGGCAAAACGCAGGAATCATTTTTGAACCGATTCAATCAACGTGATGGCTCGTCTCCAGTGCGAAGACCAACTAACCGCGAACAATATACAGTGATCTAACTTTTTATTCAAATATTGTAAGATAATGCACATCATTATATTTTATTCCCCCTTATAATATTTGAAGAACCAATTTCTTAGATTTATTAAAAGAAAGGAATGTGTTTATGGTTTTAACAATTACATTTTTTAATAAAGGAAAAAGCTAGAGAAATAATGTTTGAAATAATGTTTTGTAAGGTGTTCCATTAAATTGGGGTCGAGACCAATCCAATAATTGAAATTCATGGGTTTGGATCCAATCAGTGATCCGATCCTGCTACATTTGCGTTTCGGATTAATATCTTGGAAGATAATGTCGGACACATTTTGCTCCCACTGCTCCAGCGTTCCAACGAGATCGTCGTGAAAGATCGCATTATAGTGTTAGGCAGTCGGCATATCCCAACCCTCTGAAAGCTAATTCAGCTTCATACTAAAATTTATTATTAGCTTAATTTAAATTTCTTCTTTTTTTTCTCTCTCTTTTAACCTACTTTATATAACTATTTAAACTTGTAGATTCGTTTATGACTTATTGATGCTCACTACTGTGGTATAGTAATTTTTTCCATAATGTTATTATAATTGTATGGAGTTAGAGAGGTATACATATATGGACCACTCATCTTTTTTTATGAAATAAATCTCAAAATATAATACATAAAACGAAATGGTTACATTTATTTAATTTATTAGAAAAAACAATTAATTTTCATTCTGATTAACTTAAAAATAAATCCAATTTCAAAATACAAAATAATTTAAAGAAAATGATAAATAATCAGAAGAATGAGGAAAAAAAAGTGGAGTATAATATGGACCAGGTAATTCATATTAGCCGACATTTATTTTATACCAAAGCGGCAGGGAAAGATGTCTTTCACATTTAGCACATTCTTCATGACTCCAATTATTGCAGGAGACATAGTCAACCCATACCTCTCCATGGCGGACTTCTGAATAAAGGATATTAGAGCATAAGCATTTTGCATCCCCTTTCCCTTGGGTTTGTAAGAGTCCTAAATTATCACTATCAGACTCGTTATAAAAACTGTGATTAGGTTTTCTTCTGAGGCCCCTTTATTTTTTCTAAAATCGTGGTTGTCCATATTGCCCTCAATACGTGTTGGTGAAATAACAGATTTATTATTAAAAACACTTATTCATAACACACTAAATTTTGCTAATAAATTATAAATAATATCGACTGATTATATCATATGAATTATTTCAAAATAAGACCATTTTAATGTTAAATCATAAAATTACTCACGTGTAAATGATCACTAACCACTACATATTCAATATAAATCAGTCGCACACAAACATGCTTTCTCGCTGACGCATATAGAATCGCACTGAACCATAGAAATATGTATAAACTAAACACGGAACGGAAAAGTGCAAGTTTTTGCGGTTTTAAACTATCGTTTTGAGAGAAGTATTTAAAAATTGTGTAAAAAACGCTTTTACGCTTTTAGTGCTTATTTATTTCAGTGCGATTAACTTATAATAGAAGCTAATTTACGAAATGATGTGCACGATAGTGGGTTGTCTGAACAACATGTATGTTCTTGTGGTAAATCGTTTTTCAGGCTAGTGAAATAATGGCAATGCAACATAGTTGTTATATTTTATGAAATCTCGCTGAAAGGAGTTAAATCAATTTCATAAAATTGAAAAAATCATCATATTTCTCACTTCTCTGGTTTGTTTACATCCCACAAAAGCAGGGTAGATTATCGCGTGAATGGTGGCGTGCAAAATATGGAGGGCATAGAATTTATGCCAGGCACTTTGAAATATATTTTAATAAATTTTGACTCAAATTATCTGTGAAATTGTTTCATCTGTTGGTTAATTTTGGTTTCATCTAAGCAAATAAATTTTGTCCAGTCGTCAGTTTTGAAATTTTTAGCACTGGACAAAAGCCAAACGCAAATTACAATGCCTGTTCGTTAGCGCTGCCTTTTTTATTTGGCACGGCCAAGAATGCCATTCTTTCGAAGGACTTTCCGAACAACCTGGAAGGTAAAATCATTACCTGCAATTTTAACAGCATTGTCATAAGCACTTTTTGTAATTAGTCGTAAATTTATTCAATCTTTATCGATCGAGGTCAAATTGCTTTTCTGACTTTTTTGCCTGGATCCAAATACTTTTTAATAATTTTTAACACGTTCGCTACCGAAGCCTCAGAAGAAAATGTTGTACCACACCCCAGCACAGCACAGCATTGAGTTTTCTAACATTGTAATTATAACATTGAAAATAAATAAAATATGCAATTTTCGAACTGTGTCATATTTGCGACGCTGATAGCGAACGTGGACTATCTTATTAATCAGTGTGAACTATACAGGGTGTCCGAAAAACCAACGTCTAAACGAAAACGGATGACGGGCCAACTCATGAGTCGTTAACTTCGAGCAATTTTTTCGGTGTCATGGCCACAAACTTTGATATTTTCTATTCTGTTTTTTTGCAAACAATTACCGAAGAAGCCTCCTATCAAATGCAAGTAAAGATATTTCCAATATATGTTGCTGTCGGTTTCTCACAACAAAGAAATATTTTTCAATTTTATGTGTATCAAAATTTTTTCCTTCAAGTTTGACTATTCATGCTGTAAAAAAATACACAAAGCTTAACTGGCACAATTGTCGTAAAAGTTGGCGTATGTAGTCTAGACTTTAAAAAGATATTACACCTACCACTTTTTTGAGTTAGGATTTACTGATTTTTTTACTTATCCCATATTAATGGAATTTTCGATGAAAAACTAGCTTTTCTTCATCACAATACCATTTTAAAGTTTGTTAGATTAGTATTTATTTTAAACGGCCATATAATAGGTCCATTTGAATTACCAGGCCCGTTGGACGGAAGTAACTATGTATCTTGGTTTCTTATAAAATCAACATCCGATATTGCTAGAAGAGTCGCCATTAGCTACAAGAAGCCTAATGTGATTTCAACATCATGGTTGCCCGGCTCATTATGCATGCCAAGTCCGGACTATTTAAATGAAAACTATCTAAAACGATGCGTGCGTCGTCGGTCGTCTGGATCTAAATCCAATGGATTTTTATGATTGGGAATGCCTCAACGTAATGGTGTACCAGCAGTCAACAAATTCCGAACTGGAACTGAGCAAACGCATTCGTAATGCAGCTCGGAATATAACGAAATAATGGCCAAGGACGAGACGACGCATCAAAAGATTCAGATAAACATTTAATGTGGTTTTAAATAAATTTAATGATTTGTTTTATTTTTATTTTTAATGATGATGTTAATCTTAGTTACAGTAGAGCTGAACACCTATATATTGGATGCGACATTTCGAGTTTTCAAATTTTGATAGTACCTAAGTATGATATGAGTGGACTCAAAATTCCATTAGTATGTATATTCTAATTTTCACTTAAATTCGATAAATTCTGAATGATTTGAGTCGCCATATCGGAGCTGTCAACTTGAATTTCAACATTTCAAAAGCGGATTTGCAATTAGCATCCCCAAAAATTCTCAAATACCAATTTTCATGGCAATCCCCTGAGGTTTAAAATGTTTGGTCGCAATCTTGGGCCCGCCATTTTAAAACCCTATATTTTATGTGAATTAAAAATTTCCTATATATTAAGGATATAGGGTGTAAGTGTAAATAAGTGTTTTCTCAATTTTAGTTAAGCTAAAGAGACTGTTATCTAAACAAACAACTGAAATAGTATTGGAATAGTATTACATATATTTTTAAGCATTTTATTAAAACTTTTTTTTTTAATGGCAATTAAATTCTAAACTATTCAAATTACTTACGAGTATTTTACTAAAATAATTTCATTATCATCAGCTCTTTACAAAATGTGGAATTTATAGTTTATTGTTTCCCTAGGCGCGAATTGCTTCCCTGGTGTACGCCAACTGGTTTTGTCTACCACCGCGAATATTCGATATTCAATTTGTATATTTTGTGGAAACAAAATAAAATTATAAGGTTTTGATTTATGTTAATAGATGAACGCATATCTTACTATTATATTACACAAATTTAATCATTGATTCTAAAAAAAGTCGATTCAAAAGCTTTTTCATAGTGATGGCATTTTCGCGGACTCGAATTTGCATTTGTGCATTCATCCTATATATGTAAATGTAGGCAAAGAAATTGATATTTTGTGGCCATAAGTGATCTCAGAATTAAATTAAAAATTTTGTAAGCTATTGTGATATCAAATTTTTTGATAATAAAGAAACTATTTATTGTTGATTATATTATTATTTGTTCGTTATCATTTTTCCTAAAATAGTCAAATTCTAAATAATATTATACATCTACCGATTTGGTCTCCATACAAATTATAATAAATAATAATAATAATATACAATCAAATATTCCGTCAAGCAAAGATTTAGATAACCATTACATTTGAAGATAAATATGATACTTTTGTAATTAAGTATATGGTTTGATATTCAAAATTGGTTCGTAGTGTGTGTAATTAAAGAAAGCACGGAAAATGTTAAACATTTATTTGTTTTTGCATATCGCATTTTTGCGAGATAACCAAACTTCAATACAATATGAGATATGCAGATTATTTACACAATACATTGTATGCGCAAAGTATCATTAAGAAAACCTAAAAGATACAATACATATGTATTTTCCGAGTAAAAATAAAAATTCATCGTGTAGGCACTAAGCTAAGACGGAACTGCCATGTTAAGCACTTCATATAATTATTTTTAAATCATTTTGCTGTTGTCTCGACAAAACATTTAAGAGTAAAGAAAGAACGTGCGAATTAGCAAACAGGTGCTCTAAATTCGTATTTCACCATGACACAGTTTCCTCAAGCCCTCTTTGAAGAAAATGGCTGAGTTAAGCCCATTTAGGGCAGTCAGCGGTTGCGAGAGGGCTTTCACAATCGGCGTCATATCAAATGTAATAGCACAAATTGGAATAAGCAAAACTAAAGTAACTCTGATGTAATTAAATGAGTAATTTTCTTACCTATGTGCTCAGAACTCGAAAAGGATTCTTGCTTAATTTTAGGTAACTGCAATACTCCCTGAAAGAAAAAGTAAAATATTGCAGGTTAATATCATTTAAACTTGAAAATAAACTGGCTGGATTTCTATTTTAAAGATTCAAAAATTCCTCAAACTTTGCAGTGCTTTGAGAACAGATTGACAAAATAGACTTTTTTTTTTTAATTAGCTCATGTGTAAGTATATGCATTCGACATAATTTTGCACTTAAGCAATTTTGATTGTGAGACAAATGTCTAACGCCCTACATTCCTTATTGGGGATAAATCAAGATATCTTATTGCTGAGCATCTTCCAAATGACTCAAGCAAGAAGCTACGAATTTTCCCTGAAAACAAATCACTGTGTGCATCTCCTCTTACTTTAGCGTGAAATTTTACTCATGTCGCTGCTAATGTAGGCGGGAGAGGATTAGAAACTGCTGAGTAAAATGATATATTCACAACAGCTGGATTAAGCTTGGAGATCGTGAGATAAAATCTCGTTATATTTTTTCGTTTAACTTTTTTTTATTATAATTTAAGCGTTTTCCTTTTACTTTGGGATTTTACGGTTTATGCAGTATGAAATTTTTTTTTGTTTTCATATATGTTATGTTGAAGTTCTAAATTTAATTAAAAATACTGAAATCGTAAAAAAAATTCTAAGATTATCAGCTAATTGTATTTCGTGTAGCTATTAAAATCAATGGCGAAGTGTGAGACTGTGTCAAAGACTTGCATATTCAAAGGCTCGCAATTATGTATATTGATAAGAATTTTCTGGCATTGACATTCATAAGTTGCTTTGTGGATCTTTATTTTAATGTTAAATTTATTCAAATAGTCGATCGAATTAAAGAAATATCAATTAATTTGAAGTGTAACACAAAAACAAAATTACTATGAATTAGCATGAATATGAAAAGCAAAATTAAAAAAAATTATTTTATTACATTTGTTTCTTTAGTTAGAGAAAAGTTAACGGGTAGCGAGCAAAACATTTTATAACTTTCTGCTTCCACTAAAAGAGGCTGTTCGTTTTAGTATGAACTATTTTAATCTTATCTCTTGAAATTATGTATTTAAAGGTTGTTTCATGCCGACGCGATTCCCAATCGCGTTCTAAACGCAGTGTGACCCTCAGGGCGCAGGGAAAGGTCAGGTCCATTTGCACTCAATATTTCTTATTATGTCTTTCAGAACTTTTTAATTTTCTTAAGCTTCTTCCTTTGATATCTTTAATAGTAGTTAATTTTCGGTTTTTTCCTGAGCATTCATTCATTATCTACATTGTACAACGTATAAATAAAATAATAAAGTTTAACTTTTATTTATTAAAAGCAAAGATCTACGAGTATACGCGATCATACATATATCATCTACATATACCTAGCTTCGAGTTTCATGATTTTCGATTCAACTATGTATATATGTAATGCTTCCTCGAGGGTTAAATCCTATTTTTTACCCGACTGCCGAAGGAGGGTTATGTTTTTCGAGCGTATGTATGTATGTATGTATGTATGTATGTCTATTTCGTTGTGTCGCTCTGCAGCCTAAACGGCTTGACAGATTTTAACATATAAGGTGTCATTCGATTCGTCTTAATTGTCGGAGTGCTATAAGGTATATAATATTTCAATATGGCTTCCGCGAAAAAAAAAATTGAGGGAAATAAAAAAAAAGTTTTTTTTATTTTAACAATATGGGTCTCAAATGAAAGCTAATAAATAGCCCATTACAAATATATATCCGTTATAACACTTTGATGCTACCATTTTGACAGGAAAATCAAAAAAAAAGTGTGAAATAAACTAAATTATTTAAAAAACAAAAAACCCGACTGCAGTAAAAATATCAACTGAAAAGCGAAAAACAAGCTCTATAATCTATAGAAAATTGTAAGAGCAATGTCCTTATAAGTAATGCACCATGCAATTATTTTTTGTTCGATACCTCGTTAACAAATAATACAATTTAAGTATACTATTATTTAAATATAACTTAAATATTGGAAAAGGTATTGCAGCCGGGGACCAATTAGTCCAAATGTTACTTTTTTTCAAGAAATATATTTTGTCGTTCATTGCTTGTCCCCGCCTGCAATACCTTTTCCAATATTTAAGTTATATTTAAATAATAGTATACTTAAATTGTATTATTTGTTAACGAGGTATCGAACAAAAAATAATTGCATGGTGCATTACTTATAAGGACATTGCTCTTACAATTTTCTATAGATTATAGAGCTTGTTTTTCGCTTTTCAGTTGATATTTTTACTGCAGTCGGGTTTTTTGTTTTTTAAATAATTTAGTTTTTTCCCCTGATTTTTCATAAAAATAAAAATCCGTACAGGCCTTTTTTGTCACATTAAACTTTTTTGTCATATCGAGCTATAAAAGCCACAAAAAACTGCGATATTACTGAAATAAAAACATAGATATCAGGAGTTAAGAAAAGGGAAGAAGAATTAAAGCACATATCATGTCACGTTGCGAAAAATGACGTATGTATGTATGTAACAGCAGAATCAGGCTTATTGCCTTAATCTGAAAAATTGTAATACAAATTATGATTTGTTTATGAATAAAATCGTATACAATTACAATTGGAATTTTTAGAAACCTGCAAACAAACAAAAAATTAATCAAGATAAACATGTAGGCTTGTTTCCGTGGGGTCTACTATTTTAAGAAGTATAGAGCTGGATCGAATATAAGAAGATTTTAGAAAAGACAATTTTGCTAGTATTGAATTGAAAGCCATTATTTTCGTATGGTTGTACGCTTAGTAAAATACAATCCTCTCATGATATTGAAAACAAGAGCATAAAATCAAATTAATTGCGATTTCTATAGCCAATTCGTACGTGTTTGGTTGTGACAAAAAGCATTGTCATTTCTGCCGTTTATTTTATCATCTTTCCAAAATATTCATTCATTCTGTTCTGCTAAGTATCATCCCACCGAGTTTATTTATTTATTGAAACATACGATGAATTTGAGGAGGTATTGAAAAATAGGCAGACAGAATAAAATTTAAATATTTATAATATTCAAAAATAATGGAAAATAATACACTCTATATTTTTAACCGATTTTTGGTTTCAAACCGTGTGCGGAAAAATCAAATCTTGTAATCTCATTTATGCTCACTTTACGTTAACCGATTGAGTTGAAATTTTGCACATACCTTTGGTTCCGATGACAATACAATATAGTGTACCCAATATTGTAATATATTTAAAATGGCAGATAGCCAAGATGGCGTACTATCTTTTTCTTTACAACATCCTTGACATGGGTGTCAAATGAAAGGGTTTGACGAGCAGAATACAATAGGTTGAGTGACGTCATTCTAAATCTAATACGGCGGACACCTCAAGATGGCGGATTACAATTTTCCCCACAACCACTTTGACATGGGTATTGAATGGGTTTGACGAGCAAAATACGATAAGCTAGTCAAATTTATTCTAAACCAATATGGCATGCATAAAGATGAAGGATTACGATTTCCTTTACAACCCCTTTGACAAGGGTATCGAATGAAAGTGTTTGACGAGTAAAATTGAACTCATTTGACTAGTAAGCGACAAGGGCTTTAGTTTTAGTAACACCATGACTAGGAGCTTAACATAGTGGTTTCTATGAAGTCAGAGACAAAAAGTAAAAAATAGAATATTTAAAAAATAAATAAAAACAAACGATCTTATATCGTAAATAACTTGCACTAAACAATATAAACTAAAGCTTAAAATAGTGAGTTTTATTAAGTCAGAAACTAAAAAGTAATAAATGAAATAAGTAAAAAACAATGTTTAAGTAAAACGATTTTATATTTGTTATTTATTTGCACTAAATGATATAAAATAACTTTTGAACCATTTTGTACTATTCTATATCCATAATAAATTATTGAACAAATAAATGTAAAATCTGAATACATTTACTAAAACCTTTTTTCATTTGTTTTGTAACATATATTTAGATAGGTTGGTATACCAGATTATGGCACGATATGCATAGTACAAAATGGTTTAAAAGTTATTTTATACCGTTTTGTGCAGTTGATAACGAATATAAAATCGTTTTACTTAAATATTTTTTTTACATATTTTATTAATGAAAGGTACGAATTGGTTTTTTGTACCTTTTACGATACAATTAATAAAGCAACTTTTATTCAATACGTAAGAAGTGTATTTCAGTGCACGTTCCTATTTTTTGAGGTCTTCTTAGTTATGTGGATTTTAATACTACACATATAATTCCGTTTTTACATGAATTTGATTTAACGCGAGTAAAAAAAATAGCTCATCTCGTTTTTACGCGATTTAATTTGATTTAATGCGGTCCAAGATATTTCAATTTCAAATAATTTTCAGTAAGAAAAACATGTTTGGACATGTTTTAATAAGTGTAAGGATGTAAAAACGAAATAATGTGATAACAGGGTAGCGATTCCCGGTGAATCGTGTTGGTCTCAAACGCTTTCCCCTGTTATTATCCGTTTCCATAACCCATATTTATTCTTCTTATATCAATTATGCTTTTTTTTTTGTTTTACTATATGCATATTTGAAATTACACTGGTGCATAAAAAAATTTTTTTTCTTGAGTCTCGGTTTATTTCCTAATTCTTTTATTTATCATGTATCAAAATAATGAAAAATACCCACAATCTCCTTAAAGTTTGCTTTTCTAGTGTTGGTAGTAATAATACAGATTTTGAAGAATGTATTTTGATAATTTTTTAATTATCATTAAAAAATAAAGGATCATCATAGAACTCTGTAACTTGGCTTAAATGAAAGCAGCCTAAATCCTAATCTAAGAAAATCAAATGACATTTATTTCAATAGCCCTTTTTCAACATCTTGTCGAATAAGTTTTTCATGAGCGATAGCTATGTACTTTATTCACCATTTATTATATGAAGTAATTATTTTATGGAAAAAAGTCAAATGGTCTTGGCTCAATTCGTTATTTTGTAATGATTTTTCATAAATAGTCAAAATATGGTCTTTTGTACCTTTTAACCCTACCATTTATGCATTCGTAATCTACGGAAAAAATCTTATAGACACGATTTGAAAATTCTTTGAGAAAAAAGGTGTTGACCTGTTTATGAATATTTTTATTTTTTATTTCTAAATTTATGAATTAATATTATTATTAAAAGGAGTGTATTTTTAAATAAAATTTAAATAAAAGCATATTAAAAACGATGAATTCGCATACTTTAATCACAAAATGGAAAATGTTTGCTGCTCGACGGTTAAGTATAAATACTTTAAATGTGGTTTGGCGTTGTGTGATGACAAAAATCGAACCGGATGAGGAGGATGCCCATGCAATAAAAAGTCTAAACTGATGGTTTGAAGAGGCATTTTTATGATTTTCTTATAATTTGCGAATACATATGTACTACTAACTACGAGGACGAACGTTTGAAAATGTATGTAATTAACCGCGTTATATTGATATAAGATGAATAATATGTCATAGACGGTGGATGGTGGACGTTTTTAATCTCTGTGAAAAGCGCTTAAAAGATCTTCGACAGGGACGGTCCACGTAGAAGAGGTGCAGGCAACTCCACATCAGTTTAAATTTTGCGATGTAAAGGCCTAACTATAATGTGCATACCGGTCCGTTCGGAACTATATGCAAACTCACGATAACCCACAAAACCTATTCTCAAACTATAATGAGAATAGTTGTTCGTTTCGTCTAGTTTCGTTAAGTTGGTTTTCTAAGCAAGGTACGATCTGGAGCGTATTTATTATTTAAATTATGGACAGTTTTTAGGATCTTCTTACATCTCAAGAATTGACAGCCAATTAATGAAACCCTAGAAAGCTAATGTTCGTCAAAATGACGAGCATGCAATAAATATTTCTTTCTCCCTTTCTAATCGTTTTACCTACACACTCATTATTTAATATTTAAAAATTAAATAAATATTATATTTTCTAATAATTATTTGTAATTTATATCCCAAACTTCTTATAAATACAATAAAATTTCAATAAAAGGCACGTTTAAAACATGATCGTTATAAAGTCGAATGGTTGTTAGTTTTTCATGGCAGTTCAGGAACGTTAATTATCTAAGGTTAATGAAAGATAGTCATTTATATGTTTACCATTTTGTGATATGCAATGACAATGCTATTATTAAGACTGAGGTACAACCATATTATAGGAAAATTAAATTGGTGAATTTTCAAGCTTTTTGTGATATTGCATATTTTTAGTCATACATAACGCATTGGAAATGGGGGGCAGACAACCTTGAGCTGGTCTTGATCTTTTATAATTGATTCAAAATTGTGATCTTAGAGCTAAAAAAATTAAAATTTACTTTTACCAAAAAATGGTTCCAGCTGTCTTAAATTGCCTAAAGTAATTTTTATTTGGGAGCCCAGCGTTGCTACGTAAAAAAACGCTATCGTAAGGTTGCTTTCATTTAAAATTCGATTCAAAACGTTGACTGATTAATAATCCATATACATGTACATGTTAGCAAACTATGATATTTGGAGATTTATAAAAGGTATAGTAATTTTAGTTAGCGCGTCCAATGGCTGTGCTATGAAATGTCGCAACTTTAAGCCCATTTTTGCCCAAAATAGAATACATTTTCAATGTTTTTCCCCGATCCTTGAACTCAGGGATTTCGTTGCCATCTTCAGGTAGATCTATTTCTGTTGTTATTATATAACCATTTAAAATAATAAATGATTAAAATCCTTTTTTAATGTATTTATGATTAGAATCACATATTATTTATTTTATTCATTTAATTTTTACCATGAAAAAATTGTTTTTTTTTTTAGAGCCCTAACAGGGTCTTTCCTACTAAATTAGCTACGATTTCTGCTGGATAAATAATGCATTGGGATATTTTGAACGAAGAACTCACCAGGTGCCATTTCGGATCCGAGTATCCATCTCCGTCTGGAGGCGTCATTTCCGAAAACGACGAAGTAATCACTGTAATATTATTTCTAATAAATTTTAGATATTCACTATTTCACTAAAACGTCGAATTTAAAACATTTGGCTGTTTGATTTTAAAATACATATATATAATTTATAAACTGTAATTTCAGTTGCATTTGAAAACCGAATTGGCTAACTTACTTAAGCCGAAAACGCTCAGCTGATTCAATTTGTTTTCGTTGAGAGATTTCTTAAATCCCGAATGTTTACGATGGAATAATTTATGTTACACTTAAAAGATTATAAACGAACGTACGCTAAAAAATCCGCTTGATACCGAAAAAAATATCTCGGTTGCCTTTATTTATAAATCTGAGATTAAATTTTATATACTCAACGTATGGATGTTTACTAATTTCTTAACATGTTTACTAATAGGCATCATGCGAACGATTTATATCCATCGTTAATTTGTTAATATTGTTTGACACAAAGTGTAGCCGCGGCACGAGTGGATAAATTGATATGTTTACTATTAAACTCTCCGCAGTTTACTAAGTACTTATTTAAAGGCTGGCGATTTAGTAGCCGAGGTAGACTTAAGAATGACATGGTTCTTGCCAAATGAGCGCCTCGGTGTATGGGTGGAGGAGCGATTGATGGGCACATTTACATCGCATACAGACCCGCCGGGCGCGAGTTCGGCTCAGCTCTCGCGAGTCGCGAGTTTTGTAACACCGCCTTAAGATGGATGGTGGCCTGGTGCTCCAGCCCAGTGACATATCACATAAGATTATGTTCGGAAGCATTTCTCTTAGGGGTTTGAGTAAGCGAGACGGTTAAATCGGGGAGACTCTTCATGGGCGATGGCAAGCATTAAATGGAACAATTAGTGAGCAAATGGGATTCGGGTCCGATTTGCCTACCAGTGATATACCAGTACGACAAATGGGAAGACGTGGGCGATTTGAAGAGCGCATAATCGGAATCATGCAATCCGGGGCTGAGCTAGCTATCAATGCTAACAAATCGAATTTATAGTCGCTACGAAGCGAAAATAAAGCGCAAGCAAAGCGCATTGTCCTCGCTCAGATTTATGTAAGTTTTAACCACCGCGAAATATCGGGACGAAGCACGTTCCAGTCTGATAAATGGGCGGTGAAATGCTGTTGAATAAGCACGTAGAGTTAATTTGAAGCGTGCTTTAAGTTCTGTTCATTGATATATTCTGCTGAGTGAAATTTGAAACGACATGTTTTTATTGCTCGCTATAATCAGAATTCTATATTTAGATCGAATATTGGTGATAAGAAAGGCTGATGTTTCTACTTGAGCAAAAAATATCTACCAGCATACCCGGGAGTTCTGTGACACTTCTGCTAAAATCTAGATAAGCAATTTGAACCGATTTTATTTACGCTTCGACAATGGCTACTACTCTGAAAAATGCTTGGTGTAACGGGATGTTTTGATTATTAGCGACTGATTGATTTAATTCTCCAATGGCAGTTTGATTTCGCAGAAATAGCCACTTTGTTATAAGTTCAAATATGATTAGTTAGTAGTTAAATAAATTTTATATTATTTACTAAATGTATGAAGTTTACTTATAAAAAAAATAAAGGCCTTACCTTTTAAGAAATAGGCTTTGCTAACTTTGCTTTAGATCAAATTTTAAACAAAACTTTTTGGCTTCTAAAATTGTTGAAAGAATATCACTTTTTAGAATTCAGTTTTTCCTGAGGAGAGTTTGCATCGCTTGCCCTTCCCATATTAAAACGGTTACCGAAGTGTTTTGCCGTATTCAACCGAAGACAAATAACAAAAAAAAATAGATCTAGAACCGTTTTTTAGACATAAAGAAAAATAGTCCATAATTCTGAAGGAATAACTACACTGAAAACAACATAAACAAAACAAAAACATAAACAAAAATAGTCCATAATTCTGAAGAAATAACTACACTGAAAAACCGTTGCGAAAGCACCCAAAATATTGCTTCAACTTCGACGGTAGCCTTTTATGACATTTTTATACTATATATTTTATTAAATAATAACACGATTTATGTGTTTTATATTTTTTTATTGTTTAGTGTAATTAAAATTAAAAAACGCAATAACAAAATCGGCTTATGTAAATTGTTGGCTTTTGGTCAAGTTTTTAAAGTATATATCAGAGTAGAACTTTAGCAGACCCAAACGTAGCACAGGTACGGCACGCCCATTCTATACGCAAATGAGGTGTACCGAATCAATAACTTAAGTTGTTAAAATGTAGCTTGCCACAGGCACTTATATAAGTCCTAATGCACCCAAAATATTCAAATGATGCAAAATTTAAAGCTTATGTGATTTTTATTAAAATTGACAGTTGGGGGTTTTGGGGGTCGCTGATTTCAAGCCGGCGTTCTGAATTTACGAGTTAAAGATTCACAGCTTATCCGATTTTCACCAATATTGCTGCTTGGTGGTTTTTGAGGTCGCTGATTTCCAACCGGATTTCATAAGCCCAGTATGCAGTTAACACAGAATTCCGTCCCATATAAACTAACCGGGATTTTCTTCGAAGAGAGAAAGTTTATCCACCAACGCTGAAGATTTCAATCTGATTAATACATAGTACTGAATAGCTTTGTAAGAAATTTAAGATACTTCATTGTTTAACAAATTTCTTTATTGTCTATTGTCACCTTTTCCCATGTAGTTTCTTTCAGTTTAGAGTACACTACAGTTTTATTTATTCTTTATACGCATACGTTTCTTTTTAACTCTTCCGAGCAAGCTCGGTTATCTAGGTACATACATACATACATACATACATAAATACATACATAAATACATAAAATTACGAACAACGATTTTAAGATCTCTGATAATTAAACTAAATTTGAGGTACTTGGTTTGGACTTGAGGTATTTGAGGTATACTTGAAATATTTGAGTTGGACTTCACATTTTTATATGGAATTTGTAAGTACCAATACTAATATCGGTACATAAAAATTAAGCACATACTTCACAGTTCTGGACTAAAAGCTTGCTTTGGATCACAAAGATTGGATTTCTGGCCGGTGTGGGAACGCGCACTGGAGTGGTGAATGCAAATTTTTTTTATACAATTCCGATAGCATTCGATATGTGAGAAGGGCCGTTGGAGAACGACTTGTTCTTCGAAACTGCGTGGCCGCTGTGGAAAATGGTGGTGAACATTGTAATGGTTTGGGAATGCATTTTCGACCAATGGAATGTTAGGCATGGATAGTTTCCAATATAGGGATATATTACTGACGATTATGTTGCCATTTGCAGAGGATATCATGCTACTTATTGGGTATTTCAACAAGATAACGATCCGGAACACATTTCGAGGTTTATGAAAGATTGGGTTCAAGAATAAAAAGTAAATTAAAAAACCAGTTAGAAAAAAGCCTAAAGATGTAAAGTTTTTACTCTTATTTCTAGGACTCAGACTGCAAGTCCACGTTTACAACTTTGTCTACAGCTGCTACAAAGAAATTAAGCTATAAGAGCCTCAAATTAAAACAAATAATAAGGACAATGAGATAAAGAAGAACAAGAAAATTGTAACAAAAGGCCAAACCAAGAAAAGCTGGAAATTAAGCCCCTTCAAAAGGATTAAATAGAATGCTCCACATGAAAATTTTGGTTGCACGAACAGTGCCCAAATTCTTCAAGTGAAGGCCTTTTTAATTGTAATATTTGTGAAAATTAGAAGACCCTACCATTTTTCGAGCGGAAAAATTGCTCAATTTTACTTTTAATGCTAGGCTGGAATTACCGCACACATTTTTACAAGTGCCTTGTATTATAATTAGTGCAATGATGTTTTGACAACCGGTGGGACAGCTGTGGCGCTGTCACTATTCTAGTACAAAATAGCTGTTAATTGGGTGACTATTCCTTTTGGTTAAAACGCACACATGAACAAAGTTAACCAGGTTGACCAAAACACGAGCGAGAGAGAAGATGACGCAAATAAGGAAATGGAACGGGATAGCGCGATTTTGGGTGATTCGAGTTTGGTTGGTCTCTGCAATTGAGAACGGCCATCCTACCCTACTTATCAGTCCATTTAAAATCTAAATGCTTATCCAGTGACCATAAGTTTTTAACCGACTTAAAACGATTAGGTATGTCTCTCTTCTTATTTCTCCCTACTCGTTTTCTTCTTTTCATTGTTCCATATAAAAAGTAGTAGTAATAATTATACAACATTAATCTAATTAAAATACTTACCTAATTATCTTATCTTTTTCGAAACTATTCTAGTTAGTACTTATATTTACTTATAATGTTTTCTCTTTTTCAGTGTTTCCTTTTAGTTAGAAACTTTAAGTTTTTAATAGTCTTGCATTTCTTTGTTAATAAATCCCAATTTTTGTTCTGACGCTTTTTAATCTGATTGTTTTGTCTCTAAAATAATTGCAACATACTATACACTTTAAATTCGCCTTTTTGCAAATCAAATTCACCCTTTTGCAAGTCAAATTCACCTTGTTGCAAATAAAATTCATACTTTTGCAAATCAAATTCACCGTTTTATAAATCAAATTCATCCTTTTGCAAATCAAGTTCTTTTGCTTAAATTTGCAAATTCATTTAAGCCAGTAAAACGTAATTCATATGTATAATTATAAATAACAAATAGCGCCTTACAAAAGCCTTAAAAATCCACTTTCGGGAAAAATTTTTTTATAGGAAAATTACAAATATGTAAATAGAAAGATATGTAGCTCCTCGTTTAACTAGTTAGATGACTTAGCCTATAATGCTTCCCCTGCTGCTGGTAACTTGACATACGATTCATGTAATAATTGTAACAATTGGTCGAGGTAGCAGTTGCCACAGAGTTATTAATAACATCTACCAAATGTTCATGATTCAAAGGGTGTGCCTCGTCTGACCTACAAGGTTACGCACTTCCTGTGTCTTGTGAACATTTGCGTTGTCCAAAATTAACGAAACTTCGCGAAGATTATGGTCCTCCAATTTTTGAAATAAGCTCCGCAGAAAATTGGGGAAAATATTTGAGTTTACGGAAGATTGCTGAATCGTCTCATGCCATACAACTCCTTGACTATTAATTGCCGTGATTAAAGAAACGTTTCCTCCTCTAACTGTTGGGACGGTGCTGAAGAAACGTTTCCTCTTCTAACTGTTGGGACGAAACTGGTGAATTAACTCTTGATCGTGCTTTTGTTCGTCGAAGATGACAATTGAACCCTGACTCATCAATAAATATTATTTTTTCTCGCTCTTCCGGGCCATTGCGTGAAAATTCGATTGCATATGCTTTACGCTCCTCAATCGTTCTTGGAGAATTGCGACGATGAACTTGTATTGACGCATATTTTAACGAAATTCGCAGTCGTTTTAATCCATTCCTAATAGAACTAATACTTAATTGCAAGTGTTCGGATTCCATAATTTTTTCACGAATTTTCGTTAAAATTATTGAAGGATTTTCTTCAACTAGTTGTTCAATTTTGTTTAAAATATCTTCAGTTAATTTAATACTCTTATTACCACCCCGCTTTTTTTAGTAACATACCACTCTTTTTGTTATATTGGTTTATGATGGACTTTGCCGTATTTTTATTAATTACAGCAATTTCTGCCGATTCGCTAATCGTTTTGTCAACTTGTACTCGAAGATTCTGGTCAGGTAAATAGTATTCGCCTGTGTGAATGCATTAGAAGTTGATTTTCAGAAATTGCCTCGGAAAATGATGTATACATTGCAGCCTGTTTAAATTATATAGTTTTAAAAATAAAACTACATATTTATTGAAGTACATTGAGACTTACATGTATGTTTTTATCACAGTAATAACAATTTTTACTTGTGCCTAAAGATTACAGGATCAGACAACCCAAATTTTACTGATTCTAAATATTTCTAATTTAAAATGAAACGTCTCAATCAAATAATAATGCATAAATGTAAATCACCAAATGAAATTACCAAAAAACCGCACTGATACATATAGGGTAAAGGGAGGTTATTTGGTGAGAAAGGTAATTTGGTGATAGATTTTTAAAAGACTTTTACGACGTTACTTACGCACTCAGTGACGCGAAATGATGCAAGCACTCTGCCGCAAGATCGAAAGACATGATAACATGTTGCCCGTTTCATTCTCGCGCTTTGTAGGACTTAAAAAAAACTTTCTGTCAAAAGTTCATTCGTGCGGCCATTATTGTGCCATTATTGTAAAATACTTTCTAGTGTAATTTGTTTTATTGAAGAATTACTGAACTGATTAAGGTAAGTGAATGAAACTTTCAATAATAGTTTATTATATGTCTGTCATTGTTTTAAATTATGAGTGTGTGTCCAATAACTTCTATATCCAGAGTTATTCCTTAAGTCATGAACGTATCACCAAATTTCCGACCTATCTCACCAAATTGCCTCTCTAAACTTTCTTTTTTCAAAATAAATTTTATGATGTTATCCGTAGTTATTTATTATAATTTATGGATCGAATATCTGCTCTGGATACTAAATAACAATGTTAGCTTATATCAGTTAATTAAACTAAATACTAATAAACATTATAACATCAAGTTTTCTAAAAATATCACCAAATAACCTCCCTTTACCCTATATGACGACGTTTTATTTATAATAATTGAATAAAGTTGTAATATCAACAAGTCAACAGTTGGGGTAGTTAGATTATATTTATTTATAATAATTCAATAACGTTGTCATGACAACAAGAAAACGTTATTATAACAATTTTCAGATACTTCAAAAGATCCAAGAAAACACAGATACAATGCATACATGGAAAACCGAGAAAAAATAATATTTATTAATGAAAGCACGATCAAGAGTTAATACACCAGCTCGTGTGACCACCCCAACGGTTAGAGGGCGAAATGTTTCTTTAATCGCGGCAATTAATAGTCAAGGAGTTGTATGGCATGAAACGATTCAACAATCTCCCGTAAACTCAAATATTTTCCCCAATTTTCTGCGGAGCTTATTTCAAAAATTGGAGGACCATAATCTTCGCGAAGTTTCGTTAATTTTGGACAACGCAAATGTTCACAAGACACAGGAAGTGCGTAACCTTGTAGGTCAGACAAGGCACACCCTTTGAATCATGAACATTTGGTAGATGTTATTAATAACTCTGTGGCAACTGCTACCTCGACGAATTGTTACAATTATTACATGAATCGTATGTCAAGTTACCAGCAGCAGGGGAAGCATTATAGGCTAAGTCATCTAACTAGTTAAACGAGGAGCTACATATTTTTCT
Source organism: Eutolmus rufibarbis (assembly GCA_963920795.1). Classification (NCBI taxonomy): domain Eukaryota; kingdom Metazoa; phylum Arthropoda; class Insecta; order Diptera; family Asilidae; genus Eutolmus; species Eutolmus rufibarbis. The sequence continues at coordinate 26,886,675 of OY987207.1, forward strand.
ATTTACATATTTGTAATTTTCCTTAAAAAAATTTTTCCCGAAAGTGGACTTTTAAGGCTTTTGTAAGGCTCTATTTGTTAATTGTAATTATACATATGAATTACGTTTTACTGGCTTAAATGAATTGGTAATTACTTTTAAGTAAATATCTGTACCACTTTGCAAACAAACTTTTGATTTCTTTCTACCTAAGCAGTTTACATTTGGTGTTTTCTTAAATAAAATATTTAAGCAAAAGAACTTGATTTGCAAAAGGATGAATTTGATTTATAAAAGGGTGAATTTGATTTGCAAAAGTATGAATTTTATTTACAACAAGGTGAATTTGACTTGCAAAAGGGTGAATTTGATTTGCAAAAAGGCGAATTTTATTTGCAATAAGGTGAATTTGACTTGCAAAAGGATGAATTTAACATGTCAATACTGTACATGCATTGCCAATGCACTAAATGACTTGGTTACCAATTCGTCCCGATGATTTGTTTATATGGCTTTTGTGACATAACTTTTTAACGCCGAGTCCAGATTGAAATGATTTCTTTTTCTTGAACGAAATAGGCAGGCCGTTCCTAACTCTTTTGGCGCCGTTGTGCAGCAGATTTATATATGTTTCGTCCCTAATTTCTACTAATACATGAGTAAAGGTGCATGGAAGTATGATTTTATCAGCTAATCTAAAATAATTATAATAAAAATAACGCAATCTGAAAACATACTTAACTGATTGTTGATTATTTTCTATAGCATAGAAATTATTCCTGTCAAATGTTCGCACTGACTTCAAATATTTTTTTAAATCTAATGAATAGTAGTAACTGAGAGTTCTTATTGTTCTCTTTAAAACTTCTGATTTTTTAGAAGAGGTTCTATTTTTTTCAAACGGACTGCTTCTCATGTTTTTCTTACTTACCTTTTGAGGAACCTACGGTTTTCACTAAAAGAATAATAATCCAAATCGACGTTGTAAAATATGTGCAAAAGACATAAAAAAAAACATATGGTTCGAATTCATACAAAGCAGCTGTTGTTTGCAAAACTATAAAAACTAACTTTTAAAAAACAAATATTATCTCACGAATGCACCTTTTTGTCATTGCATTTAATTATCGCGCATCGGCATTGGGCAACCAATAAAGCCGTGTGACCGTGACCTAAGCATTCTTAACATTGTAAGTTCAGCACTGAAATTCCGTAACGGTTTAGAGTTGAGAATTTAGAGCTTCTCTAACTCGCACAAGTTTTCTAACTTAGAGCAAATTGGAATTCTCTAAACCACTTAGAGAGATGTACTAGACTATCGGACAAAATATTACATTTTTACGTGAAAAGCGGCGATGACAATTCCGAGCGACATTTCCGAATAAACTTGAACAAGTTATAGGGATGTTCCAAATGAGAAGCATATTAAAAATGGTTATACCTTATTCTATGTCTTGACCAGTTCCGGATTAGCCCATAAGCAAATTAAGCAATTGCTTAGGGCATCACGTCTCGGGGGGCACCATAAACAGCACCGAAAAAATATTTTCTCGCTCGCACATGAAAGGCAAGGCTGTTTGAAAACCCGCGCCTTTAAATTGACTAGAGCAATGATCCCACTAGGAATTTAGGTTTGTTTTTCATAAAGTTCTAACTAGGACAACCGATTTTTGAACTCGGTCCTAATAAGGTCTGAATGTGATAACCCTATAAGATCTTCGATAGAATTTTTATAAAATAAATTCAACTTTGATTTTGAAATAAATAATTTTGACTTAGAGGAGAGTCGAACCTACGACCGATAGCGCGTACACGACTTAAACCCGCTCGGCTATTCTATTACTTGAGTTCTATTCTAGATAAAAATATGGGTCTACATAATTATATATTTTTATTACATCTATAAATATCATCAAGAGTAGAACTCCAAAATTTGCCTCAGTTAGGGAATGCCTTCAATATTACTTACGACAATCTAATTTAAAATCATTCAGGCACCTCTTATTTTGACTATCCTCATAAGGACCTCTTTAGGGAATAATTAGACTTTTCTAAATTTTGGAAATTCTTAAGAGGATCTGAATCGATTTAGGGCATGCCTGATTACCATTTCTAGTTGGGCGAGATGTCGTTGCGTTACCGTTGGGGTCATGACCCCGCGTGCTCGCTTGCTCGAATGTTTTGTTATACGAGTTCGTTATTCAATTAATTTGATAATTAATAATTAATTAGGTATTACTATAAATAAGCTATAAACTTACAGTGCGGTGTGTTGTGAGAGAGTGTCGACAATTATTTCAAAGTCTGTTCGTTCAGGTAATTTAATATCTTTGATGTTGTTTTGTTTTTATTTTATCCAAAGCCAAAGTACCTTAAGTCTTTAGTTTAATTTCTTATTTACGCAAATAACTTACGACTGACGTGACGGTAAAAACTACCAAAAAACCGGTCAAGTGCAAGTCAGACTCGCGCACGAGGGTTCCGTTCCTTGCAAGGAAAAAATCATTGACCACTTACACTTGTGTTGATTTTTCATACATTTAGTATAAGGACGAAGCACAAAAAATCTTAGTTGGGTTTTTTTACGTGATACAACTACAAATTAACAATTTTCAGATTTTTTCCTGTACTTGTGCTTAGTGTCCGACCGAAGCTTCGGCTTCGGCCATAATGTAATAAAGGATTTCGGGAGAGTCATATAAAAAGGTTTCTTCGCGTTGAGTCGCAGTTTGCTGGGGCCTGCAGTTTCTTTTAAAAACTCAAAATTTCGATCACTGTTCGATCGGCCGTTGAAGACGCAACAGAGTCTTTATTTTGTAATTTTGTAAATTGAATGAGGTTGCCATCTCCAAGGCTTTTTCCTCAGTTTTTTAAGCGCTAATAAAAATATAGTAAAGCGCAAATCGTGAGCATGATTTTTTACCCGACATCACCCTTCCTAGGGACGTGTGTGCCCGTCGTCGGACCCAGTGAGGACCAGCGAATTTTGTTGATATCAAAGACATAAACAATATCTAAGGTACGTAGTGATCTATCTCGTTATAATAAATACGTTAAAAAATTTTTAAAGACCCATACTATTTTACTAGTGGATAGGGGGCCTACAGGCGTAGATTGCTTAGGGCATCGAGTAGTCTTAATCCGGCACTGGTCTTGACACACAGGAACAAACTTGAAAATTTCGTGATACTTCAATTTCACAATCATATATATCACTTTATTATGTTTTATGTTACTTAATACTTAAGAAATAAATAACAAATGAATATTCATAACTAAATAAAAGACATACAATTGCATTCCGAGTGAAATGGAATCGAAAAGAACTTATAAAGCTGCTTTTGAAGTGAATTTCCGTAATAAAATTCTTAAAATTGTAACAAATTTGTTTCAATTACCATTGATTTCAATTAAATTTTTCCGGGAAAATTTTTAAAAATATTTCGCTTCGATTTTTCTATCGAATTATTTTAACTGCTTTGAACGAAAAAATTAATTGAAGTCAAAGGTAAGTAAAATGAATTTGTTACAACTTTAAGAATTTTATCAAGGAATTTCAATTCAAAAGGAGCTTTTTAAGCTTTTTTCAATTTAATTTCACTCGAAATACAGAACATGAGCGAATACGTTGTATTTGAAATTCTTGTTCACATTATTTTTTTAATCAGCACTCAGCAAAATCTGTTATTATTTTTATATCACAGTATCTATAAAATTAATCCGATTTAATATTCAGCTATAATAAACTATTCAGTCATTAAGGAATGATGATTCGTTCTTACACCTTTTAAACACGAAGATAAAACCTTCCCAAGTTGAAGTTTATTACTGCAGTCCAATTAAACTTTTGATTAGGCGATTCCAACGTTCGATTAACAGAGCACTGATGAATTCGGCATCCAGAGAAGGTTTAAAATGGACATTAAAAACTTCCCTATTTCGGAATTTGCACGTATTTCAGTATTACTGTTTAAATTAAAGGAAAATATAATACTTATTTTGGTTAGTACAGCAATAAAATATGTATTCGCAGAAGCGTGAGCGCTTTTGACGGTGGGAGATAAATGCTACTAATGATTGAACATGCTATTCTGGGCTTCTTTTTTCCATAATTAAAATTATGGAAATTATCAAACAAATGCTTTTTTTTTTGTTATTAAGTCTAATTATCAATCAATTTTTAGGGAGATTTCATATGAAATACTAGATACCTATTGCAGCCTACCTAATGAAAAGATTTCAAAAACTGAATGATGCCAAAACTCTTTTCAGATGTCGTAGACTTCAAAAATAAAATTTGTTTGTACATATAGTGTACACACATATATATATATATATATATATATATATAAACATTGATTAAACTTGGCTAACATATTCTCCATGGTTCCTTGGCTAACATATTTAATCATGAGTTTTATGCTCGGGTAAATCTAACGCCTTGCGCTATTTGAAGTTGAATTGAAGAATCTATTGACTTATCAGAGAAAGAAATTTTGAAATTATATTTAGTTTAAGCACTCACAAATCCTTTTAAATACTTATTTACTGAAAATAGTCTCGACTTCCTCATCGAACAGACCTAATATCTTCCTACTACAATTTTGTATTACACCTAATTCTCTTTTTACATGTTAGATACGTTCCCAAAAAATTCGTGTAAAAACAATTCGTATAAAAAAAAATATTCGCTAAATGGAAAAACAATTGATTGGTTCCAGACCTAAAAAAGCAACTGAAAAGTACAGTAAACAATATTAAAAAATTCTTGTTAGAGTTCACTTAAGAATTTATTTCGTGCTTACACATTTTAATTCATTAAATATATTATAAAAAATAAATTGTACTTCGAAAAAGGAAAATCTGAAATTCGTTAATATGAAAAAAGTAAAAATAATATAAACATAACACAATTTTATGCATTGTCACTTTCTGACAATAAACGCATACGTTTGCGTAAGACTACAATATCACTGGTATCACTAGATTTATTTTGTTTATCATCTTGTGAAATTATTTCTGTATTATCATCTCTCGTCTCGTGTATTAAAAATCGTGATGAAACAAAACAATTCGTGAAAAAAGAGAATTTTTTTTCTTTTTAAATCGTGTTAAATCAAATTCGTGTAAAAAGAGAATTAGGTGTATTTTAATTTCTTTTCGATCATTTTTATATAATTTCCTTCAAATTTGAATTTTTTTCGACGCAGAAAAGTAAATTGTAAAAAATGACTAAGTTCAAGGTGAATTATATTTTTACCAAAACGTCTGTTGTAAATGAATATTTACGAAATGTGTGCCCTTTCTTATATTTTTCAGTTCAAACTATTGACAACCTTTTACTATATGCATACATATATGTACATATAACTTATATTTTAGCGATTGCTATTTATATCCACTTGTTGTATCATACATATGTATGTGTATATGCAGAAACTACAAAATTTGAATAAAATATTTAAAACCTCTACAGTCTCTTACACCTCCATGGTGTAACAAAAAACAAACTCAGGAAATGTTTTTCTATGCGCCTGGCGACTTGAAAAAACTTGGTCTAAAACCACTGAAATCGTCCACTTCAATTCATTTCAATCTCAAATATAATGTGCAATGTGGTCTAAAATTGAATTACACGACTATGGTTTTATAATTTAATATGTCTACATATAAAAACTAAAAATTATAATTTTGGAAATTAAGGTAGCATATTACATTTATTGAAAACTTATTTATTGAAAAAGATTTTCGTTTTAGTTTTTTTCTAACGTTTAAATTGCTATTTCCAACCATTCAGGGTCAGATATTGGTCTTTTCACTTACTCTCATATTTTTCTTACTCATCAAAATACCTACTTATAAAGATTTTTAACAATTTTGAGATAGTTATTTAATTTTAATAAAAATGTTATTGTACTGTTCAGCGCGAATCAATAGAATATTTATCAAATTTTCATCCATAAACACTTCTATTACCTTACAATAAATCAATTTACATTTCTAATGGAATAATTCGCTTGCTAAGCAACACTTGAAGCATTGAAAAAATAACAAAATTAAATTTGAGGAATTGGATATGTATGTACCTGCATTAGTAACAATTAGACTCCAAAAATGATGTGATGAATCTCTCCCCGTAACTTAATTTGAAGCTATCGCTTAAGGAACATAATAGCTAAATAATTCCCACCAGCAAATCTGACATAATTAGCGGGGTGTAATCAATAGCTATATCCTCATTGACTTAGGGAATGAGCTTCTGTAGAAGCGATCTCAAATTTCAGTAAATCAAGTTTCAAATATACCTATGTAGGTACGCACAATGTATTTTACGATTTATATCCAAGAATTATTTAATTAGCGATAATTGTAAAATAAACCTCATGTATGTAGTTATATGCGTGAATAATTAAAAGAAACAAATAATGTACCTACAAGTCCATTGCTGTTGAAATTGAAATCAGTTATGATTTTTGGTTTTAGTCAAAATATGGAACGCGTTCGTTTCAATTTCCTTTGCCGATTTGTGGACGGTTGCTTTGCGGTTACATTGATATTATTAGATTGTGTATCGGTTTTTACTTAGCATTTCATAGGTTTTTAAGGATTCGGAACCTTAAAACAGGAAAAAAACGGAGCCCTGTTATGATTACTCTCTTCGTTTCTATGGTTTTTTCAGAGACTGCTTTGAGGTAAAAAGTTAAAATAGCAGAGCTTTAAACAGTATACAGTAACTTCTCGAGTTACGACCATCTCGACTTACGACCATTCCCACTTACGACGCAAAAATTTCATAAAAAAATTAAAAATGTAACAATTTTTTATAGTTTTCGTCAAATATAGTGCATATATTAAGTACATATACAAGGTGTTTTATTTAGATCTAAGCAGGGGTATGCCAATCGATTCTACGTTTGTTCGGAGACCACCTCCTAAAATCGGTCCTTTAACCCCTAAAATCACTTAACCCCGCCGTAAGTCGACTAAGCAAGGCAAGGGATTGATTAGCTGCCTGCGTAAGCAATTGAATACGGCGATATGCACCGCCCGAGTTGCAGATTACAGCCGTAGGAGTATATAATTTATATAATAACTGATTGCTGGGAAAAGCATGCGAAATTAGTAGTACTTATTACACGCGTGATTAAAAATATGTTATTGAAAATATATGTATGTATATGTACAACGGCAGTTTGATAAGTCAGTGACTTTTTGAATAAAAGATATTTTTTTCGCAAATACGCGTTTTATTTCTCAACATAAAGTCCTTTTAGACATTTTTACATTTAGACCAGCGTTTTTCCATTTTTTTTTATTCCTTCCAAATAATAGGTTTTCTCGAGGCCCTCAAAATAGGCGTTTGTTTCAGTGATGACTCTTCATTCGACCCGAATCTCTTACCGCCCAGCCATTTCTTCCGGTTTGGAAACACGAAATAGTCGCAGGGGGCTAAATCTGGAGAATATGCTGGATGGGGTAGCTTGGTAGCCTTGGCTTCGGTGATGGTTTTTTACGCAAAAATAATGCTTAATCAGTACACAAAATTCACTTTTTTCCATTTTCGTTCAAATTCACGATGTTGTCTGCTTTCAATGGCTATCAAACACAAACTAAATGACGCAGCCTGTTCAAAATTTTACAGTAGTCTATTAAAAGATGGCAGCTGATGGGAGCAGTGTTGCATTTAAAATTACTGCGTGAAAAATTCAAAAAGTTACTGACTTATCAAACTGCCCTCGTACTTTGCCCGTTATGATATGATAAGGTGATATGGTAAAATGAATGTCATCAAGTCTTATTATTATTAATATTGTTAATGGGGAGAGGGGGGGCTACCCATATGGTGGGCACTTCGTCCAAACGGTCTTTTGTGCCAAAGGCTCGTTAATGGAGCAAACGATCCGCTACCCTAAGAAAACCATGGCATGACCTCAAGAAAACAAAAACTGCCTTAAAATCTAGAAATTTTACATATTTTACTGCTGTCAGAAGGTAAATTTATTGCGTTTTCATTATGTATTATACATACTAGCTGAGTAACCCGGTTTCACCCGGTGTATCAAAAATACTACTTAATTAAATACTTCTAAATTGTTGGTACCTACTTCAAGCCATATTAGTAAGTTTAGAAGTATTACTAAAATCTGTAGATGTGGTATAGAACCCTACAAAACTCATTTTGCTACCACCATCCATATCAGAAGGACTCATAATCTATCTTGTATACGTTTCCATTGTTATGTGTTAAATAAATAAATAAGGGTATTAATTTATATTTACTATTTTATTGTTACCTTATTGTAAAACATTAAAGATGTAAACCTTATATTGATTGCCTATTCGTTATAAAAATTATCCCATGCCTAAATATTTCGTTACACATGTAAATGTTCAATATTAAATTATTGGGTATTGAATCAACCATTCTAATTTATTTTCTCCTAATATTACTTTGAAAAAATTTGGTCGCCATATTAAGTATATTATCTTGATTTCTAAATTTTGAAAGTGGATTCGCAATTCGCATCTCCAAAATCTCCAAATACCAATATTCATGGCAATCCATTGAAATTTACAATTGCTAGCCGCCATCTTAAGTCCACCATTTCGAAACTTAGCAGCTTTAATGTTTTCCAATAAGGTAACAATGAAATAGTAAAAGAAAATTAATACCCTTATTTATTTAACACATAACAATGGAAATGTATACAGAATAGATTATAAGCCCTTCTGATATAGACGGTGGTAGCAAAATGAGTTTTGGACGGTTTTATACCACATCCACAGATTTCTACTGACGAACTGTCAAAATCAAACTGTATATCGTAGAAAGAAATGTTACTTGAAAATTCTAATACTTGACATTGGCAAACGTGCGTACAGAACGATGGCATAAACGAAAAAAAAAATCGATCTCAGATCGCCATCCCTAGAATTGATAGCTAGGAACAGTTTGAATGGGAAAACAAATAGTGGTTTTTTACGTTTTTTTCGTCCAATTTTTCCAATTTTTCTCTTCATAAGAACCTTCCTTGGACTTCAACGAATATTTGAAAAAAAATAAAAAATTAGCCGAATTGGTCCAGCCGTTCTCGAGTTTTAGCTTAGCAACACATTTAGCGATTCATTTTTATTTATAAAGATCAACTAATTATCTGTTTTTTTTTTTATCTTCAAAAACAAAAATTATAAATAAAATACAAATGCTTAACGAAAATCTGCTTTGCCCTAAGGGGAAACCTAAAGCGAGTACGCTCATATTCCTCCTGTTCTTGGCATTAAATGTTTTTAATTTTAGAGTTCCTGGATCAAGACGAATGTGGAGCAATGCTGAAATGAAAGCTTTTTTGGCATTCTATAACTATAACTAACAAACTATAACTGCGGCAAAACATAACATAAAAACATAAACATCAATCTTATTCTACCACTCACTTTTGTTTTAACACGTCACGAAGATAGGTTTGCCAATTTCTCAAACTAAACAAGTGCTGATCCAGATCGTTTTTAGGGTTCCGTAGCAAAATAAGAAACCCTTATAGTTTCGTCACGTCCATTCGTACGTCCGTCTGTCACAGTCATTTTATTCAGAGACTATTAGGTATATAGCGCTGAAATTTGGTACGCGTGTAGATAATTATACCCGCTATAAAGATATGTATTCACATTTTGGAAAAAACGTATGGGTCTCGGGACCTTCGACAGAAGTGACATTTCATAGAAAATCCCCCGTTTTTCAATAAATGATTCTTCGTAATTTTTTAATAATTAGTTTGGCAAAAGAAATATTATAATAATATAAGTATGTTTTTGTATAAATATTTATTTCAAAGAATTAGTTATACAAATACATATATGTAGTACTAACAACATGAATTTATTACAATCAAAGACTATCCAGAACAAGATGTGACACTCATGACGTATTTCGTTATCTAAATTCTGTACCAAGTACATTTACTCAAACGAACTTGAAGATTTTGCAAGAAGTAGATAGTAATAAGGAAATCATGTGCAAGAAAGGGTTAAAAATTTGAGAGGAAATGAAACGACAATTGAAACACTTCTACAGGGTGCCTGTTTATTTTTTATAAATTGACTATAGCTGCATCACATTATAATATTTACTCAAATTTGTTAAAACAAACAAAATTTTATTACTTCAGTTCATTGTAAAACATGCACGTTCTTATTCAATAATAATTAATTTCCCAAATGGTACGACTTTTCGAATTAATTTTTCAAATTGTAAAACTTCTCTGAGAAAATCAAACCCACCCAGTGCTCGCTCGCTAGAGGCAAATACGATGACCTGAACTAGATGGAAAGCAAGAACAAAATTAGCTTATCCGTATTTAAGGCCTGTGTGCTACCTGCCCTTTCCCCCTTCTTCAATTCAGACCTTCCCTATATGAGAACATTGCACTAATACCGTGCACGCACGCATACATGCTTCCCTACAAAAACTCCAAAAGTGCATAAATGCCTCAGGGGACATTTGTCGCAGTCCTGATTCTGAGGATCTGGTTGCCTTCGAGTTCCCAGTGATTCATAGCGTAGACATCCCTTCTTCTGATGCTCATGAGGATCCCTTCTTGACGCATCCTCACTTGCCGAGGAGGTAAGGCTTTTTGTCGGATCTTCACCGTGACTTCGCATGCTTTAAAACTATCTCCTCTAATCACTGTGGACTGTGATAATTCCAGTCATGCTGTTTTGACTGAAAACATTGAAGCATTATGTACGTCATCTCCATCCCTTTTGATCACTGGTAACCTCACCCAAAAAATCTTATACACGAAATAAACTTGCGCCTACTTTGGTAGGATCACCCAACTGCTGTCTCCCCATCTTCTAACACTGGGTTGAAAGTTAAGAAAGTAAAAAATAGCTTGCAATCAATCTTCCCTTAGACCGGTGAATAATTCTCTCCCGCGCCTCAAGATTGTCCAAGTGCCCAGGCAACTTCTCATATATCGGTTTGAAGCCTCGACCAAGTCTGAAGATATTGTTAATTTTGTAAAAAGTAAATGCAAAATTGATGTAATGCTTCAATTTAAATGCACTTATCTCAATAAAAATAAACCTAACCGCACAGCAGCTTATTTTAAACTAATTTTCCCACAGCAGCTTTTTGATGTAAAATCTTTGCCTCAATTCTGGCCTGACAATGCAATTATTCAAGAGTTTGAAGATAGACAGAGGGTGAATAATATACCCAAAACTATCCAGCAAAGCCATAGGGAAAAGATTACTTACATAGGTAAAAATCCTTCGGAAAAAAACTACATTGCACTGAGAAGATTTCCCTTTACTATTAAAATGTAAGGGGTTTACGAACCAAAACGAGTTCTCTTCTCCAAGCATGTAGAACTTCTGACTTTGATGTCATTGCTCTGACCGAAACTTGGTTACATAAAGTTTTCTGTGATGCCGAGCTTTTTGACTCGTCTTACCAAGTTGTTTGTCGTGACAGATATGATAATTCTGAAGGTATGTAGGAGAGGCGGTGTTCTTGTAGTTTGTAAAACCTTGCTTGTCTGTGACTATATTGCACTTCCTAATTCACCAGATTCTACTGACATTCTGAAAATCTCTTTTTCTAAAAACAAAAAAACTTATTTTTAATTTGTTGATATGAGTATGTCCCTCCGGATATGATCAACACTCTTTACAACAGGAGCTATAGCCTGTATGACATCCTTCCGCTCAAACTTGAATATGTTTCAAATTAAATGAACCTTTCTGATGAATTCATATTAATGGGGGATTTCAATTTACCCAACGTACAGTGTTTATATAATATAACCCCGATAACGAGTGTTGCCATCCCGCTACTAGTCTTACGATAAGAGAATTTTCCTTTCTGGGCTCCAATTTTGCTTCTGGACTCTCCCAGGTAAGCACTGTTAAGAACGACATGGGACGGCAACTTGATTTGATATTCTCCTCTGACTGCAATAATACAATCGATGAAGGTAGCAAACTTATCCTCCTAGGATTCATACCACCCACCTATTCAGATTGATTATTGCCCTAATTCTTCTAATATCAAGTGAACTTAACCAATAACAAGCAATTACCGTTACAGTAAGCAGATAAGACAGCAAGAGACACGTGCGGCAGTGATGAGGTGCTACCTAACAGGAAAGGAGATACAGGAGAGGGCACTGTAGTATCCCTGCCTCTGATCAAAAGACCAGGACCAAGATTAGAAGAATAAGGAAAGCAAATTAATTAGAAAGAACACCTTGCAGCTGTCCATTCGAAGCACAAGAATGAAATATCAACAGAAGGAGAAATTGTAAACCTAAAGAAGTCGCATATGGAAAACCACTAACTGGAGGACGTTCAGACCCAACAACTCGAAACAACAACCGTTTCAGCAGACTTAGCCTTGAGGGACTTGACAATTTGGATTTAGATATATGTATTTAATAGTCTTAATGTAGGTAGTGTTAGATTGAAATGCAATACCCCTATGGATGACAACTTATGTGAGCAAAAATGGGACTGACGGAGAGTATAGTGGGAAAACTAAGGAAGTAAATAAAATACCTCCAATTATAGTAAAGGATTGTTCAATAAAAACCCTCAATACTTTATAACAATAAAGCCAAAGTAAAAATTATTAACTATAATTTTGGGATTATCAAAGTATACTGAGTGATTTTGTCAGAAAGGAGTTGAGTGATATTTGTAAACAAAAATCTCTTGAATATTATACTTATTCTCCACGGGAAGAAAAACCAGTTACCATTTTTCTTAAGGGCGTACATGAAACTTTTGATTCAAGGGACATTGCTGACGAATTTAACCGATTTAATGATAAGAAATTGAACATATGGCTCATCCAATTCAAACCTAAGGAGAATATTTAGGAAGTCATCGACACACCTTCATGAACCAAAAGGTCACATGGGAAAAAATTGTGAGTAGGGATTTTATTCAACGGACACTTTAACAGCGGTAGGCAAGTGGCTTATAGAAAGTGTGCGGGAAAGCACTTTATTAGGGAATGTACGTTTGGAATTAAATTAGACTAGTAATTATTTATTCCTTTTATTTTGAGTGTGACTCGGGAATTGGTTATAAACATTTTTGAGTTGTATATAAATGAATCTTACAAATCCGATGTGTGACTTATATTGAATGAAAATAATAACGAACTTATTTGTCAAGTGTTGCCACATACGGTTAAGGGGGATCTGGAGATGGCTAAGATTTGTCTCAACTGTGTCAAGAGGGACATCTCTCTAATTACACTGGTCTACATGGAAAAGTATTCGAAATAATTTTAACTAATTTTTACTTGTCTACTCATGCTGAATACGAATTGATAAGTAAAAGTCATTTATTAGTTTAAGTTTTCACGATACTTGATATCTTCCGAATTTAACGATTCTACCCTCCTTGAACTTTATAATGTTTATATTTACTTAATTACATAGTTGGCATCAAATGTTAAAAATATTGTGTTTTAGTGCTCTGTTCTGTATTTCTAAGTGATAAAAGCGTTAAAAGTAAAAAAATAATTATATTTTATAGCAAAATGTCTCGAAAATGTGTGAATAATCCCGACAATTTTTGTTACATTTGTGGTAAAGTGATATTTAGTAAACAAAGGTGCTTTTCATCGCCTGCAATAAAAAAGCCTATTCTTATTACTTTAACGAAGACATAAAACACCAGGATAAAACCTGGGTTTCACATTTCTGCTGTAATCCGTGTGCTAGAGGTTTGAGAAATTGGCTGAATGGCAAAAAAAACATCATTTCGTTTCGCAGTGCCAATGCAGTGGCGAGAATCGACAAATCACATAACTGATTGTTATTTCTGCCTGACAACTCATATATTTGGAAGAGGCAAGAGTGTTTCTAAAAAAAAAAAGAAGAATGTCATAGTCTATCCAAATATACCATCGGCTACTCGTCCACTGCCGCACAGCAATCTTCACACGATTCCGAAACATCCTAACATTGGCAAGTGGAACGTTTCAATGTTGGCGGATTATTGCTGGACTGTTTGCCGAGATGTTCCAGAAGCAGAATAAAAGCAGGCAGCGACGAAACCACGTCGCAATTCTACTAAGAAGGACAGTATGATTTCTGTTAATTTTTCCAAAAACCTTGTAATTTTTTTTCTAGAAAACGGAAACTAATTTTAAGTATATATTATAATTTTTGTATTCAGCATACGAAAATTAAAAAACAAAACAACTTTACGTGAAGAATACTTTTTTAAAATCAAAATTTGTAGATCAGTGTTATGGGGGTTTCTCCAGCTTCAGTAAATATAAGGAAAGAAGACGAAAAAGACAGGAAGCCTTAAATAAACCATCACTATATCAATAAAAACTTATTGTCAGCCTCCAATCTTCATCTTCATATGCTTCACGTATTTTTTTTCGTGCACACTTTGATACTACTTCCCGTCCTGTATATGTATATGTATTTGTCTCATTTAGAGATACTTACTATATGTCAATTATCTGCTAGTTTAATTCAAAACTGAGCAAACCAAGGACCATCAAGAAATGCTTCACTCCATCAATCATTGCTCCCAAAATTCGACAACAGTTTTCGTTTATACTCTATGCTACTCTCAAATTCAGATTTAGGTTGATTCCCAGACCACGTCAGTAAAAGGCATTTCTAACTTTCACTCAATATATTTCAACCTTTATTATCTTTCTCAAATATATCTCCCACTCAGTTATGTTATAACATAAAATCTTGTCAATTACAATATCAGAAATTCTTCTCTTCGTTACATTCTCAAACTATCCTGATTTTCAACAGTTAACATTATTATCACCTGTTTTTCATTTGCTTTTTCACACATATTGATCTTGTGCACTGAGTTAATCTTCCAATTAATTATTTTCCAACTGCCTCAATGTCTCAATTACTTGCGTTCTTTTCACCGGGTTCCGGCTCTGGTTCTGAGTTGGGTCAAAAGACGATCTGGGTTAGCAATTCGGTGTGATTTAAAAGTTTCTATACCTGCCTGTCTCACATATGAGTAAAATTTAATAATTCTGTCTGTTTGCGGAGAACACCGAGTGAAAAGTAATTTTGTTTTGAATTAAAATTGAATTAGTTAATAATTTGGAGAGGATTGATGTGATGAGGGCCCGATTTTATACCTTGATTTTTCTGATCGTTTAAAATTCCAGAAACTCAAGGCGATAACATTTGCGAAACAAAATTCGACACCACTGCCTCTCTTAGATATTTTTGCACTATTAATCTAGTTCTTTGATCAAGAACGGGATAAATATGTGAATTAAGAGTTGTTGTTGTATTTGCATGTAATGCCCGTTCTCCAATGCAGAAACCAACCAAACACGAACCACCCAAAATCGCGCCATCCCGTTCCGTTTTCTTATTTGCGTCATCTTCTTTCTCGCTTGCGTTTTGGTCAACCTGGCTAACTTTCTTCATGTGTGCGTTTTAACCAAAAAGAATAGTCACCCATTCAGCAACCATTTTGTACTCGAATAGTGACAGCGCTACAGCTGTCCCACCGATTGTCAAAGTATCATTGCACTAATTGTAACATAAGGCACTTCTAAAAATATGTGCGGTTATTCCAGCACAATACTAAAAGTAAAATTAAGCAGTTTTCCGCTCAAAAAGTGGGAAAAACACTTGCAGATTAAACATTTGCCCGAGAATGTTTTAACTGCCGACAGCCCATTCAGCACTTTGGTTGGTTTGCCCGTGTTTGGTTGGTTTCTACATTGGAGAATGGACATTACACACGTCTGAAAAACTAAACCATTTTTAGCCTAGTCCCAAACCTTTTATGCAAATCATGCCATTTAACTTGTTCAAAAATCCTGCACAATTATGTTTAAACACAACTAAATAACAAATAATTAAATTGTCTCGAAACGATTTCTGTTATATCTCTCTCAATTTACACTTTGTTCATAAAAATGTCCCTGACACTAATCAACTACATATGTAGGTATCTAAGCACAACAGAGATAGATATAAAAATTATTGTTGCTTCCTT
This sequence comes from Eutolmus rufibarbis, assembly GCA_963920795.1. Lineage (NCBI taxonomy): Eukaryota > Metazoa > Arthropoda > Insecta > Diptera > Asilidae > Eutolmus > Eutolmus rufibarbis. The sequence goes on from OY987207.1 coordinate 26,902,677, forward strand.
TGTCTAACCTTCATATTTCACGTATATACCAAGGCGGCGTTCAAGTATTACGTAACGCAATTTGGGGGGAAGGGGGGTCTTGTAAAACGTAGACGGTGCGTTACAAGGGCGGGAGGGGGGTTCGAACAACGCGTTATGTAACATTGTTTTTTTATTTAAATAAAAAACTAGGGAATTAAAGTTTCCCAAGTTGGCAACCCTTTTCGTTTATGTTTTACGGGGAATCCCTCGACTGTATTGTACATTATTTTTATTTTGTTTTCGTTGTCAGTATTCGTTAGTGTTTTAAACACGTAATACGCAGAATCACATTGCTGTAATCAGTGTTGTTAAAGTGAGTTCATACTGTAATGTCCTCAAAAGAGGGAGATTTGCATCATCAGCTGTTCTTAGCCTATAAAGGCTCTCATGCTGACTTGCCAGCGCAACTGTGCCAAAAAAATGTTTTGTTAAGAATACGATTTTATTTTGACTAAAATGTTTTATTTCAGTTAGGTTTCATAATGACAAACGTATTTTAGCGACTTTCCGGTACTTTGCGTAACATAATTGTGACTTTTAGGTAAAAATGGTCACTTTGGTGTTACGTAACGTTTAGAGGGGCAGGAGATACAGAAAAACGTTACGGCGCGTTACATAGGGGGGGAGGAGGGTCAAAAATCTTCAAAAATTGCGTTACGTAATGCTTGAACGCCCCCCAACATAATCTAAAAGATGCGGCACAAATTGCCGTAACCATATGTTGGTCATCGTTAAACTATTATAATAGTTGATTTCAATTTGGTTTTTGTGCTGTAACTTTTGTCTAATTTCGGTTCTTTTTCAAAACAAATCAATTTAATATGAAGAAAAAAGTGTTATGCAGTGGTTTGCATTTATTGGAGTTGCGTCATATTCATACGATTATTAGAATGAATTATTATTAAGTTGTCTGCCTGCGGGATTTAAGCGGAAGCGAGTTAGATTTCGGCCAAAATTTGATCTAATTTTTCAAGTGGGTTTTTTTAGGGTTCCGTAGCCAAATGGCAAAAAACGGAACCCTTATGGATTCGTCATGTCTGTCTGTCTGTCTGTCTGTCCGTCCGTATGTTACAGCCACTTTTTTCCGAAACTATAAGAACTATACTGTTGAAACTTGGTAAGTAGATGTATTCTGTAAACCGCATTAAGATTTTCACACAAAAATAGAAAAAAAAACAATAAATTTTGGGGGTTCCCCATACTTAGAACTGAAACTCAAAAATTTTTTTTCATCAAACCCATACGTGTGGGGTATCTTTGGATAGGTCTTCAAAAATGATATTGAGGTTTCTAATATAATTCTTTTCTAAACTGAATAGTTTGCGCGAGAGACACTTCCAAAGTGGTAAAATGTGTGTCCCCCCCCTGTAACTTCTAAAATAAGAGAATGATAAAACCAAAAAAAATATATGATTACATTACCATGCAAACTTCCACCGAAAATTGGTTTGAACGAGATCTAGTAAGTAGTTTTTTTTTAATACGTCATAAATCGTAAACCGCAATTTACCTTTCATTCAATCAACTCAAATATAAAAAAAAAAAAACATTTAATTTCATAAACATAAACCTTATGCATAAACCGTGAACCATTATTTTCTAATAATAAATCTAATAGGTGCCTAAGTAAATAATAATTATAATTCGCGCGGGGCGTGGCTTGTTTTATAATTCAAATTTAATAGATAATTATAAAGTATAACGATACGGAACTCTCAAGGCGTGAGTTCTACTCGCACTTGTCCGTCTTTTTTTACAGGACTAGCAGTCCAGTTCCTATATTTCAGTTGTCTTTGAATTGAAGAACGGGCATTAAAAACTGATCGTTTTCGAAGGAAATAAAGCGGTCTTAAGCTTTTAGAAATTGATTAATATGAAAGCGTTTGAATAATTTTCTACTTATTGGGCAGATTAAAAATCTCGGTGTCAAGAAGTACAACAGGAAATTAATCAAACTTTGTTCGTTAATTCTCGTGAAAACGCACCACGTCAGTGGACTGTGCGCGTAATGTGAACCAACCAGAAGGAAATTTCATCGGTGACACAATAGTGAACTGCATTACCTCATTCATGTGACTCATGATGCAGGGGCTCTGCCTTACTGCGGGTAATCTCACAGTTCTAACTTGACATTTGATACAGTTTTCGTGCAGTTATTGGTAAATAAGTTCGTCGGGAAAATGTCCGTCTGGTGAGAAAGAAATTGAAGATAAGAATCTCTACTTATTGAAATGTGCCCGTTTTCTAGATATTTAATGTTTGGTTATCTATGACAGTTGATGAAGCCTCAGTGAAATCTTGATTTTTAAGAGAGAAGTCGCAGGCTGGTCTCGTGACTGAAATTTCTTTTGTGTCCAGCCCCCAAAAAGAGGTAAATATATTTTACATAAGCTACTGTAATTGTCTAATATGAATGATGAACGCATTTTAGGCATTTCCGTCATTGTTCCGAAGAAACAATTGATTTAATCATTTTAGAAGAATCAATAACCAAATTCAAGATGGAGCAACACTCAGTTCTTATCATGCGTTTTTCATTTTTCATGCTATTTTTAGCAATATCTGCACAAGGTGGTAAGAAATGTTAAAATATTTTATTTTTCATACATTTTCAAGTACGCATGAGGATTAAATTGTCACTTACAAGCAGTTATATAACCAACCTACGGTGTCCGCAGGTTAATAATTGTGGAGCTTAGTTTTTTCCGTACAATTTAAAATAAATGAACATTTCAATACTCTGTGAGGCCTGGCTGCCAAAAGAATTCTAGGGCGGTGCTGTAAGTTTTTGCAGTCGTTTATTTAAAATGTGTCAAAGCACCCTTCAAAATGCGGAATAAACAAGAGCCGTACTGGTTCCCGCTGGTTTTTTTTTTTTATAAAGTTTTGCTTATAAACAGAATTAAGTGCAAAATTTTCAAGGATTAAATGTAAAATTCTAGTGAAAAGGCAATTCGGTATACATATATCTATAATATGGACGTATTATACTATATAAAATAAAAACAATATTTAAATGTCTAGTTTTTTAAGCGAAAGTTGGCATATTTACAAAGTTAGGTTTAATCTTGGCATGTCATAAATAAAAGAGCACACGCAGGTTATGATTATCTCAGTCTTTTGCGCCCCATGCCACAAATTCCAGAAATATGTACATATTAACCTTTTGCAAAGACGCAAGACTCCGTTATCAATTTATCAGCGATGTGCTTAAAATGTGTTTGTTGGAAAATAAATAACAGATTCAGAACATTATGACCAACTATAAAATTGAGCGAAATTCTGCTTGATTATTTAAAATTTATTTTACTTGCGGGTTTATTAATTTACTTTATAATGTTGTATGAAACATTAAGTAATTTCATAGTGTAAAACAAATTTATAATTTGCGAAAAATCAAGCCTACTGATTATAAAATTGTTGAGAAAATATACTTCAAATTAAAAAAAAAATTCAGTTGCCGTAGATGTGTATATGTTTATGAATATTAAGAATATATAAAAATGAATTAAAATGTGTATACATACAGTGGTGGAGAAAATAATAGATACAAAAGCTAAACATTCAAAATTTGATCTTATCAATCCCTTCAATGAACGAGTTAAAATAAATAAATCTTTGTACATTAAGTACATTTAGTATAGTATATAGTACATAGTATACTAACAAATATTAAAATGTATGATTATTTACATATTATTGTGAACGTATAAATTTGTTAGTTTATTTTTCACTTGTACTTATTATTTCTTCCGCAACTGTATGTAGAAACGACAAATTTGGCAATTTATTATGGAGATGCTAAAGTGAATATAGGAGATCCGTTTTCGGTAACATGCATTATACCTATAACTGATCCAATTCAATGGTTCAAAGACGGTGAAACTATTAAAAAACACAATTTACGTCATGGAAAGGATTCGCATGCATTTTTAGAATCAGAACATCCTATTGAGGGTAAGTAAGCTACGTAGTATCGGCATCGGATAAGTCATAATCTTATAATTGAAATAACTTTTTCGTAGTCATTAAAATTCCATAAGGGGAAAATAATGGTATGACTTTTTCGATGCTTACTTTTGTTGGAAATACTTCTGCTGTTCTATTTTTTTTTAAACTATCTCGAATCATGAAATATATTTCGTCATTATCTAATACGTCCTCGATTTTGCCATTTAATTTGTCTTCTATTGTGATTATAATCTAGAGATTGGAAATTTAATGGTTATTATATTAATCGAAATGGGGATAAAACCCGAATCGCATTATAATATAATGTATACTGCGGAACTAGAAATGGAATACATACAGATGTGGCCAAATTATTATCACCAATACAAATTTTTAGAAAAATTGTGTAAAAACGTAATTGACGCAATTCTGATTTTTTTCCACGGACGCTTTTCGGCCACTTTCTGTTCAAAAATAGCCCAAATACTTTCGATAGAATTCATATTTGGGCCATTCGCTGGCCAGTCAAGGATTTGGATCCTATTAGTCCTTAAAAACTCCGTAACTCTCTTTACTGTATGGCAACGGGCTTTATCGTGCATGAAGATTCCTTCCGTTAAATTTTCTTTCATGGTGGATCATTTGTATCTGAACGACTGTTAAATACTGCTCGGCGTTCATTATCCGGTCAACGAAATAGAGTAGAAAGTGTGCTTTTGATGATAGTGCTGACCAAATCATGACCCTTAGTGGCTGCTTGAGCTGCTGTTGGACACAGGAAAGCAAATACTCTTCTCCTTTGGATCTCCGAAGAGTCCTGGCCATTGGTAGTGTCAAACTAACCCTGATCTCGTCACTGAATACAACTTGTTAAAAATATAGAGATAATTTAAGTCATGTATTTTTTTTTTTGAAAAATGTGTTTCCCGAATAATATCAAAAAAAATGTTGATTTCAACTTTACCTTTTCCCAATCATTAGTAGTCCATGCCAGATGTTCGTTTACCCATGTTTTTTTTTGTTTAATCATCTTAGGATTTAACTTCTGTTTTTTTCGTGGTCGTCTTGTACATAGCCAATATTCCTTTTTTTTTTAGGACTTTTTGGCAACTGAGCAGCTCTATTTTTGCTGAACTTCCTAACAAATGATCGGCTAACTCACTTTCTGAGCTAATTGTCCATGAGACTATTGCCCAACTTCCAAAAACGTCGAAATTTTCGCTTTAGTTGCTACACTGATACCCTTTGCTTTACCCATATAAATTTTGTAAAATTAATAAAATCGTTATCACGTTCACTGCTCGAAGCCACAAATAAGATTAAATATCATCGATTAGATACTATAATCCTTAAATACTGCACAGTAACCACAAAATTAAAGCAATTTGTAACTGAAACTAATTAGTAAAGCAATAAAAACTCTAAATTAATACTTTCCCAAAAAGGCCATTCAGGTAACAATACCATGCTACATTAATGAATTTTTTTTTAAGAGGTGATAATAATTTGACCACATCTGTACATGCATTAATACAATAGCTATAAATTAAAATGTCATAATAACTAAAATTGACGAATCGAACTTAGTCGAACTGTTCAAATATTAGAACTAGAGAAATGCAAGCCTTGCTAATAATAGTTTTTTTTTGGATACCAATCAATACAATAATATTGCACTCGTGAAGCAAACAAATATGAAAGTTATTTTGGTATATTAAAAAAGAAGCTATTGATAAAGAATGAATAAAGCATTAAAGGTTAAATGTCCGAAGTGTTTCCAACATAAGTATTCACACATGTGTTAAATACTTCCTACATTAACGTAAAGTATTTATTTAAGGTGAAAATGATAGAATTGAGGCTAAGATTAAAGTAAATAGCGCTCTAGAAATCCACGAGGGAAAGTATCAATGCAACTCTTTACATTCCAACTACCACTATTTAAGAGTTGTAGGCAGCAAGAGGTCTAATAAACAGCACAATGACAATGTTAAGGTCCCAAGTTTCACAACTGCAGTAGGTTTGCCACTTTCAAGCGAGGAGCTTGAAGAGACGTTTCGAGGGAGCTTAACCTTAAATAATAAAAATAAATACTCATTTGAAAATAACGAAGAGTTAAATAGGAGTAAGAACTCGGTAGTGCAATCAATTCTTGAAAAGAAGTATCCTTCACACAAAACTTCTGAAGTAAATGTCAAAGTCGACACAGACCGTAAAAATAATAATAAGTTTACCTACGAATCAACGCTGAAGCATTTGGGTGAGAATTCAAAATACTCTGTGAAACGCAGTCAAGTCAGTCAGATCATCACATGTATCTACTTAGTTCATGCTTTATTTTGGTTTTTAGGTTCCATTTTCGTTGATATAATATAGTTAAAACAAATCATTAGTAGTATATTTTCTCTCAGTGGTATTTTCAACGCATTTATTTCTTTTATATTTCCTATCGAATTGGTATTTCTAATATATTGTCATTATTGAACTCCATATTGCAATACATATAGCACAGGAAGGAATCACTGACTTTACCTGATGTCCAGGCTTTGAGAAATATAAAAACAAATTATTAGATACAATAATATATCTTTGAAATCATCAAGTAAGTAGGTTAATCGGATCATGAAGTGCTAAAAAATAGAAACATTGATTACAAAAAAAGGAGCTCTCTTAATAAAGCACTGAATAGCTTGTCTGACGTTACGACTATTCACTGTAAAAGTGAATTTCATTTAAAGAAAAAAGTACTTTGTGAAGTTGCAATAACTTAAACTAATAAACTATGGCATAATAAAGGCAGTATTCGCACATTAGTTTTAACAACTTACTTTTTAGGTTTGGTTATGAAAATCAGTGACTCAAATTTTTTCTTTGCAATGCTTTCCTTTAAAATGATGTTTAAAGTAGAATTCACAAGAACAACTAATTTTCCACTCCATAAAGAATTCAACTTTTACTTTCGATTTCTATCATTTACCACAGAAAACAAGAAAATAAAAATTCTATGAGATTTTGTCTGATTTACCGATTAAATGCGAACAGTTGGAGGGGAGAGGAATATTCCAAAGAATAGTAAAGAATAAGAAGCAATACTCAATACAACCTCATGAAAAATGTTCCTTTAAATTAGACAGCAAAGAACTACTGCTTTCCATTCCTTACGTAAATTTCAATAACAACGAAAGAGATAAAAATAGGCAACAGAAAATTTTCACCTACATCATTTACAGTGTAAGGTATAATGTGTAGCGTTTTCTTAACATGCTTTTTCAAAGCATGCTGTTCTGCATGTATGGTTTTGGTGCCCTTGGGAGAGACAGAGAATACACACAAAACATATGAACAGAGATACGTTTGCTTACATTTTTTCATTATGCGTTTTAAAGGAGCTCAAGGCTGATTGTGTGTTTCTTTTTATACTTCTCTTACACATGACTTCTTTGTTACTATCTACATTACAAAGATAAGGAAAACATCACGAGTGTGACTTCTTATTCTTGGTTATTCCTTAGTTAAACAGTTTCTGTAAATTTTATAGGCATTTTCCACATGTTTTTTTTTTATAATTCAACAAAAACGAGCCATTATTCCATCCTATCATCCTTTGAATGTTCGTCATTTTGTTGCAAATCGATATTTCTCAAAATCCGTTGGTAAAGTACTAAAGTATTGTTATATACAAGAGAAACACATTTTATTTCAAATGACTCGAATTGGGACAGGAGTTGTCATTGCAAAACACTTGTAAAAGCGACAAAACGTTCATATCAATATGTACATTCGTTGATATTGTTTTGTAAACATTTGCATACAAAATCTTCCAATATATACAATATATTTTTAAGTGTACTTAATATTATTCTAAGTCATGTGGTTTTGCTAAACAAAATCAGAAAAAAACTTTTTTTCCTGACTGAACTTTCGCGGAAAGTAAAGATATCACATGTCATATCGCTTCACCACGAATGCACACCGCAAGTTGAAGATCGATATAGTAACTGATAGGACATATTTGAATTACAACGCGGAATCAACCTTATAAGTTATACACCATGTCAATCTGAAAATATACCAAAACCCTCACTGTCTCTGACGATGTTTGGTGTTTTTAGGTTTCCGTACTTAAAAGATCAAAAAATAACCTTTGTTCTCAGACACTGAAATGTCTCTATGTTTCGACCGTTTTTCTCAGTAACTACTATTGCTATCGACTTGAAATGTGGCACTGTTTTTGAAGTCATTTGCCCGCATCTATCCCCGATGAGAACTTCAGAAATATTTTTTTTATTAAAATCAAATAACGGGCAAATTGAGAATTCGAAACAGGGTGAACATATTCTACGCAGGAAACACTATACCAATCGATTCCTTGGGGTGTCCTGAGCAAGTACCTTCCCAATGATACATTGTTAGGTTCCGTTTTCTCGTTCGTGTGTCTAATGCTGCCAGCGTAAGCAATCGGCTTCGCACTAAAGTTGCACATTGCAGTCTCAAAGTGTGTAATTTATAACTTACTGCCCGGAGAGGTGTACGACACAGTGTTACTTACCCCGCACACGAGATTAAAAAATATATTTTTTTAAATTCTAAGCCGCACTAGTTTTTGAATTATGTCCGGAAATGTGCGGAAAAATACTATTCCTCCCCCGTTACTTCCGAACTGATATACACACATATGTATATACATATATATATTGAAGAAAAAATAAAAGGTAGTTCCAGACATTTACAGTTTATAATAAACAAAAATAAAATCTGTTAATTTTTTTTAATATTGTACTCTTTAATTTTTTCTGACAACGTTATAGTTATGAATTTTCTTTAAATAAAGAGAAACAAAAAATTTGGAAAAAACCAAAAATTGTTTGATAAAATACAAACCTTACGATGCACCACACTTCTCATTTAAATAAAAAATGGTACTTCATACAGTAAATTCAGTGACAGACAACATCTTATTCCCCATAAATATTTTCAATTGGAAATATTATAAATATGCATTTGAAAAAATTTTTTTTTAAATAAAAAATTAGACTGAATGCAATTGAAAAAATAAATGTAACACAATTACACAATAGGCTTTTCGGAAAGCACGAATTATAAAATTGAATCATGAAAAATAAAGAAAAGTTTCAGTATCCATAAAAATAATAGAATTGCATTTTTGAAAAATTTTCGGTTTTAAAAAACAATCATAATTAAAAAACGTTTGGAAATAATATTTGAAAAAAATGAGGAGACTTCTGAATCTTTGAAGACGGTTCTATTTCCTTTCTCGTTTAGTAAGTTTTGATTACATTCTTTTTAATTATGAGATATTAGTATAGGAATAAAAGACATTTAACATAGAGATAATTTGTAATAAGTTACATTTTTGCATACACATTGGGATTCTAAATAATATACGTAAGTTTCTCATCGATCCGACACCTGGGGGCTAAAGATAACGAAAAATTGGATTTTACAAATATAGTCCAAATGATGAACTTTTCGACAAACATGGGTTCAAATATCACGAGAAATTATATATTATAAATATGTATCTGCAAAACGGTGCACTTTTCGATAAAAGCATTTATGACTCAATTTGCAACTGAGAAAATTTGGTACGAACACCTTTTAAGAAGTTTTCTCTTAGGTATAACTGTTTATGAGGTACTATGTATAGAGTTGCTAGTCGTTTTATTTTTACGAAATGGTGGAATAGCTTAAAATTGCGAAAATTTGTAGGAAAAAAATCAGTTGTTTTTTACTTTTAACCTTATCTATGAATGTAAAACGAGGAAGCAATAGGCAACCAAAAAACTTGATCCGAAACATAACTCTACAGGCTGCCGGCTGGCATATTAAGTTCTTGTAATAATGCTAGTTGTCTTTGAGGTTGCACGTAATTTTTGGTCCGTTTCATGCTGTTCTTTCTTAACCATCAAAGCAAAGTTCCTTAGAGAGTTGTTTCGTTCCTGAGGTAGAAAAAAGAAGTAGTGTGGATGATCGGGCCATTCTAGTTTCCTTGTGACAGTGTGTTAAAGTGTCATACTTGTATATTCAATATCATACCAGATTTTGAACTGCTCGAATATACCTAATATAGCATCGCAATTAAAATCAATCACAGAAAAATAATATTTAATTGTAAGATAAGGTAACATTTGAATATGTAGGGTACTATGCCAATTCAGCTACATTTGTATTCTATCTATCCATTCCAAATAGTTATTTAGTCACCAGTTGAATAAATGTTGAAGATTGGAATAATTAGATAAATTAAAGTCTAAGTTTATTTGTATTTCTCCCTCATATGCCTTTTACTTTCAATATATTTTTGCTTGAAGAAGACATTTTAATCGCATTGTTGTAAATATTTATTTTTTCTGCGAACTAAATCTAAGTAAATGTATTTTTCAATTTCAGAAAGTATTTTAGTACCAAATTATGACAACATAGAACACAAATTGAAAGTATTCGATATAAAATCTTCTCTTGTTCTAAGTTGTAATATATCCAAGGGAGGTGATTATGACTTGAAATGGTAGGTTTTTATTTATTTCATTTACTACAATCTACATACTAATCTGAATCTAGAATATATTTACAGACATTAAAACAAAAATTAATTTTTTTTCTTTACTTTTATTAAATAAAGGGAAAAAAATGGTTCGGACGTTGCAAAGGTTGAATCCCTTCACGGACGATACAAAATAATTAAACCTGAGAGAAAATTTATAATCGAAAAAACCGATCAAAACGATGCCGGACAATATAGTTGTGCTGTTAATGAAAAGGACTTGTCAGAAAGAAAGGATTTTAATGTAGTGGGTGAGAGTTTTAAAAAATATATATATTTTAGGATTACTATAATAAATCTCTTTCTCTTTAGCCAACGTTGCAGTGCGTGTTCCTTCAAACACTGGTGTTGTTGAGGGTGAAAAATTATCAATACAATGTTCGGTTTTGGGAACTGATCCTGAGATTTCATGGGAATATGCAGGTAAATATGTTTTCTTTATTTAAATTGAAAGAACAATCTCATACCATGTTTCCATCACCCGAAAATCTTGGGATTTAGAATAATACGATTGACACACTATTTGGTTAACCAAGCTCCTTTTTTTTCATCGTGATAGCTGCTGCATTTCTAAATAGATTTTGATCCAACTTTGCGTATGCATTTATTGGCTCGATATCAGGGTCATGTTAAAAAATTGCGGGGTTTGGGGAAGGGGAGGTGCACTTTCACCTCTCTATATATTTTAATTTATTTCCATGTAGACCGTGTATTTCTTAATCGATTTGGATTAACTTATTCGCTGAATAATAGCAATAGCTGAATATGCTCTCGGCAGCGAATGGGTTAAACTTGGCTAACATATTCTTTGTGGCAATATCTCACCTGTGTTCGCAAATGGAGTGAATCGGTCAAGGGGATGGGAAATTCAGTATTACATTCCCTTATGTAAAAATCAGTTTTCGAAGCACCCTATTATACATAACATATATGTACATATGTACATGATTATTACAAAACAAATCAGTTACATTCAAACATGCGAATATACTGAAAGTCAACTTTTAATTTCAGGAAATATTACACTGACAAATTCGACAGGAAAATATCTTTTGAGAGAGGACGAAAATAAGATCCAAAATGCTATTATTGAAATTGAAAATACAAGTTTAGAAGACAAAGGCGAGTACAAGTGCATTGCCAGAAATGATGCTACTAAATATGTAGGAAAAAGCCCAGCTATGGATGTTTCTTTTGTTCGCGTCAAAGGTATAATGTTAATTTTCTATGCTTCGATCATTATATACATTAAAACTTTACAGGAAAACTCGCCGCATTGTGGCCATTTTTAGGAATTTGTGCAGAAGTTTTTATCTTATGTGCAATTATTTTGATGTATGAAAGAAGACGTAACAAGGCAGAACTTGAAGAAAGTGATACAGACCCAAACACAGAACAGTAAGTAACAATCGTAGGATGATTTTTTTTACTTCATTTGAACTATGTTTACATATATGAATCGCACCAAAATTGTGACCGTTGGATTATTTTATGTTTAGAGAAGTTAATTAAATTATCAATCACTCAATATTTTCCAACTGTCACAGTTAAAATGAGTAGAAACATTTTTTCCGACCTTTTGCTGTGCTAAAGTAAATTTATTATAAGGAATACATTTTAATTCCATCAAAACGTTGCTATCGCAATTAGTTGAATCCCTTTTCCTTGATATAAAGAAAAAAAGCATATTTGTCTTCCTCGATCGATTATTATTTTTTCCAATATGAATCACCTTACTTTGTCTGGCAGTTATGTAGTTTGTAAGCAAAGAAGAGACGATTTTTGTAGAAATTGAAGGGTAATCGTGTTCTTTAATACAAAATCTGTTATTTTTGCGTTTTTCCTTTATCAGCGTTCAAATAACTTAATAAAATTACAGTTTACTTTAAATTGCACCGATACTTGAAAACCAAATTGTTACAATTGCTTATCAAAAGTACTACGATGAAAACAATAAATATTCATTTACAGGGTAAGTCTTTGACTGCATTCAGTGGGGTTTTCTCTTAATTCGTTGGAAATAGGAAAGTGGGAGTCATTATCAAAATTAAAGAGCATGTGGGGAGACAATTTTTGGTGACTAGATAACTGAGGAAAAGAAAATGTTTAATATTAAAAAGGAACTTTTGAGTCACTCTATGGATAATTCTCGATAAAACAGAATATTTTTTATAATAAGTCACATTTTCTTACATAACGGTTTCCAAGATATGGATACTAGTTTCTCTTGCAAAACGAATTTCTTTTTTTTTGAGCATTTGAAGGCTAGAAATTAAGATTATTAGCTATGTTTTTCGTTCGGAACAAGATCAGAGGGCTTACTCCTGAAAATGATACGATAAGCAAAACGAGACGAATTAGTCAGAAGAAACGATAGCATATTCCCTATTCTTGAAAACAATTATCAGATGCCTGTAGTGTTGCCATACGGACTCGTAAATATAGTCAAAAAAACCAACATTGGCAGCACAAATCTTTAATATAATATTTTTATCACTAACTTTCTTCCAAGTATTGAGATGTTAATAACTGGAGGTCCTTAAGCATTGCAATCCAGTACTATCTTCGCCCATATATTTTCCGGGATTATTCTGGCCATCGGCGTTTCTAGTCAGGCCGGGGCGATTCTCCATATGTCTCACCGAAACCTCAGACTAGAATTTGTTAAACAATACAATTTATATTTTAATAAATTTAACTTACATTTATCCCTTTTTAAAAACGTCACATTCAGAAACGTCTAGACGGAAGACGAGTATCAAAGTGCAATCATTTCAGAAACGAAAACGAGGCGATTTTTGTTAGTAGCATTTGCATCGCGATTCATTGTTTTCGTTTCGTTACGTTTTTAGGAGTAAGACCCCAGTATCCTGAACATCTGAAAAAAAAAGATGTGACAGCTTTAACCCTAGATAGATAACGTACTCGCAATTGAAAATAATTTCTACTTTTTGAGATTTTTAGGAGAAGCATGCGTTTTTTTATTAAGTAATTTTATCTTTAATTTGTTAAGGTCAAAAAACAATAAATGCTTTCAATAAATAATGGTATACTGTTCTCAAGAATCTGCTCAAGCCATTTCTAATTGATACTTGTTTGTTGCGGAAGAATTAACTTTTGTGGAAAAGTGCCAGCTGTCCGAGAAATTAAGAAATTAAGAAATTATGAGCTGTTTCACTCCCCGTGCGTGTCTGTTTTATTGTAGGACAGCTCGTTAAGCTGAAGCCCATAAAAGTAATTATATCTGAGTTAATTTTACAAGAAATAATCTTTCAATGGAAAGAAAAGATTTTCTACTAGAAAATGATACCATTTTCAAATTTGTTAAAATGTCTATTATGATCTAAATTTGTATTTGAAATTCAGCAAGTGTCTTCGTCAGTTGGTTTGTACGTACATACATTTGCAGATACGTACGATTTATTGACGGTACAGGTCGCAATTCTAGAGTGATTGACTTGATTCTTTTTTTTTTTTTTTTTATCGATTCTACTTATTCCCGTGTTTAGTGGTTAAAGCACTAAATGCGGGTTTGCGCGACAGGCCACGTCAAATTTCATATCAAAGCAAATATTTAATTGGAGTAGATGCGGGAGGACTCTTCGTCTTGCCTCACCATCCAGTGTCTAGCCCAGCAGCTAATTAGCTGCAACACTACTTAAATGGAAATGAACTTTCATCGTGCATTCTGTGATCTTTTGAAAGAATAAACCTTTGTGGAATCCACGATAATGGAAAGAAGAAGACACATTTTTGATCACACCGAGTCCTATAAATGTTATATCTTATCCTTAGAACTTAAAACAAAAAAGGTACTCTTTGATCTAAGATCTTAGCGCTTTGGTATGAGACTATTAGAAATGTTTTATACTCCATTGAACGTAAATATTTTAATTAACAGTTTAAGCTTTGATTATCTTTCATTTAATTATTTAACATTTTAATTACAATGAAGAAGGCTAGTTGCAATAAACCGGAACTCTGGTGAAATCACTACATATATTAATTATAACAGATATGTAAGTTGACAACGAGATTTACTAGGATTGCATTGAATCTTTTCTTTAGGTTTAATTAACTACATAGTGTCTGAAAATTCCAACAATGCAAGAAATTTCACATTAAAACCATCCAACAAGCTGATTGACAAAGGTTTTCGCTTGAATGATATCATTTCCTCTTAGGCTATATTTATTTTTCCTTTGATTAATAATTATTTTACTAATTTTCTCACAATGACTCTTAATATAAGAGAAGAAGTGTGCACTTAAGTTTAATTTAAGTGCACCTTTGTATATAAGAAATAAATTACTGCCAGAAATTTACCTTTAGTAGCCTGAGGAACCAACATTTTGGTATTTGAATAAATTTTCACTTACCATAGACATGTATATGCTTTTCCATATATGTCCATTACTATTAGACGAAAGGTAGTTTCGCCAATGTGTTACAATCGTGATGACACATAATGAGTGAAGCTTAACAGACATTTTCCCACCTTTTAGAGCCCGCAGATCACCCTTGCCGCATAATGGCTTCAGACAGGCCAAGATATGAAAGAATATATCTTCCTTTATAAGTTGCAAACATTTTATAGTGATTAACACACTATCGGCGGGTAACACCATAAGCTTGACTCAAACCTCTAGCGGGCGAAAATCAAATCGTTAAAATTAGTTAGAAAAATGCAACAAACAGTAAGAGTGTTACAATAAGACTGAACGATTGGAAAGAATTTCCATTCAAAATTCTGCCTGTTCTAAAACGTAAAGAAAACACCTTAAAGATAAGGACCTCGAATAATTTTCTAATAAAGAAATAAAATTTCTGGGTTCTTTTCTCTTTTAAAATTCATTTATTGCACCAGGAAATGCATACGCGTATCTGGATTGTTTTTTAGGACGAAGAGCAAGACAGGAATCTACGGTATGCCAAAACAACCTGAAGGTTGCTTACAAAAAGTTGTGCAAAACAAAATATTCATTAAATGAAAAAAAACAAGCATTGGTAAGTGCTTTACTAACACTTAACGTACGTTCTGCATAAAAGGTATTAATACCCTACCCACCGATCGGCGCCAGTCTGTGGAAAAGTTATTAATACACTTCCCACCGATAGTGTGCTAATATTCTATTATATAAAGGAAGCTTAAAACCACACCATCACTACAGACCACGAAATTGTTATTATTTTTAAAATGTTACCTTACATATCAATTTTTGGCCATGATATTCTATGAGGGGAAAATGTAGCGGGCTCTCGGATTATAGAGAAGTGAAGAACGTCGTATGATTAGTGCAAATGACAAAATCGACTAAATAGTTGTATATGCCTGTGCAGAAGGAGATAAATAAATATCATAAAGTACATACATATAATATTCATTCATACTATTTTGTTTAAGAAGTTTAGTTCCGTTCGCTGCTTGCAAACCTAAAAAAGAGATATTGTTTTGCTGAAGAAAATGGTCAATATCTTGTTAGGCATTAGGTTTAAGAAAATATGATCTATTATAAATGTGATCTCCTGCTTTTATTGAGTACTAATCATATGGTAGTTTAAATTTACTCCCTTTACGTTTAATAACCGTATTTTCCTCAAAATATCAAAAACGGTGTATTTTCAACGTCACAACAAACTGCGCCCTTGTGTACTTTGTAAATTTGAGTGGCAACTATCCCTCTAATTTAGATGCTTTTTAAGAAAAATTTACTGAACGCCATTTGCGATCTATATATGCCAATCTTGATCTGTTTACCTTTCATAGTCCAGATTCTAGGAAATTAGACATGGAAAGAAAAGTGTGCGAATTAACCCGTTTGCTACCACGGTCTCTGAGGTAAATCGACCGCTATAGCCAAGAATAATTACTATAACAACAATTGTAATTCATTTTTTAGGATGTATTGTATATTTGTAAAATTCTTGATAGTGAAATAAACAATTTACAAATTGACACACGTACGTATGTGATTAGTAGCGAACGGGTTAAGGGAAGTATTAAAAAATAGAACAATTTGAACAAAATATAAAAATTGCCAAAATTTAAAGTTGGCTGAGAAAAAATAATTGTAACACAAAAAACAAAATTTAGTTTTAAATTATTCAGCAATATAAGGTCATTTATTAGCAGATTTTTCTATCACAAATAACTCCAAACAGAATTATGTATATTCCGTGTCCTAATATTACTCACACGCCGGTCTCTTTGATTTGTGATGTTTAGACAGTAAAACAAAATGCAACTATAAATCTAATTAATAGTGCGTAACAACTAAAAATTTAATTAAGTTATTTTAATAATTTAACTTCACCTTCAAAGGTTTTAAGAATGAAAAATGTAATTTGTGTTGCAAGTCCAAAGCAACAGAAACCTCCAACAGTGTTTTTAAAATTATAATTTGGTTTTAATATAAAGCTATATTCCCTACATTCCAGTGATTTAAATACATATAAGAAGTCTTAAATTACCTAGAGCCATTGACAATTGGTTTTTTTTTCTTTTAAATAGTTGATCGGTAACGTTGTTCAAAATATAAGCGGGATCAATTGTGATTGGAATCAAATTTTTCATATAACTTGACTCCATTCAAAAGTGATTCCGAGCAGTCTTCGAGCGGAAACACTGATGTGATTGGATTGGAATTCGATCACATTGAAATTCTCAAAGCACTTTTCACATCTTTTAATGTATTGCAAAGTGGCATCAACTTTGGGATCAGTGAGCGCTTATTTAGCGTTATTTATCAGATATACATATATGATATGATATGAATTTTGAAAAACAATTATTGTTACTTTTAATTGGTTAAGATAGGCCGATGTCCCCCTTGGAGATATTTATTTTTTGTCTAGACAAGTTTTTTGCATGATGCGTTTTTTCGATTTATTTTTAAATGTCAGGTTATATGGGACACACGGTATACTAGTTTAATTTGAAGTTCTATCCAATCAAACTTTTGAACCTGGGAAATCAACGTTGTATTACAGTTCGATTTTATTAAAGATCTACATAACCCTAGAATGTTTGGAAATTAGATGATTTTATAAAATCTTATCTTTTAATTAAGGTTCTGTGAATTATGGGTTTATCTTTGGTTGAAAGGCCAATAAATTGGATGTCGTCATTTTGATGATGTCATCAGTGATCTAACACTAGATTTACGTATGCAGATTATATACCGAATTTAATTGAAATTAGCCAATGTGATTCATACATTCAAGTTAACGCTTTTTACAATATTTATGTATATAAACTGTTTTTAAAATAAATTTTCCGTAAATATTTTTTATAACATTAAGCACAAACCCTCTTACATCTACATATTTATATTGCATGATTGATAATTCTTTGGCACGTCAGTATTACGAGTTTGCGCCAATAGAAGGAGATGTTCTCGACTTGATCTCTTAGTTATCTTTAAGTTATTCAGCCAATTGGAAAAGCATATTCTTGAAATATTTGGCTGAATGATCTGAATGAATGAATGTAGGATATTATGGCAAAACTTGGAGAAGCCATCTGCGAGAGCCTACTTTGACACTGTTGTTGGTACTGTAAAATGTTACTGTTTCCGAAATACTTTTTTTTTATTATATATTACATTTTTATGTTTTGAGATTGGTAGTCGATTTTTTTTTTTAAGTTTTGTAGTCGAATTTTTAATTTTGTTTTTAAGTTGTAAAATAACAATTCTATTTATACAATTTTTTTTATCTACTTTAGCTCTTGTACTTTTATGTTTATTTTTGGTATGAACGTATTACAGAGTAATTTTCTTTCCAAGTACCATTTTTTACTATTGAAAGGCTTATAAAGCAATTGTCTGTTATAATGTTTCACTAAACCTAAATATAGCTTTGCAAGCTTAGTCATTACAAATTCACTCAGAGGAATGCTGAATCTTCGGGTTCCATCCTTGACTAATCATAGAAAACCATTTACAAGATGCTTGCTCTCAACATGGGATGCTACCCAAAATTGTATGCCAAATTTATCTGGCTTATTTGGCGCGTATTTTGTAAATCGGCATTAAACTTTATTTATGCAAAAGTATTCATACATCATCTTTCATCCGGATATAAAAACACGATTCACAGAACTTTGATCAAACTATTCTAAATGTATGTAGGCCCTTATGCTGTTTTTTTTTTTAAATCGATCGACCTCTTTGGTCTCCTTCATTGACCTCACATATTTTTTTATATGTATGATTACACAAAAAAGCGTGGTGATCTCTGCCTTGTAATGATTTCAAGATAACTGTAAATTCTATTATATAAATTACCAAAAATATTAAATAATTGTTTGACGTCTTTATCTGTAGGCATGTACAATGACGAGTGTCCGAAAATACCTAAATATCAATTTTTAATTGATGGCCCTAAATGACAAGGATTCTCCACCAATATTGGTGTCGGTATTGACCAAGAATGTACAATACAACTTAAATCGAGTTTAACCATAGCAAAAATCATCCACCATTTTAGAGACGCCCATTTTGATATTGTTCTATGAAATGTGCTAAATATTTTTCATTTGCGGTAGACATCTCATTTTTAAAGTTAATCGAGGGCGTAAAAGTTTGTGAAAATTGAGTTACAATACAAGATCTTCAACTTATTAGTGGCACACAAATTTATGGTTTATGCCAGAAACACAGCATTGATTGCTTCCCAAAAAGTTCGATTTACGTTTAAAAAAATTATTTAATGTTTTATGAGGATTAAGTTTCAAAAATAAATCGCACTACGGGGTTGTTTTCTTGGTTTCAGCCTGGCTTAGGTGCGTTAGGTTCGCTTATTAATAAATTATTAAATTATTATTTTCATTACATCGAAAACATTCCAAAAGTGCCTCTTAGAGGCTTTTGCTGGTAGTTTAATTTCCTTAATTTAATTTGATCGAGCTGAAATTAAGTTTAGTTTTCCAAAATTATTTTAACTTTAATTTTAAGAAAAACAACTAGCTAAAATGGAGTTAGAAAAGCGTAAATGAGTATTTTTTACAAACATTACCTATACAGCCTAATTAAAAGCTATATTTATCTATCAGGCTCTTGACTACAATTAGGTTATATGTACATAAGAGGAGAACTATTTAAATATCTGATTTTTTAATATCATAGAATACCCTGCAATAATTTCTTAAAACCCATAGAATCATTATAAAATCATCGGTCATTGCTACGATCTTTCATAAATATTGATGCAGCAATAAAATCAAAAAATGTGTGACGGAAATTGCACGAACCCTTTTTATCGCAAATTCACATTCAGTAGAATTTGAGCATAATATATCAATTTAGATGTTGGTACAGTTCAACCTTTATTTGCATGTCCTAACCACTTAGAAATTTTAAAATTTGTTCCGCTCATATTCGAAGAAATGTGCATTTATAGAGTAATAATATATTGCTGTTTCAGGAAAAAGAAACGTCGAAACTATAAATAAAGACTAGGTTTTAAATTTGATCATCTCAGACGAAATATTGGATTGAATTCGGAAATATTACATATACTAGCTTGCCAATCCATTGCAGCTGATTAAAATGCTAAATAAGTGCAAGTGTTGGTAAAATGGAATTTTAAATGGGAACCAAAAGAAAAAAAAAATGAAAATGTCCATGGGCATATAAATATTTACTTCTTTATTAAACTTTATTTCATTATCACTGTAGAATGTTGGTGAGTTTTTGTAAATACAGGAAATATGAACATCTGTATGTACCTCAAAATTGAAAATATAAAGGAATTGTGACATTTACCACGCAAAACAATTAATGTTCTTTTCTAACCTTAGCACATTATTACATTTTTTCTTATGTAATATCCAGTATTTTTCTAGGCGTTCGTTTCGTTGACTTTAATTTTATTTGCGTTACTCTGGAGTACGTAGAGTTTATTCATGAAGAAGACTGTTTACACCTAAATATGTATTTAAGACCTTGTTTTCTTCAAATAGATATTGATGTCGAAATTAAATATTTTCCGAGGATACTCTTTTTATTTCTCTTTCGTTTTGTATTAATGATACTCGGAGAAAACACTTCTGCTGTAATAAGTTCGTCTTATCCAATTATTTAAAAGCAGTAGATAATATATTCATATTTGTTGACCATTATTATAATAAGATCGTTTTTAAATAAATTGAATAAGACCGCTTTGTGTGCGGGCGAACTTTCTGCCGACAAGCAATCTTTTAAGAATATGAAATAATTTGAAGTTGGCAATAAGCCGATTTGTTAGTTACTTGCTAATTGTTATAAAATTGTATTAGGAACGATTTTGAACGTCCAACTCGATTAGTTGCTAAAAAATGGATATTAGTCAGTAATTCGTTAAGTGTTTTTAGGTGCGTAATTTTAAAAGTTTAAATTAATTTGATTAATTAAGTATTACTTTCGAGTATTCTTCATATTCAAGTGATAATGTGGACGTTTAAATTTGAATTAATCGAGTGCTTATTGCGGGATTAAATATTCTTATATATAAGTAACGTTTACTTAATTTTAAGAGAAACGCTGGTGTTCAAATTGTTTCAGACAAAGTATTAAAATTCCTGGAAATTGTTTAAAAGGACAAGCAGATTTCTTTGTATTACTATTTCCGACTCGATAGACCTAAACTTTTTCTAAGAAAGCAATAAAAATAATTTTACTAGTAAATTTTTACTAAACAAGTTTTTACAGAGCGAGAATGATAACCTACACAAATGTTCATTGTTATTTATAAGGTATTGTTAACTGTGAGATGACAGCATCTGATTATAATAAAATTTTAAAAAACTAATGAATTCTTTATACCGACGCATTTTTTAAAGTTTACCTTACCATATTTAATATTATATAGACGTTGTAAGTAAGTTGTGAAACATTAAACTTCATATTACTGTACATTATAACCAGCGCATTGCCCTCTTAAATAATGATTTATTTTCAAGATTTATTATATTATGACAGCTTTTTAGTAAAATTAAACTTTCTCCTTTCTGGGTATTTAACAGCTGAATTTAAAATTGTTTTGTTAGCTGGTCAATTTGATCTTGGGGTTTTAATCGAAATTAATAAAAAATTTGGCTTTCTTAAGTAAAAGACTAACCTTTCTTAAGTAAATATTTGTTCCACTTTTGAAAAAAAAAAATCATCGAACTATCGCTACTAACCCATGTCTTATAAAGTCATAAATAATAAAAAATCAGATTTTCTCCAATGGAAACAAAAATGTATTGGTTTTATTTGAGATTAACAAACTACTTTTTTATATTATAAAAAAATAACTTCAACAACTTCTAATATCAGACAATCGATGAAATGTAAAATTGAAAACAAAAATAAAGCATCATTCATGTTTACCTGTACTAAAAATTTATTTATTATTTATTTATTATTATACATACTTAAATTAATACAATCCTACAACCAGAGATCGGCAATAATATTTTTTTCGTTAATATTTTCGATTAATACCACGAAAATATTATTTTGTTTGTTGATAATGGAAATATTTAACAAAAAATAAACTTTTAATTTTTTAAATATTTGGTAATACGCAAAAATATATTTTCCATTATCCAACCAATTGTAATTTGTCAATGGATCATTGGAAATATTTATCTAATTCGTAATTCGTTAGTAATAAATTTTAAAATACTCATTTAATTCGTAACTCTGACCCACAATTTTTTTATTACTTAATCAATTGACAATTCATGGCATAGACATTTTACAATACTCAAGTATTTCGTAATTTTGATCCACAATTTTTTTATTACTCAAGCAATTGACAATTCATGGCATAGCAATTTTAAAATATTCAAGTATATCGTAATTCTTGGTGATAATATTATTATTATTCAAGCATTGGGTAATTCATGTGCTAAAAATTACAAATACCCATTGTCGGGTGACTTTTTTGGTGTTTCGATGTAAATATCACATATCTGTATTTGTCATTGTATTCTGTTGTCTTTTAAAACAAGTCTTTATCAATTTCCATAAGAGAGGAAACAAAATCTATAACAATCGATCAATAAAATCACTCCCATCCTAGTATACTAAATAGTCTAGGAAAAATAGATATAATTTGTAACAGGCTAAATTTCTGCGTACAAAATTAGTAGTTGAATTTTAAATAATATGCGAGATTTCCTTCGATAGTACGGCAAAAAATGAATTTTTGGAAATTTCTCGAAAATAGCGAACTTTAAAAAAAAACGTTACGGATTTTGTAACTGACACAGTAGTAGTAGCTGTAGTCATTATTTTTGTCAAAAAGTTCACCGATGTCAATATAATTAGTTGCAAAATACCATTTTGCGGTATCTTTGGCTCTGCGCAATTAATACAGAGCTGCAATACCAATGTGTTTGCAAAAATGCAGCCTGTTACAAATTATTTCCATGTTGAATATTTATTATTCCTGGATTAAAACTGTAGAAGACCTTTCGAATATTACTAAATCCATTGGTTTACATACTTCTGGAAAACGTGATACTATACAATTTTTTGTACGTAGACAAACCCCAAGTGATGGTGTTAAAAATTAATTGTATGTATCCCACAAAGTGGCATGGAATATTTCTAATCCCACCGTTTTGAGTGATAAAATGGAGTGGGAAAATTATATATCTTCCAGAAAACATAAAAGTTGATAAGTAAAAAATTACCATGTAAGTATTCTCTAAATTACATGTTTTGCGCGGAACATTCATTAATTCAACAATCAGTTGTTTTTTTTTCATTAAAAACATGAATATTCGAGATACAATCGATTTTGTTTAATTCACGTACATCCCGCGGTAATGTTAGTTCATATATCCATACTTTACTACGAGAATAACGTTTGATGTGTTAAGATAATTTTTATATATTGTAGAGAAGTTTCTTCCTTATTATATACCACGGAAATATTTAATTTCATTAAGGGCTCACATACGCGCTGAAAACGTAGTCATTTTGAGAAATTATTATAAAGGTTATATGGTGAAATAAAAATTAAAGTGTTGATTCAACATTCTTTATTAACTTTTAAACTATAAGAAAAAAAAATTTAATATTAACATTATTTTTTACATATATAAATGTCCTACTGATGGAGATCATGGCGCATCCTTGTCGACATCATAACTTTGCCAAAAATTATCCAATTTGCAAAAATATAAAATAATCTTGTAAAATAACGTAGTAGGAACAGTCTGACGATAGGATTTTTTTTTTTTTTTAAATAAAGAAATTACAGCATTTCAAACTTTAGTACGCATTAAAAAAAAAATTAGTGTTTAATAATAAAAAAATTGTACAACCAAAAAATTAAAAAAAACCTCTCGTCAGACTATAGAGGAAATAATAATCAAGAGTTGAAAAAAACAATTAAAAAACATGAAAATTAACCGAGTTATCGTGCTGACACTGTCTAAAAACATAGGACATTTATATATGTACATATGTAAAAAATAATGTTAATATTATTATTATTTTTTTTCATTTTTCTTCTTATAGTTTAAAAGTTAATAAAGAATGTTAAAGCAACACTTTAATTTTTTTTTCACCATTTAACCTTTATAATAATTTCTCAAATTGATTAGGTTTTCAGCGCGCGCAGAGATATGTGAGCCCTTAAATTAAAACTTCTATCCCCGTACTGAGGGAAAATTCTTCTACCATATAAATACAAATTATTAAAATACGTTTTCGTCTATACATTGTAAAGCTTATGTATATCTGCTAAAAGTATAAAGACGGTATACGTTACATTGCAGTAGCTGCCCTGCTAGAACAGCTTCGCCTCTTAAGTAATTATTATTTTTAAAATTAGTTCGAGAAATACATAGGACATTAAGGGGTAAGAGAAGTTTTTTCGATTTTTTCAAGATACCAAGATGTAGTTCATATAAGATACTATGTACATACATATATGTATATTTATGTAGAAACTATGACTCGGACGGTAAAAATAGTTCTAAATATTTCCAGATTAATTATTTTGTTTTATAAAAGTATCGTTTAGAAATGAATTCCTGAATCGACTTTCGGGGTATGAAATATTCTTTTGTTTTAGGGATGTTTTCTTCAAATATAAGGCCTTGGAAAATACTGTTCTCGTTCGTTTTGTATACAGTTGTATCACCCGCAGAATATTGTGATGAGAGATAATGTCAAACAAATTATATCTGTTTACATGCATGTTTTCGAAGTAAAATAATAACTAGATACACACTTTATCAAACTAGAAACTACTTTCATGTTTCCGTAACTTTTTTTACCGTTCCTTACATATACATATGTACATATATATATTTATAGGCCGAGAAAGGTAAATACAAAAAAATTTAAAATTTAAAATCACGGCTAAACGAAAAATATTATACAGTAAAAAAGACCTTTCGGGGGCAGCCAGAAGAAAGGTATATTTCAATGTGATAAAAATGATTTTTACATAAGCGAATGTAATGTTGTTTTCCCCACCCCTTGACCGATTCACCCCATTTGTGAACATACTTGAAATATTCCCATGGAGAATATTTATATATATATTATATTATATATAATACTCAACACAGCGACATCCAATTCACGCCAAAAATCTACTACCCTAATATGCTTTCGAAAAACGTCAACAATGTTGGCCTATCACCTATCACTGCAGGTACGCGCACTTCCAAAACTGGGAAAAAAAATTGTTTTTGCTAAAATTGATCTTTTTTCCGAAATTCATGTAATTAATGTCGTTATATTTATTTTTATCCAATTGCCTATCTTATTACCTTTCCAACAAAGTACAACATGTCCAAGTAAAGAAAAAATATGACAATTTATTCGTGGAAAACCTTTTGAAATGATATCACCCTTGTCTTATGTGGGTTGGTATCCGACCAGGTATGAAGGTTTTGGAAGTTTGCGATACCATCCTTAATGAATTGCAATTCATCCGTCCATAGAATCCGATAGAGAACACTCTATGTCACATTCCAAAAACCAAGTACAAAACTCCAATCTTCTTTCGAAATCTCGTTCCAGTAGTTCTACTGGGATATGATAGCATGGATGTAATCTCTTTCGATGAATAGCCTTTTAAACTTTAGCTGAAGGCACTCCTAATCGTCTTGCGATTCATCTCGTTCTCGTTTCAGGGTTTTGCCTGACGATGATGATTATTTGCTGTTTGACGTCGGCAGAATTTTCGGATCTTCCAGATCTCGATTCCCTGCTATTTGAAGTAACACTTTCGGTTTTTCTTAGCCTCCTTTGGTATTCGCGGAAAGCCCTTTTTTCGTTTCCGTCTACTACACCGTTAAATTTAAATTGCATCGGCGTATTCCTCAAAAGTGAGTTCGGCCATTTTTTAATTATTTCAGATGAAGAACACCCATAGTTATCGATTGTATTTTAAACTATGGTCGATGTTCTTTCTGACTGACCCTCTTTTTATTTCAAAATTTCCATCAGGTATTAGTAGCTGAGCGTCAAGATACACTCAAGTATGGCGGGCTCAGACAAGCTAATTACGGCAATAAAATAAATTCTATTAACCTTTTTATGGCTTTTCTGGAACAATAATTAAAATTAATTATCTATGTATGTATATTTAACAAACATTTCCGATCTTCTTCTTGGAAATTTTGTTTGTTTTACGAATTTTCCAATTACAGAGCAATAAAACAATAAGATACCAGTCAGGATTTTTTAAGGAACATTTTTGCTACGTCTATTTTACCTGGACATGTTGTACCTTATTGGAAAGGTAATAAGATAGGCAATTCAGTAAAAATAAAAACTAAGTGCATTTATTACATGAATTTCGGAGAACATTCGGGGAAAAGCTGAATTTTAGGGCTAAACGTTGTTTTGCCAGTTTCGAAAGTGACTGTACCTGCAGTGGTAGGTCAACATTGTTGACATTTTTGGAAAGGACAATATAGTAGATTTTTGGTTATGAGTTGGATATCGCTGCGTTGAGTAGATCAAGAGGTAAAATTAAAATAGTGATGTGCATACCATGAAAAATTCGAATTTACGAATCACCCTGTAGTTCCCAAACGGTTGACATGGCCCCTCCCCCTGCCATACAATTTTTTGTTTGCCTCTGTCAGATCTTTCATTCCGCTTATTTTGGCGTACGCTATAAGAAACACCCTGTATAGTAAATTGTTTAATAATGCTCAAAAGTCTTTGCCCATCAGAATAGTCTATTTATGTAACCAAACCAAACCTTATGATTCTCCCATTTTCTCTCTGCATAACTTGTTTAAATTGTTGATACTTATATTTTACGATTTTATTGAAGTGAAACTTCTTTGGGCGCGTTGACAGTAAAATTTCAAAGCAGTTGGCAGTTTTTATGACAAGAAAGAGGGATGATTTGCACTTGGTGAGAGAGAATGAGATAAAGCTATGTCGTATACCTAACACTTAGAGGCGATTGTTCTTCGTCTCTGCTTTATGCGCTCTTTCGTCGGCTGATTGAATTCTAGGAATGACCGAGTAAAGCCAAAAAGCTGCCGGCAGATTGAATTCTATGAAGGACCGGATAATAAAAATATAATAAGCCAAAAAAATTGGGTCGCTTTTACATTGAAAGGGCGATTTTTTCATAAAAAGAAATATAAAAATAAAGTTCTTATTTATCGAAGTATAAAGATACAATTATTAGTATATAGGTATTTCGAAGAATCATTTGTGGAGTAACTTGTTCGTATCAACAGTTTTTGCGATAAACGAGATGTGCGGCAAAAATTTTGTATTTTTATTTCGTAATATTTTATTAAATATACATACATATTTTAGTTGGAGTAATTGTTGATTCTGAGGAAGCAACTAGGAATTAGGATTAGAAAAATGAAGATAACTTAACCCTAGAAAGATAATCATATTTTAAATAGCGTAAAAGATAATTATACGTCTCAGAGACGTACGGAACTTAATTAGCATATTTAATGAAACCCATGTATTAGTTACTACGAATACTTACCGTGACGACACTACCGCCTCACGCGAGCTCCGACTGTCAACTGAGTTGGTTGAATGTACTGGGATTCATAATGAAAAGATATAACAATACGCCGTACGTCTCGCGTCTCGCAGACGTAGATTATCTTTCTAGGGTTAATAAGTAAATGTTTTTAAATTTTCAAAATTCTCCTTGAACATCATATTTTTATTTTATTTAATTGTTCATTCCAGAAAAGCTGTTCGAGAGCAATTTTTAACATAAAAAATTTTATAACACTAATTTTTCAAGATATTGTGAACTAATTTTTTTTTGTATTTTTTTTTGTTGATGCAAATGTATATACTGGGAAAAAATCGAATTGGGAGAATTTAAGAAGTAATTTTTTTAAAGAATTATTATATTAAAAAACTTAAATGTTCCACGTCAACTTAATTAGGGTTCTTCAAATCCTCCTGACTTCCAACTTTTCCTACACATTCCTAGAATTTATTATAAAGAAAGGTAGAGATTGCCAAAGAATTTTCACTTCTTTCACGTGCACTGAGTTACATGCGGCCATTTTTATTATAATTTTCATACATAACTATGTAAAGCCTAAATATATAATAGTAGATGAAAATGCTTGACTGCAAATGAAAGTTGAGACTTATTTTTATTATATGTACTAGGTACTTTATACAAGGGACACACATTTGTTAACCAAATTAGTTTTTAAATTGATATAAAAAAATTATTATTTATACATATGTATGAATTTCACTCAGTCAGTCTTATTATTGCTATATACAATAGTATTATAATGATTTGCTTAGCGCATGCACAAACATGTACCTTCGAGTAATGTTTTTATAATTACTATTCCCAATATAATAGACGTGTCTTATACTTACATATAACTCCTTAAATATGATGCTTAGCGAAGTAATTTTTTTTATTATACATATTATATTTAATTAAAATAACTCAGCTATTGCATGTAGAATATTAAGAATATTATCCTTTTTCTACTAAAAATAGTTTGATAGCATATCGTTTTAAACACGGTTTAAAATCAAACTGGACTACCTCTGGTTTTCAATTATTAAATGTTACGCTTGAATAAAAACAAATACATGGTTTGTTTCCAACTTTTGGAGGCAATTAGAAAATTAATATTATATTACGAATTTCAAATTTTCTAAATAACTATAATTGAACCTGCAATACATTATAAAAATTTGAAAAAATTTTTGCATTTCTTTTTCTTATTTTATGCTTAAAGGTGATTTACGTTCTAAGCTAAGCAAATTTACTAGTATTATAAATTTTATATACTCTAAGTAATGAAATGAACTGAAGCTCGAAGGAATCTCATTAATTAAACTAAATACAATTTTTCTTTTGCAGAGAAAAACTGAAGCCACAGAGAAACTAATGTTGGAACAATTTTTATGTTTGTTCAGTTATATAATTTTATAGTTATGTCTTCAATGTTAACGTATTATTTTCAATAAAGCAGTTTTAAATAAATCTACTCTTTTATATATTATCCCTTATTTTAATTGGCTGACATTTTCTTTACTGTATGTGGATAGTAATATGTACTTGATGTATGTCATATGTAAGATAACAGTAATATTAGCGAGACCCTATAAGAAAACATTTAGCACAGCTGTAAAAATATATTATATAAATTTTTTCCTCTTTTATTTTTTCTTTCTTTTTGGTTTTGTTTTTTAGTTTTTCAAGTGATCAAAGCTCTTCTTATCATACTTTATCTTTAAGTTATTCCTTTTCTAGTATTTTCATTATCTTTCTGGAATTGTCTGTGAAATTAATAAAAAATACATTTGTTGTGTTGCTCCTATCATCTACGATTCTATTCTTTTATTTTTAGGACCAGGTTCCGTTTACCGCTCTCTTTTTGTTTTTAAAGGTGCAGATGAAATCATAAGAAGTTTGATGTTTGGAATCCTACCGCTAACTCACTTTGGAGTCAATTTTCAGTCATTACAACAAGAAGTTATTTAATTTTAACAAAACCTTTCCTGATTTACGACCCATTAGGGAGTTTCTTTGTCGAAGATCCTTCGCGTATCAGTAATTATCTGTAGGGCTCTTTCTGAATAGCGCTTAAGAAACTACTTATAACGCTTCAGGTATGTTATATTATGTTTTTGAAGTGAAACTTCTTTGGGCGCGTTGAGAGTAAAATTTCAAGACCGTGTGACATCATGGCCTTGACAGATTGTATGACGCGAGAAAGACGGAAGATCTACACTTGGGGAGAAAGAATAAGATAGAGCTATGTCGTATACCTAACACATAGAGGTGACTGATTTTCGTCTCCGTTTTGTGCGGTCTTTCGTCGTTTCTCCACAGCACCAGCCAGCAACGCATAGAAGTTCGGGCGCGCAATGTTATTCTTATGGGTTCATACGTTGTGTTGTGGTGTACCGAATATGCGTCATATGTTTCATGCTACCGGTAGATCGAATTCTAGGAATGACCGGGCAACAAAAATACAATATATTTCGAAGAATTATTTAACCCATTTGCTGCCGAGAGCATATTCAGTTATTGCCAACGACGAGTATACTCGTGATTCTCCGAGAGCATATTCAGCTATTGTCAACTACGAGTTATCTCGTAGCGAATGGGTTAAGGAACAATTTTTTCGCTTCAACAAAATTTGTGAAAACTGATTAAATACATGAGATGAGATATTCGAAAAGAAATTTTGTATTTTTATTTGGAAATATTTTATTAAATATACATTTTTGAGTTGGACCAATTGTTTATTCTGAGGAACCAATTAGGAATTAGGATTAGAAAAACGATGATTCCGTGCAAACTTTTTACGTAAATGTTTTTAAATTTTCAAAATTCTCATTGAACACCATATTTTTATTTTATTTAATTGCTCATTCTGCAAAAAGCTGTTCGGGAGCAACTTGAAACATAAACAATTTTATAACACTGTAAATTTTCGAAATATTGCGGACTAATATTTTTGTTTTTTTGTTCGCAAATACATATATATAATAATATATAAAATTTTTAATAGGAAGAATTTTGAATTCTGGTGGAGAATTTAAGAAGAAATTGTTTTAGAAAATTATTAAAAAAGTAAATGTTTCGCGTCAACTTAATTACGGCTTCTCAAATCCTCGTGGTTTCTGAATCCCGAGTTTTTCCGCTTATTCGTAGAATTTATTATAGAGATCGCCCTTTTTTACCATTAGTTTGCATTTCTCAGTCTACAGCATAAGAAAAAAGGATTTTTTTGAACAATTTCTTGCTCAATGAAGGATGAAACAAATGTGTTTTGAGGATTTCTATAATATATATAATAATATTTCAATAAAAAAGATACACATATAAATTTTAAATTCTACGGTAGCTGGTACGACCTCTTTGAAAAATGTGTACCTAAATTGCATCGCAAAAATTAAGCGATGACGCTTAATAAATAGTATTCATGATACATAAGTATATGTATGTATACAATTTTTTTCATAATAATTATTTATACAGATATTTTGAACACCAACAATAAATAAAACAACAGGTAAACCTAAATATAAAATTGCAATTTAAACAACAAATTGTAAAAATTTTTCACGCATGAAAAGTGTCCTCATCATAACACAAAATATTGCCATTTCTTCATGACGAGTATATTCTTCAAAAAAAGCTAACTGGGTAAAATAAAGGGTGATATGTTCAAGCTAACAAAGGTTGATCGCAAATTGAGATGCAACAAAATAGTG
The DNA here is from genome assembly GCA_963920795.1 of Eutolmus rufibarbis. Taxonomy (NCBI): domain Eukaryota; kingdom Metazoa; phylum Arthropoda; class Insecta; order Diptera; family Asilidae; genus Eutolmus; species Eutolmus rufibarbis. The sequence goes on from OY987207.1 coordinate 26,933,916, forward strand.
GCGATTTTTTTAAATTCATAAGATGTCTTTTACTGCAAGCATTACGGAAATCATTGTGAATAAAATGTGGGGAACAAAAGAAATACGAAATATATGAGTATTTTCATACTAAAGAAAAAATTTAAATAATGAAAACATGCATACTATGATGCAGTGTGTCTACAGATAATAAGGGTATTAATTTTTTCATGTATTTTTGGTCAAATATCAAATTTGTAGTATGTATTGTTTACAGAGTGAGACCCTGTAGCAAAATATAATTAGGTGAAAGTGGTCATCAGTGGATCAGTGGTACACACTGAAACATTAATATAACAATGTTAACATTTAGATATTTTATAATAACAAATATACACATAATAGTGCGTGAGTTATACTCGTCTCGTATGTCAGTACTTCCCTGACTGCGCTGATGAATAGACGTTTTTGGAGGTTTTATGGAATTTTAGTATTCTGAAAAAAACAAAAAGTGAGTACAACTTTTCGCATAATTCCATAAGAGTTGAGCTAACATAATTGATCTTTGTTTATTTGTTTAAAGTGGTTATTACGCCATGTTATACCGATAAAATAGTGATCCTAGCTAAACTATATGATTAGAATATCACTTTGAATTCAAACAATTTTTTTTTAACATCCTTTATTAGATATGCTTAAGACAATCTTGTCGTAAGATAATTTAATACTATTGCTATAGTGTACTTAATTGTCACAATTCAGTAAGGCGAGTGTGGGTTTACACTTTTCCCATCGTTTATGTCTTAAGTTTGTCGACTGAAATATGTCCGATTTGTAGAGAATCTGCGATATGTCGTCTTTTCATGGCGTAGATTTTCATTGACCACAGATCGACCAATATATATTTGATGTTAAGAATCAATTTAAAATCAGGTTTTGCATAAGTGCTTTTCATCATCCCTCCAAAATGTTCGCCTATTTTGCTTTAAAACAATTCTGATTCGATGGTGATCACTTGCATCAGTTTTTCATCACGATTCTAAAGTGAAGAAAAACTGATTCCAATTTCTATTTGGGCATACTGGCGGAAATATCTTTGTTGTCATATCATTTGAATTTGAGGAGTGTCTATTCCACCTTAAGCAAACTTTACAAAAATCGAGAAAAATTTACAGTAGTCACTATTTGTACGTGCATGTATTTATTTTTTTTTCAATAACATATTTTATGAAAGGGATACTTGGATATTTATTTTTACAACGTTTTTCAGTATTTTTTTGTAACAAACAAAATAATAAACAATCAAATATGGATATCTAATATCCTGGAAATATCATCCTTTCAATATTTACACCAATTACGTTTAAGATAAGTATTAATAAAAGATAAATTTAATAACAATTGACACACACAACAACGTTCAGAAACCAAACCTTCTTCTTCCGTATAAACTCGTTTTAAATCTCTCATAGAAGGCAACAATAATTGTTAGTAATTACTCAAAATAATAGTTATTCAATAATTATTTAAAACCAATAGAAATTTTAAACGAATGAACGAAGAAGATAGCTCTCCTTGTTTAAACTTTACTGACTAAGTCATACCAATATGACAAAGAGCACATATTGATGAAAAATATTAAACGCAGTTCAATTGCAAGAGTCAATACAAGCAATGGCACCTTTTTATTGGGACCTTAAGAATATGGCTAAATATTAGCCTTAACTAGGCACCTTTGATCAAAAGCAAAGACAATTTTATGCAGAATTTTAGATTGGTAGTGGGATTAGTAAAACAAATTTTGAATGATGATGATGATAAGGTGGATGTGGAAATAGTCCCTTTTGAAGAGACACTCCTGATTTGTGACCAATATAAATACCAATATCGTTGTGCGTGAAGATAACCAATAAGATGCCGTGAGACATTATGAGAAATTATTTAATCCTGATTTTGTAGGTATAATAACATTTTTACTGTAAAAATGCAGTAGTTATATAGGTATTATAAGTTTCCCAAAATTTGAAAAGTGTACAGAAGTTTACGGTATAGAAATACAATCAAAGACATGCTCCTTTTTTCCCCATCAGCGCCACTTTTCAAGTCAAACGCATCACTCAGTAGAAAATTATGATACGCCGACAGTGCATGTGTGAAATTGCGAGTCCCATACAATTATTTTTTGAAATGAAGCGAATTACAAACTAAATCTTCGAAACAGCATTGAAACATGCACAATGAGCGCTCGATGAAACAATTCTTCGTAAAAAATATATACCTTTAATTCATTAAATAATAATTCAATTATAATTTCCACCGTCTTCATTTCCATATTACCAAATGTTACCTACGAATGCACGTCACAAAAGTTCGTTAAGAAAACGTCGAACATACCTTGTATTTCTATACCGGTGCAGAAACCCAGGTAAAACCTGGGTTAGCAAATCTGTTTACTAGTAGTTCATTAAAGGCAGCTATTATCTTTTTTTTATTCTTAAATCACTCGTTTTACTTGCTTTGTTATTTTCGTTATTTTTTATTTATCCTGCATCAATTTAATCTTGTGCCATTAAAATTATTAAGAAAAATTAAATTGTTTAACCTATAATTTTTTCCATATTAACATAATATATTTTTGATTTAATAAAGTAATATCAATTTCCAGTCATTTTTAAGTGTTTATCTGTGAACAATTCTTACAAATGAGTCATTGATTTGTAGATTTTAAATTAAATAATTGCATGACGCTTCGTATAAATACGTAATAAATAGATGTGTATAAATACGTAATATCAAACAGAGTCCTACGTAAAAATGTCGAAACGATCATGCAATAGTTCGGTTACCTAGAACATTTCACTGCGTTCCTACACAAAAAAGCTCCTCGTTACATTTCGTATAAAATTAAGCCGCAAATAGAACGCGCGAAGGAAGAGCTTTTCGCTTAGAAAACATCTTATATCTAAATGATGAGGCATAAGAATATTGCCGTCAGTCGAAAAATTCGCCTTGGTCAGAGGAGTGAAATAAATTTTGTTTTATTTACGCATTAAAACTGTGTCGTTGCAAACAAAGAAACGCAAAGTACTTGCATTTTAGTTCAATGTTGAGTGCGTGTTTTACATAAGTACGCGAGGTTTTTAATCATTATTTATTCAAATAAATCTAAAGACTTTGTTTTAAAAGTGAACTTAACAAAGATCTGTGAACAATTGCCGCAATTTGTTTATTGATTCAAATAGTAAATATTATATACACATTTATCAATGATGGAAAGTGGTAAGCTAATTTTTATAAGATAGCGATTGTGTAAATCAATTGCATTAAAACTATCCCAGCTAATTCCCTAAAATGTTCTGACAATTTTGTAATAATTATTCCTTGGTAAAATCTTAAATGTGTGTACATAAATTAATGAGAGTTCGGCTAAAAATAGTATTGCATTTAAAGAGAGTTTGATCGCTTTTTAGGAATGTATGTGCTGAAAACTATTAGCACACCAATCCCAATGTATACCTACTACTAATGAACTCAGTGTCATAGCGAGGGTAAAGGGCGCTCAGGACCAGGTTCGAATTTTGCGCCCCCAAAAAATTGCCGTACGTATTTTGTAAGACGGAAAAAACAAAAATTTTAAAATCTAATTTAAATCATTTGTTATGTTACAAATTTATTTTCCTGCCTTTATCTGAAGCCACTTTGTTTAATCACATTGTCTAAATCAAGTTTTTTTGCAAAGTCATACTCAAACGATATTATACTATAGCGAAACTGCTTAAACGTTTCGGACCAATCTGCGATCGTGAATAATTTGTTATTAATTTTAATTTTAATTCATCAGAATAGCAATGTAACACTCGACGGTTTTTACGATGTGCGCTCACTTAAGTCCTTATGTATTCTTGCAAGAACATCGCATCTTTTAAAGATTTTTAAGAAAGCAGGAAAAAACCCGCCATTTTATAACGAAAATTTCGATAAATTTTGAATTTGAACCCCCAAAACTCTTACATTTGGAAACGGATCCTAACAAGTGAGGTATCGTTGGAAAGGTACTCTTATCCTCCCCACTACGATGTCCAACATTTGTCCGTCTGTCACAGCTATTTCAGCAACTACTAATGCTATCGACTTGAAAAATGGAATAGTTTTAAATAATGTTTACCCATATTTATTGCAAATGGCAGAATTTAAAAAATATTTTTATTTTCATTTCAAAAGAGGCCGCAATGAGGGTCGAAATTTTAAAGTGGGATTTCAGGTCATATGATGTTCCATATAAAAGGGCTGAATTTAACTAAATAACTTTTTATACGTTTTCTTCAAAGGAACGGAATCCTCGGCGCGCGAGTCCAACTCGCACTTGGCCGGTTTTTATATTGTTTTCCTGTCTGTGCCTTCCTAATCTTTCGGAATTCGGCACCAGATTTTTTTTTGTTTTTCGAAGATGACATTCTATCATAGGTTAAGAAACAAGTCTACCTAATAAAACTCAAAACTAAACAGAGCCCCTGGCAGCCGCCCCTGCGTCAGCCCCTAGCTACGACGCAGAAAGAACTCTCGCTCCAATAAAACTTTTATCGTTTTAAGTTTTAACATTACATGGTTAAAATGCGGCGAATAAGGAATAATTCTATTGAGCCTATGATACATTGCTCCTCCAACTGTTTTGTTTCTTTTAATAATGTTGTTAAATACAGTGGGTTTGGGTTTTCAGTTGAGTAAAAGTCGAGTCCAAAGTTGACAAAAGTTCAATTTTTGAACTGAGTTTCAAAAGGTACCTGTCAATGTACAAAAGAATAAGTAACTATTCGTGACAAATTTATAAAGAAAATTGTTTGCAGCTTTATACAATAATAAAGAGTTTCATTTGTTTACAATAAGTTGAGTTTCTTACAAAAGCTGTGCAGAAAATAAAGAACAAAAGTTAACATGTGGCGACAATTTTTGAGTGCGAAAATATAGCTTGAATTTGTACAAAGTTAACATACCCTTTGAACAGTTTCACAATTCTAGTTTTGTTGAACAAAACTCTTGCTAAACAATCGACGGATTGTTGCTCAATACTTTACACCTTTGAAGATTACAATTTGGAGCACGTTTGCCTTTCGCCATTCAATTTCGCTTTGTCGCTGTCACATGAAGTTATCAAATAGTGCTCATCGCCTGCCAACTTAGTTGAGTGAAAAATACATTTGCATACATTATTGCCAACTTTGACTCTATATAAAACAAAAGAAAAGTGTGAGGTAAAGATAGGGTCAAGGTTGGGTTAGGTCAGGTCAGCTGTCAATTGATCAATTCTCAACAAATAACGATTCTTTAATGATTGGTAACAAAAAATACAATACATATTATTATATTTTGAATCACAATACGGGTTTTTCGTGTAATATTGTCAAATTAAACTGCATGGAGTGTAAAAAAATTGTCATTCAAATTAAAAATTGTAATGAGCCAGACCAAGCTATGTAAATAACCAAGAGCGTAGCTACCGGCGTATCACTATGATACGGGACCTCCGAGCTAAGGATCCTCCAAGATTCGTAAGCAAACAATCGTAAAATGTTATCCACATATTGTTATATTATTATATTATAGTAAAATTAAAGAATAAATTTAAAATTATATTTGATTTAAAACTTCATAAGTTTACTTTACTAATATTGAAATAAATAATTGTTCATATATATAAGCCATATTACAATATTACAATATTACTATTCTTGTACATGAACGAACAACTTTGAATATCGTTGTGTACTATGTCAATTAGGCTAGATACTAAGATGTCTCCCCGCACGTGGTATTAATACATTAACCAGTGGCTCCGAATATAAAGACTATTTAGAATTTCATTACTTATTTCATTATAACCGATAATCTGAGATATTTCTCCGCACCGGGCCTGGGATAATTTTTATAGGCCGTGAACCGTCTTCTTTCTTTTACAAATTGTATAAATACCTTAAATTAAGGACATTTCCACCATTTTATTCCAAAAAATTGTTGATTTACAGAATGTTGAACTTAAATATCTCAGGAAATATAAGAGTAGTGGTCCGCCATTACAGGTGTATAAATATATAAAAATAATAAGAGGAGCATTTCAAAAAGTAGTAGTAATAATAACTTTTGCAAGATAATTCCAACAATATCGAGAGCAAATGAAATAAAATGATAGAAAATTTAAGCCCATATTTAAAAAATTAAATTCTAAAATTTTGGACATAAACTCTATGCCCCACCGGATATTCACTTTGCACGCCACCATTCACGCGTTAATCTAGCCTGCTTTTGCGCGATGTAAACAAATCAACGAAGTGAAAAATATGACGATTTTCTTAATTTGCTGAAATTAATTTAACCTCTTCAGGGACGAATTTTTTAAAGGTGGAAAAAGTGGTTTCACGTTTTTTTTGATTACTTATTTACTTATTTTTTACCGATAGCTACCCAGTAAGTAAGAAAAATTTTGAAAAAAAATTAGTATAAAAAAGAAAACTGAGTTCTAATATTTGACAGTAAAGTGCTATTAGTAAAAAAATAGAAAACCTATTATAATTTTGCAGATTATTTTTTCAAAATAAAGCAAATGTAATACATTGGATAGTTTATTTATCAGAGATTTAGGATGTTTTCCCAATAACTAAAAAGAAATCACGCCTTAATTAGAGGCATCTTTGAAATATTTTGAAAGCAGTTAATTTCCAGTAGAAGGAAATGCTATCCATGCTGCCATACTACAAATTGTTTGGTTTTATTGTTGAAATATAATCTAATGAGTAGTTCTTTAACAGATTTTAATTTGTTTTTCAGTTAAAATAATTTTAATTTCTAGAAAACTAAACGTACACATATGTGCCAATGTCCCTGAAGAGGTTAACTCCTTTTAATGAGATATCATTAAATATAACTACGCTGCATTTCCCTCACTGGACTTGCCTAAAAAAATGATTTCCTTCGCGTAACTTTCGTGTTGTTTAGACAATCCAACACAGAGCACTTAATTTCACAAATTATCATCTAATAAGTAAATTGCACTTGTAAATAGTCATCAATTGAGTAAATTAGGTTTTTACGCAGCGATTAGAACAAATTTAAGAAAAAAATATTAAAAAAAACTTAAAAAAGAATTTACAAAAAACAACAAACAATTGTTTTGCCATCCTTACCTATATCCTTGTCACAGATAATATACATATAGAGATGGACCGCTGAATCTCCTGTCTCAAGCGATGGCCAATTCGACAACCTAGTGTATATTTTTATCCGCAGATTTTCTGAATAAGAAATTGGTGAATGTGACAAAAATATTTGAGTTTAATTATTTGTTGAACCTAAGTTTATTTATTTATATATTTATTTAGTTATTTATTTATTGCCAACAGGTATACAATACCACCTGATATTACAATTATTGTAGAAAATAAAATAAATAATGATTAGGTAGCAATAATAAAAATATAAATTTAAAGCAAAAGAGCAAACAGAAAAGGTCGGAAATCACTACCTAAGGAGAGTAAAGCCAATTTTTTAGAGCAATTGGTGATATATTAAAATCTATGATGTGCGAATAAGCGTTCAAAAGTATAAACATGGCTGACATAGGCGCGTCTATACCATAATTCGAACGGTGGAAATCATTCTATAAGAACGTGTTGTGCCTCAAAGACCGCAGACGCAAAGCAATACTCACACTCTCAAGCTATTCAGGCCTAGATACTTCATCCGTGATAAGACGAAACAAAATATATTCTAGCCACGTCACGACTTTCCTTACAGAATATATGTTAATTAATTTGAGCCGGTCTACATAAGGAGGAAGAACAACACGGTCATTCCACGGACACGCCGCAAAAAAAAGCGAAGGAAGTGCCTTTGCAGATTCAACACGATTGATATGGTGATCGTAATACGCAGATTACACAGACGCATATTCCACAAAACAAAAGTAAAGGTATTTTAGGACATATGGGTCAGAAAAATCCTTAGCCCAACGACGGATATGGCCAAGCTTTTAATTTGAACGAATTATGACATTATTGATACGCGATTTGAAATCAAATTTGGAATCACGCATAACTCCAAGATCAGTTACGGATGTACTAGTAGAAAGTGGACTATTACCAAGAGAATAATTAGGAAAGAAGATAGTTGTTTTACGTGGATAACTGAGAACAACGCATATATCAATGTTTAGATGTATAGAATTCTTACAACACCAAAAGCAAAACCTGGTTAAGTCGCTTTGTAGCGCAGCTTGATCATCCTCGTTCCGTACAACTTTAAATATCGCCATCGTAAGCAATAACCTCGGAGTCAGTTATAATACTAAATACGTCGTTAAATAAAATAAAATTAAAAATAATGGACCAAGCTGACTGCCTTGCACGACTCCAGAAGTAGCAGAAATTTCACTAGAAAATGTAGAGCGATATAAAACTTTCAATTTCCTATCTTGTAGGTAAGATTTAATTCAGTTAATGAGATTAGGTGCAAAACTAAAGGCCTTCAATTTAATGTAAGTAAAAGAATTTTATGTGAAAGTTTATCGAAAACCTTACTGAAGTCAGTATAAACAGTATCAACCTAAAGACTACGTCCCATAGCACCAACCATAGTATGTATAAATTCAAGTAAAGCAGTTACTGTAGATTTATGCCAAAGCCATGCTGATTGCAAGTTAGAAGATTATTGACCTGGAAGCTGAGTATATCACAGATAATAGGTACAAGATGCTTTGGAATAGGGGCAAGCTTGGCGAGAGGACGGTAGTTCTAGACAATCTCTCTTTTGCCTTTCTTGAAAATTGGTATCACAAATGAGGATTTCCAAACAGTGGGGAAATACGCGTATTTTAAAAATAAATTAAATAAATAAGATAATGGTTCAAAAGAGACAAAACACACTTGTTCAAAATGACAGCCGATACATTATCAGGACTACAGGAATAGTCTTCCTCAAGTTTAGAAAGATATTGCAATACTGTACAGTCGTCAATATAAGGAACATTTATTATAGGACTAGAAAGATTGTCAAGGGGGGAAAAATAAGAAGAATCTATAGCAAAATCAGAATTATCGTAAGCATTACCAAAATGAGAAGCAAAAAAGTTATTAATAGCCTCAATATCACAGCTTAGGAACACCATTACAGAATAAAGCATTGGAAAATTCGCTAGATTTACATTTAGTATTAACAAAGAACCAAAAGTTCTTGGGATTAAACTTTAAATTCGACTGAATGGTAAACAAAAAATACCTATAACGGGTTTCAGCATATGACTTAAAACGCTTCCTCAGCTCTGAAAAAGAAGCAGTCTGTCTCGGACTTAATCGTGCAATATGTCTTCCATGCGGCATTTCCACGGTTACGTAAAGATCTTAAAATGTCGTCATACCACACCGGCGAATAAAGCGGCCTCAACTTTCGCCTAGTAGGAGGCACAAAACGTTTGAAACTGACCTTAAGAACATCATAAAACAATTTGACAACAACATCCAAGCCATCAGCGGATTTAAACAATGTCAGCCATTCTACAGAGGAAAAAAATAAGTTTAATTGATAAAAATTAGCTTTCGAAAACTGAAAAGGGTATGAAGAATTTTCTAAACTATTGTCAGGTGGCGAAATGTTCAAATCGAAAATTGCAACCAGAGATGGGTGATCCGGTACTTCATTTGATACAAGCACTTCGCATCTCGATTTAAACGTCGCAAGCGGATCAGATGTGAAAATTAAATCGATGAGACGATCTCTGCTGTTATAAATGCCATTCATCTGAACCAGGCCGATGCCAGCTAAGCCATCTTCAATAACAGATTCCTGAGAAGATAACACATTTGCGGAAACAAAGTGTATTAATTCATCATCAAAATTCCATTTGAGATGAGGTAGGTTAAAATCTCCTAAGATTACCACCTCATCAGGAGATTCACAAAGTTCATACAAATAATCAAGTGTCTGGGCATACTGTTGATAAGTTTTAAAAATATTTGCTTTAAATTCAATTAATGTAAATAAAAATCATTATTGATGCCGTAAATATGCTATTCAATTTTTATCCCTACCAGAATATCAATATTGTCAAAAATTTGTCATTGATAAATTTTAAGTAATGAAAATGATGTAGCATGTGTTATAATAAATGTAAACGATTTATTGTGTTTTAATTAAAGAATTTGGAAATAAAATCTTTTTATAGCAAACTTTTAAATCTATATATTATTTTATTCGTTCCCTTTTTATTGAATGAACTAAATTCGTTTATGAAAAAAGTTAATTTAAACGAATTGTCGTAGGAGTTGCTAAGTTTTTTGTATTTTAGGTAAATTCGGAAGCTAAACTTAAAGAATCCTAAGGGTAATGTGAGAATAGGCGAACTTCCGCATTGAATGAGTGCGCTAAGCGCGCATTTGATGCGAAACTGGGCATGCTTACGCAAGTTCGTAAGTCAATAAAGATATAACGTGTATATGTATTAGTATTGTCAAGTACAATCGAGGAGAAAGAAATGTCCTTAATTGTACTATTTAGTATACTATCTTTTATTCCAACTTCTCACTTTAAACAGAAAAACCGCATTCGTAGTGAAAACTTGAATGACGTTTCTCTTAACGAATTTGCGGACCCACACATTTGCACGATAGTGGCTTCATTACGTTTGTAGTGGTGCTTTCCGCGGATAAATAGATTAACGAAATGCACACTTCCCCGCAAAGCGTTACTTCTCCCTTCACCGGCAAATTCGTTCCGCCCCCGATGTAAACATGCCTAGTTTCGCATCGTCCTAACGAATATCAGTCAGATAAAGTAAACTAACAGGTCCATGTGCTACACAAAGACTATCCAGAACAAGATGTGACACTCATGACGTATTTCCTTATCTAAATTCGACTTTGGTACAGTTACTCAAACGAACTTGAAGATTTTGCAAGAAGCAGATAATAATAAGGAAGTCATGTACAAAAAAGAGATAAAAATTTGAGAGGAAATGAAACGAGAATTGAAACACTTCTACAGGGTGTCTCTTTATTTTTTGTAAATTTGCGACACCTTCATCACATTATAATATTTACCCAAATTTGTTAAAACAAACAAAATTTTAGGTAATTATGGATTTTAGATATCGAATGCATAAGCAAAGTTTGATCAAAATCGATTAAGAAACCGACGTATTTAAATGGTTCGTTATATCTTATATGTATAAGGATACGTATACATTTGGAGGGGTACTATTTGAAGTCTACGGCCTCTAAAATGAATTTTAGCATATTTATACCATTTTTCGAAACCAAATTTGCTTTTCCATATTGTATGTTGAATCATGACGTTTACGACGAATGAAATAGTTCCCTGTAACATGTTAATTTCACAGACCATTTAAGATTTCCAGCAATAAAAAATTAAGGAAAAACTTACATGCTAACATTAAAAAAAGAAACTACTAAATATATCTGCAATTGATTTCTTTGTGTACAGGGGGTCGATTGTGTAATACTAATTCGCCGGGATCTGAGGCAAGTTCACTACAAAGAGCCTTAGCTGACGCTATTATCCACATGAAGTCACTAGACGATATACGAATTTTGTTAGCTTCTGGGGCAAAGGTAAGAAGGGACTGAAATAATTGTTTGCTTGTTGCTCAATCACTACTAAATTTTTGGTCCAAAATTTTTGATATTTTATGTGAAGATAAGTACTACTATACATATTCCAGCTTAACATATACTTAGGCTACATTTTATTTAGATAAAATACAATATACAATAACACTTTTAGTCTTCAAAGGATTGTCATGAATATTTCCATATGCATTTGGGACGCTGATTACGAAACCGACTTCAAAATTAAAAAAAAATTAATGTGGTGGATCCAATATAGCGATCAGAATTTTTCAAATTTAACGAATTTAAATGAAAATTAGTACTAAAGGTATTTTGGGGCAACTGGTTTTGAATCTTTTATAAAAATGTGGATATTTAAAATGCCATATCTAATTAAGCGACCAATATTTCTCAAATCCATGGGATTTTAGTGATGGTTTGCGCAAAGATAACTTCAATGTCAAGCCAAGTCTCTCCAATGACAGAGTTTTTACTGCTTCTCTTTCATAGTCAAATGACTAAAATTGAATGTTTGGAAAAAAAATAAATTTTAGCCATTTGCATTATCGATGTAAGTAGTTGTTGAATTGAAAATGTGTTTCATTCCCAGTATTTTCCAATAATTTAGCAGGCATATGTAAAAGTTTAAATTTTAGTGTATGCCAATCATAGATTTTTTAATTAATTTTCATATTGTTTATTAAATGTTGTGAAAGTAATTAATCATTCTGATCAGCCCGGGCCTCTGGTCTAGGCCCCCGTACATATGCAAAATGTAAACATGGGTAGGTACCTAAGGACTATCCCAGACAAAAATTACCTCCTTTTTCCTCGAATTACTCATCCAGTTTTAGTACAATTTGTGTTTTTCGTTTATATTTTTGTCTATAAAAAGTAACGTTTAAAATAAATATGAATCTTTAATACATAATTTGTTAAAGGAGAAGATATCGTCAAAGCAATATCAATATCAATTATTTCCAAATATCCATGGAAAATACCTCAATAAAACTGTTGAAACTAGCAAGGATGTAGGAAAATCAAGCGGACAGTTTCTAAGTACAAGTAGGGTTTACCTATTGAGAGGCCGAAAAGATCAGGTAAAACTGGACCATTTTTTAACTGATCTTTTCTCTAATAAAGAAGTAGCCCGAAAAGTCAAGACGCAATATAATTGGAATCTTGCACTGAGATCAGGAAATAGCAACGAAAACGGGATCTTCCAAATCAACCGTCCAGCGGGTTAAGGAACAGTAAATTCAAGGATTTATGATACATCGTAAAGTGCTTGGATGATCTATTAAAGCCTTAGCAACCGCGCACTATGTAAAAGCAAGAATGCTCTGCTCTATGGTACGAAACATAGACAATCAACAACGGAGAAGTTATCAAAATGTTGCTCGTTTTCAATCAGCCAACCAACCTTTATTCTATGATTCTCTTAAATTAAAACCAACCTTACCCAAAGTTTTATAATTCCTACACTTAATATTAATTCACCATATTATTAAAAAATATTCAAAACATTTCATTATTCTCGAATGAAAGTGATTTGGTGTGCAATCGTACATTCAGCACCTAATATACGCCTGCAATTAATTTTAATTGGGCAAACTAACTTGTAGAATGATAATTGTATGAGCCTTCCTTTCTGTAAAGATAACTACATAATATGTATGTAAGTATAAAGAAAACTTATCAAAAATTATAGCATAGTTAAAAATTAGTGCACTTCAGAACGCATGTGTATGATTGTGACAGTGTTGTTTCTTTGTTAAAAATTATGTAAAATAAAAAAGATCGATTAAAAATACTAAATTCGAGCTTCAATTTATGTTGTCGCCCCGGGCCTCCGACAGGTTTAGCCCGCAACTAACTAGAATACTGCGGAAGGCCAACAACTCTGTTGCCTTCAACTTTATTTGTCAAACCCACCCTTACAATAACCTATCCTGTTATTTATTTTTATTAGTTTACTTTAATTAACCTAATTTTACCTTGAATTAAAATAAATTAAGACCTTCCTTTAAATTCATACATTTTTTTAGCCTTTTTAATGCAAGGCTTTTGTTATTGAATAGGGTTTTGACCTTCCTATATATTCTATAATATTTTATGCTTGTTTTCAGCTTTTGCGTAGTTAGGTTAACATTTTTAAACTTTTTTTATTTGCACATTTTTAGTAGCAAGAAAATCATTATATTACTACTCTTAAACATAATAAATTTTGTTTGTAGGGTGTTATTTATTATTTTGATTATTATTCATACATTAATACTAAAAACTATTTATATCTTTTCATCTTTCTAAAATTTATTGGTACAGTTAAGGGGGTCCATATCTTCGAAAATCTTAAAGTCATTGATTTTGAGTTAAAGTTATTTGCTAAAAGCACCGCCGAGTGGCTAGCTGACAAAATTGCACGTTTAGCCCTCGCTGCAACACCGATATAAGAATTTGTTTTACACTTCCCGGAATTTGTTTTTGAGAACATGACTCGTCCGTCAAGAAAGATAAGTCCAAAAAGTCGTCGGCGTTTCGATGCGGAGCACCAGGCCAGATCTCTTCAGTGTAGCTGAACAACATTTTGAAAGTCGGTGTTCATCGTACCTCCCAAATGGTTTGAGCTGATTGCTTTCAAATATTAACCAGTTATTTAAAATTAAAACATAAAATTGGTGGTACTGAATGAAAGCATATTTCATTTGTATATCTGTTTTTTTTTAATAGCCCAAAAATAAGCGTTTTTTAGCGAAAAAATGAATTATTACTTAAAAAATTCGCCATTTTGTAAAAAAATCAATTTTTTATAAACTCGTCCGTTCAGTACTATTTTGATTTGATTGATTGATTTATTTTGATTTCAGATGATCCAGACTTGAGTTACAGTGAACACGCCTTTTTTTTTGGGACCCTCGGTGGATTGACAATAAACCACTTGTTTATAACTATTTTATCATAAAAAAATTATTTAACCTTCGTGAACCATATAGTATTCAAATAGAAAAGTATTAATAACAAAATATATGCACATATAAACCTGTCTTTAAAAAAATCCTAAAAAAGCCTTTATTTTGTCCTCTCAAAGATATGGATCCGTTAATATATGTATACATAGGTACATATAGTACATATGTATTAGATTAGGGAGTGTATTTTTTTGTATTTGTTGGTCCCATAGGCCAGTGTTTTAGCTGTATGCTTAACATTAATCCTTCCAAAATTTCAGTCTTTGGGTCAAACCTGTGAACAATGTTTAGTTTCTCAGACAATTTACATCGGAAAAATTACCCTTTTAGTACATAAACTAGAATAACTCGTTTAAAAACAAATTCTCATAGTATCATTTTGTTGAGAATAAAATTTACTACCAATAAGGTCTGAGGGATTAAATTCAAAATTCCAGTAGTTTCATTCATAGACTACTAAACTAAAATCATAATCATCCTTTGGCTTTGCCATAGTGGAGTAAAAAATGTACTTAACACTGATAATATTAGCGTTTCAGCCGTGAGAATAGTCATCCGGAAGCATAACTTACACAGTCGGACAAAGGTAAAAAAAAGAAAAACTTTCGCATCGCGGCATGTTAAGCACGGTTAAATTTGATCAAACGATATAGAAATTTCACCTGTAAGGATTGGGAACGATCGTTTGGTCCGACGAATATGTATCATGTACTAGTATATACTACTACAGTCTTTGAATTTCTTTTATAATTAATGGAGAAAAAATAACAAACTTAGCAAGTTTACCTAAGCAAATCATTTTATTTCAATTTCAATATGCTATGCACAATGTACATCCTAAAATCCATGTTATTATTGCAAATTGTTGTGAATTGAACCTCAAAATAATCATGTGATTTATGTTATTTTGTTTGTTTAGTTCGAACGCAAATTCAAGAATTTGAATGTATCAACCTGGTTATTAGGCATGTTATTTTCACAATATTGTGAAGATGTTTAAGGAGAGTTTGAGTGTTTTTATTAAACACTAACTGACCCTTACCTGGTGTTGCCCGGGCACAACTTTCCTTATAATAAAGCAGAACGCTAATCAAAATATATCCTAATTAGGGCCAATTTTTCAATAGACTGATAACGACAGATAAAAAATCAACTTGGCTGTGAGAAGACATTATTTTTCACTCAATTTGTCAAAATTAACCGGTTAAAATTATCTGCCGGTTTAAGGAGCGGATAAGTTTATCCGACTGATAGCTTTTTTAAATCAAAGCCAAGTTGATTATTGGGACAATTTTATTCGACGAATAAATTTATCTGACGATTGAAAAATTGAACCTAAAAATATAAAAATAGTCCGGGAGCAAGGCTCATTTTTCTGTATTTCCTTCCTTTCAATGGCGTAGAAGACATGCTGACGGTTTGGCTGGCAGGACACCACGTTGTATTGTATTGTGAAAGTTGTAGCTATACTGGTGGGAAAATTTAAAAATTATATAACATCTAGTACGCTCTAGAAAGGGAGGGGATATAGAAAAATTAGCCTTATTTTTGATTTGCATGAAATTTGGTGGGTGGGTATGTTTGTTATATTATGAAATGAAATTCGTCTAAAGGATTTTGAAAAAAGAATTGTTTTTTCAAAATTTATTTAGTACTAAAAAGTTTCGGTAAGAACAGCAGTTTTTTTCGCCTCTCATTAAAACGATAAGTTGGTTAACCCAATGTACAACTGACCGTGTGAAAAGCATGCCGACCGTAAATCAACTCCTACATATTTGAATGTTTAACCTTGCGACATATTAATGATAATAGCAAATGACAATTTTATTTTAAACTTTTCATCTTTCTATAATAGTATAGATTCTATGCCAACTCGACTAGCTTTTGATCCAACCAATTTTGATTTGTTTTATGTTATTGGACCTTTCAAAGGAGCATCCATAATTTTTTTTAGATTTTGTTGCTTCCTGTTTTCAAGTTATGCATTTTTGAATTTTTGAATTTTTATGCAACGTTTATTACTTTCAAATGAAAAATAATACTGATTTAAAAAAGTTATATTTTTTTTACATTAAAACGAACTTTTAGAACAAATAACTCATTAAATTTTTCAAACTTATTTCACTGTTTTTTTTTTTCAAAATTAACAAAAGAATTTTTTTTTTTTCAAGTCACACCTACAATTTTTTTTTCTAATCTTGAAAAGTCTGATGTAAAACAAAATGTTTAAACCCAAATTGAAAAGGGGGACCAATATTATAATATTTTTTAAGTACGATTGTTTATTTGTTATAAAAAATATTTTGATTACGCTCGTTTAATATTTTTCTAGAAATGCTCAAAAAATCTTTGACGTGTAATAAAATGCTTAAGTTTAAGAGAACCAAGTCAAAGAGAACCAATATTTTATATTTTTTAAGTACTTTGGCTCGTGCGGAACTTCACATTCTGCAACTTTCTCAACTTGTTGCACAGTGTTGTACAATGTTTTTCATTGTGTGAATACCCATCAAAATAAGTTTCAAAAATAGAATGAATAATTTTTTCTGAAAGTTCGTTTTAAGACAAAAAAAGATCTACTTGTTTAAATCGATATTATATTTTATTTATGTAGAAGTTATACGCGTTTGATGAAACACTTTCAATATGTATATCTTGAAAACAAGCAGAATAAAAATCTAAAAAAAACTTATGGATGTTCTTTTTGATAGGTGCAATATAAGATAAACAAAACACTCAAATACTCCTTAACCATCTTGGAACTATACTTAACAGATTCTAAAATAAATAGCTGCACACGAAAACTTTGACTGATTTCTCACTATTCTGTCTATGTATCTCGAAGTTAATATTTTAAGATTTGTTATTTGTTAACTTAATTAATTTGATTAGTTGCTTTTAATTTTTCGTATTATTGTTTAAAAACAACCTTTCTTTTAGGTGAACGAATCCGTTGTTCAAGGTTTAAAACCGCTTCACTATGCAGTTTGGCAAAGATACACAGCGGCAGTAAATTTACTTTTAGTGCGGGGAGCAGACATAAATGCTGCGGATGACTGTGGTTACAGTGCGCTTCATCTTGCCGCAGAGCATGGGTATGTTTTTCTTACATATGCAAATGATTCCTAAGTAAAAATCGATCCATTAATAGGTACTTAGAGTTAGCTGAATTACTTTTAAAACTGGGTGCAAAAGTGGACTATGTAGAGCCTTCCAACGAACGGTATCCGAGAACTACACTTTGTGATGAACCTTTAAGATTGGCTTTGCGAAATAAGCATTATGTATTATTTGATTGACCGCTTAAAAGTTACCAAATAAACTTGATAATTTCCAGGAGCTCGCTAGACTATTATTGGAACATGGTGCTGACCCAAACAAACGATATTTTTTAGGCTCTGAAATAAATCTGGTGGATGATGCAGATGCTTTAAGTTTATTATTAACATTTGGGGCCAATCCAGAAACTCGAGACCGAACAGGAATGACGCCTTTAATGAGAGCGGTTAGGCAACAAGATGTAAGTTAAAAACAGTACGAGAATACGCTAATTTGTAAATTTCGATAACATTAGAATTTAATGATATCAAAACTACTCTTTACTCATTTTAATAAAAATCTCTTTAATTTGAGAGTTTTAGATCACTATATTAAATTCAGTATCGTGATTTCCCAAATTTGGATCCAAGGAAAAAGCTATTTGCAGTTAGGGCCCTCATTCACGCTCGCATGTGCCTAATCTCGAATGCGGAGATGTATGTCTTGAAAACCAACCAACTACGACACAACCAAAATCGCTCCATTCCGTTCCCTTTACTTGCCTGCCACATCTCTCTCCCTCGGGTTTTGGTTATATGTAGATAATAGTTTATCTATATTTTGAAAAGATTATTTTAAAATTTGATTCAATCTGAAATTATTTTTTTATTGAAGTGATCTCAATAAATTAAACCTAGACTGAGTTCTTTATTAATCCTTAATGTTTTTTTAAATTTTATTTTAAGCCTCCACATGGTCAATCTGGCTAACTTTTTACATGAGTGTATTTTAACCACGATTCATCCTTTCAGCAACCATTTATACTGTAATAAGTACCAGCACTGCACTGCATCTGTCCCATCGGCTGTTAGAACACAATTTCACTGATTCTAAAATAAACCACTTGTAAATATGTGTGCGGTAAGGAACAGATATGTATGTATTATAAGCAAAGTTGAATAGTTGCTGAATCGACAGCACAACTACAGGCTGGGATTTGTACTTTACATGTGATCAGCCAATTCACAAAATTGGTTGGTTTGCACCACTGATATATAATGCAATCCACTCCATAACACTTTATTCTTTATATTCAATTGATTTATTCTGAAAAAAACCAAAATTAGACGAAAGTAATAGCACAAAAATTAAATTAAAATCAGCTGTTACAATAGGTTAAGGATGACCGACAGATGGTTACGGCAATTTGTGCCGCATCTTTTAGATTATGTTGGCATATACCTGAAATATGATGGTTAGACAAAGGTAGCAACAATAATTTTTATATCTTATCTCTGTTGTACTTAGATCCCCAGTTAATTAGTGTCAAAGACATTTTTATGAAAAAACTAAAAAATTGAGCGAGATATAACAGAAATCGGTTCGTAACAATTTAATTATTTGTTATTTAACCCATTCGCTGCCAAGCACGAGTATACTCGTCGTTGGCAATAGCTGAATATTTAGCTGAATATGCTCCCGGCAGCGAATGGGTTAAATGTGTTTAAACACAATTGTGCGGAATTTTAGGCTAGGCTAAAGGTTTTTCAGACGTGGGTTTGCAGTCCAGGTCCTATATGTCAGTGATTGACTCGTAGTGGTTAGCCTTCGCATTGGAGACGAGGTAGAACCAACCACGCGTCAATCAACCAATTTGTTGAATTGACAGAATCACTTGTAAAGTACAAATCCTTGTCTGTACTAACCGGTTTTCAAATTATCTTCCGGCAAATGTTTAATTGGGAAGAGTTTTTTCCTGTTTTTGAGCGGATATACTGCTCAATTCTGTTTATAAATTTAGTCTAGAATTACCGTACACATTTTTACAGGTGTTTTATTTTATAATTAGTGCAATGATGTTTTGACAAGAGGTGGGACAACTGCAGCGCTAATACTTAACCCATTCGCTGCCGGGAACATATTCAGCTAAATATTCAGCTATTGCCAACGACGAGTATACTCGTGCTTGGCAGCGAATGGGTTAATCGACTAGGGATGTTGCTGAATGGATAACTATAGATAAATTCAAAAATACATCAAAACCGCATCAATGCACAGTTCAGCGTAGTAGTATCTGAAGGTGCTATGCATCAAAGCGTTTTTTATGCATTTTCGAATCTACCCTATTCCTCTTGGTTAAAACGCACACATGTAAAAATTTAACCATGTTGACGTAAACACGAACGAGAGAGATGTGTGTGAAAATATTTGGGCCAATAGTGAATCTATTAGGCATTAGTAACGAAACATATCAATATATGTATGTATTGTCCATTAATTCTAAATATAGTTTGTGTTTGCTTTTACAGAGTATGGAGCAAGTGCTAATTTTGCTAAACCATGGAGCTGATGTTAATGCCATTACTGATTCCCGAAACGATTACCGGACTGTGCTTCATTATGCTGTGATAGCTGGTAAAACTTAAGAGTATATTCTTTTCATTTTTAGAATATAAGACGTCTTGTATCTGTTGTGAATACAAACTATGGCTTCTAATTTATTTATATGAGTCTCAATCAATTCAAACAGGAAATGACGCTGTGGTTAATTTATTATTGAAACAAGGAGCTATTGTGGATGTAAGAACTCCAGCGCTAGAAGTAGACAAGCCAAGCCCGCTACATCTAGCTGTTCTGAGAGGAGATCCAAATTTAGTAAAACTATTGTTAGAAAATGGTGCTAATGTGAACAGATGTACTCCACTCATTGGATCTCCTTTGCATGTTGCATGTGCTGACAATATTTTACATAGACAAGAAATTATCAAGGTGAGTTTTTTGCAACAAATTAATAAAACATTACATATAACCTTTTGTTGTAGATACTACTATCATATGGTGCAGATCCCAACATCCGAATTCTTAGACAACCTTCCATAAACGCTACATTGCGGTCTCCTTTAGCAGAGTTATTAGCTAGTAACCAAACAGTTTCCATAAATGATCTTCATTTATTAATAAAATATGGCGCTAAAGTAGTTATAAAAACTCAATTGAAGGATCCTGATGGCATTCTCAATTATTTAGGAAACATTCACACAAACACTCCTACATTCAACTTACTTTTAGAATCTGCTGAAAAGTTTAGCATATCGATGATTCGAAGAAACACAACAATATCAAACGATCAAAAGGAAATTCTTCTGCAATGTGCGTCAAATCCACTTTCATTAAAAAAACAATCGAGAATTTTTTTGAGAAGCTTTTTTGGTAAATATCTTTTTGAAAGTGTATCTGTTTTACCACTTCCTCATGTTCTAAAAGAATTTCTAATATTCGAGCACACTTGAGAAAGTACTTTTTATTGTATTATGAAAGTAACAAGAGCCGCCCAGTCCGTTTGCATTTGGACTTGTATAGTTTATATGTATATGTATGATTGCTAAACTACATGTATAAATTTTTTATCTAAACGCGGGAACTTTGAAAATGTGATGATGTCATAAATTGAATAAAAACTACATACAGCCAAACATGTATTTTTTTAATTTAGTAGTTTATTTTATGCACCATTTTAAAATTTAACAAATTTAACAGTAGATTCGGAAACGGTGGGGCTGAAAGCACTTTTATACCCATTTGTATATTTAGTACATCGAAGTCCGTTATAGCTGTAAAAGTTTATTCGCTATTATGGATCCACTAACTTGTATTTCCCACTAACGTATAGTAAAGGATCACTCGATACAGTTCTCATCCAAGGACAGTTCAGAGGGGAGCATAGCTCTGTCTATTTCTTTCGCATTAGACGAAATAAGCGTCTTCAAAAGACGGCATATTTAAATTAAATTTACTTTTAATTACACATATCCTGTACGCTTAAATCAAGTTGCTCTAAACATAGCATCAACATTTCGCAATGAAAAGTTTTTCCACTAACACCATCTTTATTTAAAAATTCTCTACGAATCGGTGAAATGTTCACTTTTAGAAATACGTTTTACTAAGCTAAGCAACAGATTTAAGAAGGCAAAAGTAGTAATTAGACCTTTTTTGGGTTTTTAAGATAATCTTAATTTAATTTTAGTCACAGTAAAAGCACACAATTGCAAATAAATCCGAATTAAAGGCGTTCAATACAATCAACGGTTCTCCGTCGAAAATGGGTTTTAAACTTTATAAAAATAAAACACATTAAATGATTTTTGTAGAAGGTTAACGAACAATTCACTACTTTATTTTCCGTTTTGCTCTATTTTAAAGCATTTGATTGCGCTGCAAAAGATCAAAGTGTGAAATTGAAAAAAAATATAAATACATAGTTTCATTTCGACAATTTCTTTGATTTTTCATCGTGATACATTCGTTTTATTTTTTTTTTTTTTAATATTATTCAATATAAATGCGAAAGTCTGTCTGCCTTCCTTTTCGACTTTCACGCGTAAACTGCGTAACCGTTTTTGATGAAATTTGGGACGGAGATAGTTTGACACCCGGAGACGAAGAAAGGCTATTTTTTTTTCCAAATAAATATATACCCCTAAAGAGTTGAAATGGGGAATGAAAGTTTGTATAGGAAATGTTAAGCCGCTGAACCGATTTCGATGAAATTTGGTACGGAGATAGTTTAACATCCGGGGACGAACATAGGCTACATTTTTCCAAAAATCTACCCCCAGGGGGTTAAATGGGGGATGAAAGTTTGTATAGGAAATAATAAGACGCTGAACCGATTTTGATGAAATTTGCTAGGAAGACAGTTTGACTCTGGCAAACGGACATAGGCTACTTTTTTTTTCAAAAATCTACCTATGTATATATGTACCAAAGGAGATTCCCTAATTGATATGTACCTCAAAGATGGGTATTTTTACGGACTTTTCAGAGGTTAAGAGAAATCGGAAGTGTAACTTCAAATAGCAGGGAATCGCGATCTTGAATATTGGAAAATTCTGCCGACATCGAACAGCAAATAATCAGTATCAATGTTTGGGCCAGTATCATCGGCTATTATTTAATAGGACCATTCATTTTGCCGCAAGTGCTTAACAGCCAAATTTATGCGAACTTTTTGGAGAATGCACTGCCACATCTATTTGAAGCCATCTCTCTGGATAATTTAAGGGCAATGTTTCACCAACCCAATGGAACCTTAGCCACTGACATATAGAAATGGACCATTCAATTCGCTGTCTCAAATGATGCACTCTTTTGACAGTTCTCACATAAGGAGAATTCAGATATACAAAGGATATATCTGTCTATTTCTTTCGCATTAGGCGAGATAGGTGCCTTTTAAAGGCGAAAAATTTAAAAGTTGTACTTATTTGTAATTGTATACTGCACGTTTAAATCGAATGCCCATAATATAATGTAATTGTATACTGCACGTTTAAATCGAATAAGTAGCATCAAATCTCAAATAATTTCGAAGTGAGAAGTTTCTGGAATAACACATTTTTCATTGAAAGATTCTCAACAAAACTTAACACGCTCACTTCTGAAAATGCGATTTACATCGCTAAACAACTGTTTTAAGAACTCAAAAGTCATAATTACAGCACTTTTGTGCCTTTTGTAAAATCCCCACTTAATTTTACAGTAAAAAGATATATTGCAATTAAATCTGAATTATTTCGTCGCATTACACCGAGTGGGTTTCTTGTGCTTTTTGTACCATTTTCGTCGGTAAATCAGGTATTAAATAAGAAGATTTTGCAAAATGGAATTCGAAAAACTAATTCTCATAATTTAATAACAAAATATCTGCCGAAAACTTAGAAATTGTGTAAAATTCAATTGTATCTCAAAGTGGGGTAATTTCCTGTTTGCATTCCTTTTAAGAGACTTAAGATACAAAACGAATTATTTAGTAATTTTCGGTGCAATTAAAAGTCATTAAAACTGCGTAATACTCCAAAAATGCATTTGACAGTAATTCAAACCTACAGCTGAATGCTGAAAATCCGTTAATGGTGTGAGTAAGAGGGAACGAAAAGTGCACCATTTTGATATATGCATTTTGTATGGGACAAGCATTCATTTTTGAAGAATTACTCAGTTTTAATTACATAAACCCATCAAGTTATTACACCGAAAATTATTAAATAATTAGTTTTGTATCTTAAGTCCTTTAAAACGAATGTAAACATGAAATTACCCAACTTTGAGATACAATTTAATTTCACACTATTTCTAAGTTTTCGGCAGAAATTTTGTTATTAAATTCTGGGAATTATTCTATTATTCCCACATTGCAAATTTTTATTATTTTATGCCTGATTTATCGATGAAAATGGGTCAAAAACCACATAAAACCTAGATTGCGTAATGCGGCGAATTAATTCGGATTTAATTGCATTTATGAACTTTTATTGTAACTAAAATTAAGTGGGAATTATAACAAGAGCACAGAAGAGCTCTAATTATGACTTTTGAGATTTTAAAAGTTTTGTTTAGCGACCATATTTCCAGAAGTGAGCATTTCGACGTTTTGCTGAACATTTTTCAATGAAAAATGTGTTATCCCAGAAACTTCTCACTGTGAAATTATTTGAGATTTGATTCTGCGTTTAGGCGTATTAGATTTAAGCGTGCAGTATACAAGTAAAAATAAATACAACTTTTAAATTTGCCGCCTTTTCAAAGCGCCTATCTCGCCTAATACGAAATAAATAGACAGATATAGCCTTTGTATATGTGAACTCTCCTTAGGTGAGAACTGTCAAAATGGTGCACCATTTGAGACAGCAAATTAAGTGGTCCATTTCTATACGTCAGTGGTCCAAGCACAAAATTCTCGAGGTACAAGTGACAGTTCGTCTGGAGCACGGTATAGAGAATACAAGGTATGCTTGATCGGCACGAGGGTCGGCCATCTTGCGCGTAATTTTGGACATTCATTCGTTCATTCATATTTGACAGCGCCGGAGGTGAATTCTGAGTGACAATATTTTTGTGTTTTTTGATATTTGCGAAGGAAAGTTAATAGTTTTACGCTTTAAAATGGTTAATTGTGCCGTTGTTAATTGTAAAAACTATACCGGGAGAATCAATTGTGTGAAACGAGTGAGATTTTTATTCCCGCTGCGAGTAGTCCTGTCAGGGAAAGAAAGAAGGATGAACCATTTCACCAGTTCACCAGTTCATTTCTTATCCAAGATGACGTCACGAGCTGTCAAATTGCCGATCGAGCATACCTTGTATTCTCTATACCGTGGTCTGGAGGATATATAAATTTACGAAATTGAAGGTGGAGAATACGTGGATTGCGATATCCTCGTAAACTTAATTAATTCTGTGACAAATGAGAAGTTTTCAAAATTCCTTGACCTACTGTCAAAATTCCTTGAAGGAATATGTGCTTATTTAGCTTGAGCTGTTTTCTTGGCAGCAGCATATCTGATCCGGATCAGATTGTGAAAAAATACAGCTACAAATAAAATAGTAATTTGTATACCATGGAAAATTAGAATTTACGAATCATTCTGGACTGCTGATCCCGTACAAACTTCAAAAATGAGATCAAATTTTGGCCGAAATTTAACTCTCATTCCTATTTAGATCCCGCAGGCAGACAACTTATTAACAATTCATTCTAATATTCGAATCAATATGGGCCAACCCCGATAAATGCAATTCACTGTATGGCACTTTATTCTTCATATTAAATTGATATGTTTTGAAAAAAACCGAAATTAGACAAAAGTAACAACACAAAAACCAAATTAAAATCAGCTGTTACAATAGGTTAACGACTACCAACATATACGTGAAATATGAGGGTTTGACAAAGGTAGCAACAATAATTTTGATATCTATCACTGTTGTACTTACAATTAGATCCTTAGTTGATTAATGTCAGGGATATTTTTATGAGAAAACTAAAACTGGCTAGGGCATCCCACTCACTTTGGCATACGCTCATTGACGTTTAATATAATGGACCGCTCACGTACACGATTTCCTATATAAGCAGACGGCCGGATTTTTGTTCCCTCTCTTTCAGGCTGTGGCACTGTCAAATCGTGAAATGACGTAAAATTAACGGTCTATGCTGTCAGATATTTGTCAGCGGGCTGAATTGCCGTTAAAGATTTTCTCTGACAATTCTCTGGAGAACTGTCAAATGACTGCTAATTTGGTTAATGCAAGAACTTTAATTGAAATATCAGAGCGAAACAGCGTGATTATATGTTAATAGATCAATTTGTTTTATTCCAGGCATTTCAGAGAAACTACTGGAATTAATTCCAGAGTTAATTTTCGCCCAAGTCCTCATTCCGAGTGAAATTAAATCAAGACGAGCTTATAAAACTCCTTTTGTGTAATAAAATTCTTATGATTTTAACAAATTCATTTCACTTATCTTTGATTTCAATTACTTTTTTCGTTCAAAGTAGTTAAAATAATTCGATAGAAAAATCCAATCGAAATATTTTGTAGTTTTTGTAAAAAAGTAATTGAAATCAGAGGTAACTGAAATGAATTTGTTACAGCTTGAAGAACTTTATTAAGGAAATTCAATTCAAAAGGAGTGTTGTGAGGTTTTTTCGATTTTATTTCACTCGGAATGCAGAACATGGGTATTAGTTTATTTTATCTGAGTGATATTCGTTGGGATTCTTAAAATTTAGCTGTCTTATGCTAAAAAAACATATTAACCAAATTGATCAGAATTTTAAGAATCCCTTAAGCCTTCCAACCACGACAAGGTTTCACTCACTGGAAGGAACTGGACTGAAAAGGAAAAAAATATCAATATATACATATATAAAATAAAACATTTACCAAGTTAGGATGCTGCTTGTTCCGCCTGCTTCCATTGCGTTTGTCCTTTTAACGCCTTTTTCGACTCATATTAAGCAAAATTGTTTACCTTAAATGTTGTCAGTCGATATACAATAATGTTAAAGGAGGCTGGCTGTACAATCAAATTTGGGATAATTCCTTCAAGGGGATTTTTGATGGAACCTTCGATTTATCCATTGTATCAAATTTAAGTTGAACTTAAATGGAGTTCTCCCAACTATGTTGAGAGTCCAATGTAAGTTAAACATTCAATTTGATTTCAATTATTCCGAAAAATTATAGGATATAGCTTTTTATTTTGCACTAAATAAAATGAGGATAAAACTACATTAAGTATTTGTACTGGAATGGTTGCTTTATTTTTGCACAACACTGTAGCTCTTTAAGTAGGAAAATATAAATTAAATTAATACATACAAAAAACAAAAAAGTTCTACATAAATTTCCTAAATTGACGCCTAGTATTATAAAAAGAGAAAAGAAAATGTTATTCAAAAATTACTTACATCTATGAAATCGTTTAAAATTTCATGTGCTATTGGCATAGCCATTCTCCTGAGGATGGCTCTTTTGTTCGTCGTTGTTATGTCCTTTTCCTCAAAATGCAATTTACAGACCTTGGGGCGGGCAAGCATCTCCACGTCGTCGATGTTCAACCCCAAAGTATTGCACCAACTTTCCCTGTAAATCCTTTTACCTGGAAATCTGTTAATATGAATATATGTTTAATCGTATATCGTTAGAAGAATCACACAGGTCAACAACAAATTTGCGGCCAAACAAATAGCACATCATTTATATAGTAATAAGTAACTTACTTAAAGAAGTGTCCTGATGTTTTATTCTGTTGGACATTAGGGCATCCTGGCACGATACAATTATCCATCTTTTACGCCTTTCTTTAACTCTATAATAAAAACAATTTAAGTAATAAAATCATTTGCAATTGTACCTATAGATTTTAGAAACTTACCGATTTTCGTATGCTTTTACACCTAACAAAACACTGCACTCGAAATACCAAGTTAAACGCTTTAAAATAATTTTAGAATATCAATCTACCGTCGCAATTTAAACAATTCTCAACAAATCGAATTACAACTTGCAGATTTTGCTCTTCGCTTTCAGTCAAGTGTATAAACAATTCCTGGAAACCGTTAAATTTGGCGGGCCAATTACATAAAGTAGGCGCTGTCACATCCTAAATTTAACGTTTGCTATAAAGAGCTTTTATTTCCAAATTCTTTAATTAAAACACAGTATATGTTCAATTGTTTATGTTTATTAACAAATATATGGTACATCCTTTTTATAACTTAAAATTTATCAATCACAAATCTTTGAAAATATTGGTAATCTGGCAGGGAAAAAAATTTATTTATTTATTTGTGGCATTAATAATGATTTTTATTTCCATTAATTCAATTTAAAGTACATATTTTTAAAACTTTTGTTCAACAAATATTTAAATTCAAATATTTTCAGCAATTCCGCACTCAAAACATCCGCGGAATCGGCCTATCCTTGTAATGTGATAAAAATAGACAGCGCTATATAAATTTTTATATATCTCATCTCGTCCGGCTGTGGCACTCGGTTGTCAAATTGGCGGCCACGTGAGACAGGAGATCGAGCAGTCCATTTCTATGTATGTCTGTGCATACGCTTTAAGAAACACCCTGTATATGTATGACTGTGGCGCAGAGCCATCTCAATGTCAAAAAGTAACTTACTACTGTTCCGAACACTAACGTTCCGAATAACAACTTCAGCTGTTGTAGATATAATTGGTGAAATGTTAAATAAGATGTGACACCTGTCAATGTCACCTTCTAAGTGATGCTGTTGCTTCCAGACTTATCCAATGTTTGAGGTAATGGCGAACCTATTTTGAAAATTGTTTTTGGGAAAGTTTTGTGCCTCGTACACATTATGCAGCTTGAAGTTTTATTTTCTATAATATAAGTAATAAATGTAAAGCTAGAAAATGGGCAAAAATGCAAAATAACTCAGTAATTTGGTGGTAAGTAAATCGGTTAAAAAGAGCTTGTCCTTTTCTTTACGAAATAAATTTTTTCCTGTACTTTTGCAATTTTCAATATGTAACTTTCGGTTGGGGTATGTGGCATAAATATTTGTTTTTCTTTGAATTTGTTATACATTTTAAAGTAGTGAATTTGCTAGCAGGGGGCCGAAATTTTTGTGTGGGTAATTGAAATATTTATTCCTAATTTTCGGATTACAACAGATAAGAGTGGTGTTTTCGAGAAATTTTAATATTTCGGATTTCAACTCAACGTAAGTGTACAGAATTTGCTGTTTATAAAAGTGCAAAAAAAGCAATTAAAATTGCAGGCGGATTGCTGCAGAGCTTTCGTATATTAACAACAAAATAGCTGTTGTCAAGGTGAAGGGATTGCGAAAGTTAACAAGAAAATGTCGTAGTTCACAGACGCCATAGCTCCCAATATTAGTTGTATGTTGGCCTTAATCAGTGGAGTAAAATGTTTTGCTTTCTTTCAGGGAAATGTCTGATATATGCAGAGATGCGTCACTTATGACACCAGATCGTTTTGAGCTACGTGTTAGAAAATGGATGCCATATCAAACATATTCCTAATAATAGTGTTTCTGCAGTCGGGGTTCATTTGCAATTACATAAGACATTCAAATGCAGAGTGCTTGTCGACGCACTCGAAAGCCAATGACACCCTTTTCGAGAAGGGCGTGCTGCACTCCCTGCAGTGCGTTAACTCGACCCTTCATGAGATTAATATTAGATTGCATTCAGATCAAAACGTGTCGTACAGCCAACTCTTGCTATCAGCAGTAGCCGCCACCGATGACATCGAGCTGATCGACGCCAAGGGCATAAGCAACCTGACATGGATAAAGAGCAGGGTGACGGACGAGCAGGTGCGAGGTTTGCTATCGGGGCAAAATTTTGACAAGCAGAAATTAGAATACATTGATCTTAGCGAAAATTCAATTCAATATTTAAGATATTTCGAAGTGAGAAATCTTCCTAGACTGAGAGTTTTGAAACTTATCTCAAATGAAATTCAAATCTGCTCGTTGGAGTTCATAAGAGGACTGGTAAGCATAAGAGAGATCTACATGGACAACAACAAGATCGACACACTGGTTCCATGTGAATGCGACGCAAGAGACAGTTTGACTAAATTCAGTATTTCGGGTAATGTAATATCTGACCTTCCTAAAACCTTATTTCGGGGAATGGAAAATCTATCTGAACTAAATTTATCTTATAATAAGCTCTCTATTCTTCGGTTTCAGTTATTCAGAAGTTTAAAAAATCTCAAAGTCTTAGATCTATCCCATAATAATCTCATTTCATTTCCTGATAATTTTTTCATTTCAAATGAAAACCTCGAAACATTAATGCTTAATCACAATTCGATTCAGAGAATTTCAAAAAATTCATTTTTTGGTTTGAAGGCTTTGCGTTCCTTAAATTTATCGCATAATAAAATTGATTTCATAAATAAGAACGCTTTTGATATTTTGTACAATTTAACGTACCTTAATATTCGTTTCAACAATATTACCATGCTTTCATCGAGCATGTTCTCTGAATTACATAATTTGAAATTCCTAGACATTAGTAAAAATACTTTTAAGTATTTACCAAGCGGCTTGCTCAAGAAGCAATTTCAATTAACGACACTGGTCCTAGAGGGAACAGAGCTAGAAAACATTGGAAAATGTATAATCGATGTTGAAACAAGTGTCTGGAGTGAGTTAACGGAATTGTTAATTTTTGATAATAGAAATTTGCATACAGTCCCCGAATATTTCTTCGAGCATGCCGTAAATGTCGAAGTCCTTAATCTTTCCCGAAATAACTTGACCAGCTTGCCAAAAGAAATTCGAAAACTTTCAAAACTACGATGGCTGGATGTTAGTCATAACTACTTAATTACATTACCAGAGAGCCTTAGATTCCTAAAAAATTTACGCTACATTAACTTCAATCAAAATGATTTTATATGTGACTGCAGAATGTATTGGATGAACGAGTGGTTGCGAGAAGTTCAAATACACCAAAGCTCTATTTATATCGAAAATATGTCTGTTTTAAAATGCCGTCATGGTTATCCGGGAGACATGTTTGCCATTTTGAAAAACCTTCGCTGCATTAAACCCGTTATTCTTAAATCCTCGGAAAGCAAAATCTATCAGCTACTTTCAACGGCTACGCTAGAGTGCTCTTTCGTTGGCAATCCTACTCCAGATATAATATGGATAACACCGTCAAATAAAATACTTAGATATCATGCTGATTTGGAGAAAGGTACTTCACTTATAAACAGGAATCCAGGAGAGAAATTCGTGCTTACTTCAATCACCGAGGAAAACATAAAAAATTTATCTATTATCAGCAATTTCCTTGGAAATGGAAGCGTTGAAACGTTATATTTACAAGAAAATGGTTCCCTCCAAATTTATAATATCTCACGAAATGATAGTGGACTATATACATGTTTTGCGTTCAATATTATGGGTAATGCAACAGCTTATATAAGGTAAGTTTTGAAATTTCCAGATAATAGGAAGACTTAATATTTTATATTGCAGACTTTACATTGATCCTATTGTCTTCTACCACATAAAAATAGGTAGTTTATATTCCGGAACTGCTTCGGCTTGTGTGTTTTTATTGCTCACGTTAATAGTTCAGGCATTAAAAATGATAGCTATCAAGTAAGTGAAAAATTTATATTATGTACCGTAAAATGGGGTGAATAGAAACAGTGGGGTGAATAGCAACAAAACTTTGAAAAATTTTAAATTGCTTATAAAAATGCTATATAATTTCCCTGTTAGTTTGTTAAGTGGCAGCCTAGAAATGACAAAATATCCCCATGTAATCACGTCGGTAGCATTTTTATAAGCAATTTTTTGTATTTTTCAAAGTTTTGTTGCTGTTCACCCCACTGTTTCTATTCACCCCATTTTACGGTATGTATTGAAAATTAATTTAACAAATTTACTCTTGTTTTCTAAAAGGGAGTTTTATTTTAATGAACTAGCTATTGTTCAATAAAAACATTTTGTTTATATAGTTTTTATGACATAATTTATTCATCCTTGAAGTTTGTTTTATCATTATAAAACTAAAAAAAAAAAATATTTTTCTCGAAATTCCATCGGAAGCGCGGCCGTCGGAACTTCGAGAAATTGTAATAACTGATTGTGACAGTTGTAGTTGTCTGAAAAAGATACATTTTATTCCGGAAGGATGTGACTATGGCTATTCAAAATAGAAAAAAATGGCGGCTTGTTGAATAAAACATCTGCCAACAACTCCTCGTTTTTGTTCTTTAGAGGTTTTAAAAAAAATATCAAAAAAATAATACTTTTCCATAATCCTGCTACCGACCATAAAGTTTCAGTACGCCATAGTTTGACCAGCGAAAGCTTGTCTATAAACCCACATAACTTTTCCAATTTTCAAGATTTTTGGAAATTTCTTTCGGGAAATTATTCAGAGAAGTTCCTATAGCAATAAAAATAAAAGAGTCGAATTTTTAATATTTAAAAATTCTAAATAAGAATTCCCCCTTATGAGCTTAAGAATGTCAAGAACTACAATAAATATTCTTCAAATGTTAATGTTAAATATTATGTAAGGTTATTCGCCCAATCAATCAAGGTAAGGATTCGACTATGCTATCAAATTTATTAACGTATAATATGAATGTACATTTTCCTTGATGTTTCTTTGAACCTACTTTCATTTAAATATGAGTAATTAAATGTTTAAATAATTGTAAATTTCAACTGCAATGGATTTTGAAAGTCCTAAAACGTATAAATGGGTTCGAAATCTATCAATATGAATTTTTACAATAACGTTCGAACGAACATACATACATATATGCTATTCGATTTACGAATTTAGTCGAACAAATATCCTATTGGATTTACGAATTTAGGTTAAATGGCTAAAGTTGAATTTATCTTTCTATATGGAATTTTAGCCAGTTAGCTGGCTTTAGTCGTATTTCGCACACAGCCTAAAGACCTTTTTGGTAGGAAATTTCATCTTCTTTCTTAACAAAATTCTACTATGAGAAATTCGGTAAAAGTTTTTGTTAACGTTTAATTCACGTTTATAAATATTAAGGTGTAATTAAACCCTTAAACAAGTTTTTCCAAAATATTTAACTGAAAGGATCATGGTTTTTAACCGTTTCTGCATTTTGTAAGTTTAGGTCGCAGTTTTACTCAGCAGAAAAATGTTTGTTTCGAAAACATTCCTACAGTTGCTGTCAAAAAATAGCTCCAGGAAAGTGATCTAATTACTTTCATTTGAACGATAGCAAAGTGAATTCAGAATCAGTGCATTCAAAATAATAACTGTTGAAAATAATTGTGAATGAAATAAAATACATATTTCCCTTGAACATTGGAATAAAATTGCTAGCAACTAAAAGTGAGATAATAGCTGCGTTTTTTTCATCTGGTTCTGGGTCTAGTTCAGTATAAAATGAAAAAAACGATCCAGGTTAATAACCCGGATAAGGATTTTTGTTTCTTAAAAGTTTGTGTGCCTGAATTTTTGAAGTGACAAATAAAATTGACAGCGCGAAGAGGAAAGTGTTTTATTTTGCAAAAGTGAAAAATTAATAATTAAAATGGATATTCATGGATATAATTACATTTTTCACATAATTTTTAATTGCTACTTACTTGTTGTTTGCCATTTTCTCCTGTCACTTCAAACTAAAGGTTCCCCAAGAGACAATGCTACCAACAACGAAAAATGAAAGTAGCTCTACGGCGCCTCTGGTGGAATATTTTCGAATTAATCATCCAGTTCTATAACCCAGAACCCGATAAATCTCGGGGTTTCATGTTGTTGTTGTATTTCTCTGTTAAAGCAGAGAACTAGACCCAGAACCCGATGAAAAAAACGCAGCTAATGTCTTCTTTTAATTGATAAAAATTATAAATTAGTAGCATGCCCTAAACGTATTTTCATCCTTTTTAAGTAAGCACTAAAGAATTCCTGCAAATGACGTAATTGAAAGAAAACTTTCGATTTCTTTGATTTTTAGAGTTACGTACCAAAACAAGGAACCCTTATAGTTTCGCCATGTCCGTCCGTCCGTCCGTATGCCACAGTCAGTTTATTTAGAAATTATTAGAACTGGAGCGCTGAAATTTGGTACACGTATAGATAATTATACCCGCTGCAAAGATATGTATTAACATTAAAAAAAACAAAAAATGTATAAGGCTACCTTCCCTACATGAAAAGTGGGGATAAAAAAAAGTCGATTAGGATATCGTTGGTTTCTTAAATGGGAGACCTTAGATTCAATCTATTCCTACTTTTTATAATAAACTTACGATCGCTCAATCGCACTTTTCATCAGAACTTAATTCCTCGAAAGGCACTGGCGGCAATTGGCTATGCGTAGCTCAGTTGGTTAAAGCAACGAAGCGCCTATTCGAAGGTCACAGATTCGAGTCCTGCCGTTGGTCAAAGTTGTTTTTTTCGAGCAGTTTCCACATACATTTCCGAAAATATTATTCTCAAATAAAGAATGCTGGTTTAATGTTATTGAAAACTATACTTGCAGGAACCCTGTATTTGAGGGCCATTCTATAGCCAAAATTTATATCAAAAGGACTGATCGAAATCAAGTTCTTCAGCAAGTCCATAACATTATGATTTATCACAAAATTTATATACAAAATAACTTATTTGTTGAAATATTTATTCATGTTTCTGTGTAATTTAAGGTTTGGACTATATCATAAGTTGTGCAATGCCTGCAGTTGTTGTTCAAAAGAAAAAACGTCTCCAAGAGCTAGACAAATTTACGCAATGCTTGATAATATTGAACACTACAAAAGTCAACAGTTGGAAAAACTACGTGAAAACTACACGCAACAGGTAATTAAATAAAAGTGTTATTTAGATATACAATAATTCTTTAATTTTTTTCATCCAAGGTTAATAGAATTCGAGAAAACTGCGCACAGCAAGTTGAATGGATTCAGAGTAGCTATGGCACACAGGCCAAACACCTAAAAGAAATTAGGAACATTGGCTCTCATCATATCACCTCTTTGCGTGATCAGTATTATGACCAGTTAAGACGAGTGCGCGACTATTCTACAGGTCAATTAAATTGGGTTCGGGAAAACTATGTATTTCAGCGAAATAAAATTCGCAAATTTAGTGCACATCAAGTTCTGCGTCTAAGAGAGGGCTATAAATATCAACAACAAACACTAAATAAAGTTTTAGAGAATCTGCCGAGTTTTTACTTCGAAAATTGTCGTGGTCGTTGTGAAGAAGAACTAAATAGAGGTGAGTTATGTATGTGCATTTAAACCACCAAAACATTTTTATCATTATTAGCAAATTATTTTATATGACATCTGAAGGATGTGTGCAATAACCAAGCTATAAAATTCAACTTTTACGAGATTCTTGCAGAAATGCCGGATTTTGCCTGTGGCATAAAACATACTAAATAAGTGTGCAATTTTCTGAATTTATATCACTTTTACACTAAATTTCACTAAACAAATGATGTAATTGAAAACTAAAGCGTAAGCATGTCTATATTTGTTTTAGCATATCCAGATAAAATTGTAACAACAAAGAAGAAACTTCGTGCACACGAAGAAGAAATAGTGCGAGATATTTTTCAAAGGCACGTTGAAGTCCAAAGTAGGGAGGGAAGTTAGTATAATTCCTTAATGAATATTTTTAAAACGGAAGAAATATGCCGATTTGAAACGTGTAAAAGTAAGTTATTCAATTATTAAATAAATTAACATAGGAATCCCGTATAAATTGCAAGAAGTTCAAAAAGTATAAGAATAAAGAAGTAATTTCGAAATACATACATATATGTGTAGTCCTCTTAAAATTGCTTTGTTTTTAGGCCTTTTTAATGTTTCAAATATTAAAGTATGAAAAACGCAAACATAAAGGATTTGGATACGCTTAACAAGTTTTATCGCACTTCCGTTCATGTCCTAAGGAATTAATTCTTAAATATCACGATCACAATTCTATGGCAAAACGATTCTGTTTGGTTTTGTATTTATTCCGTTTTGGACATGTGACTGGTGCTCAGTTTCTCTTCATGATTCAAAAGTGTTTTGGTTTTAAGAAATCTTATTCCGAATTCTACAATATCTGCGAGGAAGTATATAGGCTTTTCGATACAATATGAACAAGAAAAAAATATTTGGAAAATAGAGATGGCAACGATTAATCAAGTGGATGCAATAACCAATTAATTTGATTTGATTAATCCAATAATCATGATTAATCAGCGATAAATCGAGTATTTTAAGAAATACAAAAAAATATGTATGTTTTGTGGGGCGGCATATGCCGCATATTAAAGCAAAATGTATGAATTTTTTTACCCCTCGCACATTTCAACATCAAAGTGATTAATGGACAAGAAATCTAATCGTGAGACATAAAAAGGACGACAAATTTTGCGAGGAATTCCATCTACCAACGTCCCTTTAATGATTAAATGTATCCCATATTAATCGATTATTTCCTTGCGATTTTATCGCGATACAATTATTCCGACGCGTTGAATCAAATGATCAATTAATAGATTACTCTCCAGCTTTTGCCATTTCTGCTCGAAGACATCTAATATCTTGATTGTGTTGGTAATTTTTATCTTAGGTGAGCTGAAAGGAAGAACGGTATGGGAAAAGGCAATTCCAAATTTCTATCTTTTACAAGTTGTATGGCTTTCACAGACATAATCTCAGAAATGCCCACTTTAACCTCTTCAGAGATACTGACACATATGTGTACGTTTAGTTTTATTTCAAAATTAAAATTATTTTAAGTGGCTTTATTTTCAAAACATAATTTGTAAAACTTAGTTTTCTATTTTTTTACTAATAGCTCTTTACTCTTAAATGTGTGAACTTAATTTCGTTTTTATATAATAATTGGTTTTTCAATTTTTCTTACTTACTGAATAGCTGTTGGTAAAAAAACAAATAAGGAAGTAATCTAACAAAACGTGAAACCATTTTTTTCCACCTTTAAAAAATTCGTCCCTGAAGTGGTTAAGGGTAAACATAATTCATCTTTCTCTGCAAACAACAACCGGCCAAGAACTTGGTCAAGAAATCTTGTACTTAATGCAGTGCTGTTTCAGTTTATAGTCAATAAATAATATAAAACAATTCCGTAGAGTTAAGTGACTAATTGAATCAAAAAAATGAATTTGAGCAAAAAATATCGTTGAACAGAGTTTATAAACGGGTTAAAAATATCGTTATTCAAGTTGGCACATAATGTTCTTAATGTACATGGCTATTTGACTGTACCTAATTTTGTTTTTACACGATAAATACGTTCCGGAAGAATACGTGCAAAAAAAATTCGCGTAAAAAAAAATGTTGCATCTATGGAAAAATTGAAGATTGGTTCCAGTACTAAGAAATCAGTAAAAATAATAAAATAAACCATGAGTTTTCATGTTAGGACGCACCAGTTTTATTTTAATTTTTATTAAAGTTTATAAACATCAAAAAGATACTTTTCACTTTGAACACCAAACTCAAAATGGAAACAAAGCAGACAAAATTCCATATTGAGGTAATAAAATTGGATGAATTTTCACAACTAGAAATCGCATTACATTCCTCGTCTCCAATGTCGTAGTTATAAAAATAAAAGTAAAGCAAAATTGTCCTAGAATTTGGGTTGATCGTGTTAAATCAAAATAAGTCGTGTAAAAAAAGAATTAAATTTTCTTTCTAATTCGTGTTAAAACAAAATCGTCTAAAAACAGAATTGGGTGGAATTTTATACAAAATGCATCAAAATCCGCTCGAAGTAAAATCTAAGTTTTTAAAATTTTTTTAAAGGATTTAGGACCAAATACCACACTAAATGAAATAACAGCAAATTTGATCGTTTGTGTCTGATGCATTGATGTACTTCTGAACATTCACTTCAGTGACCTTTCAACTTATTTATTTTGCTGATTCCTTAATTAACTCAAATATATTTTCTTATAATTGAAAATAACCTTATTGTAAACATTTGACTCTTTCGCCATCATAATCCTTGAATATTTGGGATATTCATTAGTAAATTCAACTGATGTCATGTGCGTACGTGGCCTTAAACTTAAGCAGAAAATTGTAAATATGTACATATGTATGTATATGTAACAAACAACTTTTTACTTCTTTCTGCGTAGTCGTGTTTGAGGTTTTAAACTTTTTTATTCCTTTGAAATGAATAAATAATAAATAAATATTGCAGACCAAACACTGCTATTATATGATAAGTTTAATAATGCCACCATATCCATGCTTCAAATTCAAACATTATGCTTGTTTTCTAAGTTGTTTTTCTTTTCCTACAAAATGTTCATTTTTAATAATCTTCATTGTATTTTTGCAGACTTTGATGTGTACTTAAAGACCAACATATCGGAGTCTTCAACGGAACACATAATCAAGGTGAAACTGAAAAATCCAGAAAATTTTTCCACAAAAAGTATTGAGGACAGCAAAACATCTGTATATTATACACCTCCAGAAGTGGAATTAAAGCCGAGTTCTTTGCAAACATCTCCTATACATATAAACTACATGAGTGAAAGTATTATGACACCTCTGGAAGAGACATTGTATTCTTCTCAAGATTTTGGATTTTCTCTTAATATTCATGAGAAAGAACTTTTTATTCCCATTGATAATATGGGCATCATATATAATAAAGAAACTAAAAATGGAAGCAACGAAAACACTACTAGTAATGAAGACAATTGCTGCGGCTTATTTGAAGGCGAAAGTAGCACTTCTAATAGAAAAGGAACAGGAAGGAAGCGCTCAGAACAATCCTTAAGTGGAGTTGTGAAACCATCGCATACATGCAAATTATTTTTTGACTCCTGCCCAGTAATACAATCACGCCGAGAGACTGAAAGCTCTACGAAGGGTTGGAAGCAAAAGTGTTCTTCCGCAGAAAGTGTTCATGAAATCCCATTAATTTCTAGAACAAATTTAGAACAAAGCACGTTAATGCCGCTCACAGAAGCACGCGATATGAAAAAGACTGGGGCGAAACTGAACATAATATTAGATGAATCTGGTAAATCTTCATTAGCACTTCTAAAATGTCAAGACAACAATATTTTACAAAGCAGCATTAGTTTACCAGAAATCGCTTATTACGGTAAGAAGAAAAGAAACGATCTATTACGATTAAATAGTGACCGTAGTTCAAATTTAACTGTGGTGAAACATGTTATTTTGGAAGTAGATTCTAGCAAAATGTAAATTTAAACCCAAAAGAAACTCTAAGGAAGATTTTCAGAAGATTATCTGGTTCTGTGTAGGTCTTGTTTTATGACTATGCATAAATGTGATGAAAATAGATTGTATACTTGTATAAAAATATATAAATATTTGCAGACATATTTTCATATGTTACACCATCATTTATGTTTTTCAAATAAGGTCTGGTTGCTATCCAAAATAATTGTTTTGGATGGCTACAAAACTAAATTTTAAATGTTTGATTTTTTAGTAGTCAATTTAAAATTAAATATACTCTTGATTCAAGATAAATTATGTTTAGAAAAAATGCCAGCATAGAGTTAATTTGACATATATCTATAATTTTATATCTCAACTGTAATTTTCATATGTATAGAGATTGTTGGG
Source organism: Eutolmus rufibarbis (assembly GCA_963920795.1). Taxonomy (NCBI): domain Eukaryota; kingdom Metazoa; phylum Arthropoda; class Insecta; order Diptera; family Asilidae; genus Eutolmus; species Eutolmus rufibarbis. Next base: position 26,973,178 of record OY987207.1, read on the forward strand.
TTACAATAAATGCATTATACAGTCATTAAATTTTTATGTTAATTAAGATATTAAAATTTACGAAAGTCATCGAATTCCCATGAATTTTTCCCATCCGAACTCCAAATCGTAAACTGACAATAAATTCTTCAGTGGGAATCGAGCTCGATCTTTAGCATGTTATTATTCTTATTTTTTTTTATTAAAGGCATTTTATTTAAAAAAAAAAAAAATTTTAACTAAACATTCGAAGCCGTTTTGGAGATATATAAAACTTCTACCTATACAACGTTAAACAAGGGGCTTTTCAAACTTCGAACACGATTCTGACCTTTTTTTGGTGGCGTCACTGCATATTTTCAACGTCAAAATAATTCGATTGGATTTTTCTATCGGCTTATTTTAACCATTTTTAACGAAAAAATTAATTGAATTTAAAGTTTACTGCAATGAAATTATGAAAATTTTAGCAACTTTATTAAGGAATTTTTGTCCAAAAAAGGTTTTTGTAAATCTTTTCAATTCGATTGAATAAGGCAGATGTTTATAGTACTTTTCGATGTGGATCGAAAACTGTTGGAATATCTTTATTATCTTGTTTACAAAAATTATCTATTGAAGGTATTTCTTTAAAGGCTTAAAGACGTTGCAATGTGAAAAGGTTTTTCTCCTTAAACCGAACCCTAAGTGCAATAAACTAAGGCTGGGAAATTTTGTTTTTCTGGATTCTGTTAATAGGGCAATAAAACATGTGTTCAAAATATGTAAAGGACACTTAACGAGTTTTAGTTAGGTAAGAATAAGTAGGTACAAGAAAGAGTTTCAAAGTTAGTCTCTTGAAGATTTTCTAAGCATAAAGATCGTGTCTGCCTGCAAAGTGTTCTGCTCAAAATAATAAATAAAAATAATAATTGCCAATTGAACATTCTTTAATTTTTATTTAAAATAACCTTGTTCCAATAGGTTATGGGCCCAGGTTGCTCTGATTTAAAATTAATTAATTTGTCAATTAATATATTAAATCTGCTTGTTAAGTAAATTTTACTTTGTGTGTTTGTGAGATAGTGACTCTTAGTGATTAAGGTTTTTTGTCATAAACAAAGTGTAAAAATAAAAAAATGGATCGATTAGTAAGTCAGAGGAATGTTCCAATTTTTAATGGGCAGAAATATGGTATGTGGAAGTTTAGAATTCGTGCCTTATTGACTGAATTGAAAGTGATAAAAGTAATTGATAAACAAATTCCGGAAACTATCGACGAAACGTGGACAGATGCTGAATTAACAGCGAAGAGTGTATTAATTTCATTTTTGGGTGACTCTTATATCAGTTTTGCCGGAGAGGACACTACCGCGAAAGACATTTTAAGTAAACTCGATGAAACTTTTGAACGAAAAAGTGCCATCTCACAGTTATCTGTAAGAAGAAAACTGACGAATTTAAAATTGAAGGTGGATACCCCACTCACAGATCATTTTATGATTTATGAAGATCTAATAAATCAACTAAAATCAACTGGTTCTTCTGTAACAGAAAATGAAAAAATTGCAATGTTGCTAAATACTTTTCCTTCAATATATAATGGTGTAATAGTTGCAATTGAAACAATATCAGAAAAAGATTTAAATTATGATATTGTTAAGACAAGGCTTATTGATTATGAAACTAAATTAAAAGCAGATAGTAGTGAAACTAGTGCAAAAGTGCTTCAAGTAGAACATTTTACTGAAACTGTAAACAAACGAGGCAACCACTATAATAATAACAATAATAACAGAAAACAATTTAAAAACAATAATAAAAGACAATTCAAAGATTATTATAATAAAAATGGTGGAAAATTTAATAACAAAAATACTGGATATTCAACAAAATTTAAGTGCCATCAATGTGGTAGGAGAGGTCACATTAAGAAAGATTGTATCTACTATAAAAGGGCCCTCAAATATCAACAAAAATGTGAACAAAATAGAACTGTTCAAACAGTTAAAATTAGTCAGCCATCAATGTCATATGATAGTACTGCGTTCATGACAGCAGAATATCAAAACAGAATTCAACATAAAGACGAAAACGGTATCATATTCATCTTAGATTCAGGAGCAACAGATCACATCATCAATAGAGAAGATCTTGTGGATGATTTCAATAACTTGCAGTCTCCAATGAAAATATCAGTGGCGAAGAATGGTGTGTTCGTCCATGCAACCAAGACAGGATCACTTGAAGTCATCAGCAATTTGGGATTACCTGTAGTGTTGAAAAATGTACTCTACTGTCCAGAAGTTCCATATAACTTGCTATCTGTGAGGAAAATGCAAGAAGCAGGTTTGGGTATTTACTTTGATAAGGATGGTGTGAGTATAAATAAAGATGGAAAAATCATCATGACAGGTAAGATACTGAACAATTTATTGAGTATTAATTTTGTGGTAAATACAATGAGGAACGCTCAACTTAATAGTACTATCAGTAAAACGAATTATGAACTGTGGCATCGACGGTTAGGCCATATGAGCAAAAATAAATTCTTGGAACTTAAGAATAATCATATGATAGAAGATATCGACCAGATTAGTCATATATTACCTAACAATATTTTATGTGAGCCATGTATTAAAGGTAAACAGGCGCGACTACCATTTAATAAAAGTAAAGACAAGAATTACATAGAAAGACCACTATTTAATATACATTCAGACGTTGCTGGTCCAATCACTCCTACAACAATTGATAATAAAAGCTACTTTGTATTGTTCATTGATGAATATACTCACTATTGTGTAACTTATTTAATAACATACAAATCCGATGTTTTTTCAGTTTTTAAAGATTATATTACAAGAAGTGAGGCGCGTTTTAATTTAAAAGTAGTCAATTTATACGTAGATAATGGTCGAGAGTATTTGTCAACTGAGATGAAAAATTATTGTGGAGAGAAAGGCATTACTTTTCACTTAACTGTTCCACGAACCAAAATGGTTATAAGGTGTGGAATGTGGAGAGTGAAAAGTTTATTAAAGTAAGAGATGTGATATTTGATGAGATTAATTTTATGGAAACTAGGCCTGCAATTAACATTAAAGGGAATAATCTTGAAAAGTCCCAAGATGAAACTGATGAATCTGACCAAGGGTTAAAATCAGTAAATACAGAGCAGAAATCTGATAAAAATAAATCAGATAAAGAAGAACCTAGTAAGAAAAATGCCAAATTAAGTGAAGAATCAAATAAATCTGTAATTGAAACAGATAAACCTTTAGAGATCTCGAGAAATAATAATGATGATAAAAGACCAGTATCTACGGGAATTAGGAGGAGTGAAAGGATCAGAGACCGTCCTGTTGTGTCTTATAATGATTATGATATACCAGATGATTGTTTAATGTATGCCAAATCTCTAGTTTGTAGTATTCCCACGTCTTATAAAGAAATAAAATTTAGAGATGACAGAGTTCAATGGGAACAAGCAATAAAAGATGAAATCGATTCACTTTTTGATTAATAAAACATGGGACTTAGTTACAAAACCTATGAATAAAAATATTGTTGATTGTAAATGGGTATTTACTGTTAAAAATGATGAGCATGGAAATCCATTTAAATATAAAGCAAGGCTTGTAGCTCGTGGTTTCAGTCAGGAATATTTAACTGATTACAATGAAACATTTGCACCAGTAGCTCGAATTTCTAGTTTTAGATTCATATTAGCTTTCTCAAATCAATATAATTTATTAGCTCATCATATGGATGTGAAAACGGCATTTCTGAACGGTACATTGAAAGAGGAAATATTTATGAAAGTTCCTGAAGGAGTTATTAATGAAAATAATAAAGTTTGTAGATTGAACAAAGCTCTATATGGGTTAAAACAAGCAGCAAGATGTTGGTTTGAGACATTTGAAAAAGCATTAATAGAAAAAGGATTTAGAAATTCTCCAGTTGATCGTTGTATTTTATATACTAGATAAAGGAAATATATCAAGGAACATTTATGTAGTGCTTTATGTAGACGATTTAGTTATTGCTACAGCCAATATAGAAACAATGAATAGTTTTAAACATTATCTAAAGAATAAGTTTAAGATGACTGATTTAAATGACATTAAACTATTTTTAGGAATTAAAATAAAAAAAATAGGAAAAACAATCACTTTGGATCAAAGTTCATACATAAAAACTATTCTGGGTAAATTTAATATGTAAACCAGTGAGTACACCACTTGAAAGTAAATTAAATTTTGTAAATTTAAATTCTGAAAAAAAATATGATGCTCCCTGTAGGAATCTTGTAGGGTGTCTTATGTACGTAATGCTATGTACAAGGCCAGATTTAAGTACGGCTGTAAATATTTTGAGTAGATTTTTAAATAAAAATAATGAAGAACTATGGAAAAGTTTAAAAAGGGTACTTAGATATTTGAAAGGTTCTATCGATATTAAGTTAAGGTATACGCAAGGTGATTTTAATGATCTTTTATGTGGTTATGTTGATTCAGATTGGGGTGGAAATGATATAACTGATAGAAAAAGTACTACAGGTTATGTATTTAAACTTTTTGAACGTTGTACAATTTGTTGGAGTACAAGAAAACAATTATCTGTTGCAGCTTCATCAACTGAAGCTGAGTATATGGCTCTCTTTGAAGGTGTTAGAGAAGCGTTATTTTTGAAATCATTAGCAGTTAGTATAAAAATTGATATGTCCAAACCAATCGTGATATACGAAGACAATAATAGTTGTATAAGTATAGCAAATAATCCGACAAGCCACAAAAGATCAAAGCATATAGACATAAAATACCATTTCTCCAGAGAAAAAATTGAGAAAAATGAAATAAAATTAATTTATATTCCTACAGGTAAACAACTGGCAGACATCCTAACAAAACCATTACCCGCTGTTAAATTTATGGAGCTAAGGAATGGACTTGGACTAAATTGATGTTTTTTTAGTAATAAGTAATTTTATTTAAGTAAAATGGTCTGGTTGGGTTTTTGGGTTTTTCCCAATCCTTGCAACGAATGTTGGACCATATGTAAACGTCCCACAAAGAACACAATGCAGGTGTGTCACGAATTAAGTGTGTTATTATTAAAGTAGTATTAGTAATATGATTTTTATTAATGAATGTAATCACTAAAAGTATTCAATAGATTAATTTTTGAGGAGGCGTGTTGGAATATCTTTATTATCTTGTTTACAAAAATTATCTATTGAAGGTATTTCTTTAAAGGCTTAAAGACGTTGCAATGTGAAAAGGTTTTTCTCCTTAAACCGAACCCTAAGTGCAATAAACTAAGGCTGGGAAATTTTGTTTTTCTGGATTCTGTTAATAGGGCAATAAAACATGTGTTCAAAATATGTAAAGGACACTTAACGAGTTTTAGTTAGGTAAGAATAAGTAGGTACAAGAAAGAGTTTCAAAGTTAGTCTCTTGAAGATTTTCTAAGCATAAAGATCGTGTCTGCCTGCAAAGTGTTCTGCTCAAAATAATAAATAAAAATAATAATTGCCAATTGAACATTCTTTAATTTTTATTTAAAATAACCTTGTTCCAATAAAAACTTTTAAGTTGCATCCAAATGACGATTTATCGATCCGTTTCGAAAAACTGTTAATGAAAGTGGTCCGATTCGATCTACGTACATCGACTGGAACCGGTTTCAAAGAGATCGTAAATGAGGTAATATAAATGAAATCTATGACAAAAATACATAATTCATTTAACTGAGGTATTAACATACAAATTAAAAAAAAACGCGTTTTTACTCTTCTCCGAAACCATTGAACGGATTGGAATTCGGTCTTCACTGTTGGATATGCTTAATTTACGCTATTTGTTTTTTTTTTTTTTTTAATATTGCACAAATGTTCTACAGATACTCAGAAAGATCATAGAAACAATCGAAATACCTATATATATTTGCTTCAAATTAATTAAGGGGGTATTTTTGCTGCATCGTCGTCTTTTATTTAAACTTATTACACTTCGCATTTATAATATTAGTGAGGATACTTAAGAATTATCATATTTAAGTCAAATAATAGATATAGCCCAGGCCACGCCGCGCAGGCAGGTCGGGCAAGCTAGTATTTATACAATTATACAAAGTGGATAAAAACCAAATGCATTGAAAATATAATTTTTTTCGTGCTTATGATAATAATTATAATTAGTTCATTGCAGTGCGATTCAAATGATACTCGTCAAAAAAAAAGTGCTAAATAAAGAAATTAGTATTTTATTTAAGCCTAATAGCATAAACTTGGTATTCACAAAACCTTAATAAACTATAGAATCATTAGAGTCAGAGAGACAGACACCATTCAAACACCTAATATAAACTTTAAATTTTTCACTAAATCCGGATGGCTTTCCATGAAATTCACCAATGTGATGAATTGCTCCCGATAGGCTTTGTAGGTATAACACTCTAAAAGCATGCAAAAACATTTTTATAATATATCAAAAAAAAATTATAGTTATTTAGAACATGGCACTGAAGATAACTCCCTCAAATAAACTAAATTATTTAAAAAACAAAAAACCCGACTGCAGTAAAAATATCAACTGAAAAGCGAAAAACAAGCTCTATAATCTATAGAAAATTGTAAGAGCAATGTCCTTATAAGTAATGCACCATGCAATTATTTTTTGTTCGATACCTCGTTAACAAATAATACAATTTATACTATTATTTAAATATTGGAAAAGGTATTGCAGGCGAACAAAAAATAATTGCATGGTGCATTACTTATAAGGACATTGCTCTTACAATTTTCTATAGATTATAGACCTTGTTTTTCGCTTTTCAGTTGATATTTTTATTGCAGTCGGGTTTTTTGTTTTATAAATAATTTAGTTTATTTCACACTTTTTTTTTTATTTTCCTGTCAAAATGGTAGCATCAAAGTGTTATAACGTATATATATTTGTAATGGGCTATTTATTAGCTTTCATTTGAGACCCATATTGTTATATTAAAAAAAATTTTTTTTTATTCCCCTCAATTTTTTTTTTTCGCGGAAGCCATATTGAAATATTATATACCCTATAGCACTCCGACAATTAAGACGAATCGAATGACACCTTATATGTTAAAATCCGTCAAGCCGTTTAGGCTGCAGAGCGACACAACGAAACAGCCATACATACCCGCATACATACATACGCTCGAAAAACATAACCCTCCTTCGGCAGTCGGGTAAAAAATGGACCTGGGCGGCGGGTGATGTTTTAGCTCTTTCACTTATCCGAAAAATAAAAAACAAGAAAATTATTAATCTCGATGAGTGTAACTATCGCCGAAACCAGAAAAAAAGAAAAAGAATTGTTCTTGACAAAATAGCGCGTTCTTCAAATTTGAATATCGAAAACTGGTTTACTGAATAACATATTAAAATTTGAGATGATTCGGATGAATAGTTTTTCTTTGTTTTCCTCCCGCCGTCCAGAAAAAAGTAGTTTCGAGATAAATGAGTTACGAACAATGCTTAGCTTCCATTCATGAGGCGAACCAACCGTTCACTACCTGCTATAAATGCTGTAGAACCTAAAATACTGTCAATATCATTACAAAAATTTAACAGTATATTCTGGAAAGACTGTACTTTCGAAATATTAAAAAAATCGATTATTTGAAAATTCTAGACCATTGGGTCCGCTTAAAGTAAAGAAAATTTAATGTAATCAAACATTTTCGGCAAATATTGTAATTTACATTTATGGCAAGCAATAGTATTTAATAAATCCACACTTACATTATTATTTTTCAACCTCGGATTCAACGAATCTAATTGCTCACTATACAATTGATATGTTAGTGAAATCGGTGTAATTTAGAGTTCTAAGTTAAAACAAAAATAAATAATAAATTTAGAGCTACCTAGTTTTTAGGTAGATTTCATGTGAAATACTAACTATTGCAGCGTATCTGATAAAAAGATTTCGGAAAATTAATGATGCTGTATAATGAGATATAGCGAAATTTGTGGACACGATAGAGGCCGTATTTTTTAACTGATTTTGATCAAACTTCGCCTATAAGTTTAATTCGCCAATATCTCGACTACGTTCGTAAATGAGAAAAATCGGTCAAGAGGGTGGGGATTATGGGGGCTACGTAAGTTATATAGAAATGGTTTGGACCCCAAATCTTTCGTATATCTTAATCGCTATTGACCAAACTTATCATACACATTGACAAGATGTAGTTCTAAGTCGTGTTACAAAATGGGGTAATCGGTCAAAGCAGTGAGGGGTTACATCAGTTACTAAAAGAGATTTTGTTACCGCGATATGTATTTACTGGCTCGATATCTAGGTCATGTTAAAAAATTGCGAGGTTTGGGGAAAGGGATTTGGAATCACCTCGATATATTTTTTAACTCATTTCTATGTAGACCGCATATTTCTTAATCGATTTTGATTAAACTTGGCTAACATATTCTTCGTGACAATATCTCAGCTATGTTCGCAAATAGGGTGAATCAGTAAAGGGGGTGGGGAATTCAAAATTACATTCTCTTATGTAAAAATCATTTTTACCACATTGAAATCTACTTTTTCCTTCTGGCTGCCGCCGAAAGGTCTTTTTGTTAAAGAATTGCGGAGTACTCTAATTTTAGAATTTAGACTCTAAATTTTAAATCGTTAGGGAATCCCAGGGCCGATTAGATTGAATTGAATTTTATAAACTGTCACGTTATGTCAAGATTTTATATTCGGAGAAAAATGCACCAAATTCCCATAATATTACCCATCTAACTATGAACCAAATAAATTTTTGGATTTAATTTTCGACGCAAAATGGGTATAAATCCAGACAATTTGATTTTATATTCGCAAAATAAAAATGTTTGAAATGAGTAACTATTCATAAATTTAAAGTTTTTTATAAGATATATTTGAGTTATGTCGTAAAATGGCAAATATTGCCTCGCGAACTTCTTCTTTTTCTTTCATTTTAATCTCCTTACGCATCAAGAATAAAGGTGACATTCTAGATTTTTAAAAATAACTGAGCATTGTCTGCCATTTTGTCTGTTCCGCGTTGTAGAGGAATGGAAATAAATTGACGGAACTTTTTTTGACCAGTTTTTACATGAAGATGTCCTGAACTTTTATCTTGTAAGACAAATTATATGAATATTAAACTGTGAGAATATGCCTTGTGGAAAATCGTAAATTTTATTATATAATTTTTTGAATTTCCGTGATGTAATTTATGGATGACCTCTTTGTGTGCATCTCTTTTGCATCGATTGCAGCCTTTAGATGCCTCAGCATATTCGAGTAATTCTGAGTCATAAAAAGAAAAAGTCGCATAATATATAGCTGAGTTAAGTGAAACATAATATTTCGGCTCTATTAAGCGCACAACGTGAATAAATCCCAAATCCAATAAATCCCCTTAGAACATGAAGCAAATAAAATAAGGCCGTTATCTGCATATACATATGTGTATTTCATTATCGACAGATATATATTAGAAGAATAAAGATATGAAATTTAAAAATGTGCAAAAGTTGTATCCATTTTTTAAGAGAAAACAACTGCTCAGTTTAGACAATTTCCTTTGCTGATGGAGTGAAACCTTCCCAGTATTTCACGAGCTGAAAAGAGACAATAAACTTGTAAATAAATATAAGTAATTAAAAAAGCATGTACCTGTTGTTGATGCGCCATTTGATCTTCAAGATACTTTATTATTGTGGCCTTCAATTCTTGCGTTTTGTTTTCTTCGAATCTCTCAATTTCCTTTTTTATTTCTACAGAGATATCATCAAATTCTTTCTGGCATCTTTGCACCTTTGCCTCCCACTAAAAATGTTAAAATTGAAATGATTAAGTTATAATTGAAGAAATCGATTGTAATTAATTATTGCATCAAATGATTAAGGTTAGTAACTTTAATACCTATTATACGAATGTTTTGTTTTACTTTGAAAAATTTTAAAAGTTGTGGTTTTTTAACTCCTGTGAAAAATGTTGGGAATAATCCAATAATTTAAAACAGCTATTTATTAAAGTAGCCAAACGGTCATCTGATTGGTCAACGCAATGTATGTACTAGAGCTAATTATAAAAGCTTCGTTGCAGCGGCTCACCTGTGTCATGTTTCATAGAATTGCACATATTGAGCCGTTCCACAATAGTCTCACTCCGTTTGCAACTTACCAAAACTCTGCCCTGTTATCTGTACAAAAGTGGTCAAGTGATACCGAGAACACATTGAACGCACCTCATGTATGCATCTTACTAAGCTAAAAAGGGACATTTCTTTCAGAGCTAGACGATCTCTAACTTAGATATTAAATAAAGCATGTATCCGTATAATTAATTTCTGATCCCCACACATAAGGAATGGACTACTACTATTCAATTATTATGCATGTTCAACACTAAAGTGATACCAATTAGATTTCAACCTTTGTTAGGCCGGAAAACAACATTAGGCGGTTCGAAAAATATACAAAAATTTCATAAATCGTCAGCAAAGCATTTGAAGAAGTTTCTGAAGTTTTAGAATGAAATTTGGGTTCAGAACGAAATTTGGATTCCTTTTAATTGCTATTCGCACTAAAGGTAACGATCCGTCGAAAGCACAGACAGTAAATGTCATGGGGAATTGCGGGTAATCCTGAGATTTTTCCCTGAAATTTTTTTAATAAAATTCCTAAATTGTATATTAGAACGTCAATAAAATATCCTTAAAGTTTGAAAACATTCAATTGAGTTCTTCCTTGTATAAAAAAAAAAAAATCCAAAAAACACTTAAAATCGACCTCACATAAGGAAGTTCCCTCCTTAAGGGGGGCACCTAGTATAACAGCTCAAAAAACACGCTTATTTCAAACATTTCATTTTCAGACTAACTGTATTTTTATGATATTTTAATTAATTAGGCCTTATAGAACACTAATCTGGTTATTGATAAAAGCAATTAGGTGAATTAATTATGTATCTAATCTGATTAGAAAAGTAATTAGGCGAACTAATTATGTAGCTAATTTGAATTACACAAAGTGTGGATTTCCCAATACCAACTAAATCTATCCACTTAAGGTACTGTCAAGGAGATCGCCACTATAAATTTTACCTCTATCAAGTTGTAAACAGGTCACGATTCGATAATCAAGAAACTAATCTCATTTCGGCGCAGTAGGAGTTATCAGTCAATGTTTCAAGTGGCACCCGAAGTTATTTAAAGAGACTGCGGTAATTGTCTTCAGTTTTCCAGGTTCAGTGTGAAACAATGAGAGTACTAATCATTTATATAGCGGTATTGGCCCTCTCCTCATTTGCTGAGGCAGATTCCATCTTCAAACAAATTTTCGAAGATCTTCACCGAGAACCTCCAGTGACTTTTATAAAAGGTAGATCTACGATTCGTACAGAATGGATTCAGCAGAAATTGGACAATTTCAATACGTCCGACACAAGAACGTGGAAAATGGTAAAAACAAAGTGAAATCGAGTGTAAAAATAAAAAACGACGTAATTTTAGAGATATATGGCCAACGACCAATACTTTAAGGATAATGGACCTATCTTTATTTTCGTTGGAGGTGAATGGGCTATTTCAGAAGGATACCTGCGCGGTGGTCATATGTTTGATATGGCCAAGGATTTAAACAGCTATATGTTCTACACTGAACACCGTTATTATGGAAAAAGTTATCCTACCGAGTAATAGAAATACATTATTCCGTTTCGAAAAATAATATAAAGGATGCGATTTCAGAGATCTATCTACGGAAAACCTTCAATATCTTAGTGTAGAACAATCCCTTGCTGATCTTGCGCATTTTATAAAAGTAATTAAGACAACTGTGCCGGGTCTAAGCAATTCCGGGGTAATTCTAGTTGGCGGATCATATTCTGCTACGATGGTTACTTGGTTCAAGCGTCTCTACCCAGAAGTAGCGACTGGATCATGGGGTTCAAGTGCACCTCTATTAGCTAAAGTCGATTTTACAGGTATATATTATAATAACAAAAATACCATCAGTTTTGTCGCAAAGATATATTGTTGCATTTGTAGAGTACAAAGAAATTGTTGGTGAATCTATAAAACTAGTAGGTGGGCAGAAGTGTTACGACAGAGTTAACAGAGCATTCAAGCAACTAGAAGAAATGTTAGCTAATAATAAAGCAGACGAAGTTAAGGAAATGTTCAAAATCTGTAACAATTTCGACTCTTCAAATAAAATGGACATTTGGTCTTTCTTTAGCACATTGTCTGATTCCTTCGCTGGACTCGTACAAGGTCACAAGTAAGTAAAATTTTAAAACAGTGTTTACACAAAATATTTTGAACATTTTATCAAAGTGCTGGGGATATTGAAAAGGCGTGTGAAAAAATACTTTCGGGAGAGGATGATACCTTGGGTGTTGCCTCATGGCTTCTCACAAGGATGAGATCTACTGAGTGTATTGATTTTTCCTACTCCGAGTTAATCAATAGTTTGAATGACACCAAAATAACTGATAACTCAATAAGTAAATGAAATCGTTTGCATTTATGGACTAAATTAATTACAATTTTTTAAGTGAGACAGTGGTTCTACCAAACATGCTCAGAATACGGTTGGTACCAGACATCTGGATCGAAGAATCAGCCATTCGGATCTAGTTTCCCAGTTCAGCTTTACACTTCAGCCTGCAGAGATGCGTACGGCGAAAAGTAAACATGTGTTTTTAAATCATTTTAATTAACACTTTTTATGCTCTAAAAATGTTCTAGATTTTCCAATGCCACTATTTATGATAACACGATCCGTACGAATTTAGCCTATGGCGGTATGAGTCCAAACGTTTCTAATGTAATACTAACACATGGTCAATTAGACCCTTGGCGTATGATGGGTGTGCAAGAGCATGAGGAAGGAGATTCAAATGTCGTTCCACGTAAGTCACCAATAGCATCCACCATAAAAAAATATAATGGTTTTCTTTGAAGTTTATGCTCACTGTAAGGATCTGGGTTCTATTAGCATGAAAGACACAGACGAAATGAAGGCGACGAAAGAAAAAGTTAAAAAAGTGATTCACAAATGGTTGGATGTTTAGTTATATTTTTTGAATAAAAATTTAGGACAATTTCTTCAGCGTTTTTAAAATTTTTTGTATTATTCAATTTTTGTAAAATCGCAAGCAATATAAAAAACAATTTTTATATTCATACTTACTTCTGTAACCTCTTTCTGTGCTTGACCCAATTTGTCTACTTTATCCGAAAGTTCAAGTTTTGCCTTGTTTTCTCTTCTCTTTGTTAGTTGAAGCTGAGCGTGCTGCCAGTTTTGGAAAACCTAGAAAACACAATTCAAAAATTTGTCCAATGGATTCCTTTAGTTATAGATATTAGCAAAATCCTGATTGTGTGTGTGTGTGCGTTTAAAATATTCATTTCCAAACCAATGGTAAGGTTTTTTTAAAAATAAATTCCGAGAATTCAGTTTTTAGATAAATTATTAGAAAAGATGGATATAAAAATCTTTTATGGAATTTTTTGCCGACAGGAATCACAAACATAAAAATAACATAGCAATTTATTTTTGTAATATGGATAGATTTTATAACATAAAGGTTTAAAAATTTGACTTTCTCTAATGGTATTGCTGAAGAAGAATGGCAGTTCCCATTTTGTGTGAATGTTCAAGGGGCTTATTTCTTTTTTATAAGCCTAATCACTTCTAAAACACCTCAACGGCGTGGTTCTACTTATATACACTTCATTTATTTTGATATATAGAATATGTACTATAAATATGTAATAAAATATTTACTCACTTTTACCCTTTCATGGAATACGGCTTTTACTGCTCCTAAGAGTCCTGTATAATCCTTTAAGATCTCTGATAATATATAAAAATCCGAATTAGCTTGCTCTGTTCTGAGAAGCTCTACCTTTTCCTAAAATGAAACAAATACATATTACGCATATTCAGGAATTATTATACTGTAATTTAAAAAAAAAAAAACTCTTCTTTACTTGCAATACAGAAAGAAATATCAAAAGAAATTGGTTTTATTCCATTCAGTTCCCTTTGTTTTGACCGACACTGTATGTTTCCATTGATAAGTGTTAAATAAATAAATAAGGGTATTAATTTTTTTTTTACTATTTCATCGTTACCTTACTGAAAAACATTAAAGCCGCAAACCTTATGTTGATTGCTTGATTAATTCGTTATATAAATTATATCTGCCTAAACATTTCGTTACACATGTATAATGTTCAATATTAAATTATTGGGTATTGAATCACTGGGTTCGCTATTTTGAATTTCCAAATTTTGGTAGCTGGAAATTACTGTCCCCGATTTTCCTTTACATTAATATACATGAAAATCCTTTCAATTTAAAAAAAATCTTGCCATATTGGGTCCGCCATTTTCATAATAGATTCGAATTTAGTAGTCTTAGTACTAATTTACGCTTAAATTCGTTGAATTTCGGAAATTTTGGGTCGCCATATTTAATCCGCCATCTGGAATTTTTAAATTTCGAAAGTAGACTTGCAATCAGGACCTTTTAAAATTTTTGGAGTTTTCATCAATTCAATTTTCATGGATATCCCTTGAAATTTACAATTTTTGGCCGCCATCTTGGGACCACCATTTTGAAATCCGCGAATAAAAAGTAACCTATATGTTAAGTCGGGATATGTAGTGTCTTCACTCAAAAAATGAAAATTGTCGGATCCAGCGTTTAGGCGTGATTGAGCAACAAACAAACAAACAAACATTCGATTTTATATATAGAGAAGGGATAGGGATTAATAATGTTGATAACCAAAAATACAAATGTTGAATTTAGCATTATTTCTCGCTATAAAAATAAAATAATATTTTTGAGATTCAGTCTTTATGTTATGAGCAATAAAACTGTGAAGAATTAACGCAGAGGACAGTGATGTTAAAGCATTGGGAGTTTTCAAGAACGCTGATTTTGAACATCAAGACTACGCTAATGAGGTTGGCGAAATCAAATACACCGTTTGTTTTCTCGCGGATCGTGGCGTTCTGGAAAAAAGGATCAGAATCAGAAGTTACTGGCTGCATGCATATTTTATTGTGTTTGTCAAAATTGGGTTTTCATACTTTTTGATAAAAATGTCAAAATGTTGAATGCATAGAGACAAAACAAAAAATTAATTTGAAAATGCGGCACCTGCGCGATTTTCAGGCTTCAGATACGCTATTTACATCATTAAGCTAATCCTGGTCCCCAATGTCTTTTCCTGGAAAACAATTCTGAGTTAATGAGCCGCTAAACTGCAACACTACACTCTACCCCACCACAGAGAGCGCGATGATATATGGAATATGAAATCTGAGCTACATATCTACATGAACCGTAATCTACAAAGTTTTGAACGAATCTACAGATATCGGTCTCTTCATCTCAGCATGAATATTTTTCATCTAACAAGTTTTAACTAGGTCACTGACCCAGCATTTTGTCGCTTTCAGTTTTTGTTTTCACCTTGTCCTATTTGATGTTCCCAATCAATCATTTTGTGCAAAAAGTGCGCTGCATCAAATCGTGTAATCACGGTACTACGCAGATTAGGCTTTTAAGTGCGCTCATATTCTATACTATAAATTGGTTAAAACTCGTAAAAATCGATCGAGCTTATTGAGTTCAAAGGAAATCTACATTATTTTTATATGTAAAGATTAAATTCAACTTACTTGAACATCAGCTAATTGAGAGAGCGCACGCGACAAACTAGTGTGGTCTTCGCAAGTACTCAACATTGCAGCTGACTTCGCTACAATACCAGTTAAAGAAGCGAGTTCTTTACGATACTGCACCAACGTCTTAATTGCGGAATGTAAATTTTGCATATGTGTATCCTCTGTCTCTATCTCCGAAATTTTATCATCAAACCACTATAAACAACATAATTAAACATTAAATTAGATTAAAATATATTATGAAATATCTTACCGGATCGTTTTCATCCATCTTATACGTGATTTTATTGACCGTTTCTCCAACTTTATTAAATAACCTCATTACCGCAGCACCACTTAATGCGGCAGTGTCTACCGCTTTTGGAAGTTCCTACTTAGAGAAATTTGAGTTTTGTTACACTAAACGCTAACACTAAATCTAGCGATATTTTATATACTTATTCCTACCGCATCAGATCAAAGGTCCTGTTTTAAAATAGAGATCATAATCGTTACAAACTGTACAAACCGTCAATTTAATATTAAAAGTATTACTATCAAATTATCTTTTAAATAATAGCATAAAAAGATTATCCAATGCATATTTTGACAACAGAATTTGGTATATAGTGAGATTTTAAAACCGGACATTTGACCATATTGATTAGTTTAATGTTAGTAATTTAATCACCTGTTCAATTTCGAGAAAGCTAATAAATTCCGGTTCTGTGCGGAGAATGTGATGTTGGGCGACTCTATTTAAAAAGCGCTCTAAGGCCGCTCTCCGGGTCTCTAACCACTCTACTTGCAAGCCGTTTCCCGAATCATGTGGAGGTTGACTCATTTTCACTTTGGTGCTACCTTAAATGTTTAAATCTTTAGTATTGTTCCACTCATAACACATAATAACTTTTATATACAAAAAGGAATGAATGTAAAATACGCATTTATTCTGTCGAAGGAATAGAATGAATAAAATTTAGAATATTGAAAAGAGTGAATAACAAAATTCAAAAGATATAATTTTGAGTTAAATTAATCAACACTTCTTATTAAAAAAAGAAAATTGTGTGCTGTCGGTGAAGTTATTTCATGAAGACCTTTCTTCATACTTTTCGTCGTATTGCTCAATGGCGTTTGAATACATTCTGAATATCCTAAAATCAACAAAAAATTTAGAAATATGCATTCCAAATGAAAAAAAAATAAAGAAATGCGTAATCCATTACAAAATTTGACAATTTTTGTGATTCAGTTTTTGGCTTGGAGCAAGAGAAATAAGTCAATGTATCATATTTTTTTTAAACTTTTCTAGTTTAAATTTTTAAATTGTAAAAGTTGATATTTCAGCAAACTTCAGATTTTTTGTATATTAATATTGATTAGTTCATGTTGTTCGATACAGGTCCCTTGCTCAGCAAGATCAAAGGCATAAATTGAGTTTGAGGTCTCCTCATTAATTATGATGATACCTTGCAGGAATGTTCATTTAAGGTCAAAAGTAACGAATAAGCAAACAATTTTGTGGGTTATACACTTGTATTTCTCAGATATTTAACTTAAGCCTCTTCGGATCTGGCGTTCATTGTAAAGGAACGTTATAAGTTGTATAAATGTAAACATACATGTATACCCTTGGATCCTTATCTTATCTTAGTGTTTAGGCTAAGAAAAAAATAATAATAATAGAACCGATTCCAAAACATCTCTAAAAATTAAAAATAATTTTACCTGAAAATCTTCATTAGTTTCAATATTGAATTTTAAGACTTTACTAGATGTTTGAAGTCGGCGCGAAAACTTGACTGATATTAATCCAATTACCCAGTAGTAGTTAATCCAATTACAAAGTAGTCAAGCGAGAGTTCTTGGAGTCGGTTCTATTTATTTTAAGTTTTTTTTTGTTTCACTCTTTTTAATGTCATCTCTCGAATTAGTCTTCCTTGGCAATAAGTAAACATGTAGACATGAACGTTTATCGAACTAAAAGGGTTTTATTATTAATTGAA
The DNA here is from genome assembly GCA_963920795.1 of Eutolmus rufibarbis. Lineage (NCBI taxonomy): Eukaryota > Metazoa > Arthropoda > Insecta > Diptera > Asilidae > Eutolmus > Eutolmus rufibarbis. The sequence continues at coordinate 26,990,857 of OY987207.1, forward strand.
TTTATTTATTTCCATATATGTATACGATAAAGTACAAATAAATATGTATATACGCTACCCTGCGTGTGCACTTGGAATCTGAGCCCATAGGGCGCGATATTAACCCTTTGCACTCGAAGCTTTTTTCACCAACGTTAATTTGTACATTGGTGTGGTGACTGAGAAGCACCTTTCGAATGCAAAGGGTTAATTGAAGTATCGCTAATTAAGTTTTCCCAAATTTTGCTCCATTCCGCTTAGTCCAAGCTGACACTAAAACTGGCATCATATACGACTTCATCATTTGGTAACAAAGAAAAGGATCAGTTCTAGTTAAGAACCGACTTAAAAACAAGAAAATTACAATTAGGGTACTTGAAATGTTCAGTCGAGTGCCATACGTTCGTCATGGCCCAGTAAAAGGAAGCAAACTATTGATTACATTTTTTGTTTTTAAAAGTTTTTGTTGAGATAAAATTTTATACTGGGATAAAAACTGGTCAAAAAATTTTTTGTAAATTGAAATTATCATATATTTTCCATAATATGCAACAAAATTAAAAACTCTTTTGAACTGACTCAACATAAATATCTTTTACTGAAAAAAATAAAAACCAAATTCTTACAGCTGCCCAAGACTAAACGCTCGCGTTTTTCTAACCGTCCCACTAATGAGGTTTTGCACAACTTGCTCTGTCATTTAGTTGGTAGTTTTTCCACAAAATTTTTATTTCAGCGAGTGTTTAAACTGTCTTAGCGCTTCTTCTGATCAAGAATTTAATGCCATTCTCTTCGTACCACTTCAAAGTTCTTTTTGACTAGTTAGCCGGTGCTAAATCTGGCCAAGAAAGAGAATATTAACCATATTTTCTAATAAATGTTAACAAACGTGTTTGTAACCTTCTTTTCATCACTGTTTTCTTTTTGTATGTCTTAATATGTATTATTATGGGTATAAATTCAGACAATATGATTTTAATTTCGCGAGATAAAAAATTTTTTAAATGATAACTATTCATAAATTTAAAGTTTATTATAAGATACTAGCTGGCCCGGCAGACGTTGTTCTGCCCTTTCCGGTAGGTGGCGCGATGAGTTTGATTTGGTTAAATTCCCTGTATTTAAGAAAGTCTGGACAGAAGAGGTCGTTGACGCGATTAGAGGATAGGCAAGGGGACCGAAAAATGTCCGCACCAACGATCAAGCGCGTATAGAAGCACGGAAAATTGCATTTTATTTGAATTCGTAAATTCTGACAGTTGGTTTGAAATCAGCGACCCCGAAAACCCCCAAGTACTAAGTTTGGTGGAAATCACATAAAGATTAAAAATTGACAGCCCGCCATCGTCTCGGTCCGAGTGGGGGCTGGTGTTAGGAGGGTTTTGATTGGTTCTGTGTATGTGCCTTCCTGTGTGTTGGCTGGGGATCTGTTGGGGGTGCTGAGCGTGATTGGCGGTTTGGCTGGTGAGTATGATGCTTTGGTGATTGGAGGTGACTGGAATGCGAAACACAGTGACTGGGGTAATGAGGTGAGAAACGCACTGGGTAATTGTTTGTGGAGTTGGTTGAGGGGGAGTGGAATGGAGTTGGTTGAGGGGGAGTGGAATGGAGTTGGGTCTGGGTATCATTTCTCCGAGGACGCCTACCTTTCCTCAGGGGGCGTCGGTGTTGGACTTTTTTCTTACAACGGAGGGCGGCTCTAGAGCCCTGTTGAATAACTATGATTGCTATACGGCTGAATCGTTCTCTGACCACTATGCTGTGAGGCTGGTGATTGAGCTGGGAGATTGTGATTTCATTGTGGGTCCTAGTAACACTGTAGAGAGTGTTAAGGCGGTAAACTGGAAGAGATTTGGACGAGATCTTGAGGACGAGCTAATTGAGCTGCCTCCGGTCGACCGGAACATCACTAATAATGAGATCGACAGTTGGATTGAAAGGTTGAGCTCGGCGGTGTTAGTGGTTAAAGAGAAGCATGCTAGGAAGATATCCCCTGGAGACTGGAGGTATTCACATCTTCCTGAGGATATTATGACCTTGATACGAGTCAAGAAGGGGTGGAGTAGAGAGCTCAAGAGGCTTTTTCATAGGACTCTCAATAGGAATAGTACTGAGTATAAATCTCTCTCTTCTAGGATTGATTGTCTAAAAAAGATTATAAGAGATAGGACCATTTTATATAATAATAATCTATTCAGGGAGAGGCTGAGTGCGATCAGGCCGGGGCCAGATGCTTTTAGAGAAATTTTCAGAATTACGGGAAAGCATAGGAAGATGATGCCAGATGTTGTGAGGGTTGGTGACAGGGAGTGCGTTAGTAGGGAGGATAAGTTGAGGGCCTTTGAGGAGTTTTACAGAATGTTATACATTGACAAGAGTTCTGAGATTGATCCTGCCCTGGTTGGGGATGTTGATCGAGCTGTTGATTTCTTCGTGTCGAGCCATGCGGGCCCTGATGGGCGGATGTTGCCTTTGGTGGTGTTTGATGCTGACAGGAATGCATTGAATCATGATGAGCCATCTTTTGTGACAATTAATAGAATTTCCTCCATTATAAAATATAGAATTAATGGAAAGAAGTCCAGTGGTCCTGACGGGATCTCTAATTTCATTATTAAGAGGTTTCCGCCAAAGGCAGTTAAGTTTTTGACAATTATCGTTAATCACTGCCTGAATAATTCTTACTTTCCATCAGCGTGGAAGACGTCCAAATTGATCCCTATCCAAAAAAGCAAAAAAAGTAATGATGTGGGGAATTTCAGGCCCATTCAGCTCCTTTCTAATCTGGGTAAGATTTTGGAGAGGATTGTTGCGGATGAATTCGATTTTTTTGTCGAAGGGGATAGGATCATTCCTGATCATCAGTTTGGATTTAAGACGGGACACTCTACGAACCATGCAATTTTGAGGTTACATTCGGAGGTTACTGGAGGCTTAAGGGAGAAGAAGTGTACTGTGGCATGTGCATTGGATGTTGAAAAGGCATTTGATAGAGTTTGGACGAGAGGGTTGATCTACAAGATGATGGCCTACTCGGTGCCACCACAGTTGATAAAAATGTTCCTGAGCTTCTTCTCTGATAGAGGGCTTAGAGTGTCGCTGGAGGGGGAGATGTCTGACCTGGTACGGGTCTGCTCGGGGGTCCCGCAGGGCTCGATCACGGGGCCTAAATTGTATAATTTTTTTCTCTTAGATTTTCCACACGTTAGGACAGATGAGAGCGGCGAAGTAATGTCGGAGGCCATTTTATATGCGGATGATACTGTTGTTTTTTCGCGTGATAGAGACCCCCTCAGTGCGTTGGAAAGGACCTCGCAGCACATTGCTGAGATAAAGGAGTACTATGAGGCCTGGGGTATTAAAATTAATGTACCGAAGACTGAGTTGGTTTGCTTTAGAAACTCATCGGGTAGGGGTCCGGCGGGTGTTGTTAGGAAGAGTAAGGGGTTGGGGTTGTTGATTGACCAGGTGGAGATTAAGGTTGTAGATAGGATTAAGTATCTGGGAATAAGATTTAATAATTTGTTGAAAGCCAATGAGCACGGATGGTATGTCCTGAAAAAGGCGAATAGGGCATATAGGGTCCTTGCCCCTCTGTTTAGAAACTCGGCCATGCTCCCTGGGACGAAACTGCTTATGTATAAGCAGTTGATTAGACCTATATTGACGTACGGTTTCGTGAATTGGTTTGCTATTTCTCCAACGGTCGCTCGTCAATTGGAGATTTTTGAAAGAAAGATTTTGAGGGCCTGCACTGGTAAGCATTATCGGAGCAAAAATAAAAAATACTCAAACAACTATATATATGAATGCGCGAATATTGTGCCGCTTATTAAGTATGTTATTGGTATTAGTACCAAATTCATCAAAAGAATTCCCAATCTTGACAATTCCTTAATGCAGGAAATATACAATAATAACTTGCATTCGCGGTTAAGCGAGTATTACCCCTCACCCGTCTCATTAATTGGGCCTGAGGCCGAGGCTCTGTTGGCAGACGCAAGTGAGAGCTCTGAGATGCCAAAATACTATACGACTGTATCAGACATCCGGGTCAATAGGAGGTAACGTTAATTTACATACTAACCATGATTTTGTGTTTACTTGTTGTACATGTCCCTGAATTCATTTGATACGAGCTATATTGATAATTAGAAATGGTAAAGTGTCTTCTCCGGTTCAGGCTAAATGATGTGAATTCCGGGACATAATATTTTGTTTGCGGGTGTGAAAATGTCTGTGGGAACTTAATATTAATTGAATTAGCTTAACGAATTGAACCCGCTGGAAGCGGAGTTTTGTCTGAATGAGTTCCAATGCGAAAGAGCGTGTAGAGGTATATTGATAAACATTTGTGATATAGCTAGGTCGTATTATAAGTTGTCTTTTATTTAACGTCATCGAGTTATTAATTAGGGTATAAGAATTACTGAATGTTGGTTTTATGGAACAGCCGCTCTGTCAATTGTTGAGCGGCTGTCATAGATTGGATCTATCTTCATATGCGATACATTTTCTTGTAGTTAACTGGGTGCAGCTGCATTGTAGATTGTTATGCAGACTGCTATCATTACAATGCTTGGTCATTGGAGCATCTTATAGGTGTAACTTACTTTTTCAATTTGTTGTATTGTCAGGTATACACATTGTGTAATTTATTGTTATTTAGTTTGTAATAATTTATTACGGTCAGATGAGCCGACGTGTATTCTAAGCACACCGGTCGCAAGTGTGCGTTGCATTATATTTAAAATGTCAGGGAAATCTATCTTACATATAAGTCTCGACTGTATGAAAATGTTTTATATATAATAAGCAGGTTAATTAGGCATAACGCTATAGCCTATCGCTGTATAAATTTAAGTTTACCGCCTTTGTTGGAGGATTCTGTAAGAAATTACTGTCGAAATAAATAATCTGAATCTCAATCTGACAGCCCGCCATCTTAACTTGACTGCAGCGCCACCTATCGGAGACTAGCATAGCTACGAAACATCGTCTCGACAAAACAAATATATTGTGGGAATATGACCTCAATCGGTCAAGTTGTTTAGACGCACCAAATATGTATATATGTAGGGGACATTGGGGAATTGTGAGTCACGTCAATATTTCACCCCAATTGGAAAGTCTGTCTCATGCAAATGGCTGTCATCGTCTTATCTTTGACCAAACTCATTTTCCATTAGCAATCGATGTGTGTACACGTACTCGTTCGTTCCGTGTGACAACCAATTGACAATTTTCTCAAAATATTTATTCCGAGCGTTTTTGTTTGCATTGATCTGACGATTTTGGAAGAATTGATTCAGGTAAATAAATTCATAATTATCGTATGGCATCGACATTTCAACTTTTAAAAGGAATTTTGCATAAACATGCAATGAGCGAATCATACACGGCCTTCTTGTCAACCAAAACGTTTAGGGAATTGTGAGTCACTTTTTTTGGGGAATTGTGAGCCACAACATTTTTAGCATTTTTCAAGCCAATATCGCATTTTTAACGCGTTCTTATAATTTTTTATGCAAAATTCCAACAGAATATAGAGGATATGCCGAAGAAATTGAGCCGGAACAATTCCATTCGCTGCGATTTATGCGATCGAGCTATTCATTTGAAATACGTCAGTAGTGGAGCCTATTTCACAAGCCCGAATTGCGAATCCGAATTATTTCAATATCTTCCATTTTATATTTTTTCTAACTAATTCTTATGTAATTTCCAACCATACAATAAAAATTTTACAACGATATTTTTGATTTTCGACTTAATTTAGACGGTGACTCACAATTCCCCAACATTTTTGAAAATCTCAAAAACGTATTTTTTTTGCCAACGCTCAGATTTTTTCAGCAGATAATAATTTCAAGAAACTACTCAAGCTAAAAGTTAGGGTTTCCTTCCTAGTAACATAAACCATTATGAAATTTAAAAAAATTTTGATTTTTGTGACAGTTATCGAGCTTGGAAAAAGTGTGACTCACAATTCCCCAATTTTCCCTATGTATAAAGATGTATATTTAAATACGTAAATAGGCAAAATTGCCTTGCGAACTTCTTCTTTTTCTTTCATTTTAATTTCCCTACACATCAAGAATAAACACAGAATGCACCACTTGAAAAGTGACATTGTATTTTAAAAAATAGCCATTTCGGTCTGTTCCGCGTTGTAGGGGAATATAAATAAATTGACGGAGCTTTTTTTGATCAGTTCTTATAAAACATTTAATTACCACATTAGTCTATGTATGTGAATTACAACAATAATTTTTTTTTGTGTCAGCTTATTTATCTGATGTCCATGTCAATTTTTTCCCAAAATATGGGATATTCAAAATACTCTTCTTGCAAAAATATTTTCATTTATATCCTTTTTAAACAGAAAACCATGAAAAAAAATTGTTTAATACTACCACCATTAATTTAGACCTGAATGGGTTAAAAACACTGAAATATTCCTTAAAATAAAGAAATTAAAAGAAAACTTTCGATTTGTCATTTCACAAGACAAATGCATGACTGTTGCTGTCCAAAAGTAAAATGATATTTACCTTTAATTCGTTTATTTTAAGGAATTTTGCGGTACAATTTGCAAACATATGGTTTTGACACAATTTTCGACGAATTCGTTTAGAGATATGGTGAAAATTGCGTCGTTTTCAGAAGTTTTAAAGTTAAATATCTCGGGAAGTACAGGAAAAATCTGTTACTTTTGACCCCAAATGAACATTTTTACAACGTGATCACTGATCAGAACGGAATATGACATTATTATCTTCTCATTTGGAAGTTATCGTAATGGATCAGATTTTTCGAATTTAAAATGTTGACATATCTCCACGTTTTGAGGTCCCTATAGTCGGAATCCATCGTTTTTAGAAAGATGTCTGTGTGTGCGTCTGTACGTGCGTACGTTCGTGAACTTATTTTCGTCTCGCATACCTCGTGAACAAATAATGATATCGACTCCGGACCGATTCCATTCGACGCACAATTACACAATGAACGCCTGATAAGATTTGCAACAAATTTGAATTTTTATAACAAAAAAACTACTGAAAAATTATTGTAAAATGTTTTTCGTCTCGACTATCTCCAGAACAAATAATGATATCGACTCCGGACTAATATCATTCAACGCACAATTACATAATGAACACCTGATAAGGTTTGGAAAAGATTTGAATTGGCGGTTTTTTTTTACAAAAAAACTACTAAAACATTGTTGTAAAATGTTTTTCAAAGGCACTGGGAATTTGGTTGTGTGGGTAACCCAGTCGCACCCAGCCTCCTTTTTTGTTATTGCTTTTGACTTGTCTTTTAACAAAACACTTAAATGAATTTTTTATTTTTTCAATTATGAAGTTTGTAAGCCATTTTGTATGATCTTCTCGACTTCTTTTCAAATATGTATTTCCCAACATATCCATAACTATATAAAGGTGATAACGGATCAAGTGAAAGATATTCAGTTATGCAGTTTCTTCAGGTTTAAGTTTTTGAATAGTATAACTCTAACTTTGTTTCTGACAAATATACATATGTACTCGTACCATTAGAATTAAAATAATCATGCTCAAAAATAATTGATGATACCAAAATGAACCGTCAAAAGGTGAGGACGTAAGTAAAAACGTAAAAAGTTATCACAATATAATTTTTCAGTCGAAACAAGACACATTTGGCTGAAATACAAGGAATTTTAATATAACTCAGGACTAAAAAACGATATTCATAATGTCCCTCATAAATGCTTATTTGTGCAGAAATATAAAGCAGATGTGTTTATTTGCTGAGAATATTATAATTTTAACTTACCTATTAAATTCTTTTCAGGCACTGGCGGTATAATTCTTCCGTTACGAATATGCTTTCCTAAAAGAATTGAATGGAGTCTCAAAAAGTCACTGAACCTCCGCATGGTACTAAATTGATTTTTGCTGAATTTTGGCATGTTGGTATGAGTTGTTATTCTACAGAACAGATAATTAGAAGACTTTAAGCTAAACTTGAAAATCAATACTTGTATGCTAAATATGATCCCATGCCATCCCCTACTTTCTGAGGTTCAGAAATACTTATATCAATGAAATAATCGCCTGTTCCTTGATTTGTAGTTACATCTTCTAGTATAGGCTCCTTCTATAAATAATAATAATAATAATATGTTAGTGTAATCAGTGAGTTTTTTGTTTCAATGCAAATTAATTCCACCATTAAAATATAATAACCTATTCAGTTTTATCAAAACTACTTCAATAAATCAATTTCAACCAAACTCAAAAAGATAATGTAAACGGGTGTTTGTTTCTATTTCAAATCGACACTGTTGGATCTTTCTTTTTTTTTATATATATACATATATATTATATATATCATTAATATAATTTTGGATACTAAAAGAATATAATTATCATAATTTAATAACAAAATGAAAACTTAGAAATTGTGTGAAATTCAATTGTATCTCAAAGTGGCGCAATTCCATGTTTGCATTCCTTTTAAGGGACTTAAGATACAAAACGAATTATTTAATAATTTTCGAGTTTGTCATTAAAACTGAAAAATACTCCAAAAACGTATTTGGCAAGAATTCAAACCCACAGCTGACTGCTCAAAATCAGTTAATGGTGTGTGCAAGAGGGAACGAAACATGCACCATTTTGATATAGGCATTTTGAATGATACCGAGTAGTCCATTTGACCATTTCTGTGGGATTTTGAATTTGGCGCCAACGAGCGGTTGACGAGCGCTGCGCCTCACCGCGGCATTGCCAACAACTGAGTGGCCCGACTTGGTCAAGTAGGCTGAGAAAGATTGGTTTTTGTTATTATTGGGCAGCCGGCGTGAAGAGTCCTAGTTTTTGAGTCCAGCTTTGAATTTATTAAAATAAATTGTTCTTTTGGGTTAAATTCCTTTGTTTCCTTTTCTCTACATTTCTATATGTCAGTGGATACCGCACTATCGCATAGTGGTGCGTCTATAGCTTTGCAACGCAATATATATATAACCACCACCTCTCCCTCTTTCCACAACCCCCGAATTTTTAATATGAAGTGGATATTGTTCCGATAAATATATATTTGATCGAAATCACTTGGCAAATGCGAGAGTGAACTTAATACCGGAACAAAATGAACACAATGGGGATATCTGTTAATAACATTGTAATATTATCAAAATTTTGACAAATAAAATGAAAATAATCTTTGCTTAAAGCCAATATGATTCTTTATTTGAAGCTTTAAGTTATCAGTCTACCGGTCCTAAGCACAACATAACTGTTCTTAGGATAAAAGCGGTATATGGAGTAAGAGATTTTATTGAGACATTATTAATAAAATATGCACGCAGCTAAATAGATAACTCGAATTGCAACATTTTAGATTCCTGGCGTTGCTGTCCGGGTGAGGGCAATGGCCTTTCTGTTCCAGCAAAATGTATCCAATCATATCACTCCACGTTTGGGCATTGGGTTTTATCGTAAAAGTTGGATTTTTAAAAGAAAGGCAAATTTAACCATTTATGGACATATCCCAACGTATTTACTTAAAGTCTGATTATGTTCCCGAAAGGTCTTAGCACATCAATGCTTCACAGTAATACCTATAAAGATTACAAATGATACATGGCATATCAATTGTATGAAGGGGCGTAACCGGACAGTGCCGCCAGATAAATTTCTCCAAATGTAAATTAAATCGAAACGACTTTTTACGAATAAATTTCCCAGCATTGGTACCTATTAGAATTTGGATGCAACATTATTTACCTTCCACGGTTTGCAGCGCATTTTTAAGCAAAGGAAAAATTACAGTAATAATAGACATTCGCCGAAACGTCCCTAACATTTACTCTCTATGAAACTTACGTTATTTTCAGTATCGATATTGTCTTGTTCATCATCCAAGTTAATTTCCACATTCTCAAATTGCCCAGTAACTGATTCATTAACAATTTCACCCATTTTTGATGTATTTTCAACCTAAACAACGACGTCTTGTCACTTGTCAAATATCATCAAATTACAGGTCAGTGGATTTATTTTTTACGCGGTCGTCTCTGCCCATGGAGCTATTTAAAGTGGCCAGTGCATTGCAGTAGCGATCCCACTACTGATCCTACGAAAAATAAACAAAAGTCTCAAAGCCCCTAACGTTTGCTTCATTTATTGTACATAGCTGATTTTTTTCCTTGTTTGGACAAGTCACATGTAAAGAGTGAAATAACAAAAAAACGTAATTTTTAATCAAAATACTTTTTCTTGGCATTATTTTTTAAATGGGGCCTCGGATAGCATAGTTGGCTTTGAGTTTACCATTCCGCAGTTGGAAATTCGAATATGAAAAACCTCAATTAAAAAAATAATATAATAAGAAATCAGAATAAAAAAATAATATAAAACGAAATTCTTTATATATAAAAATCTCGTGCCACGATGTGCATTTACGCTAATTTCCGAAACCGCTGAACCGATTTCCATGAAATTTTGTTAATGTGTATTGTTTGGTCCAACTTAAAAGATAGAATAGTTTTTATGTCGATAAGTGACCGTCAATATTTTTTATTGCAAATTTAATGATTTTTTATAGAAAAAGAGTTGTAATACATTTACATGTATTGCGCATGAGCTCCTGAGTGCTATAGGCAATATTTTGTAATTGGCCAATGGAGGGGAAAGGAGAGGAGGGGATGGCGAACTGTCAAATTTTAAAGTTCATGCGATTTTCTCCAAACTTGGTACTTGGGGGTTTTTCGGGGTCGCTGATTTCAATCTGACCGTCAAAATTTATGAATTCAAAGTGGAGGTTGTCAAAATTTGAAGTTTATGCGATTTCCACCAAGTTTGGTACTTGGGGGTTTTCGGGGTCAATGATTTCAACCCGGCTGTCAGAAGTTACAAATTCAAGATGGCCGACTGTCAAATTTTGAAGTGTATGCTATTTCCACCAAACTCAGTACTTGGGGGTTTTCGGGGTCGCTGATTTCATCAACTGGAGATTTTCCTTTTACAAAATATCTCATCTATAATATGTACATATATATATATAAGCGTGTGTGTGCTTGGTACGAATGTACTCCTAGGCCGTTCAACCGACCATCCTGAAAATTTTATCACGTATTATTGAAATTAAAAGGAGTAAACTGACATATGTTACGTTTTTTGTGTCTGTTTTGTCTGTCCAGGCTAATGTTCGAAACGGGTGAACTTATTACGATGGCATTTTACAGACATAAAGAGCAGGTTGTCAGGAGTGACATAGGCTACTCTTCTAATTGCTTGCTATTGTTAAAATTTACGAAATTCTGAACGCCAGTGATATGTTTATGGACTCACGGATAAAGCACTTATCAGGAGATGACATTTTACGGGCATGTTGCCCATAACCTCAAGAGTGACATAGGCTATGCATCGCAATGGAAAAGGTGGGGTGATAGGGGGAAATTTAGAACAGTACTTATCCGATTGAGATGATATTCTATGGGAATGTTGCGGACAACCTCCTAAGTCTAAGTGATGTAAGCTATGCATCATAATTAGAAAGGGAGGGGGAAAGAGAAGAGAGAGGGAGAAATAAATGATGAGCAGAGATATGTTTACGGTGAGTCATGCAAAAAGTATTTAGGCGATTGAAAAGAAATTCTATGGGCATGTTGCGCTTAACTTCCTGAGTGACATTTATCAAATTTGAATTCGGCAACGTCACATTTTTATGGAAAGTTGTGCCCGGACAACGCCGGGTACGTTTCAGCTAGTCTTCTATACATATAAAAAGAGAAGTCCTGACTCATTGACTCATAAAAGCCTAGCCCAAAGCCTTGGACCTAGAAGGGTGAAATTTTGCATAGAGGTTCCCTTTATGATGTATACAAGGAATAAGGAAGAATATTCCGAAATACAACCCCTAAAGAGGTAAAATGAGGGTTCAAAGTTTGTATAGAGAAACAATATTAAATAGACATTTCGACTCGAAACTTCGTATTAGTACTCCTAAAAACAAATAAGCAAATACGTACCTAATTCACGATTTTTTCGAAAATCAACCCTTTAGGGGGTGAAATGGGGTAAATAAACCTTAAAATCGATATAGGTGTCGTCATTGAGGTTTTTTGGGACGTTGGTTACAAAAATGTCATTTATTAATGCAAAAATTCGATAAAAAATTATTATTTTAGTAAATTAATTAATTAATTTAATGTAATAATATTTAATAGTAAATAACGCCCAAATTCATAGGGTATCGGTTACGCGAGCACAGTTAAAATTCATTCTCATCATTTTTTCATAATGCACCCAAAGAAGTATAACTTCCAAAATAAGAAATTATTTTCCGAAGTTAACCCCTTAGAATAGGGAATAAAGGGGATAATGATATATTTTCGCTTTAAAGTTGCCTTAATTCCGTAAATATATCTAATCACTAAACCGTTACTTCTATTGCCATTACCATCCACCAGAGTCGCACGCGCTGCTTCCCGGACAGTATATAAGCAGCGTGAGAAGGTGGGCCAACTCATTATAAACGCAACATTTGTCTCGATAACACGTTTAGCGCAAGCGCTGCGATTGATTACGGTACAATTGAACACTACTTTGTAGTCTAAAACTATATTTTTAAAACTGTGCTTTTCATTAAAACTCTTATTCACTCTAGAGGGGTGAATCTGGGGTCCAAAGGTTTTATGGAGAAATAATATTAATTCCCGAGGGAATTAAAAAGGTTTCCTGCGCGAGCGAAACCACGGGCAAAAGCTAGTCGATAATAATATCAGCTGCGATAATAACAATAAAAAAATATTTCAAGTAAACCAATAGATGTTGTCACGAGTATTCAAAAACAGGTTCACTTTGTTGAAACGAATCTATGTATCATATAAGGCTGAGTATTTCAGAAATTATTAATTAACTCCTACAACAAATAAGTAACAATTATTATTTATTTATTTATCTGTGCTAGTACTTATGATAAACGGAGTGAAAAAAAGTTACTCAACTAGTTCGGGAATATTAGGTTGCAATTGCTCCGAGTTATTTTCTAGTTGAAAGATATGATTTTGTGATTCGATATAGGTGAGGATTGTATAATCTGCAAGCACAATTGCAAACAGCCATTTATCGCTTAGTTCTTTTGTTCTTTAGATAATTCTTGATTTGTATTTCAACGAATTTGTAAAGGCTAATGTAAAATCAATCCAGTTTATTCGTAAGCAGCTCGCGCTCAAAAAACGGTAATAATTTCAATTTCAGAAATGTGTTTCTGAACATAGCATGTTAACAATGTTTGTTCTTCCCCATTTTGAGTTTGTTTTTCCAAGGCCCCGAGACGACTAGGAAAGTGTTTAAAGATAACTGGTTGAAATCCAAGATAGGAATACTTAGGATTGGGCATAGGCTAATAAAAATAATGAATGTGACGAGCGCCAATTCGTCATTTCTGACTTGTTCCAAATCACAACTTGTTTTCGCGGACAAATAAAATAGTTTGTTTATTTTTGTATGCAAATGAACTAAACTCAGTTAAAATTACTAAAAAGCAAAAATGAGATCGCGCTCTTTCCAATATGCAAACCTTCGAAGATTGATTTGCATTCCTCGCCTGCCTATGCATTATAACAATTTTTTTCTTTTATAAGTCACTAGATTTTATTTAACTTCTTTAAAAAATAGTTTTCGAAGTTAGGTCACTGGAAGCAGTTTAAAATTTAAAAGAATACTCGTTCTCCATGTGTTTAATGTCGGCGAAAGTTAAATTTCCTCATCAAAAATCCCTCTGATATTGGGAAATATTAGCGATGTCACATTAGAACTGTGATTAATTTCATTTCTCGCTGTTGGTAGCAAAAAGGGTGTTTACAAAATACTAGCGGATCGGGAGTCGGGAGTGTCACTTTACGATTTTCTTGTTTTGTCTTTAATTTGGTTTAATTTAAGTTTAAGGTTCTTACTTCTCCGTTTCCGTGATAAAGACACATTCAAAAAAGATACATGAAGTGATGAAGTTTCAGCTGCTTTAAAAAAGGGTGAGTAATGAGGTTGGGCGTTCCCCTCGGTACAACTATGTAAACAGGATTGGTGCGAGTTTCGTTGTGTGGCCAGAAAATGTCACGGGAATACTGTGAATTATTGAATGTTGCTAATAAAAACTTAATTTGCCGTAATTAACTGGCTAAGATTGCGAAGAGATAGGCACTAAGGAAAGCCTATTTGAAAGTGAAACAAATTGTTGGGTTTGGAAAATTTTTCAAGTTTGGCTGGCGGTGCTCGGGGCAACGCGCGGTAGGTACGTGCCTACTTTTTATGAGAAATAAACAGTTTTTAAGGATAATGCTTGAATGGGTCTGAATGTGCTGTGAATGTAACATATATTTTTTAAATTTAAACTAAATAATTGTAATTTGCTTATAACTGCAATAATAAATAATTGCTTCCAGCAAATCATGTTCATCAATTTGAATGTGCTCCTTGCCCTATTGGGCTTCATTTTGCCAGTATTAACCCAATGGAGCACAACGAAAGCAAACAACCCATTTAATTATGAAAGCTACTCAACGACCAGTAGAACTGATTTTGGGATCGATCCCAGAGACAGAACACAAACAGAAAATCCCACCCGGTTTAGGAACGAAAATGCGTTCCCAAAAACAAATAAGAACACAGATTACATAAGAAGAACATTCCAGTACAGCAATAAGGCTGATGAAACCTTCCCAGCAGCGGGGAAAGGCGGTACCAACCAATATTCGAGGAATATGGTCTTCAGGCAACCAACTTATTTTATAACTGCATCGAATGTTGTCCGTCCAGGATTAATATATCAAGTTACTGTGTCCATTCTCCAGGCATTGTATCCCATCACTGTTCATGCAAGTATATCTCGAGACGGCGTTGAGGTTAGTGCGGATTCAAAAGAGGTAAAAGAAGGCATTCCTGAGACCTTACTTATGCGGGTTCCCCCAACAAGCGCAATCGGAGAATATAAGCTCCGAGTCGAAGGGCTATACAACAACATTTTGGGAGGAATTGCATTTTTGAATGAAACTACATTGAAATTCTCACAGAGATCAATGACGATATTTATACAAACTGACAAACCTGTGTATATGCAGGGTGAAACAGTGCGTTTCAGAACAATACCACTTACTACCGAACTCAGAGGTTTCGATAATGCAATAGATGTTTATATGCTCGATCCTAAAAAACACTTAATTCGGCGATGGCTCTCGCGGCAATCTAATTTGGGGAGTGTGAGTCTTCAATATAAACTTTCTGATCAACCACCTTACGGGCAGTGGACTATAAGGGTAGTTGCCCAAGGTCAAGTCGAGGAAGGTCATTTCACTGTAGAAGAATACTATCAAACGAGGTTTGAGGTGAATGTTACCATGCCGGCATTCTTTTTTAATACCGACCACTTTATCGAGGGCAGAGTCATGGCTAATTTTACAAGCGGAGGCCCGGTAAAAGGGAATCTAACTCTTAAAGCAATTATCCGACCAATTGGATGGTTTGACATGAGAGAATTAAATAAAAAGTACAGAGTTGGAGATAATTATCATGAACCTCCGCGAAGTTCTTTTTATCAACCGTATTACAACCAAAATCCAATAAACAGCAACATGGATCAAGCCTTTGTCCCAAATTATTACCAAGATCAAAACTTCGTTGAAAGACATTTTAATTTCGATGAAAAATGGCCGTTTTGGATGGCAAAGCCTGAGGGCAACCAAATATATGATTCAAGGACCGGAACTTATAAGAGCACTTTACCTTATTTGAGGTTTTTTAATGGCACTTTTGATTTCAAATACCCTATGTATGAGTTGGAACAATTGGTTCCTAATTTAGCTAACATGGATGTTATGATAGTAGCAACAGTTGGTGAAAAATTTTATGATGAAATAATTTCGGGCTATGCTGTTTCTAGAATATATAACTCCTCTATAAAGTTGTCCTTCCTTGGCGATTCTCCACAAGTGTTTAAGCCTAGCATGCCCTTTACTTTATATTTAGTCGTGGAATACCATGATGGTTCGCCGATTACTTTTGATCCTTATAATCAGGGCACTATGGAAATCAGCGGATACATAGAAAGTAGATCAAGAGGCAGAAGGGACTATATCACTCGAAGATTACAGATGTCGGAGCAGTCTGGCGTATGGGAACTTAAAATAGACCTGCGAAACGATCTTGAACTTAACGAAGGCAGAGAAAGTAAGGAGTTTTTGAAAGATATTCAGTCAATGAAAATACATGCCAATTATGTTGACAATCGTGGCGATAGAGCTGAGACTGATCTCTTGCTAATGAGCCATTTTTCTCCACTCAACCATCATATCCAAGTTTCAACAAGTACTAAGGACCCAAAAGTCGGCGAATATATTATATTCCATATACGAAGTAATTTCTTCATAGAATCTTTTAATTATTTAATCTTGTCAAAGGGACTTATTCTCTTAAATGGGCAGGAACCCATTGATGAAGGTATCCACACAATGGCCGTCACGCTAAGTGCTGAAATGGCTCCTGTTGCCACAATTGTAATTTGGAAGATTACTCAGCAGGGTCAAGTTGTAGCTGATTCTTTAACTTTTCCTGTAAACGGCATTTCGAGAAATAACTTTACAGTTTTTATCAACAATAGAAAAGCCCGTACTGGAGAGAAAGTAGAAGTGGCCATCTACGGAGAGCCAGGGGCGTACGTTGCGCTCTCTGGAGTTGATAATGCTTTTTACACTATGCAAGCAGGGAATGAGCTAACCCATGCTAATGTTATAACCAAAATGTCTAACTTTGATGAAAAGCGAACAGGACTGTACGAACGCACTTGGTATTCACACCAAGGCAAACCGGATAAACTTGTGTATTATCCATCCTCTTCTTTTGGAATTGATGCGAATCGAACTTTTGAATACGCCGGATTAATAATTTTCACCGATGCTATTATTCCGCGTCGATCAGATAATTGCAATATTACACTGGGCTTCGCTGAGTGTCTGTCTGGAAGGTGTTATTCAGTTGCCAAAAGATGTGATGGCTTTTTCGACTGCGATGATGGTTCGGATGAAGCAAATTGCATTACGAGAAATGACACGTACATATTGGAATTCAGAAAACATCGCTTTAATCGAATCAAACGCCATTATGAAAATGTATGGTTATGGAAAGATATTAATATCGGACCTCATGGTAGGTACATTTTTAATATAGATGTACCAGATGTACCAGCGTTATGGATGGTATCCGCATTTGGTGTCAGTCCTTCGAAGGGCTTTGGCATGATTAATGGTGCATTAGAGTATGTAGGGGTTAAACCCTTTTTTATAAACGTCGAAATGCCATCAGAATGCCGACAAGGCGAACAAGTAGGCATAAGAATCACTGTATTTAACTACATGACCACAGCTATTGAAGCGACAGTTGTTCTACATGGCTCAAAGGATTATAAATTTGTTCACGTTGAAGAAGATGGAATAGTTCGTTCTTACAATCCTCGCACTTCATTTGGTGAACATCAATTCTTCGTGTATTTGGAAGCCCAGCAAACAAATATTGTTTATATTCCTATAGTACCAACAAGATTGGGTGATATCGACGTAACTGTTCACGCTGGCACCTTACTCGGTACAGATGAGGTAACTAGACGAATTCATGTGGAGTCAGATGGATTGCCTCAGTATCGACATCAGTCTATTTTATTAGACTTAAGCAATCGAGCTTACGTATTTCAGTATATGCATGTCAATATAACAGAAACACCAGTAATTCCTTACCAAGTCGAGAGATACTTTGTTTACGGCTCTAATAAAGCACGTATATCAGTGGTTGGTGATGTTGTTGGCCCAATTTTTCCCACAATGCCGGTAAATGCCACGAGCTTACTTTATTTGCCAATGGAATCAGCAGAACAGAATATGTTCAGCTTTGCAGCTAATTTATATACAGTAATGTATATGCGACTCATAAACCAGCGGAATAAAACAGCTGAAAAAAACGCTTTTTACCATATGAATATTGGATATCAACGACAACTAAGTTTCTTGAAGGAAGATGGATCGTTTACTCTTTTCCGTTCTGATTGGAACAATTCTGCGTCTTCAGTTTGGCTCACTGCTTATTGTACAAGGATTTTCCAAGAAGCTTCATTTTATGAGTGGGAGAACTACATTTTCATCGACCCATCTTTAATTCAAAGAAGTGTTCAATGGCTTTTAATGCACCAGTCACCTGAGGGAGCTTTCTACGAAATCACTTGGCTACCGGATCGAAAAATGAACGGCTCACTAAACTTTGAAAATAACTTAATGCGGCAACGAAACATTTCTTTAACCGCTCACGTTCTTATAACTTTAGCTACAGTAAAGGACCTCTCTGGGGTAAGCAGTTAAGACAGTAACTAAGAAAGTAACATAATTTAACTTTCTGACCTTTTTAGAACTTAGGAGCAAGAGTCGCTTTAGCTCAGCAAAGAGCAATTTATTGGATAGAGCGCAATATGAGGTTTTTGAACGAAACTCAAGAGCCGTATGAAGTAGCAATTGTAGCATACGCTTTAATGGTGGCTAGAGCAGCTAATGCAGAACAAGTATTTGGAATTTTAAGAACTCACGCCAGAACAATTGGTAAACATTTTAACAAATATTTCCTTACCCATATTTTATCTGTGTGCAACTAAATTCCAGGTGAATATAAATATTGGGGTAATGTTGAAGTTCCTCTACCGCCAAGTAAGTTAGAGAACCAAAAGTACTTCTCTCTACCCAGGCTGCCGTATGAATACGACTCGTTGAATATTGAGACTACTGCGTATGCACTTCTTGTTTATGTATCACGTAGAGAATTTTCTGTGGAGCCAATAGTCCGATGGCTAAATGCGCAAAGATTGAACGATGGCGGCTGGGCATCGACGCAGGTATTCTTATGATCTATGACTATTTATGTACATCTATAATTTTCACATTTTATAGGATACAAGTGTTGCTTTAAAGGCGCTTATAGAATACACGGTATATTCAAGAATCAGAGACGTTTCTGCTTTAACAATAACTGTGGAAGCTACTTCACTGCCTGGTGAAACGAAAACCTTTTATATAAACGACAATAACCTGGCGCAACTGCAAAGCATTGACGTAAATTACGATTTTTGATTTTGAAAAAATGAATTAATTTCAATGTTTTAGATTCCAAATGCTTGGGGAACGGTAAAAGTACAAGCGAAGGGCGCTGGTTTTGCCATTCTTCAAATGCATGTACAGTACAATGTCGATATTGACAAGTTCCAAACAAAGCCACCCATTCCAGCTTTTGATTTGTCCACCAGAGCGATCTTCCATGGAAGGAATCAGTCTCATATAACATATCTCTCTTGCCAAAGGTATTTCAATTTAACAGAGAACTATAGCTAGGATTCTAAGTAATTTGTTTTTGCAGATGGACCAGTTTTAGTGAATCTCCTCGTTCTGGTATGGCAGTTCTAGACGTGACCATCCCTACTGGATATTTCATGCAACAACAAAAACTCGACAATTATGTACTCAGTCGATCGGTTCGGAACTTACAAAGGGCCAAATATAATGAGAAAAAAATCCTTTTTTACTTTGAATACGTAAGTATTGCTTAATTAATTTGCTCGAACTTATTTCATTGCTACCTTAATTATAGTTGGATGACGAACACATTTGTGTGAATTTCACCATTGAAAGATGGTATCCCGTGGCTAACATGTCTCGATATCTTCCTATAAGAATTTATGACTATTACGCTCCAGGTGATACTTACCATTTTTAAATACTTATATATAGTTAACTGTTTTTGTTTCAGAGCGTTTCAATGAATCTCTTTTTGATGCCTTACCCACATATCTGCTTAACATATGCGAAGTTTGTGGTAGTTCGCAGTGCCCTTACTGTTCGATTTACAACACCGCGTGGAGGCTATCACTTTCAACGACACTTCTCTTTGTTGTTCTGTTTAGCATGAAGCTCGCGTGTACAAAGTTCATCTTATAGTCAATTAGTACAACAAAATCTGAAACCAAGGCCGTCCATTGTCTGGTCAATTTTTAGAAAACTAAATTTATAAACAAACATATTTTTAAGAGAAATTTTTACACAAAAGTTGTTTTTTATTTTTGCATAGTACGGCTGTTCATTATATTTTACTAACACATTTTGTGAAAGCCGGCTTAAGGAAATCTTTGTAAGTTATAGTTTAAAAGCGATGATTTTTTATATATTTAATGAATTCACCAAATTGCCGTGATGTGCTCTCATTTTGACTGACTGCATCATTGGTTTAAAGTTAAATATAAACGGAGATCGAACTTTATAACAACAAAATTAATATTTTACTTCTTCCCGATATAATTTTCAGAGACTTATTACACGGTGATTTTAAAGGTGGTTGAATTCGCGTAGGTGTCGCATACTTCAGCTTTAGAGAAAGAAACACGAATTTAGAAACTATCATTTATTACATCGCTTAGTTTAAGATATATTGGGATTTAAAGTTGAACCTTACTGAACGTTTAACACCACTGTCCTTGAATTCGCATAATTTTTAAGGACATAGGCTTCAATCTGCAAAAATGGATTGATGAAGGATAGACGATTTGGCATCCCCATACATGACTAATAAATTATATATTATTGACAATGTCTTACATAATTGGAATGAGTCGTAGTAGTATCAAATTTTCTATTTAGATAGGCTTTTTCATTTATTACTGTAAATATTGGTTAGTGGTACCAGTTTTATACATTTTCGCGAATTTTCTTTTGTAGACATAATTTAAATTATAGTTGCGCTCTTAGTTTTTAAATTTCTCTAGGACTATAATTAGGTAGATAAGCATATGTATAGATCTAGAAAATATGTTATCGTAGGTCGGCTGGACAGTTTTAAATATAATTTTAAACGAACCAATTTCGGCTTTGTCGACTTGTTTGGTAGCGAAATTTATTTAGCAAAGTTCAGTTTTGATTCGTTGAAATGAGTGAATTATTGCAAATACAGGTAAACCTCTTACAACGCGGTAGATAGGTTCCTTGAAAATACCGCGTTGTAGAAAATCGCGTTATAGGAAACATTAACTTAATACAAAAACGCCGATTCAGTTCTAAAAAGAAAATCTGCCTTCTATAGTGTAACATTTTGATTTATTATATAAGTATATGTATGTACATTAAAAAATTTCATAACAAACTTAAATAAAATTTAACATCATATAAAAACTAAAAAGGTCATGATTTCAAGTTTAATAACCAAAATTAAAATTAAAAATCAAAAAGGAACAATATTATGTTAGCAAATTTATTCCTCATCATCACTTATACATAGTTGGTCGAGAACGTTTGACTGTCCTTATTTTAAAATACTGAGCTTGACTCATCGAGAGGTTCGACTGCACTTCCGGTAGTTTTAGGTTTTACAAAATTTGTCATTAGAACTTGTTTGCTCTTATTTTGCAAATCTTTATAAACTTCTTGATAGGCAGATAAGAAAGTTTTAAATATTTCCGCTCTCTCCGGTAGAGGATCGTTCTGCAAAAAGTAAGATTCGTTCGCTATTTCGTTCGCCATGTCCAATCATTTTTCTATACCTTTCAGAATGAATTTTTTGGTTTCTTTGGAAAGATCTTCAGAATTACATATTTTTGAATATATAAGTATGTAAACTAATAATAATAATATAATATAAATAATACTTGTTATATATAATAATGTAATATAATGCGGTTATAAATTGAAATACAAAGAACAACTTGAAGAATGATCGCGGTCGTCTGCCGAGTTGATAATATTCAATACGACTATTCCGCTGACCGCTATTCTAAAGTTTTAAAATTTACACAAAATTCTATAACAGTTCAATACAACTAAGAAGATCACAAACGCAGCCCCAACATTAGTAGGTAATCTAATTATCACTAGCCTATGGCGAGCAAAGAGTATAACTAATGAAGGTGGAGAACGTCTCCTGAAACTGATATACTAAGAATGACTGGACGGTAGCTCGTGACTTAAAAATTCCATCTCCCTTAGCAAAAAAACTCCTAAACGCTAATGCATATTTTAAATACATGAAGAGATTATCCCAGGATGGGCCATTCAGAAAAAGCTATTACCTCCTCTTGACCCAACACCAACTTTCCCAAATATTTTTTGCTTTATCTTTCAAAACACGATACTTTCCAATAAAATATGAGAAATTTTCCTCCTCCTCCAGCTTGCATAAATCGCAGGTAGTCAGTACCAGACACCCAGGACCTAGCATTAATATTCAGAAAACCCCTGCACTTTAAATATTAATTTGATCTTCAGTGTGCTAAAATCGTCCCCCAAGTAAATAGGGAATTTGGTTAAACTTAGAGTAAGGTATAAGTCGTGAAAACTTCCAAAACGGGTCTTCTCAACTGCGACCTGAACTTGAAAATTTTCTATCTTACTAACCAGTTCTTCCAGATTTTTTCCAGGTCGTTCTTGCAGCCAGGTCTATACCGTCGCCGATCAGCCTTTTAATAAAAAATCGCTGTAGAGAAACTTTTCATACTCTATACAATCGCACATTTGTGCACCGTAACATAGGATAGATCTTGCTACTGTTTCATATACATATTTTAAATTTCTGAGAGACCCGACTTACCATATAGGCTACTTTTTATTCTCGTATTTCAAATTGGCGGACCCTAGATGGCGGGCGGCCAAAAATTGTAAATTTCAAGGGATTGCCATAGAAATTGGTATTCGGGGGTTTTTGGAAGTCCTGATTGCGAATCTACGCTCGAAATTTGGAAATTCAAGATGGCGGATCCTATATGGCGACCAAAACTTTTCGAACTTCAACGAATTCAATAGAAAATTAGTACAATGTATTTTGAGCCCGCTAATTTCGAATCTGTTATCAAAATTTGGAAATTCAAAATGGATTAAATATGGCGACCAAACATTTCCGAAATTCAACGAATTTAAGTGAAAATTAGTACTAAGGGTAGAGGCCACTAAATTCGAATCTATTGTCAAAATTTAGAAATTCAAAATGGCGGACGTAATATGGCAACAGATTTTTTGGAAATTGGAAGGATTTTCATGTACCTATATTAATGTAAGGGAAAATCGGTGACACTAATTTTGAACCCTACCAAAATTTGGAAATTCAAAATGGCGGACCCAATAAGACGAAAACAATTTTTGGTATTCTACGAATTTCACTTAAATTTCTCGTATTTTTTTGAATCGCGCACATATCAACTCGAAAGTTTATTTGGATGTTTGTTGCTCATTCACGCAGAAACGGTTGGTTTGATATTTTCCATTTTTTGTTTGAAGGTACTACATCCGTCAACTCAACATATGGACTACTTTATGGACATAAAATTAAGAGTTTCAAAATGGCGGCTAACAATTGTAAATTTTAATGGATATTTGTATTTGGAGTTTTTGGAGATGCTGATTTCGTATCCGCTTTCAAAATTTAGAAATCAAGATAGTAGACTCAATATGGCGGCAAATTTGTCAAAGTAATATTATGAGAAAATAAATTAGAATGTTCAATTCAATACCCAATAATTTAATATTGAACATTTACATGTGTAACGAAATGTTTAGGCAGAGATAATTTTTATAACGAATAGGCAATCAACATAAGGATTGCTGCTTTAATGTTTTCCAATATCTCTTATTTATTTATTATATTTAAGGTACTAGTACACTTTTGGATTTTCTAAAAATCGATTTTTTTTTTGCATTTTTCAACTCCTTATACCTTCAAAAATGACCTCCTCACATATTATAAAGAAATTCGAATTTTAAGTTAGTCAAAAATAGTATTGAGCGCACGCGCGTTTTCGGTACTTTGCAGCTGTTCGAGCCATAAATAATACGAGCAAAAACTTTAAGCGCGTTTTTCTCGAAATCACTTTTTTTCGCATGGCCGACAGTTAATCTTCGGATTGGCTGGGCCGATTTGAATAAATCTTGGCGCGTTTTACTTGTTAACATGTCTTACGCGTGAATTTACGTCAATTAGGCCAAAAAATAATAAAATAAAATTTTGGGGTAAGAAAAATGATGTAAAAAAAGGGTGAATTTTCAAATTTTTTTTTAAAAGTCCGCCATTTTTTTATTTTTCACGTTTTTTAACAAATGGAGGTAAATTCACGCGTGCCAAACCTTCCTTTTTAAAATGCCGTTTGAATTTTTTGTTTCAGGCTTGCCGATCCGGAGATTAACTGTCGGCCATGGATGACGATTTTTTTTTGGTCTTGACTTTAGCGCCCTCTATAAAATAGAACAAATGTTCAGAAAAACAAAATTTTTTTTTTTTTTTTGTATAGTTTAAGACTTAAATAAATGTTTGCAAAAAGTTTCATTTCGTAATATAATAAAGGAGCCGAGAAAAAAATTATTGAAATTATGCCTTTTTTTGCACACCAAAAGTGTACTAGTACCTCAACACTTAACAATGGAAACGCGTAAGTACAGAATAGATTATGAATTCTCCTGATATGGACGGTGGTAGCAAAATGAGTTTTGGACGGTTCTATAACCACATCCACAGATTTTAGTAATACTTCCGAACTTTCTAATCTGAGTGAAGTACCAACATTTTAGAACTAAGTAGTATTTTTGATAAACTGGGCGAAACCGGGTTACTCAGCTAGTACTATATATACATTTGCAGAAAATACATAGGATCGTGTTATCATCATAACTTCGAACTGTCTCTAATCAATCAAAAGTAAATCTTTAATAAATCGTAATTTAGAAATATTCCCAAAAATTATTGTTTTAATAATTTTTTGAAGTTATGATAAACATCTAAAACACAAAAACTTTGAATTTCATTGGATAATTCCAACCTAATGAATCTGCCCGTGTGCCTTTTTTAACCGACTTCAAAAAAAGTTATGTGTTTCCCCCGTATGTATGTTTGTTTGTTTGTACGCGATTTTCTCAAAAACCACTGGACCGAATTTGATAATTCTTTCGCTGATATAATCTATATATTTCTGGGGAGGTTTTAGCATCTAACAGTGTATATGGCTCAAAATCACCAAGGTGCAGAATTGGCTTTGCTAGCAATTTAATGTCTTAAATCTTGACTTTATTGAGAAAAGAAAATTAATAAAATACTACAACTAACCTGTTTTGTGTGTACATCAAACAATACAATTTATTAAAGAAGTAAATTTTAAATTAAATTAATATAAATGCAGAGAAAGTCATTTCGGGAACGCGTTCTACTGTACGATCTTCAACAACAAGTTAAAAATATTAATGAAAAATTTAAGATATTTAACACCTGTCATTACTTAATAATTAATATACCGTATTTTTTATACACAATCTAGTTTTGAAAAGGATACTAAAAGAATATTTTTTTTTTAATTATAAAAGTGCAAAAATAGTTTGTCCGATAGCGCATAAGTCATTTCAGTGAACGCATCGATAATCGAAAAAAAATAATTTTAAGTGAACGCAGTCATTCGGTGTCAAACGTCAGTAGAAGAAGCAAACAACAACAAAACCGGCTGTCAGTGTGTTTTTCGTGAAATAAATTATATTTAAGTGGTAAGTAGCTTTCAATTCATCATTCGTAGAGCGTACATCAATAGTCCGTCAATTCGTGAACGTGTCTATTACATTTAATTATTGATGAAATTCTTTGTTACGACACGAAATAACAATGTAACCTCAAATATTTTACTATTGACAAAGTCAGGTCGCATTTAAGATGGCCGCTGTATAATCAAAGCGCGCACTTATTTGAAATCGTCATTTCGTGAACGTTCCCGAAATGACTGTTGCGGTCTCGGAATGATAATTATTGTTTCCAAGGGCGATTCACTTACAATTTTTCATTAATTTATTTTACAAATTCGTTGCTTTTTAATTAGAGCATAATGGAGACTCCTGATAAAGAAAACAATAAAAAAAAAACTCAAAAAAAGCTTAAAAAGAATAGTGCAGCTTATTTGCGCCAAAGAGAAGAGAAAAGGCAAATGCTAGGAAAAGAAAGTATTTTTTTCATTATTGCTTATATAATATAGATACATAATATACCCATGTTATTAAACAATGCTTAAGTTATATACTTTGTTTTGTTTTTGTTCATTTTATCAAACTTAGAAAAACGTTCCAGAATTGATGGTTTTCTGTAAGATATTGACTAAGAAGCAATATTACAAAAAAAGTATAGAGTTCTGTGCGCTGCCCTGTCAAAGTTTATTAATATACAAATTTTGCAGCAGTATAAACTAAGAGTCATCATTATAGCTTGAATTTTTTTTTTGGCATCAAACCAATCTTGAAATTTGCAACTTTGGTGATTTTGAGCCATATATATTCAAAATGCCGGATCCAATCTGGCGGCAGACATTTTTTAATATCAAATGATTGCAGTGAAATTGGTTGGCTGATTGCGAATTTACTATAGAAAAATTTGGAAATTCAAAATGGCGAATCCAATACGGCGACCGAAATTTTTAAACTTCAAGGGATTGCCATAAAAATCAAAATTGGGGGATTTTTGGGGATGATCATTTCAAATTTGTTATCAAAACTTGGAAATTCAAAATTGCGGATACCTAACTGATTTTAATCCAATACTAAATAATCCAGACAAACTATGAATGTTTTCATTACTAAGTATTGGATTAATACCAGTCAGGTTTTCGCACCGACTTCAAAAATCAGTAAAATCTTAGGATTCAATGTTGAAAGTAGTAGCAGGGGATTTTTAAGTGAAATTATTTAAAACTTTTTAGGGCTTCAGATTTTTTGAAGTCGGTTCTTTTTCCCTTGATTTCAGATTTCATTCAAAGTTAAGCAAGCACGCAACTCAGAGGATTCCTAGAAAAATTCAATCCCCTCACGTTTCACGTTAGCATAGTCCCACAAGCCTCTTGCGCAGAACAGCA
The DNA here is from genome assembly GCA_963920795.1 of Eutolmus rufibarbis. NCBI lineage: Eukaryota > Metazoa > Arthropoda > Insecta > Diptera > Asilidae > Eutolmus > Eutolmus rufibarbis. Next base: position 27,017,758 of record OY987207.1, read on the forward strand.
GCCAAGTAAACAAATCCACCCCAGGGCCAGCGCCGCCGCAGCAACTATTTGGCTGCGGTAGGCTTTGAAGATAAAGCCTAAGGAAGCGTGATAACACTCTCCAAGTGTAGTAAAGTCCGATTAATATTAGTGCAGACAATTTTTGATTAGTCAGCAGTGGAGACAGGAATTTTCTTATGCACAAACCCCCCCAAAAAATCTTTTTTAACGCCGGCCGTCTGTAAAAAGGCCACCCCTAACCGAGCGAAATGAACGAGCGCCCATGCTACTTCGCTCTTTCCCTCTCATATATTAAAGTCGTATTTCTCTTTCTATGGGCACCTCTGTTTTTACTACGCTCACGTACAGGGCTTTTACACGACACAGCGTTTCCTGAGGCTTTATATTCAAAGGCGTAGCGACGTCCTATTGAAGTTCTTCGTGTCCACAGAATTTGTTCGGCGTGCGACATCTTTATATTTATAAAGTCTTAGATACTAGGCTTTAAGCTAGAAAATTTTTTAGCAAAAGCAGTGTCTTCTTCAGAAACTCATTCTGAAACGTTTTGGGTGATTTTCCTCTGTTCGAGAACTAAGCGGAACTAATTCCATTGTGTTCAGAAATTCGAGCTTCCAATCATTCAGTTTTTTCCTGCGTTCAAAGGAATGATTCTGTGATTTGATTGCGCCACAGACATACATAGAAATGGACTGCTCGATCTCCTGTCTCACGTGGCCGCCAATTTGACAACCGAGTGCCACAGCCGGACGAGATGAGATATATAAAAATTTATATAGCGCTGTCTATTTTTATCACATTACAAGGATAGGCCGATTCCGCGGATGTTTTGAGTGCGGAATTGCTGAAAATATTTGAATTTAAATATTTGTTGAACAAAAGTTTTAAAAATATGTACTTTAAATTGAATTAATGGAAATAAAAATCATTATTAATGCCACAAATAAATAAATAAATTTTTTTCCCTGCCAGATTACCAATATTTTCAAAGATTTGTGATTGATAAATTTTAAGTTATAAAAAGGATGTACCATATATTTGTTAATAAACATAAACAATTGAACATATACTGTGTTTTAATTAAAGAATTTGGAAATAAAAGCCATGCCCATGTTCTGCATTCCGAGTGAAATAAAATCGAAAAAACCTCACAACACTCCTTTTGAATTGAATTTCCTTAATAAAGTTCTTCAAGCTGTAACAAATTCATTTCAGTTACCTCTGATTTCAATTACTTTTTTACAAAAACTACAAAATATTTCGATTGGATTTTTCTATCGAATTATTTTAACTACTTTGAACGAAAAAAGTAATTGAAATCAAAGATAAGTGAAATGAATTTGTTAAAATCATAAGAATTTTATTACACAAAAGGAGTTTTATAAGCTCGTCTTGATTTAATTTCACTCGGAATGAGGACTTGGGCGAAAATTAACTCTGGAATTAATTCCAGTAGTTTCTCTGAAATGCCTGGAATAAAACAAATTGATCTATTAACATATAATCACGCTGTTTCGCTCTGATATTTCAATTAAAGTTCTTGCATTAACCAAATTAGCAGTCATTTGACAGTTCTCCAGAGAATTGTCAGAGAAAATCTTTAACGGCAATTCAGCCCGCTAACAAATATCTGACAGCATAGACCGTTAATTTTACGTCATTTCACGATTTGACAGTGCCACAGCCTGAAAGAGAGGGAACCATTGACGTTTAATATAATGGACCGCTCACGTACACGATTTCCTATATAAGCAGACGGCCGGATTTTTGTTCCCTCTCTTTCAGGCTGTGGCACTGTCAAATCGTGAAATGACGTAAAATTAACGGTCTATGCTGTCAGATATTTGTTAGCGGGCTGAATTGCCGTTAAAGATTTTCTCTGACAATTCTCTGGAGAACTGTCAAATGACTGCTAATTTGGTTAATGCAAGAACTTTAATTGAAATATCAGAGCGAAACAGCGTGATTATATGTTAATAGATCAATTTGTTTTATTCCAGGCATTTCAGAGAAACTACTGGAATTAATTCCAGAGTTAATTTTCGCCCAAGTCCTCATTCCGAGTGAAATTAAATCAAGACGAGCTTATAAAACTCCTTTTGTGTAATAAAATTCTTATGATTTTAACAAATTCATTTCACTTATCTTTGATTTCAATTACTTTTTTCGTTCAAAGTAGTTAAAATAATTCGATAGAAAAATCCAATCGAAATATTTTGTAGTTTTTGTAAAAAAGTAATTGAAATCAGAGGTAACTGAAATGAATTTGTTACAGCTTGAAGAACTTTATTAAGGAAATTCAATTCAAAAGGAGTGTTGTGAGGTTTTTTCGATTTTATTTCACTCGGAATGCAGAACATGGGCATGGCTTTTATTTCCAAATTCTTTAATTAAAACACAGTATATGTTCAATTGTTTATGTTTATTAACAAATATATGGTACATCCTTTTTATAACTTAAAATTTATCAATCACAAATCTTTGAAAATATTGGTAATCTGGCAGGGAAAAAAATTTATTTATTTATTTGTGGCATTAATAATGATTTTTATTTCCATTAATTCAATTTAAAGTACATATTTTTAAAACTTTTGTTCAACAAATATTTAAATTCAAATATTTTCAGCAATTCCGCACTCAAAACATCCGCGGAATCGGCCTATCCTTGTAATGTGATAAAAATAGACAGCGCTATATAAATTTTTATATATCTCATCTCGTCCGGCTGTGGCACTCGGTTGTCAAATTGGCGGCCACGTGAGACAGGAGATCGAGCAGTCCATTTCTATGTATGTCTGTGGAGGGAACAAAAATCCGGCCGTCTGCTTATATAGGAAATCGTGTACGTGAGCGGTCCATTATATTAAACGTCAATGGATTGCGCTGATGAAGTTGACAATTCGGCATTTCTTGACAGTTAAGCGGCATTTCTTGGTTGATCTTTGTGTCGTCTCGATATGGTTTTAAATTGTTTTAAATGAAATTCGGTTCGGTTAGAGAAATTTGCGCCCGGAAATTATACATGTGAAGTAATATTATTCTTGAAACTTTTCACAAATATTTTACTTATTGTTTGCAATGAAATTCGGTTCGGTTCGAGAAGTTTGCGCCCGGAAATTATACATGTGAAGTAAGGTTATTCCTGAATCTTTTCACAAATATTTTACTTAGTTGAAAATTAGAATTCAGAGTTTTAGTAAAAAAGAAACTTAAAGACGTTGGCTGGAGAAGCCCTGGAATCTGTGAAGCGAAGTAAGAACTCACAAATTTATTTATAAATACATATTTGGCTTTGACATAAATTATACTTTTATAACTCATTACTTGCGAATGGAAATCTTTTAATTTTTGTTTTTTTTTTATTCCAGAGTCTTACGTGAAGTTTTTATTCCGTAGTTTTAAGCGAAGAAGGCATTAATTGGGGGTGCCTGGAAACTGTGAAGTGAAGTAAGTATTTTAACCCTTATATTTTATCCTTAACTGCTAAGATTTCTTATTTCATGGAATTCTCGTGAATAAAAAAATAAAAATTGCTTGATAATCGTTATTGAGCGATCGAAAAATAAAAATTACTTGATAATCGTTATCGAACGATCGAAAAGTAAAAATTACCTCATAATCGTTATTATCCAATTTATAATTCTTATTTAGCCGAAAAAAACTAAATCTTTTATTCGAAATATTGTTGAATCTGCGTAATACCTCTGACACAGTGCGGTGAAATTTATAATTTCGGCTCTGTTCTTAATTTCTATCCACATTTCAACTCAGTTTGGAAATGGAGTCTGCACTGCCCAATTTCGTGCGAAATTAAGAAAATAATTTGAAAATTTTGCGGCTGGCGGCGCGCTTACTAATTAATTCCTATTAACCAGCTGCCTCAAAATGTCAAGCATTGCAGTGATTTTGAATTTCGGCAGAGTTAAACAAATAGGTGTACTCAAAGGTTTTTATAATTATTACAAGTACAATTAGTAATCATCTCCTTCCGTGCTCTTTTTTTTATTAAGACTTTAATATGACATTTGAAGTCAACATTGTATGATTATTCCTATATGTATCTATCTACTGATGAGACACTAAAAATTTATATCGGAACAAACGTTGATCAAGGGACCAATCAATTGCCATACTGTTCAGATCTTAGAAAAACAACCTGTATTGTATAGGGTAACGCCCTTAATTTAGAAAGCGTCGTGCACTTTTATTGTGTCAGTTTGTTTTTGAATATCCTATGTTCCGAATATAATATCAATACAATATAATCTCTGTTTGCTATTAGATTTCATTCAAAACCACTCTCTTAACACTGCTGGCACTAATAAGAAAAAATTGTGAAATTTTCAACGAAATCGATCGAGTAGTTTTTGAATCCATAGGACATATACATACGAATATTATCTTTTATTTATGTAGATGTAGAAGCCTTAGTCTTTTTATTATATACCATTTTGAATGCCATGAGGGTCACCGGTGACCGGCGTTAGGAAGCCCTCTCCCGTCAAATGGATTTTTACATGCAATTCACTCATGAAAGCTTTCTTGAAAATTGTGGCATTCAACGTGTTAAAAAAAATTTATTAATGATATAGTAAAAACAAATTGCGCTATAAAACCTAATAAAATGACCAAAAAATAAGTAAAAGGAAAAATTAAGTTGTTAAACGGAGATATGTATGTCTAATAAAGAGCAACCTTTTTTTTTCCGATTGACTGGTAATTTCCAATAATTCCTAACAGGCAAGGAATTCCTGACTTGCTGAATAATTGCAAAGGCAGCATCAGTTGGCCTGTTTAAGTTGTGATACTCGCAATCTAGACAGAATTCAATTAGTGTTAGTAAAATTCGCCATTTTAATATCACAATACTATGATCTGGTCATTAGGACGTTTAGTAAAAAAGACATTGTATACTATAATTATAAAACAATAATTATTATTCTATATTTTGTTATTTTAGGAAATAAGTGGATCTACAATGCTATTTGATCGCATAAATGGAAAATTCTACCCGGTTCCCGGACTAGACAAGGAGAATTTTAGTTTTGCTAAGCAGCTTCAGACATCTTAATAACCGTTACTTCAAAATCTGTTTCATCAAAATTGTTACCTTTCCGACCCTGTGATTGAAAATAAAACGAAATTAATCTGCGCCTATGCGCAGCGATACTAAAGTCAGGGGTAGCAGAGATAGACTCAAAATAAAGAGGCAATCCAAGCCCGAATGCTCTAGTAGGTGCAGCACGGTGAAAACAGGGGAGTCGTGTTCTAATACTTTGACGCCCTCTTCTAGCACATCGAGGGATTTAGAAGCCTTCGAGGTTAGGTCTATCTAGGAAAGAATTTAACTTCAGTAAGGACTCTCAGTTTGTGATTTCAGATACAAACTCCAGCAATAATGTATGTAAGGATTCCGATTCTAATTACTAAGAGAAGGAAGAGGATGATTTTTCCTATGCAAGTGGAGGAAATAGTGCAATAAAAATAATTTCTTGGGGCGGAGGCGAAGGAGGGATCCTCAATGTCAGGAGTACTGTTAAATAGACAGTTACAGAGCTAGACACGTGCTAGTTTCAATGCATATAACAATTTGGAAGTGATCATGCTGTCATAATTGCAACACCGCAATTGAGCCGCTTTGGCCGAAGTGGGATACACACCTTCAGTTGGGAGGTTCATATCTACAGGCTTCTACAAACAAAGAGGCATGTTCTGGCTGGAAGATTGGAGAAAGCAGAAGTTCTAACAGCAAAGCTGCTCAACGACACAATCAACACGATGAAAACTACATAGGGGCGAACCGCTACTCCGGATTTTGTACTGATGACATCGGCGGCTACGTTAGAGAAGTAAGTGCTAATTTTAAGAACAGTAATTCAAAAGATAAGAATAGACTTAATTTTCCGAACTTGACAACCCGTAATGGAGGCTTAGAAAATATTTTAAACATTAAATCTGTATATCACAATTTAAGTGAGATGAGGGTCAGGGGTGAAGGAAAATTTCACTCTGTGAGGGCATCTATCATTGTTAAAGATCTGAATATTAGTGTAGCTGAATAATAACAATATTACGGGCAAAAATCGTTAATTATGGGTCAGTGGTAAGCAAAATAACCTCCCAAGACAATAACGGCAGAAAGTAATTATTGAGCATTTTAAAACAATAACAAATAGAGCTTTAACGTATTCCTCTACGGTTGAAAAAAAAAATTTGTGTTCTGTTTAAAGTCCTTCATAATACCTACGACATCCAAGACGTTGCCCATTAATTTAGTGAACGCTTCCCTTTAATTAAGCCGACAAACATTGCAAAATTTCATACGGAAAATTCGCGAAGAAAAAACATTGATTTGGTATTTTTCATGCTTCGACGGTACAATTGCGGCAGCGATCGGTGCCGTAGCAGCGTTGTCTGTAAAAGGTAGTGGTGTTAGCTGCCTGCTGCGGCGGTGATCAGTGCTTTGGCAGCGTCGCCGTAGATATGGGTGGCGATGCTAGCTGCTGCGACGGCATTGCTGTGGCATGGTGCTACGACGGCCCGGCTGATAAAAGGCTGCACCAGTCGACGTCGCTGCCGGCGATCCAGATGCAAGAGGGTTTGTGGGGTTGCCCTCTGTTAGAAGGGCACGACTGTTACAATTTTGTCAGTCGAGTGGCTGGCGGACAAAATTGCATGTTTGCCTACGCTACAATTCAACATATGGGGACAGACTGACGCTTATATTTTTTGAGAATAGATCACTTCAATTTTGCTGAAAAGTCAGTGCCCCTGCCACAGACGCCACGATCGTGCGGACCGAACGCTGGTCCCCATATACACCTGAATAAAATTTCAAGTGTGAATTATAACTAAGGCAAATTTTGTAACAATACTATTTCTTTTAGAGACCTGTTCTGGTAAATAATAAGACCATCTGTTTCGAATTAAATGCTCAGTCTCTCGTAATTAATTATAGAAAGATCGAATTCTACAACTTGCTATGGAATAACAGGTGGGAATTTTTCAATGAAAAGTGTTATTCCAAAAATCTGTCATTTCGAAATTATTTGAGCGTTGCCCGGGATAACTTTTATTTGAATTTAACAGATCTATTCTAACATAAAAAATATGAAATAATTTTTTTAAACGCGTTTTAAAATATTTTGTTAGGCAAAATCACGTCTGCAAATTCAGCTCACTTGCACTTGGGCCGGTGAGAATGATAGCTTCGATGATGTTATTTCTCAGCGCTTTTACTTTGAATCGTGTCCCATTGCATAGATTTGGAGGATTCAGGTTTCGCAATAAAATAATCGGTATTCCAACTTTAAGCAGAAGAGAATGTGATGGAAGTCCTGAGGGATTTAGAGAATTTAGAAATTCTTGTGGATAATGAACAGCTTCTTCTGTATTGATGATCGTATCGATCGAATAATATATTTTTCGATCATCAGGTACTTTTTTTAAGATTTTATAGTTGATGTGATCAACAGCGGAATTTCTTGCAGATACGATAGCCTTTTCGCATAACCAAGTGTAATCTTTTACGAGTAACTTTTCTATCTCAGGATAAACTTTAGATATTAACTTGTCAAGTGTTGTCACTGTATCTCCTAACTCGGTGCCTATTTCTATTAAGCCATTTTGTTCAGGTACTTTTTAATAATTTTCTACAAAAATTGTTATCGCCACCTCCCAAATGAGCTCTCATATTTATTCTTAAAGAAATCGTCTGAACTGATCTCCATATAGATGAGGATTTTAAACATGCTTTGATTATGTCTGTTCGAGTTATAAATTGAAAAGTCTTTTTATACTTGTTTCAAGAATTTTTATTATTATTTTTCCCGATACGCGTATTTCGGCTTATGAGGCCATTTTCAAGGAGTTTCCGAGTAAAACTAAAGTACAATATCAAATATTGCAGTACAATACCATGAGATGAGTAAAATAATAGTGAGAGCATTCACATGCGGAGATTTTTAACAATAAATTCGTTTAATGGTGAGTGTTGATAGTCTATGTGTTCGTTTAGTAAACTATAGTGCTCATGTGAGGCTTTTTTTTTTTATATAACAGGATTCTAAAATATTAAGTCTCTTACTTTTTTCTTGTACATGTAAAACTTTTAAGTTCGAGTACCCCTGCGGATTACAGGCAAAGTCTGACGAAAGTCTCTAGCAGAAACAAAAGTGACACTACCCATTACTTTCTCTGAATTTCTAATATCTTTCAATGTTCTATCGATGGCTCATTGTACATTCATCCCACATAATTAAAGCAACTTCCTACAGGACTTTGCCTAGTGGTCCATTTTTTCGAATTGAGAATACTGTTTCCTGTTGAAGGGATACATTCAAAGGCAATTTGAATGTGGAATGCGCCGTTGTCCCACTGCTGAGAAGTTAGCTGCTATTCCAGATGAAGCCACTGCTAAAGCAATTTTACTGATTGACCTGCCTTTAGCCAGTATTAAGTTGGTTAAAATCGTTTTCCCTGTTCCACCAGGAGCGTCTATGAACAATGCCTTCATTATTTTCCACTTTATTTATTATGATGTCGTACACACGTCGTTAATCGGGTATTAATTTTGGTAAATTGTCGATGATAAAATTATTTAGTTTGTTGACGTCGTGTGGTCTTCTTAAAGTCGCATCTAACGGATTAATTGATTAATTCTGCCGGATCGGTGAAAGGAGACCAAAATCTGCCAACGTTTTTTCACTTATGTAGCTCAAATAATTTATTTCCAATTTGTATGAGGCCTCTATTAAAAATATTGTCTGAGAACGGTAGAGTTATATAATTTTTTTGCTGACGTAATTTATTTCGTATATCCTCACAAAAATCTTTTCGGAAAGTTTTCCATAATTTGAAAGGATTAGACGTTTGGCAAAACAACAAAACACTCAAAAATAACTCTCTCAATTTTAAGGGTGATTCGGAAATCACTGCATCTGCTAACGTGTGTTCCCCGTGCTCGTCATCTTCAAGCAGGCCAAGTTCTTTGGAAGCTGCTTGATATGTAGCCATTAGTTGTCCATTGACTGTCCGTAGATTTTCGAAAGAAGTCGGACCACGGATATACGTATTGCAGCACCATCCTAAGGTGAAAGCATTAGGATTGGTTAGGATGAATACTGTACATTCCGCCAAGTGCAGAGTCTTTTTTAATACCAAGATGTCCTTCGACGTCTTGGCCACGTTTTCTTCGTGAAAATTTGTTATTGGCCCAAGTATAATATTGTGGCACTTCGTGATATAAAAGAGATTTTCCGAAGTTATCCGTTCTACATAGCTTGGAAAATGCTATAAGTTGTTTAAGGTGGATTTTCGACTCTTTGCTGGAGATTGTTTGCTGTAAAATATACTCTCTGGCCATTTTCTAAATGGACCGCCAAATGGAAAACCGTTGGATATTTTTCATGAATGTGAAATTCGAGTAATATCCAAACTACCTCTGATGTACTTATGTATCCGCCGTTCAGGTAACTTTCGATTTCATTATTTCTGTCTCCAACTAAAACACTAGTTTGATCCGATCCTTTATTAATATATTTGCATATATATTTGATCGCCTGGACCGAATGGCAATATTCAACATTGATATGTGCATTAAAACTCCTACATAATACGGGAGAGTAAAGAACAACCCATCTGTTATTTATGACAATTTGATTGCTTCGGATAGTCAAGGTCGCACTCATTCCACTGTCATTAGGGTTTCTACGCCGATATGCTGTATAACTAACGTGACCATTTATTTTTTGTCCCAAAACAGGACATAGGTTTATTTAGATCTATTTATCAGGAAATCAATGAAAAACTTTTTTTTTAATGTACAGTCGACTCTCGTTAATTCGAAACTCGAGGGACTCTTAAAATATTACGAATTATCGAGTGTTTGAAATATCAAATGGTTCGAAATTTATGAGAGAAAAGATATAAAACTTCGAATTATTGAGTGTTGATAATCAATTATTATTTATTAACTGCTATTCTTTAACAATGACAAAAGTTAAGAGGTACATACGTGTACTGTACATATTCATAATGTGGATTAATTAATCTTTCGAAAGAATTCTGTTATATTGGTTTGCTTCAAAGCACACTGCTCAGACTGCTCAATAACTTTTTTTAAGCGAAAAAGTGCCTGAAATGCTTTTTCATCGCTTTCGTTTTGTAGACAGAAGTTTTGTAAGGTGTCGAATGAGGCTCTTGCTTCCTTAACTGACACCTCTGCCAAAGGTTCTGATGTATCGTCCTCATCTTCATCGTTGCTTTTTTCATTTGTATCTGTCGCAGATAAAATTTCGCTATCGGTTAGTGAACCTGAGACACCAACATCTTCATCCACCCGAACAAAGTCAGAAAAACTCATACCGCTGATGTCAACTAGTGGTTCTATTGCTGGTTCTTCATCATCCGTAATTATTGGAAGATTTTCCTGATCTTCTTTTATGAAACCGGATTTTTTGAAGCAGTTGAGAATCGTTAGGGATGTTACAGCTCTCCATGCCTTGTCAATCAGTAAAATAGCCGTCAGAACCGTGATATTCGCAGTTAACTGCTTGTCGAGAGATTGTAAAACGAGCTTAACAATTTCTTTGCGATAGAAAGTCTTAAAATTATGGATGATCCCTTGGTCCAATGGTTGCAATTTGGAAGTTGTATTCGGCGGAAAGAAGTAGAGTTCTACGTTGGACAATGTAGGAGGACTGTTGTGGACAGTGCAATTGTCTAAAAAGAGTAAAATTTTCCGCTTTTGTCGTTTCATGTCCCCATTAACTGTTAAAAGTCAATTGTTAAAAAGTTCTGTCGTCATCCAAGCTTTTTTGTTAGCACGATAATCAGTAGGAAACGATTTCACTCCTTTGAAACATCGCGGTTTCATTGCTTTTCCTATCACTAAGGGTTTAAGTTTTCCCGATCCGTCCATATTTACTGCAAGTAAAACTGTCAACCTCTCTTTACTATGTTTTCCCCCATGACATTTTTCATCTTTAAAAGTAAGCGTCTTATCCGGTAAACATTTGAAAAATAAGCCAGTTTCATCAGTATTAAAAATCGGGCATCATAGTTTTCAATCAAAGTCTTCAATTTACCGTGCCAATCTAAGCAAACTGCATCATTAACACTTCCACTTTCCCCACAAACTTTTTTAAACACAACTCCATTTCTCTTTTTGAAATTTGTAAGCCACCCTTCACTTGCCGCAAAGTTTTTGATGCTTAGAGTAGACGCGAACTCTTTTGCTTTTTCCTTTAACAAGTTTCCGCTAATAGACACTTTTTGTCCTCTACACTGTCTTAGCCAAATGATCAGGCTTTCTTCCAGACGAGGAAATTCAGCTTTAGTAGTTCTTTTCCGTACTCCAGCAATTTGAGCAGCATAAATTTTGTCCTTGTGCTTTATTATGGTTGAGAGAGTACTCAGAGGAATCTTAAATTCTTTTGCAACATCACTTTTCTTCTCACCTCCCTCTACTTTTTCGATTAACTCCTTCTTTTCAGCAATCGTCAAGCATTTATACTTTTTAGGACTCATAACTAACACAAACTTTTATAATCTGTTACAACCAACGATAGAGTAACAGCATAGAGAAATAAAAGATCTTTTATTTATCTATGGTAACAGTCACTAAAACTTAAATAAACAAACCAATTCGTGAACAAGTGTGTGTCAAACTAATCATTACAAAAACAAAGGCTCGTGTACGATGATACAAGTTTGAACTTGTCTCTTGTCTCTCTCTTTCTCTCTGCAACTTTGAATTGTCGAGTGTTTGACGCCGATGAGTTCGAATTAACGCGTCGTTTTGTTACGTAGCGATGATTTTTTCGTTCGAATTACCAAGTGCATAAAAATGTATTGATTTAGTTCGAAATATAAAGAGATTTTCTAGGGAACACGTGATAACTTTGAATTATAGAGAGGTTCGAATTATCGAAGGTTTGAATTAACAAGAGTCGACTGTATTTATTTAGAAAAAAATTTTTGTTATTACAAATTTTAAAACATATTTAGTTAAATTTATATTTGTCAGAGGAACAAATTTGCTTTAATAAAGCGGGTGATGATTTTAAGTAAGAATAAAACTGTTGGCATGTTTTTTTTTTATATTCATCTTAGATATCAACATCGCCTTTAAAACTGAAATTTGTAACTGGGTTTTCTCAGATGTCCACAATTTATTCATCATAGAAAATACTCTTTCTACTGGAGCATTTGTAGCAGGTAAACATAAAATGTATTCAATTAAAATACAAAAGGTTTCATGCTGAAGATTATTGGTGTGAAAATGTTTGAACACTTCCACCCAACGAGCTTCCGTGGAAACATTTAGATTATTCCATTCGGATATTTTTTGCGACGTAATTTAGTTAGAAAGTAATGAAAATTCGTCAAATACTTCTGTATCTTTATTACAATCAATATATTCTTTTTCAATTAACACATCCAGAGATTTTTCAACGTCTTCAAAAATGATTAGTGAGGGGTTAAATTGAGTAAGGATGGATGGTCGCACAGTAAAAAAAGGGGTCTTTAATTTCACTCCAATTTATTGAAAAATGTTAATTTTAGTTCACATGTACAATTCATTAATTATTGTCCCTGCCCCCAGAAATGGCATATATTGAAAAATATCAATCGCTTGGATCATATGTTTTTCAATGTTCACCTTTCTTTTTCTAATCCCCCAATTCACTATTTCTAATTCCGATGTCTTAGTCCCATTCGTAATCCTATTTCCGCGCCGTGTTATATACTGTTTCCTATATATCGTCTTGTACTCTGGTAGTCGCCTTGTCCTAAATCCAAAAAAAAAAACTGCGAGTATTTTTTTAAATCTGTCCAGTAAAAGATATTCATTTCTTTGGTAAGAAACTAAGTCCACTGCTCCAGATATTCACGGCTTGTTTTATACAATTCTGTAGCAATCTTTTTCACAAACTCTTCACCGATATCAGTACCATTATCTCTCAATTTTACCATTAATTGACGGACTGTAAATGGAAGAAACTGATTGGTTTGTTTCTGAGCCAAATTGTCTTTCAGTTGATTGATTTCTTTTGCAGCCTCAATTGCCGATACAGTCTGACCTTCAAGTTTCAGTACAGCTTGATGAAAACTTGCTGACTGAGCGTGTAAAAAATAAAACCATAATTCTGAAGAGGGATTTTCAAAAAAGTTTTTTAGTGTTAGGAGACATTTTTCAATGCTCAAAAAGTAGTCTTTTAATGGCTGATACATTTTCAAAATCCTTTCCAAGGCAGGCATAAGAGCAAGCCATCTGGTTTTGCTATAGCCGAGCATTTGTTGATATTCCATTTCAGTTTTAGCGCAAAACTCCTTTAGAGCTTCAACACGAATCGTGTAAATATAAAAAAAAAGAATATATCTTCACAATAATACTTTCGTAATCTACTGCTAGCCCGTCTGCAGCAGATTTTATTGCATTGTGAATTACATGGGCTCCGCATCCAATACCTATTAATGGCTTTTTTAGCGATGATTGTAATTTCGTTAAGACATTATTAGTTCCTCGTCTAGCTGCGCCCCCGAAATTGACGTTGGCATTGTCACCACAAAATGCTACGACTTTTGCTGTCAAATTATTATCTGTCAACACTTGGTTTAAAATTTAAACTTTAAATGATTGAAAAATTATTTATTGAACTTCTGAAGTATTATCTTTAAATTAATTAGAATATAATAAACGTAAAGGTTCATACTATTAAACAAAAAAATATTTTATCGTTGTCTCCGGCTATGTATGTTTTTTCTTGCTATCCTCGGTCACACATTTCGCAAAACAAAAAACGCTTCTTAGCTGTTTGACCTTCAACACTAAGCAACAGTACGGTTTCCTCTTCCCCCTTGGCCTCACGCCTTGAGGCCACACCCGGGAGCGAGCCGAGTTAGTGGCGGAACAGAGGTGCGTGTGTTTATTCGGCGACCACTCTGTCACGAAAGTTACTTCTTTGAAATTTTATTGTAATTCCCATTTATATATGTAATATTTTTATTTCCCAGTAAAGTTGTCATATTCACCTACTTTTATGAACAATTCGTAATTTTGTAAACGCTAATATTCTCGAACAATGTTATTTTACACTTCTGTTATGAGGCACCTCTGTCACAAAATTTATCACTCAGTTTGTCGGTAGAAAAGTAGAACGCCCCTCCACTTTTAGATTAGACATTATATTTGCCCGAGCGGATAGTTAATCTTGATTAGAAACAAAATATATTTGTAAAAAATTGAGGACTATTGCCTTTAGCGGGGAGTAAACTTATGATGAGATGGTAGACTTGCCCTTGCACTTTTAACGTAGGCATGAAATTTCCTTCCCTAATCTTATTGGCACCAAGGATGTCATCTGGAATAGGGCATTATACGGTCTGGTGTTATTTAAGAAATATGTTGACAGTGGATTGTTGCCTAATAATAAATCCTTAATTGGTTGTGGCGGATCAAGAACTTCAGGCAAGATTACTTTACCTACAATGCAACATAATCCATTTGGTTCATCAGCCCATTTTTTAGCGTTACATTTTTTATATACCTTTTCCATTTTTCCAATTCGAATATGACTGTATTGAGAATACTCAAAATTTGGATCATAGTTGAATGCAGATCTGATTCCATTGTGCGCTGTTGACCGTTCGATATTCGATTTCATAGCCTTAAGTAACTTGGCCTTGGCGATAAAACAATTTTCTTCGAAATCATCAAACTCGCAGGGAATCTCGTTTACCACCAGTTGATCATCAACGTCAATGAATGCAGCCCAAAGTTCTTCTAATTTGTCTAATCTAGCGGTAATGTCTTCAACCGTTGTTTCTGAATTCACTTTAGTCGCGAACGTTTGAGTCTTTTTCACTGAGCCTTTTATTCGACCCCTTTGAGTTTTCAGTACGGAAATGTCAGCCATTATATATTTAATTACCGAAAGCTATGAAAACAATAAGGGTAACGGCATTCAACAGCAAACTGTGGCGACCGACCAATTTGTGTCGGCAAATGCAAAAATAAAATCATTAATTAATTTTTAAATTTATATTTATTTTGTTTTCGAGCAGCATCTAATATTTGCCGGTTTTTTACCACAAAATCGTAAAAGCTTTTACAAGAAAAATCGTAGTTTGTTAGAACTTGAAGTTCTGCTTTTACTAAAGAAATACTCATTCGGTTTCTTTCCTTGCTCCATCATGCTGAATACGCGCTCGCATGAAGCATTAGAGACAGGAATAGAAAGGACAAACGTGACCATTTTTTTCAATTCAGGACAGGAATTTCTGTCTTTCGATCTCGTAAAGAAGTCAACCCAGCGTAAATCCACTCGATTTTCTTCAACGAGATGTGGTTGCATCTCACGCAAAAGTCCAACCTCATCGTACAATTTGTCACTATCTAAGTCAATATTTAATAATTCCTGGAGTCTAGTAATGCCGGTCCATGTGATTGGTTCTTTTAAAGATAAAATTTTCATTGCTTGGTATTCCAAATCTTCAAAGTTATAACATTTTTGTAAATATGTCAAACATCGCGTAAAAAAGTTATTGAACTCAGTTTTGATATTTGTTTTTTGCGATTCATCAAACTGCTTTAATAAATCAATGACAGATTTACCATAAAATTGGTCTGTTTGTCTGTTTTGTAGCTTCGTTTTCAAATCAATCATTATGTCATGAATTTCAGTGCTTGTTACTCTGTCGGATTCCAGTAATTTAATGGCGTTCTGAAAGACTTGCATTATATTTTGCATAAAATAAAGAGTACATAAGACTGCATTTTTTTCCGCATTACTGGCACATAAGTTATTCCATATAAATTTAGAACAATTCTCTCCACCTTGTTCATTGAAATATCTAATTAAAGCTGGCCATAGCGATAGGATTCTGTCTATGGCAGGAAGTAACGACAACCACCGAGTTGGCACATGTCTTAATATTTCTCTAAACTCAATTTCTGCATCTGAGCAACTTATCATCAGCTCATTTCTCCGTTTAGCAAAAGCCGAAAATTCGCTATAAACTTTCAAAATAATTAATTCCACATCAACCGACAATGCTTTCAAAGAATTTTTAACGCAGTTGTGAAGAATATGGCACTTGCAAT
Source organism: Eutolmus rufibarbis (assembly GCA_963920795.1). Taxonomy (NCBI): domain Eukaryota; kingdom Metazoa; phylum Arthropoda; class Insecta; order Diptera; family Asilidae; genus Eutolmus; species Eutolmus rufibarbis. The sequence goes on from OY987207.1 coordinate 27,033,863, forward strand.
TTGCTTTATATATTTTCGAGTTCAATGTTTTAAGCTTTTGGTAAACAGAAACATTTATTCCATAATTTACAGCAGCATTGTCGGCAGAATATGCTGAGATTTGACTCACTTCAAGGCCATTTTTTTGAAAAAATTTGTATTATTTGATCTTTTATTGCTTCGCTATTTCCTTCGTAATCTTCGTAAAAATCCAACAAACCGGTTTGAATGCCATTCTCAAATGAAAAATATTTAAGCAATAAAGGATACATTTTCAAATTACCTTTATTTGAGGAATCACTCGCTACAGAAAAATATTGACTTTTTTTTAAATTACTAAGTAGGTATTCTTGACTAGCCGGCCCTAAAACATTTTCGGCAATACTGCTCGCTTTTGTTCTTCCGCATGATACTTTTTTCGCAGTCGCCGAATCAGAAAACGTGACAGCGTTTAATTTATGTCCGCAGTCTTGACTATTATAACTGTGATGATGTTTAATACCATGAAAAGTTAAAGTAACTTCAGCAGCGGTAATTAAATCCTCTTCTTTACTGTTTTTAGACGGAAAAAAATTCGTAATACCTTGATTTGTTTTGGCGTCCTTAATAAAGGTTTGATGCTTCGAAGATTTTTCATGCTGTTTCACAGCTCCAAAACCGTCGTACTTGATCGCAAATAAATGTTGACATATGTTACATTTTGCCGTGAACTCGTCTTTTTTTTGATAACCATGTATGTTCTTTTGACCACAGGTCATTGAAAGAACAATAGTACTTTTTCTTCTTTGCATCTTTACTACTCTCACCTCCTGAGTTATCACGATCCATTTTTCTCAATATATTATTACCTCCCGCTAGCGCAACACTTCACTGAATGATGATGAGCTGAGAACAAGAGACAAATGCGCGACATACTCGGCAAGCCGCGGGGGGAAGTGACGCGTCGGCGGTGTCTATCTCTGTCACGCACGAGGCGCACGCGGCTTGCGTGACAGTGACAGAGACAGAAACCGCCGAATTAACAACGTTGACGGCGACACGAACGAACAGGTTTATTTAGCAGCATCGGAGCGGCGCGCGCGCGGTATGATGGTCGCAAAGTGAGCGAATAACGACGAGCGAGTGACGGATGCATTAAATTTTTAGAAAAACCGGAGAAATTATTGCTCTCCGGGAGGTTAACCATTATTACCGGAGTCTCCCGGGCAATCCGGGAGGGTTGGGAACCCTAGGTAGAACCGATACGTCGGCACCCGTATCGATTAGAAATCCGATGTTGGTGGATTTGTCGTGAATCCTTAATCGGTTGATTGACTTGGATTCGGGCTGTTCGCTACTCGAATTCGTCACAAACTGCCCCACCTCCGTCTCGACTACAGCCAGGCATGCAAGGAATCGTTGCGTTTGTCTGAATATTGTCGTTTGGAGCCCCGTGGTCGCCCGGGTCACCGTTTTCATATTGGTTAATTTTCCCTATTTTTCGTTACTTCTCCGAACGCGCACACTTCGGCAATATGTCACCAGCCTTTTTAGACTTGCTGCTTTAAACGAGCAGGATTTCCGAGAAAAATGTCCGCCCGGCGTCACACTATCACTGTTCCAGATCTCGCACTCACATCTACGCGGTTATGGCTATCGGCGCCGCCGCACGTTAAGCCCCTTTTCAACCAGGAAAAATCAGCGCTCCGCGTGCCCCAACTTGTCCGCCTTTGGGCCAGCACAAAAACAAATTTCGAGATTTTCGAACTCTGCGACACCTCCGCTGTTCACTATTTTCTGAAATCACGTCGGGGTCACCACTTTAGACTCTTGCGTGTCTTTTTTTATTTTTTACATTCACGGTCGAACCCAATTTGGTCATTACTGTCAAGGTTTTGTATTAACTTTAACACTTGCAGTCTTCTATAATGAGATTTTAAACATTTTATTACACCTTGGTCCATAGGTTGCAGTACAGATGTAACATTTGGTGGTAAGAACACAAGTTTAATGCACTTCAGATTAGTAACAGCCGGATGAGCAAGACAATTATCAATCAAAAGTAGAATTTTCTTATTGTTTGCTTTTAATTCAGCGTCCCAGTTTCGTAACCATCCCTCAAAAATTGCCGATGTCATCCATGACTTCACATTGTTTTCATACGTTACTGGCAGTGAGCGTATGTTTTTAAAGCATCGTGGTTTCTTAGATTTTCCAATAACTAAAAGCTTCCTTTTACAGGATCCTGTCATATTTGCTGTAACCACATTTTTCCACCAGAACAATTCATCAAGTCATCTGGTCTGTAGCCTTCGTATAACGTAGGCCACTTTTGCGACATCCATTCTTCTACAACACTATTATCAACACTGGCAGCTTCACCACTCATTTTCCCGTCGACGATACCGCGCTGATCCCGGAAACGTTGAATCCAACTAGACGAGCAAACGAAATCTTCACCAAAATGCTGAGTAAAATCGTTTGCTTTTTGTTGAAGAATTGGTCCATTTTTTGGTACATTATTTGTCCTTTGATATTTAAACCACTTTAACAAAGCTTCTTCAATCTTCGTATGCTTCGTTGTTCTTGCTCGTTTCATTTTAAAAAAATTGCTGTCAAAAAGTGTTTGAATTTTTTCTCTATCTTTCCAAATTGTTGAAATTGTCGAGTGTGATACACCATATTCCTTTGCCAAGTCTTTATTTGGAATTCCGCTCTCTAGTTTTGATATAATACGCGATTTGTCTTCGATATTAATTTGTTTTCGTTTTCTTTGCGACATGTTAAAAGTTTCACAAATAATTCAACAATATGTTTTGGTGCGTCTTGTGTACAGCTAAGTAACAAACTGTCTGAGAAGAGATATGAGAAAGTGGGCTTTGATTATACTGCATGCACGTGCATGTTACGGCCGGAACGTTGGCAATTACGTGTTCGATATTGTCCCTGAGCTCCTCTAACGTTGTTGGCTTGTTGGCATAAACCAACGACTTAATGTAACCCTATAAAAAGAAATCCAACGGCGTTAAATTGCATGAGGGAGTGGCCATTTGATCTGATCATTTCTCGAGATAACACGATTACCGAACTTCCCCTTCAATAGATAAATTGTTTGGCCAGCTAGTTGGTACCACATATCACTGATGTCAAGTCCATTCAATTCTGACCAATCCAACATTGCACGATAGCGAATTCCATTGATCGTAATATGACGATCATTTTCATCAACGAAAAAATATGGTCCAATCACACCTCCAGCATGAAATCCAAACCACACGGTCATTTTTAATAATTGTAATGGAGTCTTTTGAAGCCCATGTGGGTTTGTTGCTGTCCAATAACGCATATTTTGCTTATTGACAAAGCCATTAAGCCAAAAATGAGCTTCATCGCTGAAGATGATTTTTCGATGAAATTCAGGATTAACTTCAAACTTTAGCAGAGCCCAATCGGAGAAGTTTCGGCGCTTCAAATGATCAAAAGAGATTCCCAATTCCTGTGAACGGCGTGAAATCGACTGATTTGGCTTATTTCGAACTGAAGCACTTACGGCTGCAATATTTTCGGTACTTTCCAAGAATCAGCCGTTGATGATACTGCTTTCTCCACTAACGCTAACTACGCTAACTTCGTATCCGGCAAGTAAATTACTGCGTTAACCGAGCTACCTCCGGGTGCAACACTCTTCCCGGCCACTCCTCCGCGACTTCCTGTCGCATGTAGATTATGCAAGTTCTTACTGCTACAGCAAGTTCAGATGTAATGTCCCCTAGCCAGGAATTAGCACCTTCCTGCATGTGCTAAACCTGACTCGATCTGCGTTTGGGATATTGTGGACGGGGTACTTCATTCATTAGACGGTGAACCCAAGGAATTACTAGTGTATCTCCTGGGCTTCTCATATTTTTATCCGCTCCTAAGCCGTCTATACGTAACCCGTAAAGGGTTTAGGAAAAGTAAGCCTCCCTGGATTCAAGACCTGCACAATTCCCTAATGCAGACCTACTTTGTTTGGCATGAATGTTTCGGACTCTCGCACGCACCGATTCTCGGTTTTCAGGTTTACTAGAAGCCTTAGTCAGGCCGGAGCCTAGACCGCGGTTAGTCACTTAGTAAACCCACGGGTGACCAATGCAGGTTGGCCGGCATGTCGTCACATCCAACCGTACAACAAGGCCCCAGGTTGGCAAGCCTTCACAGTTAGCCCAAATGTACTGCAGTACTTGGTTACCGGGGGAGACCGCGCGGAGGTTGTGATAGGCACTGTAATGTGCAATTTTCACGACCCTACAGTGAAGGATCCTGGCCTGATCATAAGTCTCAGTCGGCCGGGAAATCACCGAAGAAAACTCAACAAACAACCAAACAAAAAAAATTTATATTTCACGCGGGGTCATCCTAGTGGACGCGCTGAATGTGGCTCGAAGCGCACCTAGTTGGCTGGCACGTGCTTAGCTCGTCGGCATGGGGCGGGGATCTTGAGCCTTCCGAGCGGCGTCCTAATTAAATTATCGTGCACCTAGATAAAAAAAATTTAACGGAGGGACAGGGGATGCTTCTACTATTTGGTCCAGCTGTCCGTGTAGGACAGGGCCCGAAGAGGGGAACTCTCACCAAGAGTCTGAAGGGGACACATGAACAAGGCTAGAAAAAAAAAATGATTCCCCATCGCTGGTCCCTTGTTCATTTACTAACCCACCCAAAATTGTCCAAGCCCCCTTGATGCTTGGCAACCCTACCTAGGGAAAGGAGAGGGTAGAGACCGTCAGTCGTCAGCAACTTAAACACGCATATTCGCAATCAATTCATTATTCACAATATATTAAATATTAAATTCATACACATGTGATTGGCACTTAAAATGTAGGCGCTAGAGATAAAAAAAAAACAATTCAAGAAAAAAATGAGTTCAAAAAAAAATTATTTTTTTTTTGTTTTTGTGCAAATCAATACGAGGGTAACCAATAGATGGTAAGAAGGTAAGTAATGCAAATTCAAATTAACTGACCCACGATTAATTTATCTACCGGTTACGGGCGAGAATATGTCTTGCGAAATTTTGTAGGTCTTGCGGTAAAATTACGACTCGCGAAAATCAATTAACATATACAAATTAAATTTAAGGCGGAGGGATGAAGGCAGATCAAATCCCTGCGCTGGGGTACCACGCTTAATTAAGCAAAGAAAAAAAAATCACACCCACTTCCGTCAATGTCAGCGAACGATATAAAAGAACTTTAAGTAATTACTCCACATACCTGGTTTTCCGTTGCTGAATCCGCTGCCGATCGATCGCCACTGGATTCCTGCGGAACTGGTAAAGCACTAGAAAGAAAATTCTTTTTTTTTTTCTTTTCAAACGGAAGAAGTGAATGTGGGAGGGGGATATTAACTGGGGATGATCCCAAAATAAAGGAAGTGGCTATTCAGCACTGAGCGGGATGTGCTCTGCTAGCACCCAATGTACAGACTGTATGGAAATTAGAAGCTACGTATTTAAACCGAATGTCGGATTAAGAAAAAAAAGGGTCCGCGCCGGGAGGCGGTTGGTGCTTAACTAAGTAAAGAGGAAATGGGGTTAGGGAACACTGAACCGTTATGGAATGGTCCCTATGTTGAACGGTGGTGGAGTTCTTCGGCGAAGGCGGAGGGGGGTGCTCCCACGGAGAAATGTCGGCTGATTGAAGCGGCAAGGCTAGGGGTGATGCTCCCGCGGTGAGATAATCCGTTGCTGGTGCAGCTGCTGGAACTTGCTGAATCTCGCTGAGACTTTGGCTGAATTTCCGGCGGAATTCACGCTGGAACTTGCTGAATTTCGCTGGGACTTCGCTGACACGACGTGCTGATGGTGACAGGACAGCTGATACAGCTCGGGGGGGGGCTCAACTGCTCCCTGGACTTGTGCTGGTAGATAATCCACTGAATGTGGAGGAGATTTATACTCCCGGAAAACAAATTTGCGGCGGGGGCCCGGTACCGTGAGTGGAGAATTTACGGGGCCCTCCGCTCCGACCTGGCTGTGTGACCCCTGTGGCTTCTGCGGCTGCGCAAGCTGTGCTCCTTCTTAATTTTCGCCGGGGATTCCCGGTAGCGTTACTACCGCAGGATGACTTCTGCGATGGAGATTGGGGGAGTGAAAAGGGGGTGCACCAGCGGATCACGCTACTCACCTGTTACTCCCTGTCCCGTGTGGCTGATTCCCTGGGGGCACTTTAACGGCGTGCCCGTGGCACTGCAATTTCACTGGCACTTATAGAGAGTGATTACTTTTTTCGTCGCACGTCCGACTCTGACGGGAGCTCGCCGGGAAGTGGCAACATGGCGGCCACCAGCTCGTTCGCACATTCGGCATGCGGAGGAGCTATTCAATTGTTATTTTCTGTGTGGATGGAGCCTGAGGCTCGGGTTTCAAGTTGGACGTTTACGAATTGCCGGCTAAGGCACGGGTTCATCACAGCACTTCTATGATTTTCTTAGGAATCGGGCCCTGGGAGGGGGTTACCTTTGAATTATCTTTAGAATCGGTGGATCAACCATTTGGCCAGAGAACCTGGAATCAGTCCCCACCTTTCCGCCTAAGCACCAAAGCTAAACCTAAGAGAGTCATGGCACAACCTTTTCTCTCCAAAACCTTCATCAGAATTTGCTAATGGAAAAGAACAACCCTCCAGAATATGCACAAATCTATCGCACACTGCGCATTTGTGCGCACCTGATGGATTGTCTCCTCTCTGACACGCTGAACAATTGTTCTGGGGTGAAGTTCTATGAAAAGAATTTTCAAAGTCACTAATATTCTCATCCTCTTCCAAAAATTTTATTACGTGTTCAGTGTTCATGTTTGCTTGCACAAGGTTGATTTGACCGTCTAGAATTTGTATATGACTCTCCAGAAATAAATCTCGTTTTTAAATATAACATTTTTGATTTTATTATTTTCTCCCTCTACGGCAGCACTAGAGGCTGGAACATCTCCAAATCCAAATTTGTCACGATAAATGCCAGTCCACAAGGGAATGTGACGAATATCAGCCATCAAATGCTTTACAAAACCAGGACAATAATGGGCGTTGGGATCCATACTAATCTCCATTTCCAACTCGGCTTGTTTCCTAAGTCGTTCACCCCAAACACTCCATTTGTTGTGCTGGACTGCATCTTCTGATTCTTTTAGGCAAGCCCAGTCTTGCTCTTCTTCTTCTAACCGAACTTCGGCTTCTTCGAGAATAGCGTCCAGCGGTTTCTGCCTTGTAATCAGTGTTCTCAACTTTTGCTTATGCAACTCGCACGGCGTAACCGATGTTCCACTGCTACATTGGCCTCCAGTTTCACTGAGGGATACAATTAAAACAGACTTAATGATCTCCATGGCTGCAAACAGCTCTCGTGTAAGAATGAGCATCCCGATCACTCCCATATAAAAAGTTTTGATCAGCCGATGCTCATTTTTCAGAACATTGGAGTAAATTTTCATAAAGTGATTTACGTCGATTCGCACATAACAAGCTGGGAGTTTGTCTGTGAAAAATATGTCGCAGTATTCCTCGATTGCCAAAAAACAAGTAAAAGTTCGCACAATAGCTGTCAACAGAGCCCTGGATGCATCTGTCACTGTTTCTTTTGGAGGTGGCACGCCCGATCGCACCCATTGCGTCAGCCAGTTTTGGATGGTGCCCATGTCATGAGCCTCCGACAGCATTTGGATGACCGTGCAATGGCCATCTGCATATTTTATAACACCGATATAAAGGAAAATATGGTGGCTCAGAGATCCATCACATCGAAGCAACTTTGATACAAATTTCCCTGTAGCATCAATAAGCAATCTAGGTACCCCAGATAGGGCATGCTTTTGTAAACTAAGCTTTGATGCTGAGTCCAATAATGGACATAGAAAGGATCGTGGGAGACGCTTCTAATAGCGATTTGTTCAGTGATCGTGCCCATCCGTTTTCGTTTGACTATGGCAACCACGCTATCTCTATCTAAACATAAGGAATCAATATATTCACTCTTAGCGACATGAAGTACCGTAGCTTTTGGTAGAAAAGGCGGTTCGGGATCGCCAGGGGACATGAACTTTTTCGCTTTTTCAATGCGATATCGCTCCGAAGACTTATGTGTCAATTCTTCTGAAACCTCTTGTCTAAACGGCTGCCTCAATAGACGCGTCCCACAGGTTCCTAATAATGAGAAACGAACAATATTAATATTTTGACATTTTAGTTCAAAGAAAATGTGAAAATGAAGTGGCCATTTCCACTTAAGGGATCATCACAGTGTGAAATTTTAAAAAAATCGTTTTTTTTTTTTTTTTGTGCACTATCGGATAGTATACACTGTTATAAACATTCTCTTGAATTTTGAAATCAAAATTCGAATTATTTCGGTAACTACAGAATTTCTTAGAGAAAGGGAACGGAGCGTTAACACCTGTCTCGTCCGTCACTTCAAACTTTAAACGCGTTTTTCTCGGAATGGTATTTGTCAAAACGGTTTTACCTCTCGAAGGTAGAGTTTTCAAGCTATCCATTTCAAATTTTGACAGAACATTCTTCACGTCATTCTCTATCGTCCTATGGAAGCTTTTGTTTTTTTTTCTACATCTTCCTATTTTTTTTTACGAAAAACTGTCGAAAAAAAAGGCTAAATTCGATACATTTTGTTTAAACCGCCGCCATTTTGTCAAATTAAAAAAAATAAAAAAAAGCCTCCATAGCACCATAGCGGCTTTCCTACAGGTTAATAATCTTTTTGAAATTTTTCTTTCCGAACAGGACTAAGGCCACGACCTTTCCGACCATGCAGGACCTTTTTTTTAAAGAACACTTTTAAAACATTTATTATACTATTATTAAATACGAAAATTAACCTGAAAAAAATTATTTTGTATTCTTTATCACTACTTTGATTTGTAAAAAAAAAAACCAGACCGATTAGTTTATCCTAACCATAAAAAAAAAAATCGCGAAAATCAGTGATTTTTCGGAGGGTCACACTGTGATGATCCCTTAAGGTACTATTACCGTCTAGAATTTTCAAAAAATGGATTTTTTTTTTTTACACTTTTAGATTCCTTATACCTTCAATAATATACCTCAAAAATATTATACATATATAAATTCGAAGCCGATCCCGAGATATAACGACTCTATTGAAGCGCGCTCTCGGCTCGCCGCAAGTGTTCACGCAGCTGTCGCTCGTACTGCTCCAACTTTAAACGCGTTTTTCTCGAGTTCATGTTTTTTTAACTGGCGGACAGTTAATCTCCGGATCTAGTGGGTCGATTTTAATAAATCTTGGAGCATTTTGTTTGTTTTTGTATCCTGTGTGATGGTTTACCACAATTTGACGAAAAAAATAAAAAATATAATTTTAGAGTCTGAAAAAAGGTCGAAAAAAAAATCGATTTTTGAAAAAAAAATTTAAACGTCCCCAAGTTTTTTATATTTTATTTTTTTTTTATTTTTGTGGTAAACCATCACGTAAGAGCACTTCCTTTTTATAAATCTTTTTGAATTTTTTGTTTCAGACTTACCGTTCCAGAGATTAACTGTCCGCCATGGAGCAGTGTTTTTTTTGACAAGAAAATTTGAGCGCCCTCTATTAAATGTACAAATAAAATATAATAAAAAAAAATGTTTTTCCGTAATCTTCAAGAGTTGTATAATACTATAGAAAAAGTTTGATAACTATCCCCCTTATCCCATTTATATTTGAAAATGTTATTATTTTCTGGACTTGATATCACACCATTTTCTGATTTTCAATGATTTTATTTGAAATTGTTTTTTAAACAGTGAAAATACCGACATAAATATATCAGTTCTTTTTGTTGCCGAAATGTGAAGCTCTATTTTGAATTTTTTCCCTCTCTACACTTTTTTTTGAAAAAATAATTTTCTTTTTTTTGGATATCAGTTTTTTTTGTTGCCGGTAGTATTTTTTCTCGTGTAGGTACATAACATTATTTTCTGGGGCGCTAAAGTTGAAATACCTTTGATGTTTAAGTTAAATATGGTTAAGGGTTAACGCTTAAAACATATTTTTTTCTATTATTAACGCGCAGTGAATAGTCCCTTTCCATCCCGCTTATATTTGAAAATCAACCTGTACGAGTATAGGTACTGCTAATTTGAATGATTTACTGCTTTTGAATAAACAATATACATATGTATATATTCCCAAAATTGCCCAGCTATATATAGATCCTCAACACAATTTTACAATTAAATTTTTAATAGAAAAAATGAAGAAAAGATTAATTTAAAAAAAAAGAAAAAAAGAGAATACGAATTTCGTGGCCTCCACCTCGGTGTTGCAGCTAACGCGCGAAGTCTACTTAATCGGAATTTATATTAGACTAGCGCTTCCTAACAAAACAACTAGCGAAAAAATTAAACATGGCTGACAATTTCACCCGGTAAAATTGAAATTTTTTCCACCAGCTGGTTCAAGTTGGTGGTTTTGGTAACGATAACTTTTATTAAATCTCTAACATTATAAAATGTTAATTTTATACCTGATTTCTGAACTGTGACTACCTTCTAGCGAAAGAGGGATGAAAATCGCACCGTCGCTTCGATGGGGCTCGATGCTGAGGCGATTGACGTTGCGCACAAGGTGTGAGGACGGCGATGCAAATTTTTCTTTTTTTGTTTTTGTTTTTTTTTCCCTCGTTTCCTTGAACAATTTATGTTTTTTTCCTATTTCCCCGCACTTTATTCGAATTATTAACACTTTTTCAAGCTGGTTCACGGCGGATCACACGAAAAACCTGCAACACCACAAAATTCCCCTCGCGTAAGGGCCACGGAAGGCAAAGCGAAGGAATCTACGATGGACTGCCTCAATCCTATTGATGTGGGATGATATACATAAAAAATTGCACACTAATGTCCGATTCCACAGTTATAGCTTAAGCTCTGGTTTAGTTAAGCCTCAGAAATTAGTTTAAGCTTCGGCTTAAATTAATGCCGTTTCACAGATGATTTTTACATGCTGCTTAACAAAACTGAGCTTAAAGATTAACCGCGATTATTGTAGGACACTGTACCTGTCATTCTTGAAAGAAAAGCATGACTTAGAAATGAAAAATATGTTTGAAGAACATGAACTGAAATGTGAATTATTAAAGAAGGAAGTAGATAAGGATAATAATAATAATAAAAATTAGATAAGAATAATAATATAATAAATAAACAATATTTTATTTGCAAATGTTAATTTTCAATTTTTTTTTTTAAATGTATTATTGACAATTTATAATTTCTATAAACAATCTTCATTATCCAAATAGTCTGCATTATTTTCAGACAAAAGATTATTTAAATAATCATTAATCAAAACTTGTCTAGATGAATAATTGTCATCATGTGCTATTGGCAAGGAGCCTGTTGTATTCACTAAGTTTATTTGTGCTTCCATATTATCATCAAGAGGAGGTAGAATTAGTTTCTTATTCATGCAACAAACATTATGCAATATAGCTGTGGCAACGATTATACTTTGGATCGTCTGAAGCTTCAAACGTAATCCTGTTGCTAAAATAGGAAAACGTCTCTTCCACACCCCGTACTATCTCTCCACACAATTCCTGGTCCGAATCTGGGAATCATTGTAAAGCGTTTCGGCGTCACTATTACATTGACGCAGAGGAGTCATTACGTAGGTTCTGCACTGGTAACCACCATCTGCCACGATGACGTTGTTGCCACGTTCAAATCTCGCTCTGATTTGTGAATTATTAAATATTGTTGAATCATGGCTTGCACCGGGCCATCTTGCAACAATATCCATAATCTTGAGGGAGGGGTCACATAATGTTTGCACATTTATGGAAAAATATCCTTTCCTATTGCGAAATAGCTCTCCATTTGCCACACCTGCAGGTGTAAAATAATGTTTAAAAACAAATCACTTTCGTAATATAGGACTTTTCTAACACATACCTGGAGATTGTATTCTAACGTGACTACAGTCCATAGCAGCAATGACTCGGAGAAAACGAGCAATATTATAAAAATCCTGAACCACTTTTGCTCTTTCAGATTCTGTTTCTGGGAATTTAATGTATAACCTCCTTAACAATGCAATATGATTATAAACCTTCTTTATAATCCTGCATACTGATGTTTTTGATACGCCCATTAGATCTCCCGCTGTCAACAAAAAGCCACCACTAGCGTAAAATCGTAATGTTATAAGGAACATACAATCTGCAGTTATTGCGCTATTCCTGCAAAAACACACTTCATCGAATCCAATGGAATAACCAGGAAAAATATAATTACACACCACGTTGTTTTATTTTCGATGTTGGATCGTATATTTTCTAAAATGTCAGAAGCACTCTATTTGGACATTCTGAATCGAGTGTAAAATTCAGCATCATTCCAATATTCGAAACTGCTTCTGGTATGAAATCTCCTCACTCTTGGTACACGAATAACTATGTAATAGTATTCTTCATCAGCAGCATCAATATCATCTAAATCACCATCCATTGTCGTTAATTAATCGCAACTCCAAAAATTAATTAATTTAAGCATGCCGGAACAGAATCAACAACCAAAACAATCACTTCTCACACAAAATTGACATTTCTCGGCGATAAGCCTCATGGCTTAGGGTTAAGCGCTCAAATTTGGCAGCTTAAGTTAAAGCGATATTTGAGTTCAGTTTAAGAGAAAAACCACCACTGTGGAACACCAAAAATAATTAAGCGGAAGCTTAACTCAACTTCGAGGTTTAAGCTTTCACTGACGTGTGGGCAACAGTTTTTCCTAAATAGGTCTTGAAATGTTGGCCAATTTGTCTTGCTACTTGTTAGTTTGTGTGGGGCCTCCGTGTAGCTTGTAGTAGCCCTGAGGGTGATGATGGTTGGCGAATGGTCTGATGAGAGATCGCTTGTTGTTGTGGCGCTGTACAGGCGAGGGTTAATTCCCTTGGCTAGGCCGAAGTCTATAATGTCTGGCCTTTTTTGCCTATCTGTAGGCCAGTAAGTTGGCTTTTTGCCCGAGATACATCTTAAGTTATTGGTGTGTATAGCCCTTGCAAGTTGTTTACCTCTTGGTGTTGTGATTCTTGATCCCCAGAGCGGCGATTTTGCATTAAAATCCCCAGCTACTAGCAATCTGTTGCCAAGCTGCTTAAAGAATTTGTTAAATTGCTCCTCGTCCACCGTATATTTTGGTGGGCAGTATACCGCTGCGATGTTTGTTGGCTTTCCAAGTTCCATGAGGCTTATTGTTGTATATTGAATTTCCTTTGTTTCTGCGTTGTGTGTCTGGTAGTGTTTAAGTTTGTTTTTTATTAAGATGGCTGTGCCCCCACAGGCTTTACTGTTTGGGTGATCGTTTCCGTATAGGGTGTATCCGAACATTTTAAAATTATTTTTGGGTGTCAGGTGGGTTTCCGAGATTAGCATACATAATATCTATATTGTTTTCTTTCAATAATTGTTCTACTTCTTGTTTGTGTTGGGGTAAACCGTTGGCATTCCAATGTGATATCTTGATTTCACTCATTTTATCAATTTGAGTAGTATTTCTGTTTGTTGGTTTAGTACTTTTTGCATTTGCTGCATGGTCTGGGTTAGTTGGTTAATGTTGTTGGTGAGGGTTATTAATATTTGCATCATATTGTCGTTTTGATTGGAATTTGTTGGGGGGTCGCTGTTTATTAGGATATCCGCGTATGTTGGTTCTCTATTGGCGTGAGTTGCGTTTGGGAGTTGTCCTGCGTGTGCTGGGGGGAGGAAGGGAGCATGTTTGGGTTCCCATGGTGGTGCGAGGTTATTGGGGGCTTGTTGTTTGGGTGGTTCTTGTTTTGGTTTTTGTGGATAGCCAGGTAGACTGGACAGCCTCTATAGTTGGTCGTATGTTCTCCATTACAATTATTACACTTTTTATCTATAGCGCCTTCCGTTTTCTTGGGGCACTCTTGGGTGGGGTGATTTCCTCCACAGCCTACACAGACGTTGCGGAGTTTGCAGTAGCCTTTAGTGTGGCCAAATTCTTGGCAGTTTTTGCACTGGATCGGCACTTTCCGTTTATATGGCTCCTTTATTGTCACCTTTCTGTTGAGGATGTATTTTACCTCATAAATTGGATGAATTTTCCCTTTTGGGGCCTTGCTGCTTTCTGGCGTAAGCTCGATCTTGAACATGGGCTGGGGTTGTTTGTGTTTGTTTAATATGATGTGGACATATTTCACTTCGAAGCCTAGCTCGCTGATGTCTTGCTTGATGTCATCGACTGAGATATTGTGGTTGATGCCCTTTACTACAACTCTCAGGCCTTTTTCGCTCTTGAGCTGGTAGGTATAGAATTGGAATTTTTTCCTTTCTAGCCAGTTTACCAATCGGCAATAGTCCACTTCCCTTTGGACTTGTATTTTGGTTTCTTTCAACAGGCCCCTTTTGATGTCAACGACATAAAATAGGTCTTTATTAATCATTGATTTTATGTTTTGTACTAGTTCGGCGTTTTTTTCCACTCGCACGTAAATTGGCGGTGGTTTGCGCATGGGGTCAGTTACCTCGTTTAGAATTGCGAACCTGTTGTTGGTTGAGACGACTGAGCTTGCATTATTGCCATTTGCTCGCTGACCTACATTATTTTCCACTTCTTCTACATTTCTTTGTTCGCGTTTGCGTTTTCTTGCAACCACCTGAAAATAGCGTTCGATGCCCGCTGGTTTCGGCTGGTCAGCATTTTCTTCTGATCGATGTATGATTGCATCTGTGTCCATGGTCCCCTCATCGGGTTCTTCCGGGGGTCCCATTGTTGCACTTGCACTTGCACTAGCTGTTACACTAGTTTTCTGTTTTTTGCACTTAACTCTGCCTGTATCTGCTGCGATCATGCAGCGGTTCGGTAATCACTTTCTAGCTCACGAATTCCTTAACTTGCACTTTTGCTCGCTGCGCGGGTTGAATGCATGTCCGTTCGCTTCGGTTTCTTTAGCGCGACTATCACTGTCACAAATGACACCAAGATCGCGAAGGGAGGAAACACAAGGAATAGTTTCATCAGACAGCTGATAAACTCTAGGGGGAGAGGAAGGGCGTCTGCGGGAGAAAGTGATGGATTGGCATTTGGAGACATTTAGTTTAAGAGAGTTCTTTGGGCACCAAGGTCGTCTTGATGGAGCTGTGAGTCTGTGGGAGAGGATATTAGTTTGGAGATTTTCATGTCATCGGCATAGATAAAAAGGTCCGAGTGCTTAATAACACAATCAACATCATTAATAGCTAGTATGAAAAGCAACGGACCTAAATGGCTGCCCTGGGGAACACCCGAGTTGGCCACGAAAGAGTTGGAGGTCGAGGAACAGAAAAGGACCTTGTACTGGCGGTGATCAAGATATGACTTCATCCAGGAGAGAAAAGGCTGATTGAAGCCAAGGGAGCTGGGTTTGAAAAGAATTAATTTATGGGAAAATTTTATCGAACGCCTTGCTGAAGTCAGTAGCGATGACGTCGACCGCATCACCGTTTTCCAAGGCACACAGTGTACTAGAGACGAAGCCGGTAAGGTTAGTGGTAGTAGATCTGCCTTTAAGGAAACCGTGCTGTGAAGGGGAAAATATGGATTTACAATGAAAGAACAAGGAATCGTAAACGATGCTTTCGAAGAATTTAGGTATGCAGGAGAGTTTGGCTATGGGACGGTAGTTGGAAATATCAATCTTACAGTCCTTTTTATGAATGGGGATGATAAATGAGTCTTTCCACCTAGAAAAGAGAAAAAGTAGGGAAGAGGGGGTGATACTGGTCAAGAGTGGAGAGAAGATGAATTCTCTCAGTGAGAACCGAGTTGACCGGATCGGAAGAAAAAATCAGATCTAGCTGTCTACCGAGGTTGTTAGTTATGCCACTAATTTGATAGAGACCAGAATCGGAGATACGGTCAATGAAGAAAGTCTCTTTGTCGGAGAGGGTGTTGGAGGGGACATAATGGAGTTCGTCATCAGACCGGAGCCATTGAATGCGAGGGAGATTGAAGTCGCCAAGAACGATGACTTCATCATTTGGACCAAGAATATTAAAGAGAGAATCGATCACATCGGTAGCAAGTTTGTACACCTCAAGCGGCTGGGAGCGCCGAATGTAGATACAGAGGATAGGTATACAAGAATTTAGAAGTTAGAGAAATTTTGATGCAGACGAAATTACAGTTAGTGGTGTTAGAGGAAGTGAAAAGGCTAGCGCCGAAGCGATTACGAACAGCAAGGAGCACACCGCGACCGGTAGGTGTTAAGTCGTTATCGCTGGCGTCAGCACGAAAAACGGAGAAATCCGCAGAAAATAAATCATTACTATTTACGCTAGGAATTAAGTTGGTTTCCGTAAGCGCAAAAATGTCGTAAGGAAAGAGAGAAGAATGCTGGAAAACTGAGCATGTTTTAGAACGCAGGCCTCTGAAGTTTTGATAGTATAAGGAAAGACAGCTAGGGGGACGGACTTTGTCAGTAGAGGGTGGGGGACGGGAAAAGAATTGAGTGCCGACAGGGTTAGGAACAGAAATAATTTTTGTGATCACTGCGGGCTTTTTGGAGGTGGGAGACACACCGAGAGCTGAGATAGGAAGCGAAGGAAGCTAGATCAGTTGATACCTTATCCGGAGTAATGCCGAATTCAGCATGGTATTTGAAAAAGAGCTCGCGAAGGGCAGTGAGGTCAGTAGGAAGGACCTCCTGGTGAATCGAAACCAGCATGTTAGTTTTAGTTTTACCGTCAATACAGACAGTCTGGTTTGTCATGGAGGTAGGCAAGGAGAAGGCGGACATAAGCGTGGATTCTATGGTCGCGCAAACGTGATAGCAGATAACGTCCTTCTGTTGAACCTGCGGATTTCATGGTGAGTTTAACAACGGGTGGTAGAAGGGGGTCGATAAATGAGGGTCTAGACCCACAGGAGGAGGTAGTGGGAGCTAACATAAACTCAGGGAGATATTGATTCTATTTTCTTTGATTCTGGTACACAAACTGAGCTGTCATTGTTTTTAAAACTCTATTGGCTCTTTCCGTTGGGTTTGCTTGGGGAGAATATGGTGCTGTAGTTCTTTGCTGGATATGAAAATCTTGCAAAAATTTTGAAAAATATTGCTGGTATATTGGGAACCATTATCGGTAATAATCATTCGTGGACAACCGAATCTAGTTATAATTCGCTCCTTAAAAGCTTTACTCACGGCGGAAGTAGTAGCCTGGCGGAGTGGCTGACATTCGGTCCATTTTGTAAATTTATCGTGAAATACTATCACATATAAATGGTGAAAAATGTGAGAAATTATTTGGACGTACAGCGAGTACCGCGTGCCGGGGTGCGAGTGGAAGTTAGGGTCTTTAATGGTCGCGCGTGGGGAGAAAGAAAATACCACTCTTAGAAACTTTACTGAGACACTTTATTAACTTTACTGAGAAACTCTATTAACTTTACTGAAGAACTTTGCTGGTTGAACGCGCGAGGGAGAGTGCCGCGATTCTCATCCCTGGGGTCTCTCTGGGCCAACGATGCCAAGTCCAAAGATGCCAATTCCAAAAATGCCAAGTCAAGTCCAAAAATTCTGCCAAGTCCGAAAATCTTACTGAAGTCACCACAAGAAGAGAGCGATTTGACTTTTGAGCTGGCACTTATACCCTGAATTTCCAGTGAAGGACGTCCTGCCACATGATATGTTTTTCAATGTTCATGTGGAACTTAACAATTTCTGCGTTCCACATATCTCCTTTGGTTGGAAAACTCGAATCGCTTTAATTTGCATTATACTGCTCCTAAATTATTTCCTTGAGTTACTAGTCCCTTTTAGTTTATTTATTTTATTTATGTTTGCCCATTTTTTATTGAAATCACCATAAAACCTGTGGCACTACTAAATTTGGATCCTGGAATTCCTTCCAGAATCTTCGTGCTATGTTTTCTCTACCTATCTCTCTCTGGCATGTTATGTGGGGTTATGTTTAATTAATTATTTATTTGCGCGGTATTCGCGAGCCGCTGTGTGATTATCGTAATGTGTCAAAACGCCGGACTGATATTCGCTTGTCAGGTGTAAATTGTTCGTTTCAGTGTCGCGTCCGTTCACGTTTCGCGAGTGCCGTTTTTTGTAATTATGATGTAATTTCAGGACTGATACTAGGAATTCAGGTAAGTCCTCCCTTATTTTCAACAATTTGATAAATTCCGCGGAGGTTTGCTCAAAGTTTCGGCGCATAATTCTCATGTTCAACTTATGTTGACATTCGCCGTGGTTTATTGGGGGCTTGCTTGGACATGCAAATCCCTATACTTTTGTCCAAAGTAAGTTGATCTTATTGTTTTTATTTCATTTATTATAATTTATTATTTTATTTAATTTTTATTTTATGGATTTTTAATTTCTATGTACATATTATGTATTTTTTAGGCGGAGCACCATGTTCAGCATTGCTCGCTGAACAAATGGACTTTGCTAGAAGGAGGAGTAGTAAGGATCCTCTCCGCCATATAAAGAAGTCTAGGTGCGATAGGGAGAGGCTGCTTAGGGTTCCCACTCGGTGGTATGAGGATGTTGGTGTGAAAAGGAAGGGTGGATTTTCTGTTGAGGTGTGGTTGTTGGTTTTGGTGGGGGTGCGGATAGAGTGGCTGGGGGAAAGGTGAAGAGGTGTCGGGTAGTTTGCCAGCGGTATTGCGAAAAGAGAGGAGCAGGAATATCGCGAAAGAGGGGTGACAGTGTAGAGAAGGTGGAGTGATAATGGTTGGCTTGTCAGCGGTGGTGTGAAAAGAGCGAGTGATGATGACTTTGCGGAGGAGAGGTTGGTTTGTTGTTTAGTTATTGGTAGGGGAAACAGGCTGAATGTGCGGCGTGTTGAAGAAGAATAAGAGGAGCAGGAATATTGCGAAAGAGGGGTGACTAGAGAAGGTGAAGTGGTAGCGGCTAGCTTGCTAGCGGCGGTGTGAACAGTGCGAGCATTTTGTCGATGGTATCGTACCGCATGAAAAAGAAGAAGAGGAGGAGGAGCAGGAATATTGCAAAGAAGTGGTGGCCTGCTGGTGCTTTTTCGAAGGGGTAAAACAGGCGATCGATCGATCGATGAAGCAAAGGGCTGGTCGAAGCAGCACGCTTGACTTGGGGAAGATCGGAAGAAGCGAAGAAGTTAAGAAGACAAAACTTGGATTGCATGTGTATGGAATGACAAGTGTGGGCAGATAACATGCTGGACATGTGCTTTTCGGCTGCACGACTGAAGTAGGTTCTTAGAAAGGGTAAACACTTTTTATGGAATAAGACAGAAGTGAGTTAAAAATTGTTTTTATTAATTTTCACGAACAACACAGAACTTAGAAAAAAAGAAACAGAACTTAGAAAAAGAACTACAGGTAACTCTTTTGGGAGAAGCCCACCGCACCGTCTGATGATGACTGCCGCCGCTTTCTTTTTGGGTGAATTATTTCAGGTGTTCGAGTTTGTGGGAATTGCAAGGTTGCAAATTGCAAATTGTCACGTTGATCGAATCGGCTCATGTTGATTGAATTGCCTCACGTTGATCGGGTTGGCTGACAGTGGTGTCTGGTGGCTGGGAATTGCCGACTTAGAGTTTTGAATTCTTTTTAGGTTGCTGGGGTTATTGTGTCCAATCTATGGGGAGGTTAATGGCCCCTGGTGGTATGACACTAGCTGCGGTGCCCTTGAAGTGGACGTGACACACGTGGGGTGTATAGAGCGGCCGATTGGGTAACAGATGATCTTGAAAATTAAAAGAGTATCGGTGTTGTTGTGGTTTGATCTCAGGCATATTTAAAAAGTTGGTCAGGGTCGTGTGATATTGTGCAAGAGTGAAGAGCTGCACAATGGTGCGCCAGCTTGGGTGTGGGAAACCGGCAATATTCTTAGGTTTTGAAAAATAAAACAACAAAATTATAAAATCTGTTAATATTTTATTCAACCAAAATGTTATCTGTATATTGTATATATTTTAACTTATAGCAAAAATGAATTCATTTTAGTTCTGCTGAACAAATTTTAATTTAAAAAAACCACCTTTGGTGTCATCCTTCCCTTCATAAACCAGGTGATGATGCTGGATATGGTTCAAGTCGTCAATCTGGCGTTGTGTTTTAATTTTCTCGGAGAACCTCGGGGGTAGAAAAACAAAATTTCTGTCAGCGAGATGCACGGTTAATTTCTGCCCGTACTTCGTCTTCATTAATTTGAAGTATTTTATCACGTACATCGTCTTTTCCTCCAGCGATGTTATCGGGACAAGCGTAGGGGAATCACCTTCCGCAATGGTGTTCAGCAGTTCTGATGTACTCTAAGAGGGGTTAAAATTTATAAAAATATTTATTTATCTAAAGAAAAACTTACCATTTTTCCTTCCATTTTTCTGCGACGGTTCTGGTTGCCTGTGAGACTGTGACTTCTTAGGACAATTATTGGGTATTTATACACCCGAGCCGTCGTGTGCTTTTAGTTTTCTGTTTTTTTAATTAAAATTTGAAGCAATTTCTCAAAGCGTTCAAAACCATTAAATGTCATTAAATGCACTTGCTATGAGACATTGCTTTAGGTTATTGATCATCAGTGCACAATATTCTGGTTTCAAAGATCAAATATTTTAAACCAATTCTGGATACATTTAAAACTATAAAATATTATAGCAGAGCACTTATCCGCAAGGACACAACATTGTTGTAAAATAACCGTTCGGAAAAATAATTAAAAACAATTGCATTTTGTTGGACGTCTAGCCGTCTTGGGAAACAGATGAATGACCGATACAAAGAATCAAGTCCTTTGTTTAATTTTTGGTTTTCTATTTTTCAATTAAATCTTCGAGACGTTGCGGGATGATTATTTGGATGCAATTGAAATTGTCTAGATCTATTAAAATGAGGAATGCGCGCATGTAAAATATTAATCGGGTTATTAACGATTTTTTATAGACTCACACGCCTCAGAATAACTTGCAAGATTGTATATATCGTAAACCCGGTGTGCAGAAATAGAAAATCGCAGAGTGAGTTTTTTTATTGAAGCAAGCATTTTGTGAATGTGGTATTTTGATCGAAGTGTTTGGAACGTGGCGTTTTGATCGGGGTTTTTAGAAAACTAACTACTAGTGTTTTGTAAACTAAAGCGGAGCCGAATAGAAATAAAAATGTAAAGTTGGAAAAATCAAACAATTTTGTGTACATGGTGTTTTGATCAAGGTGCTTGGAAGCGGTGCTTTGATCGTGGTTTTTAGTGCACAGTGCTTAGAGAAGGGTAGAGCAGTATAAAAATAAACGTTTGTATTGCAAATATTTTTTGAAATAGCGTAGCGTTTAATAACGCTGTTGAATAGTTATTCTTAACACAAAGTGCAAGATTAAGGAGCTCGCAACAATTGAAGATTAAAGAGCTCACAAAAACTGGTAAAACTGTTAGTGGAGATGGTGTTTTTGCAAATACCAAAAGGAAATGTTTTGCTTAAAGAAATATCTAAGGAGGACTCGGAAGTTGAGGAATTTGTTTTTGTAGTAGATTCTGAAGAAGAAGACATATTAGAAACGGAATCGGATAGCGAGCCAGAATGGGTTTTTGACCAAATTGATGAAGCATATATAGAGACTGTCGACTTTTTAAAGTACATTGAAAACCAAAGACAATAGTTAATCGAGGTAGCACGGTGACTTACTGATTAGTCTAATAAAGAAAACTATATTATATTGTATCTATAAATATATATACAAAAAACATATATGTAGGATAGGAATTACCAGGAGAACGAAAAGGGTGGTATTTTAAACACTATGTATTTAATTATAGTTCAGTTTTATTATTTCGGAATTCAGGTAAGTTTATTAAGAATAAGATTTAGCACTTGTTATTGTTCACAATAGTTCGTAATAAATTCTAGACAGAGGGATTATCGCTCGGACCTCAGTTAACACCTCCGGTCAGTATACGATATCAGGTTCAGTTCGGCACTATTAATTACAGCGTTATTTTCACAGGTAATCGGCTAAGATAATCGGCACAGAAATCAAGATCCAAGTTAATTACATGTCTGGGAAGGGAAGGGTGTAATCCAAAGTCGTGGCTGACGGTAAAAGAACGGCTCTCTTTATTTTACTTCTAATTTATACAAAAATTATGCTTGCTTAACAAATATCAAGTACAAAAAACAAAACAAAACAAGCAAGACAAAACAAGTAAGACGAGCAAGCTGCATTCCCTCGCGCTCATGTGCTGCGATTTGAGTCAGCACTTTTGGTCATGACACACAGCACTGAGTTAATTTCCACAGAATTCGGCACGGCCCAGCACGCACGTCCGATCAGCTCGGGATACACAGCAGCAGTACGGCTTTTCAGTACGACAGTTACAACAGCAGAACGGCTTCTCGGCACGGCGGTTACAACAGCAGCAAGTTCCCGGAATCAGTTCCAAAGCGAGGATGTGGACCGGAGATTTGCCTCACGGTAAATAATGAAGCACGATTACAACCACAAAACTATTCACTCTCTTCTATTTCAGGGTTATCAGCGCAGCTAATTCACGTCGGAATCAAGTTCCCACATATATATTGTTTAAAATACGAGCGACTCTTTTGCCGCCCGCGATGTATCACAATCAAGGTCCAATACCTTGACTCCCAAAGTTAAGCAAAGATGAAGTTGCCAAGGTTCAATACCTTGACAGAGTTATGATAATGCCTAGGTGCAAAACCTATGCATTCACGAAGCAGAGTTGAGGAACAACTTAGTTCAATCTGAAAGGGAAAAAGTGTTAAAACGCCGGTGATTAATTGCTGACTGACTTCTCTTTATTTTGTCACTTCTATATATACAAAATGTTTTGGGGTGGTTCTCACGAAAACTTTCTTCTTTTTGCGAGGCTCCGCTTACAGCGGCAGACGACATCACGTTGAGCATGCCGGTGCAAAGTACTCAAGTTGCGTCTGGGGACGTTGAGTGTGCCGGCGCAAGGTACTCAAATTGCGTCTGAGGCAAGTTGAGAATTTGCTTATCGTGTGAAAGCTTCCGTGAGAACTTACATCAAATGTGCTACATTTGCGAATAGTTTTTCACGAATGTGAACATATATATATGTATGTATATATATAAATTGTATTATATTATATGATAAAAGTAAGAGATATTTTATTATTGTAATTTTAAATAAAAGGTAAATATGAGTGCCAGTTTGTATATAAAATCCGGATAAATTTGCCTCGCTAAATGCACGAATTGACTTTTATCTCGGGGATTTTTAAAAACCACAAGCATTTAACCTTAGTTTAGCTGCCTGTAGTTTATCAAATACTTGTTTTAGATTATCCAAGTGTTCCGAAAATGTTTTACCTAGCACAATTATGTCGTCTAGGTATACAAATGCTTTATGCTGCTGAGTGTAAACCGAGTGTAAACCAAACGGCATTACTTTAAATTGAAACAGGCCTCGTCCGGGAACTGTGAAAGCAGTAATAGGTCTGCTATTCCTTTCCAAAGGAACCTGCCAATATCCTTGGTGTAAATCTATTATAGAAATATATTTGGCCTCTTTTAATTGGTTCAAAATATGATTTATTTGTGGTAGAGGGTAGGGATAAAACGATACCACTGAGGTATCGATACTTTTACTCGATACAGTATCGGTCGTAAAGTATCGATACTTATTCGGTATCGATAGAAAAGTATCGATACTTATTCTTATCGGTCGATTTTTCATAGTGAAATTTGGAATAAATTAAATAAAAACAGTAATAAGTATTGATAATTTTTATTGATATAAAAATATACATAAAAAGAATTTTATGAAAAAAATTCGGTTTTCGTAGTGCTTCCCAAAAATATTAGCTTTTCCAAGTGTTTGCCTGTTAGACGATTTCTGGATGTAGTGATTGTTGTGCCGGCTGCGGAAAAGAGCCTTTCGCAGGGTACAGAGGTACCGACAATGTTTAAGTAAATTCGCGCTTGTTTGTATAATGCTGGGAATACGGGTTTTAAATCCTCCCATTCTTCTAATGGGTTGGCTTTTAAAGCACAGACTGGATTAGCCAAATAAATTGAAATTTCATCGGCTTTCGAATTAGCTCGCCGCCGCTTTTGGCCAACTGCAAGTTGTTTGTGGTGTAACCAAAAATCAAAATCTTCGTGGGCTGCTTCTTCTTCAGATCCACTGGTTGACATTGTCATATCTTCTTTAATAAT
Organism: Eutolmus rufibarbis; assembly: GCA_963920795.1. Classification (NCBI taxonomy): domain Eukaryota; kingdom Metazoa; phylum Arthropoda; class Insecta; order Diptera; family Asilidae; genus Eutolmus; species Eutolmus rufibarbis. The sequence goes on from OY987207.1 coordinate 27,058,006, forward strand.
ACTTTTTAATTTTTGTATCGCCCTTCCACATGCATTTGCATCTTGAAAATGGAGGTTTTTGAAACGTGGGTCTAAGATTGTTGCAAAAGCTGCAAGGGTTTTAAATTCAATGGGACCAAATCTTTTTTTACATTCAGCCAGTAGTTTTGTTTGCAACTCAGTGACACAATCTATTGATGATGAAAATTTTGTTAGCTGCGAAGTAAGACAATTAATCATGGGTATGATTTTGGATAAGGTAACATAATTCTGGCCTGAAGATTCTCTTGTGACAAATTCGAATGGTTTTAACAAGGGGACTATATGTTTCAATATTTCAATTTCTTGTCCAGTCACCAATTCAGGACTATCTGTAGCATCGAGTAAAAGTTGCGTAGCAATTTTCGACATATCTAGAAATCTATCAATCATATAATATAGTGAATTCCAACGTGTCTTAACGTCAAGAATAAATTTTTTAGTACATCCCTCAGGAACTCCACTACCTATTTGGATTTTTCTTAGTTTGTCTGATTGTATAACACTGTTTTTCACCCATTTAACAATTTCTCTAACTTTATTTATAATACTAATAATTGCGGGTGAAGTATTTTTTAAAGAGGAATCTATTATCAAATTAATAGTATGTGCAAAGCACGGTAAATGTTTCGATTCGCCAAGAGTTTTTTTAATCGCGGCAACCATATTAGCGCCATTGTCTGTAACAGCACAAGTAACTTTAAATAGTGGTATATACCAATCTTTTAGAATATCGCCAAATGCATTTGATATGTACTCTGCTGTATGGTTTGATTGGAGTTCCCTGGTAGCAATATTCGAACTGATAAGGACTGTTCCCTCTACAAAATGTACTGTGACACCCAAAAAACTCTTTTCGTTCATGGTTTCCGTCCATATGTCGAGCGTCACACATAACTCAGTTGCATTAGATATTCTTGAAACATACTCCATCTTCACAATGTCATATTTGTCACAAAGTAACTTTTTAAAGTGTGTCGACGAAGGTACTTTGTAATAAGGAGCCAGTTCCTTCATTAATTTCAAAAAACCTGCCCCTTCAACAACATTGAATGGTCGCATATCCTTGCATATAAAATACAAAATGCACATATTTATATTATTATATTTGACGCCACCCCCTGAAACAAAGCAAAATCCGTAAATGTATTGAAACATTAATCTTCAAGATTATGTATAACACTATAATTACTCCAAATTAAAATGTTATATAAATTGATATTCGTTTAAATTAAAATACTAACTGTAACTGTGTACAATATAAATTGTGACTTACTTTTTTGTGAAGCAATATTTTCGAACATCGTTTTTAATGTGTTACCACCACTGGTTGGATTCAGATTAGAGTCTGACTATGTATTATTGAACATAGACTTTGTAGATGTCGATGTCGAGGGTTCAGGGGAATCGGGAATTATTTCTTTATTTCGACTTCTGACGTCTGCGATATTGTCAGCTTCTTTTTTCATTCTCCTGAAAATAAATGGAATACGCTTTATCTTCAATCAAGTTAGTACACGTTTTGTACTTTGAAAATAAAGGTTCTATCTATTTACTTACCACAAGGCAGATAAAATATTGATCAGTTAAGTTGAATGTTTTTTACTTAATCGATACCAGTCAATTCTTACAACATGATTATATCAAACAATATCGATTAACGTATCACACAACACTACTCACAATCGACATCAAAACATACCAAACAATAATTTTGTATAAATGTCGTACTTACACTGAAATCTTGTTACTATTAATATTAACAGGTGCAATATAATCAGGGTGGCTTTTTAAATGCTTATGCAAATTAGAAGTATTGCCACAAAACCGCACGGTTTTAAAGCATTTTTTGCAGCTTGCGTTTTTGTCATCACTTTTCGTGAAATATTGCCACACATTAGACTTTGGAGGTCCCATTTTCAATCAGCAAATCGTACCTAATGAATGCTTTAAACACAAAACAACGATGACAGTTCGAGATTAGGTTAGGATTACGAACGCAGAACGAAAACAAAACAATGACTCAGTGACGACCACCAGCACCACACCACCACGCACGACACAAAATGGCGCGACTGACGGGACGGCATAGAGTTTTTTTTTCTTTTGGGCATCGACAAACAAGCTTGCCAACTACATAAAATTAGGAAAAGGATATGTTGAAAAAATTCGATAAATGATACCCAAAAAAATATTCTTCACAGCGTAGATAAGCGTTTTATGTATCAATTAATGTGTTAAAATGAAATCGTAATATTGGTATACCGATACGAGTACTTTTGACCGATACCTACTTGATACTTAGTTTTAAAGTATCGATACAGAAAGTACTTGGTATCGGAAGGAATGTATCGAGTAAGTACTTGTATTTACTCGTATCGTTTCATCCCTAGTAGAGGGTAAGCATCTTTAATTGAAATATTATTGATTTTTCGGAAATCAATGCAAAATCTATATTTGCCATCTTTCTTTCTGGCTAATACAATGGGTGAACTGTAAGGATTTTCAGATGGCTCAATTATATTGTTTTTTAACATTTTATCTATTTCTTTATTAATTATTATTTGCATAGCTGGGTTTCTGGGTATATATCTCTGTTTAATGGGTTCCAGATTGTCTAAGCGTATTTTATGTTCGGCTAAAGGAGTTGGTCCCTCTAAGACATTGAACTTTGGAAGTTCTTGTTCGAGGAATTCTTTTAATTCCTGTTTCTCCTTATTCTGTAAAATGGTAGCTATTTCGGGATTATGATTTCGGTTCGGAAATTGTACTTTTGAATGGATTAATAACATGTTGAGTTCCTCTTTGTGCAAGGTATCCATCCGCAAAATTACATCTTCTGATAAATCTGGGATGACATAAAAATGGTGAACTGTCCTCCTGGCCCGGATGCCGTATTCAAGTTCTATATTGCTTTGAATATCAATCTCCGAACCGTCAGTCAGTTTTGCTCCACAGTTGGAGACGGCGGAAGGAATTATCCCCAATTGATTGCAAAAACGTATTATCCTATTTCCCACAAAGGAGTCTATGGCTCCGGTATCAATTAATGCTCCAAACGGTTTATTTTGGATTTTGACTTCCGCGAAAAATCGGTTGTCATTTTGAGTATCACATGGATTGCAGAGAGTGAATTTTGTGGATGTTGATGAGGTCTTTGTTTTGTGATTCCGGATTGACCCTCAATGTTCGGAATCTGCTGCCGGTTTTCTTGCCTCAAACAACATTCTTTGCTGTAGACACCCTCTTTGCCACATCGCGAGCAAAATAACTGTGCTGGTCTTTGGCAGAATTTCCGATTATGACCACGTTGGCCACATCTCCAACAGCATTCCCTACTATTATATTCTGGTTGTATAGAAGCTATGGGTGTATTATATATTCTTTTTCCCGGGAATTGGTACGCCGCTTCTGGCATGAATGTCTGTGCTGGATTTGGCGGTGGTTTAAATCGTGTCTGTTCCATTTTAATTTGTTCATACTCCTCACCCAATTTTACCAAGTCTGGGAGAGTTGAGAGATCGTCTCGGCGTATGAACAACTTGTATTCCGGCCTTAGGTTTTGATATATTCTTTCTATTTGAATCTCAGGAGAAACATTGCTTCTTCTTATAACTGTTTGCATAGCAGTAATATATTCTTTTATTGTTTCTGCTGCTTCCTGTGTTCTAGCTTTAATCTCATACTCCATTTGGAGCATGAATCGGGGTGGTAAGAAATAATTTTTGAAATCAGAAATAAATTTATCCCATGATTTCCATTGGGTTATATTATTTCTACAGCATAGAAGTGCCTTTCCCTTTAGTAGCAAAGGGAGAGCCGGCAAAAGACTATCTCTGGGTATTAAATAACTTCCTATCATTTCGTCCATTCGTTTCAAAAAACCGAAAACGTCCTTTCCACAATCAAAGGTTAAGTTCCATTTTCGGACTCGGTCCACAATTTCAATCTGACTTAATACTGATTTCCGTTCTACACAAGAATCAGGCCCATTGGTTATTTCAGAGCTATTAGCCCTTAAGAACTCAGTCAACCGTTCCCGCAGGTTTTCCACATTGCCAGTCATGTCTAAACCCCTCTCATCCAGTTCATCCGACAATTCCCCTCTTTTCAACCTATAAACCTATGCATACTTATTCCTTTTACTAGTCATTTGCAACAATTACATGAATTATTTTAAAATAAACATTGTGCACCTTAGCAATACCGGAATTGAGAACGATGATCTGGGAGTTGGAGTAGTCCAGGATTTGAACTTCTCCGCTGATGGTGAGCAAGGCACATCTGTAAAGATTTTAATTTCTAATATTACTCTTATGAACTACTTTTCCGGACTCTGTTAGAACCGTACTATTTATTTCTATTTTCTTTGAAGATTTCTTCCTTATACCTTATTGTTAATTTCGAGCCGATACGCTTATTATGTTTCACGAAAATTATTTGCCCTACCTCATAGATTTTTGGAGGCTTTCGTTTTTTGTTGTGGAATTTTAAATCTTTCAATTGTTTTGCTTTTAGGTTCTAGATACTTTTATTTCGGGCTTTTTCGAATTCCTCTGGGCTGATTCTAGGAATTCGACGGTAATACAATTCTACCGGTTTCTTTTGGGTGCTAGAATGAATTGAGTGATTGTATTCATTAACTGCGCGATCGAGAAGTTCTTCGAAAGGACGTGCAATCCCTTCGGCATTGAGACACCTCATTCTTTCCGACAAGTTGGAATGGAAACGTTCTACTTGTCCATTCGATTCACTTTGGTAAGGTGGAGTCTTGACAATCGTTATGTTCAATTCTTCCATCATGGATGTGATCAGGGCCGTCTTTAACCTGTTCGAGGCCCTGGGCATATTAGGATAATGGGGCCCCTATGACTTTGGCAGAACACTATTTGGTTAGAATAGACAAAGAAAATATATAAACAAGCTTCTAGATTTATTTTTATTGGCAATCACATTAAATTAATAGATAATGTAATATAATCCACAAAAGCAACTCTTTTAGCATTCACAGGTTAATGCTTAAGAATCTATGTTGATTGAATAGGAACCCTTCTAGATTTGAGATGGGCAAAATCGTTAATCACTCCTTCAAAATCTATGTTTTTGAGCACATCACATTCTATGGACAAACTGGTTAATCTCCCTTGAAGCATTGTACTTCTCAATTCATTTTTTATTCTTTTCAATTTGGAGAAGGAGCATTCCCCACTGCAGTTAGTTACCATCATGCTTAAAAAGATTCTCAATGCGATTTCTACATTTGGAAATGTGTCTTCAATTTTGTTTTCTTTCAAAAGTTGATATATTTGCAATATACTATTAGTTCCCTCATTTTCACTACGAACAATTTTCAAGTATTCCATTTCTAACTCTTTCTCATTAACATCTTCATAATAAAATTTAGCAAATTCTTTGCAACTTTGTCGCAACTCTTCAGAATTCAGAGTTTTCAAGCGAAAAAATAAATCAAAACGTTTACTAATGTTCTCATACGAACCTAATCCCTGTTTTAGATGAACGCTCAGGTCAGGTTATCAATTATGGGAAGAAAGGTTTCTACTTTGAATTTTTCCTTTTTTCAGATCCACTAGGATATGACCGTTTCGACATTTTATATTATAATTCAGTAGGTATTTATTTTTACACCGGAAATAGTCGCTAACACAAAACAAAACAAGCAAACGAAGATTTAATCAAAGAATACCTCAGAGCACAATCAATAACAACTACAAACAAAACCAACACCACAGACGAATAGATATTTGACATTGACAAATTAGTTTTACATATTTAAATTTATCTAAGCATGCTGAAATCGGAAAGCCTAATTTTTGGGCGAGAGTAGAGTATCTTCGCGCATGCAAAAGCTAATTGAACGATAATTAGGGGGGAGTTCCACGTTTGTTTCGAGTTCCAAAATTTACTGCGATTCAAAAACGGTGACCAACGAGTCTCACGAACAAAAGCGGAAGATTTCCGAAGGATTCGAACCCGCGCTGATTGAATGAAAACCAGTTCCGATTATAAAGTCTGTCGCCTACTCAGGAGCCCTTTGACTTCTTTTTTACGGACGCACAATCTAACCTAATCTTTTCTTAGATTCGACACTATTTATTGATCAATATTTACTCTCTATCATCAGAGCACCACTCAAACTTCGATTATTAATTCTTTTCGTTGTACCGAGATTTCAATAATAATTTTTGGAACTTTTCGTAACCGGTTTCTAGTTTGACTGACTTTTTTCGATTATTTCGGCTTGTGTCTCAACGTTCAAATTTGGACTGCTTTGTGTAATATTTCAACTTTATGCGACAAAGTTGAAGTACTCATCGTGACAAGTTGAATGGTGCCGTAGTAAATAAATCAATTTTATTTTATTCATTATCATATTCAAGATTCAGCCAATCAGTTTAACTTTAGCTAATTAATTAATTTACATTTTTTTTCTTATATTTGGGCACTTGCCCAGAGTGCCCAGTGGGAAAGAAGGGTATGGATGTGATTGTTGCAGAATTAAGAGACTTTTCTTTGTCAAGCACTACAAATTCAGGAACGACATAGAAAAATAGGACTTCTCTCAGCGGTCTTCTGACATCTTCTATCGCACGAGATTTAAGTACCCTGGCCTGAGCGAGTTTAGTGAATTTGTCTATTGCTGTAAGTGCTAAATGTTTTTTTGTTGAGTAAATATCGATATGGAGGGTGTGGCCTGGATATGTTGGGATAAGAGTAGAGTTGATCTTATGATTGTTAGGATCTCTTTTGTACTTGTTTTGTTTGCAGGTTTTGCATGTTTTTAAAAGTTTCTTTATTTTGTAACTCATTCGTGGAAAATAATAATTCTGTAGGGGTATTTGGGGAGCTGGAATCAAAGTCGACCGCTCAGACTCAAATCTCTTTAATGACTGTCGAGTACATTAACACTTGTCGAACGCGTTACCCAAGAACGAAAACCGCTAACCGAGAACAGTGCACTTGTGCAGAGGAGTGAAATGCATATTATATTTTTGAAAGCCCTACAATCCTGCAGTAGTTGTAGTCGATTTTCTTCTGCATTTCGATGCGCTCTTCGATGGATTGATAGAATTACTTCTTCTTGATCTGTGTCGTTAGTGACATCTTCCACTAAAGTTTGTGTAAACCGAATTCTGTAATCTTTAAAATGCAAAGGGTAGATTTGTTGGATTTGCCCCATAATATCTTCGTCGGTCATGAGGCCGTTGATGGTTTTAGGGTTTCAGTATCTACTGAAAATATTAATAATATCAGTATGAGTATACTGTGGTTGGATGAAGATATGTTTGTGATATTTTGGGAAAGGGTTTTTTATTTGGTAGCTTGTTTCATCACCTTTACGTAAGATCAATTGGTTACGGAAGACATTCACTGGTGCAGTTACTGAGGGTATTAAATTGAGCGAGGAGCTCTCACTACTGTGCTGGGTTGCTGTCATTGAATTAATTTCTGCCATTGATGGTCTTGAGAGAGCATCGGCTACGACATTGGTTTTTCCCGGTTTATACCGTAGTTCGTAGTTGTATTCTTCCAGGATATCCCTCCACCTCTTCATTTTACTGTTAGTTGTTTTGTTGCTTAATGCGTACGTTCACGGAAAGAAAAGATTGGAAGTTTCGCCTAAAGCAGTAGCGAAAATCACCTAAACAAAATGAGTGATTTTCAGCCTGCTAATCAAATTAGGTGCGGCACCCAATTTCAATTAGGTGAAACTGTTTATTTCTATTTATCTAAAGAAGTAGACAATTCATCTATTCAATTAGCAAAGAATTAGTTGAAATATCTATATATAAATAGGATAATTGCCTAATTTATTTGGCAATGTTACTAATCTAATTACCTAAAGAATTAGTTGGTTTTTCTATATATTTCGGTGTTTTGCATTTATTAATTGGGTGAACTAAACAATCTTTTAGCTAAACAAATAGGGAAAGTACCTAAAGTTTTAAGTGAATTTTGACATTAAATTTAGGTAGAATACCTACTATAAAAGGAAAAGTGACCAAAGTATTAAGCAATGCTTCTATTCCAGTTACCTAATCCATTTGCTGTGTTTCCTATATATTTTGGTGTTCTGTACTTGTAGAATTAGGTAAATAAAGTCATAATTCAACTAAATAAATAGAAAGAGTATTTAAGGTTTTAAGTGATTTATGCTGGTAATATTTCCTAATAAATTATTTGATTTTCCTAATTGCTATTATTGCTTACTTACTTTATATAGAAATATTATACCACTATAGGTCAAATTATTAAGAAATTTAGATGAACAATTTAGTAGATTTTAGTACATGTTCTGCCGAAGAGAGAAAATTTAGGTGAAAAGAAGGAAGAAGAATTAAATAATACAAACTAAAGAGAACAGGCGTGCCAATTCAAATTTATCCCACACCTCGCCGTATTGCAATAGTATGACACCTAAACCATGCTTGCTGGCGTCGGTGTGCACTTCGTTTTTTGCGGACTGTAAATGGCTAAAGCTGGTTCACTGATCCTTCCTTCAATTGGTTGTATCTGTTTTGGGCCGAATCGGAAAGTCTGTCCTTCTCGCAAAAGATCGCTTAACGGTTTCGCTATACTGCTGCACCCTCTTACAAATTTCCTAAAATACCCACTTAGCCCCAAGAACGACTGAACCTGCTTCTTAGTGGTAGGTTGAGGAAATGCTGCACCGGCTCTTATTTTTTCTTCTGATGGTTTAATTCGCCCTCTACTTATGTTATAACCAAGGTAAGTTATCTCTTTCATTAGGAACTTACATTTTGACCATTTAAATTCCAACCCATATCTTTTGGCGACGTCGAGGACTACTTTCAAGGTACTAACCGCTTCTTCGTCACTCCCGGCTGGAATGACAAGGTCATCGATATATACACACAAGATGCCCTTTCGGATTAGTGGAAAAAATATACATATTATAGATAAAACGCTGGAATTCCTTCGGTGAGGTCGTCAGTCCGAATGGAGCTCTGGTAAATTCAAACTGACCCTATGGTACTACAAATGCGGTGTATTTCCTACTTGCGAGCTCGAGCGGCGCATGGAAAAAGCCATTTCGCATATCCAATACACAGAAGACCTTGGCCCCTTTCAATCTATCCACCTGATCTTCGATCACCGGTAGTGGGTATTGGGTCTTCACGATCACCCGGTTTAATCGCCAGTAATCCACGCACAATCGAAAACTACCATCTTTTTTTTCGTACCACGACTACTGGACTAGCAAATTAGGAGGAGCTCGGAGTAATGACACCTTCTTTGAGCCACTTGTCTATTTGCCGTTCGATATAAGCCTTTTCCAAAGGAGGTAAACGCCTGGGCGGTTGCGCAATCGGTGTTTCAGCGCGAAGGACAATTTTCATTTCGAAATCCCGGACCGTATCGCTCACGTCTGCTTTCGTCCGTTCGGCGCAAGCATCGTCCAAGCAGGCGTCGGCAGGGGCGGCATTTTCGGAAGGGAAGTGTTGCAGGTACAGGCGTCTCAATTGCGCAGCATTGGCCATCGCTGGGAAAGTTACCCCAGCACGGGTAAAGGCCTCGACAATTTCCCGTCGTGTCGCTTTGTTACCAACTTTCTCACTTTCCATATCTTACCTTGTTCAAACCCCACACCTGGAGTTATTATCACTTCCAGTTTTTCAAATATTTTATTCAGTTATTAGCACTTATAGTTTTTCAAATATTTTTATTTTTTCCTTCTCTTAATTTTTCTCACCACGTCTGCTGTCAGCTCAACTCAACTTCAAAGTGACTTAATCAACCGTTTTACTCGAGCGTGCCTTTTCGAGAATCGAAAAAATGGTCTGCTAGGTCGAACACGTTCGGCAGGGAGAATACCCATAAGCTGGTTTCGGGCAGTGGACCTATAACGAACGCAAGTTATGCAGTTCTGTATATGTCGACGAACAAGTTCACGAGCGCCGGGTATCCAAAATTGTTGGCGAATGGTGTACAGGGTCAGGTGAGCCCCCCCATGTAACGTCCGAGAATGTGTATCGGTTATGATCAGCTTAGATAGTGCGCTAGTATTTGGTAAAATTAGCTGATGTTTAGATTCATCAGAGACAGCAGCATTTTGTAATCGTCCTCCTGCTCGAATTGTATTTGTGAGCGAATCGTAGTAAGGCGATAATCGCAATAATGAGCTGGTACTCGGTATAGTTTTTCCGGTCGATAGCAATTCGTAAAATCTCCTTTTTGTCTGTTAACTAGCTACTTAAAACAATGTTTGACTTTTCCTGTTTAATTTGTTTCTGTTGGAGGTGTGGATCAAGTTAATAAAAACAAGGCAATGTATAAGAATCGAATGATATATTTAAACTTTGAATATATATATAATATCGCCTGAATTACGTCTGTACATTGCAACGCGTAACGTGGAACAGAAAAAAAATGGCGTCGAAAACTTCAAGTGAGAAAAGTAACTGTTGCCAGCTAAAAAAAAACTAAATCAAATACCTCAACAGTTTCTTTTTCTTTCACTTAACAACAATTAGGCTTGGTTGCATCAGAGCGTAACTTTCTGCGGTCACCTGGAGTAGTTCTAACTTTTCTCTTTTTTGTTTTTCTTGCTATCACTTCGTTTTCCTTCTTTTTTTTTTTTTTCCACCCACCAGAAAGCACAGCAGTCACATTCGGATTTTTCCCCACCCTTGATCCGGCCGTCGTTAGCGGGCGCGAGCCGACCCCCGGTTCTTCGTTCAGTCGCGAGCGATTTTCTTTATAAATACTTTCCTCTTTTGTTTTCAAAATATCCGCCGCGATGGGGAGCTAAACACTTTGAGTTCTTAATTTGTTTTTTTTCTTTTTCCACGGGCGCACACACAAAAGGATTGGCCGCGGTACCGAAATCACTCTACGTCGCGTCACCTGCGCCACTTCCCGATCAAACTTTTACTTCACTTTTTTTTATTTTTTTATTGTTTTTATTTACTCTCGAGCACGGCTCAAAATTCCCTTCCGCTTCCTTCAGCTGCTGTCGCCCAACTCCTTGAGCTGACGCCGGCTCGAGCTCATGCCGCCGGCCGCGTCCGTTAACTCGGAACCGTTACCCTGCCAGCCCATCGCTCGTGGCGCTGGCTTTGGCCTCGCGTCCCGAGCTGTGAGCCGGCAGCTCGGTCCCTCGCTCACGCCCGCAGCGGCGGCAGGGGCTCCAGCCAGCAACTCGATCAACGGCGCGCGTAGCTCGGTCCGGAGATTTTTACATGCGACCGAGGGACTTGAACGAATTTTGCTGCGTCCCTCGCTCGGTCCGAGCTACCGCGCCGGAAATTGTTTGCTTTCGGTGCCGCTCCTTGAGTCCCGAACACCGAATTTTGGTGCTTTTTGGGCGACCAAACTCGACGCTCGCAACTCAAGGAACGGTACTTACTTACGGAGCCCCCCAGAGCTGCCGTGAATTTTAGGCCGAACCTAGGCGAGCGTTGATTTCATGCGCCCAGAGGCGCCGAAAAGAAATGGAAGGAAAAGTTATTTCCTGACCACAACACACTCACTGCACAATGAAAACTTAAATCCCGGACAAGACAAAACAAGATGTTCTCTTATTTGTTACTCACTTCAGATTCAGATTTCTTTATTCGTCTTAACGTCATACAGAATCCGCTAACATGAGGAAGGTACTTAATTTCTATAACGATAGGCTATAGCATTGTGCCTATTTATCGTGTTTCCTAAATAAAAGAATTTTCATACGGACGAGTCCTATATGTGAAAATAAATTTCCCTGACATCTTGAGTAAAATACAGCGTACACTTGCGACCGGTGTGCTTAGATTGCTCTTCGACTTATTTGATCGTAATAAGTTACTACATACTAGATAACAATAAATTACACCGTCGTGTATACCTGATAGTGCAACACATTAAATCAAAAACGCACACCTAGAAGATGCGTATATGACTAAACATTCTTATGATAACAAGCTGCATGACAATTTACAATACAGCTGTATAGAGCCAAATACAAAGAAATGTCACATATGAAGATACATATATCCGTTATACGACAGCCACTTAACAATATGACAGAGCGACTGTGTAGTACTACCAACATTGAGTAGTCTATTTACATTAACTAATAATCCGATTACACAATGTAAAAGACATATTTATACAGCCCAGCTATATCACAGATGTTTATATCTTATATACCAATACATCTCTTACTTAATCTTCTACGTTGGAGCTCTTAAATTATTGATAAAGTTAATTTCTAGCAATTGTCAACTGTTAAAACCAATTCACATTAACCCACCACAAAAATTCTTACACCAATAAATAAAACAATATGTCCTGGAATACATATCATTCAGCTTGAACCGGAGAAAGGCAAACTTTATAATTTCCATTTGTCAATTGCAGCTATTAATATTAAAATGAATTCGAGAACATGTACAATAAGTGAATATAAAAACATGGTTAGTATAATGATTATCGTTATCTCCTATTGACCTGAATATCTGGTAAAGTCTTATAGAATCTTGGTATCTCAGCTCTATCACTTACGTCTGCCAATAACGTTCCAGCTTCAGGCCCAATCAAAGAGACGGGTGAGGGGCAGTACTCATTTAACCGCGAATCCAAATTTTTATTATATATTTCCTGAATTAGGGGATTGTCAAGATTAGGGATTCTTCTAAGAAATTTGATACTGATGCCAACAGCATACTTAATTAGCGGTACAATATTCGCGCGGTCATAAATATAATTATTTGAGTATTTTGTATTTTCGCTCCGATAATGCTTACCAGTGCAGGCCCTGAGAATTTTCCTCTCAAATATCTCCAATTGACGAGTGACCGTAGGATAAATTGCAAACCAATTCAAAAATCCATATGTCAATATAGGCCTAATTAACTGTTTATACATAAGTAATTTCGTTTTAGCAAACATGGCCGAGTTTCTAAACAAAGGGGCAAGGACCCTATATGCTCTATTCGCCTTATCCAGGACATACCAACCGTGTTCGTTAGCTTTCAATAAACTATTAAATCTGATTCCCAAATACTGAAGCTTATCTCCAATCTTAATCTCTACTCGATCGATTAACAACCCCAGACCCTTACTTTTTCCAACACCAGCCGGGCCCCTACCCGACGAGTTACTAAAACAGTTTAATTCAGTCTTTGTTACATTAATTTTAATTCCCCAGAACTCATAAAATTCCTTTATCTCATCGATATGTTGCGAGGTTTTTTCCAACGCTCTGAGAGGGTCCTTATCACCCAAGAAGATCACAGTATCGTCCGCATACAAAAAGGCCTCCGACATTACCACACCATTCAAATCCGTCCTAACATGGGGAAAATCCAAAAGAAAACAATTGTACAGTTTAGGCCCAGTAATCGAACCCTCTGGGACCCCCGAGCACACCCGCACCATGTCAGACATCCCCCCCCTCAAGCGACACTTAAGTCCTCTATCTGAGAAAAAGCTCAAAAACATTTTTTATCAACTGCGGTGGCACAGAGAAAGCCATTATCTTGTAAATCAATCCTCTCGTCCAAACTCTATCAAATGCTTTTTCTACAGGGTTAGGCAGATTATTTGTTACAGATTCAAAGAGCAATATCTCACATAAAAATCAAAATAATTTGATAATTCTTTTTTTAAATTGTAGTAAATTAAACATAGATTAGGAAAACATACATCAATTTTCGATTCGTTGACCTTTGAATCGAATTATAAGGTCAAGTCTCTTAAAGAAGGAGTCATACGCGGCACGAAAGTGTTCTTGTGGTACTTTCTTCCATTCCAGTCGAAGTGATTTTTCAAGAGCGTCCAAACTTGTATGGCGTGTGTGGCTGACCTTGGCCTCTAACATACTCCAAACACAGAAATCTAATGGATTTAAATCCGGAGAATTCGGTGGCCAAGCATCGTGAGGAATGTGCACAGAAACGTTGTTTTTTTAGCCACTCTTGAGTTTTTTTCGCTTTGTGGGCTGGTGCGGAGTCCTGCTGAAATGTCCAACGTCTGGAACCGAATTGTTTCCGTGACCACGGTAGTAAACAATCCTCCAAAACTGATTTGCAGTAAGTTTCTTGATTTATCTTCACACCAGCAGGTATGATAAGCAATGGTGTTCGTCCTTCGCGAGTGATACCAGCCCAAACCATCAACGAAGCAGGTTTTTGTTGGCGAGTGGCTGTGTATTGTTTTAGTAGATGCTTTTGGTCTGGTACTAAGTAAACACGATCATTTTGTTTGTTAATCACTTGTTGAATGGTGAAAAGTTTCTCATCCGAGAAGACAATGTTCGGAATTCGTCCATCAGCGTGCCACTGTTTCAGCTGTTTGCATCTTTCGAGTCGCTTAGTAATTTGTGCTGCAGAAAGTTCTTGGCCTTTTGGTATTTTGTAGGCCTTAACCTTAAGTTTATTTTGCAAAATGCGTTGGAGACTTCTCGGTGAAATTCCGATTTGTTTAGCCATCTGATTGCCGCTACAACGTGGATTTCTTCTTACCCGCTCTTGCACTTTTTTCACCATATCTGGACTGGTAGCACTAGCTTTAGCACCACTATTTGTTCTGTTATCAAGAGAGCCAGTTTCCTCATAACGTTTAATGGTACGATACACGAACATGTTACAGATATTTTGTGGTTTTAACAACTTCACAATCTCCGATTTATTTTTACCACCTTTATGTAAAGACATTACCGCGTCTCTCTTTTCTTTTAAATTCATTTTGAAAACGTTTTGTTTGTCGCAACATCAAGTAATATGGCGCGTTGGAAAGGTTATGATTTGTAAATGGCAAAAAAAAAAAATTACGTAAAAGTTGTTATGAGGGTACGATCTCGGGGGCCCGGCTAAAGCACCCCGTCTGGTGGTTTGTGGCTGCGCGAGCTGGCTGGCTAGCGTTGCGGTAGTGTGGGGGGGTATGCCGGAAGGCCACACTTCGCCACCAGAACGAACGTCCCCACAACGAAAAACTCTCGCGCGGACGGATCAAAAAAAAGGTACGGGGGAAGAGGGCATGGCGGACAGAACCTCTGCCACTGCCCGTGAATGACTCGCCGGCGGGGGGTTGTCAGATGTTAAAATTAAACCCCCCTATGGCCTGTGCCCCAACCACCCAAATGACCTCCCCTTGGCATAAGTGGTATATAAAAAATATAGTTTTTGTTTAGTTAGTTGGAGATAGTAACTACAGTTAAAAAAAAAAATATTTGTTTGTTAGTGATTGGAATTTAACCGACCACGATTTGAAGTGGTCTTCAAAAAAAGAAAAAGAAAATTAATTAGTAATAAATAATAAGTATATTAATAGAGGAAGTTACATGATTAGAAATACTTTTGGCGTAAAAACCTAATGCCATGTCATATTTGAAATTTAAGCTTTGAATTGTATCCTTTCAGTTGTTTTAGGATGCGCCATATGGGCTTGGTACCCGAGTGCGCTTAGGTTTAAGAATAGAGTTAAGAATTTATTCTTGTGCTCTATTTTGAATAAAATAAAAATAAATAAGTTCCTTAAGCAAACAAAAAAAAAATTACATATTCATTCTATTTAACTTTAGTTCAACTTGAATTTAAACCACCTTTCTGATTCCTAATTATTTCGATTTTAAAATGTTAATTTATATTTAGTTTTATTTTAGCCTAAATTTATTTCAACCCTAATTTTATCTCTAGCTATACGCGGCACTTGCTTTCCTTTTTTGTTTCTCTTTTTATTTCTGTTTACTTATTTAAGCGCTTTTCGCCACAATTACAGTTTTGCGTTTTCAAGTATTTAAAATCCACAGGTTCGCAAATTTATACTAATGCACGTGAATTTAGTTAGCTTTTAATTTAGTTCTAAATCAATTTTACATATTTTGAAGAAAAACGTTTTCTTTTCTTTAGTCCCTTTTGGCACTCGGTTTGGTCTGGGTTTTTTTTTTTTTCTTTTCAATTTAATTACACGCGAAATTCTCAAAAACTTAAATTTTCTTTCTTCACCACTCAAACAGGGTAACAGGGCGTCGACTTCTTAGCTGGAATCCTCAAGTGCACGCGGCTTCGGCTCCAAAAAAACACAACCTTCTTCTTCCTGTGCTCGCGACGAAAAGCGACTCACTCCTTCCACTGACAGCTGCGCCCACTGAACTCTGGGATTCAGCGCCGACAGGCATTTTGTGGCGGCACTGCCAGATCCCACATGTATAAGATATTGCAGTGCAAAATCGAGTAACAGATAATCTGCCTAACCCTGTACATGTAATGCACATACAACAGTACACTTCTTCTCCCTTAAGTTTCCAGTAACCTCGGAATGCAGTTTCAGAATTGCATGATTCGTGGAGTGTCCAGTCTTAAAATCAAACTGGTGATCAGGAATGATCCTCTCCTCCTCTATAAAAAAATCTAAGTCATCCGCAACAATCCTCTCCAAAATCTTACCCAGATTAGAAAGGAGCTGAATGGGCCTACAGTTCCCTACGTCATTAGATTTTTTATTTTTTTGGATAGGGATCAATTTGGACATCTTCCACATTGGTGGGAAATAAAAATTATTCAGGCAGTGATTAATAATGATTGTCAAAAACTAAACTGCCTTCGGCGGAAACCTTTTAATAATGAAATTAGAGATTCCATCAGGCCCACTGGACTTCCTTCCGTTAATTCTGTACTTTATAATGGAGGAAATTCTTCTAAATGTCACAAAAAAGGGTTCAACGCATTCTTACTTGCGTCAAACACTCCTAGAGGTAACATCCGCCCATCAGGACCCGAGTGGCTTGACCCAAAGAATTCAATCCAGGACTCTTGTCCTCATACAACACTCTGTAAAATTCCCCCCTGCAAACGCATTCATTGTCACTAACCCTTACAGTATCCGGCATCATCCTCCTATGCTTTCCCGTAATTCTAAAAATCTCCTTAAAAGCATCCGGCCCCGGCTTGATCCCGCTCAATCTTTCCCTGAAGAGATTATTGTTATACAAAATGGTCCTATCCCTTATGATATTTTTCAGACAATCAATCCTAGAGGAGAGGGATTTATACTCCGTACTATTCCTGTTGAGAGTCCTATGGAAAAGCCTTTTGAGTGCTCTACTCCAACCCTTCCTAGTTTTTATTAAGGTCATAATATCTTCAGGTAGATGTGAATATTTCCAGTCTCCAGGGGATACATTCTTGGCATGTTTCTCCTTAACCACCACCACCGCGGAATTCAACCTCTCTATCCAGCTGTCAATCTCACTATTAGTGATGTTCCGGTCAACTGGAGGCAGCTCAGTTAGCTCATTACCAAGATCTTTTTTAAATTCTTTCCAGTTTACCGTCTTAAAACTTTCTACTGTGTTACCAGGACCTCCAATGAACTCACAGTCTCCTAGCTCCACCACCAGTCTCACAGCATAGTGGTCGGAAAACGATTCAACCGTATAACAGCTATAATTATTGAACAGGGCTCTAGATCCGCCCTCTGTTGTCAGAAAGTAGTCCAGAACCGATGCCCCCTGAGGAAAAGTAGGTGTCCGCGGAGAGATGATGTCCAAGCCCAACTCCGCTCCATCCCCTCTCAACCAGTTCCACAAACAATTTTCCATAGCATTGTTCACTTCATTGCCCCAACCTCCATGTTTCGCATTCCAATCACCTCCAACCATCACAGCATCATACCCACCGGCTATACTTCCAATCACCCCCAGCACCCTCAACAGATCCCCAGACAAAGCACAGGAAGACGCATACATATATAGAACCAATCAGAACTCTCTTAACACTAGCCCCCACACGAACAGAAAGCTCCGCCAGAATCAATGGGATAGCAGATTCAGCAACATGGGCTGTTCTTGACTCAACACCATCCCTAACAAACAGAACAACTCCCTGCCCATAGTCATTTGTCATTATATTTTAACCTGGAAAATCAATTATATGTCTACCACCAAGTTTGGTTTCGGAGATCATTACAAAGTCAGGGCTCATACACCTCACCATATCAAACAACTCCAACCTCCTGTAATTACTTATAATAGGCTGCACATTCAGCTCCAAAAACGAAACACATCTACTCATTTTGAAGAAGTTTGCTCCCGAGACACCTATCCAACATAACAAAGTTCCATGAGAAACATCAAAAGGGCCCTGCGTTTTTCTATCAACGAAGTATAGCTGTCATATTTATTCATAAATTTTTCAATTTTACCAAAAAGAGCCTGTAATGGCAATCCAAATAAAACCTGAGAAAGTCCAAGGAACCAACCCATACTATCCCATGTACCACTACATCCAGCCAGCCCTCCCGAGACTCCAACCCCCACACCAGGACCAGCTCTCTCCTCTCCAGCAAAACCTCTTGTCCCTCTCAGCACTTCGCCATAGCTCAATCCATCCCTAACCCCAGAATCTCTTAATCATTTGATTCTTTTGCAGCCTACTACTTCTCTTTCCTTCTCTCCAAATATTTCTTATAACTTGGACAACCCTTATAATTTGTCCCTCTTGTCCACAGTTAATACAAGACCTCGCTGCTTCAATGTTATCCTTGAGGCGACATGCTCCCGTGTAGAGCTCCCCAGCACATCTCCTACACGTCTCGCGCCTCGCACAATTAACCGCCAGATGTCCATATTACTGGCATCTAAAACACTGAATAGGGCCCTTACTCCTAATTCTTTCCCATGAAACCTTTTGATTCAAAAAGAATCTTTCCCCAACCACATCGGAGCCATCCATCCTAGGAGCAAACTGCACCAAATACGAGCCCAATTTCTAACCACCTCTACATGAGTTCTCCGTTTCAAATATTCTAACTTTAGTAGGAATAATTTTTGGGAAAAGTCTTTCAAACTCCTCTATCACATCAGAACTCTCGTATTCCTCGTACAAACCCTTTAAAAGCAAACTCACCGGCCTCTCGTCCATGGCTGAATATGTATAGCAATCAATTCCTTTAATCTTAAGGACATCCATGAGGCCCCTGCGCTCAGCATTACTGGAGCAATAAACCTTGTTAGTATATGGGCCCAAATTTTCAATTTTTACTTTCATGAAATTATTGGTCAAAAAGTTATTAACCTTTTTAATATTGCACTGTCTAACAATAATAGGAGGAACTCTTGCCTTACCGCTAATCTCAACATGAGCACTCGCTCCCCCATCCGCCCCTCCTTCAATTGGTTATTTGGCCTAAACTTTTAGAGGGTATTTCTCAACTATTACATTAGGTAAAATGTCCACAATTTTAGTTAAATCACCTAATATTCGTTAATTTTTCTTACCTAATTGAAAGTAGGAAAGTTGCGTAATGAAGTTTTTTCAAGCAACTAATTATTTTGTGTTCAATATGGTCAAATATATTACACTTGTGGTGTAAACCTACAAGTCATATCCTGCAATTTGGTGGTTGAAACCTACCTGGCGGTTGAAACCTGCCCAGATTCTAACTCAAACTGCGGTCGATATGGTGAAAACCTACACCGATGACTATCGGAATCGGAATTAAAATCTCGTGTTTTGCGCCCCCTTTTATACTAAGTTTTTGGGCGATATCGCAAGGACCAACCGGCAGATGTCCATATTGCTGGCATCTAAAACACTGAATAAGGCCCTTACTCCTAATTCTTTCCCATGAAACCTTTTGATTCAAAAAGAATCTTTCCCCAACCACATCGGAGCCATCCATCCTAGGAGCAAACTGCACCAAATATGAGCCCAATTTCTAACCACCTCTACGTAGAATAGAATAGAATAGAATATATATATATATTTCATAAGATGATGTACAGATTATTTTATACAATAAGAGTCTTAATTTAGAGCCAGAATCCAGGTTCATTCATCTATAATGTTTTTTATGATAGACTAGCAAAAGAAGGTTTGATTTTAACATTTGAAAAATTGGGAAAAATAATATATTCGGAGAAAACCCAGTGAAAAGGAGCTTATTTACTACTATAAAATAAAGAAAATGAAAAATCCATGAATTTAAAACTTAAATCTACTTAAGACTACCTCTACTACAATCCAATTGGACGCAGTTCTGAAATTAAGGGATTTTCCGAACAGGAGCACTTTTCAAAAAATTTTTTAGCAATTGCCTTACATTTTGTAGTTATAAGTTCAACTTCAGCTGTATTGTGCAATTCAGAGGTGGAAAAGTGCCACGGTAAATTAAATATCATCTTGAGTATTTTGTTTTGCTTAGTTTGCAACTTTTTGATATGACAACGTGCACATTGAAACCATATTGGTGCTCCATATAACATAAATGATTGAAATATCACTTTATAAATGATAAGCTTGTTTTCTAAGTTGAGGGTAGAGCTTCTATTTATAAATGGATACAATATTTTAATTAATATGTTGGCTTTTTGTATAACATAATTTATGTGCTTTGAAAAGGTGTGTTTTATCAAAAATAATGCCTAAATATTTGGCCGTATCTGTCCAAGGAATAACACCACCGTTTAAACTAATATTGCAACTAGGTAAAAAACGTGGATGTCTTCTTCGAGTGAAGAACATCGCTTGCGTTTTATCCAAATTAATTTTTATCTTCCACTTATGAAAGTAGTTATAAAGAACCTCAAACCACCTCTACGTGAGTTCTCCGTTTCAAATATTCTTTAGTATGAATAATTTTTGGGAAAAGTCTTCCAAACTCCTCTATCACATCAGAACTCTCATATTCGATATTCCTCGTACAAACCCTTTAAAAGCAAACTCACCGGCCTCTCGTCCATGGCTGAATATGTATAGCAATCAATTCCTTTAATCTTAAGGACATCCATGAGGCCCCTGCGCTCAGCATTACTGGAGCAATAAACCTTGCTAGTATATGGGCCCAAATTTTCAATTTTTACCTTCATGAAATTATTGGTCAAAAAGTTATTAACCTTTTTAATATTGCACTGTCTAACAATAATAGGAGGAACTCTTGCCTTACCGCTAATCTCAACATGAGCACTCGCTCCCCCATCCGCCCCTCCTTCAATTGGTTATTTGGCCTAAACTTTTAGAGGGTATTTCTCAACTATTACATTAGGTAAAATGTCCACAATTTTAGTTAAATCACCTAATATTCGTTAATTTTTCTTACCTAATTGAAAGTAGGAAAGTTGCGTAATGAAGTTTTTTCAAGCAACTAATTATTTTGTGTTCAATATGGTCAAATATATTACACTTGTGGTGTAAACCTACAAGTCATATCCTGCAATTTGGTGGTTGAAACCTACCTGGCGGTTGAAACCTGCCCAGATTCTAACTCAAACAGCGGTCGATATGGGGCAAACCTACACCGATGACTGTCGGAATCGGAATGAAAATCTCCTGTTTTGCGCCCCCTTTTATACTAAGTTTTTGGGCCATATCGCAAGGACCACTGCGATCAAATTCAAAAATCTCCAGTCGGCAAGGACTGCTGCGACCGAATTCAAAAATTGACGAACTGCTTTTTCTGAAATGCAGATGTCGCTTTGTTTGCAATAGAGATAAATTGTTCAGCTCTTTGTTATTTTCATTGTTAAATTGACTGGGGAAGGCGGGATTTAGGTTTGTTTATCTTTCCTTTTGTTATGTGCTTTTTTAATGTGTACTTATCCTTTCAGCATTCATGTCGAAGCTGCGACATTCTCCCCCCTCAACAATGATATGTCTACTATACTTACTATTCTCGAGAGTAATTAAACCAAACCAATTTAAACCCTTTGATGGTCATCCTCACTTTGGCTCCCTCTGCCAAGAAGACCGTGTGTCGCTTCCTCTTTGACTCCCTTATCGCCTGGTAAGGGAACTGCTGCATGTCCTCTTGCGACAACTGGAACTGGATACCCTCTTTTGTCATCAGGTCATAGACCTTATTGGGCGTCCCCTCCTTAGCTGCCCCTGGTCTTGGAGCTCAACATGCTTCGATGTTCCGCGTGGCGCCGGATAGAGCGCGAGCGATTGGACATCACTCTCGTGCCTTCTCTTCAGGGTCCTTTGAAGTGCACCATCCAGCAACGGCAGACCAGCCACAATAGCGTGCCGAACAGGATGCGCATCCTCAACCGCATTCACAGCCGGTCGCTCAGTTCGAGAAGCCGCTGATCCGGGCAACTCAGTCAGAGAAGCCGCCCGGCTGCCGAAGAAGTTGATGTTGCCGCCATCAAAGAAGCAGAGCTGGATCCCGAAACCGGAACTGGAGGCTCCTCCTTCGTCTTTCCCGTCCATATTCGAGGCCGCGTTCGCTACCTCACCGGACAGAACGCGGGCTCCTTGTCGCAGACTTTCCTCTTTTTTGCTGGTCCGGTCGGACTCTCCTTCTGGTCCTTCATCTCCTTCCTCGTAACCCAAGTAATCTTCCGTCCCGGTGTAGACGGTAGAGCTCCAGGTGGTGGCGTTGGGGTTCCAACGCCGTTACTTCCCATACTGTGCAGCGTGTGCTTCATCTCCTGCTCTGATTCTGAGAATAAAGGAATTATTTTATTAATTGGTCTTTGTGTGTTACTATGTTTGGTTGCTATGGTAACCACTCGAATTTTTCCATCGCTACCAGGATGAACTTTTTCAATACGACCCAACTGCCAGTTTTGGGGTGGAAGTTTATCATCCCTTAAAATTACAACCTGCCCCATTTCCAAGTGCGGCTTAAATGAGTTCCACCTTTGTCGTTTTTGCAATTCGATGAGATACTCATTGCTCCATCTTTTCCAGAACCCTTGTCGCAATTGCTGAATGTGTTTCCATCTGTTAGTTAAAGATGGTTCTTGATCATTCATTGCAGGTTCTGGAAGAGATAATAGGGCTGTGCCTATAAAAAAATGACCCGGAGTTAATGGTTCTAAGTTTGTTGGATCTCCATATATGCTAATAAGAGGTCTTGAATTAACACAAGCCTCAATTTGTGTTAGAAGGGTATTCAATTCTTCAAATGTAAGTGAAGTGCCTTCCAAGATTCTTTTTAGATGGAATTTTGTTCGTTTTACAGCTGCCTCCCATAATCCTCCCATATGTGGGGCATATGGTGGATTGAAATGCCATCCAACTTTGTCCTTTCTGCGACAAAATCGACTGCTTCCCGTATATTTGTTTGAAGCTGTTGCACCTACGAATGTTGTCCCGTTATCCGAGAAAATTTTGGTGCACAGGCCCCTTCTCGCCGTGAAACGTTTAAAGGCGGCCAAGAAAGCATCAGTGGTGAGATCTGATACTACTTCCAGATGTATGGCTTTAACAGCCATGCAAATGAATACGCAAATGTATCCCTTATATTCCTTTGATCCTCTATGTTTCGACATTTTTAAATTTATGGGGCCAGCGTAGTCCAAGCCAACATGTTGAAATGGTCGAGCTTGAGTTACTCGTTCAGCTGGGAGTTCTCCCATAAATTGTATCAAAGGTTTGTTCATATGCCGAATGCATTTTATACATTTGTGTATTTTACTTTTAATAGCGTGCATGCCATTAATTATCCAATAACCATGTAGTCTCATAGTGCTCAATACTAATTGTGGTCCACCATGTAAAGAAAGTTTATGGAAGTATTCGATGAGTAGATCTGTTAAATGTTCCCCTTTAGGCAATATGATAGGATGTTTGCTCTTAAATGGAAGCATTGAGTTGGCGAGCTTTCCTCCTACTCGTAAGATTCCCTAATCATCTATAAATGGAGATAGCTTACGAAGTGTGCTAGATTTAGCAGTCACTTGTCGTGATTTCAAACGCGTGATTTCTTCATGAAACGTCTTTTGTTGTACACAACGAATTATTTTAATTGTTGCTGCAGTTATTTCTGTGATAGTCAATTTTCTTGTGACTCGTGTCATTTTCTTTTTGCAGTTCTTTATGAATCTTAGGCAATATGTTGTGATTCGTATTAATTTTTCAAATGATGAAAGACATCATCATGACCCGTCGTGAAGACTTTGCTTTTTATTGCCCGTGTTTCCACTATTGTTTCAATATCCTTTACCGGAGCATCATGCCAGCCTTCTTTCATATATTTTTATTGTAGGGGAGATACGTACAAAATGACATATGGTTTTATTTTTGGGTCATAACTCTTTATTGGTAATTCACGGCACACTCATTTTCTACACTAATCATCTTTAGTTCATTATTTATTGAAACTAACAAACATTTATAGAATAAAAATAACAGAAAAAAATATATTCTTCGTTTAACTGAGATCAACCAAAATCCATTTTGTCCATATGCTATGGACAAAATGACATATTACATATGGACAAAATGACATATACGTAAAAACTATAACAATTATTGACAAAGTTGACAAACGAAACTCTTGGTTCTTTTAGGAACGTCAGCGTAAGAAGCGTGAGCCCAATGTGCGCAATTTAAGCACCGCAACCAGTTTTCTCTGGGCTTAGATCGTGAAAAAAGAAACATCAAGAGTGAGTGTGGAGGCAGACAAATAACATGAATGCCGTTTTGTTTCGCATATTCTAAAGTTTCAATCCCTTTATGACTTGCATGTCCGGCGACAATCAAAATTACTTCATCGTCAATACTCGCTTTTACAAAAATTTGAAAATGCTTCATCCATTTTAGAAATATTTCCGTTGTCATCCACCCTGATTGTTGAGCTACACCTAAAGTGCCAGGATGAGCTTCGTCGAAAAGTTCACTTTTTATATTTTTCCTCGGAAATATCATCATAGGCGGGACAAACGTACCAATGGCATTGACACAACGAACAACTGTGGTGTTTGTTCCACGCTTTGCATTGAGTCCGCACTCCAGGATTGGCGATCAGTCGTGCGCTTATAATTACGTGGCATTTTGATATATGTATCTGTTAAGAAATGAACAGCTAAATTAAGTTGAACTCCTTGACTGAGCTCTTTTGGACAAAATGACATACCTATGTCATTGTGTCCGCTGCCTATATATGTATGTCGTTTTGTCCATACAGCCTTTTCAAAACATAAAATTCATAAATAAATACAAAGAAATTTTTTTTTTGGAAGAAGTTATTTAAGGTCAACAACAACTCCTTAAGGGATAAAATAAATGCTACATAACTAGGTATAATAGCGAAAAACTTACCATTTACACAAAAAAGACTTGTTGTAAAAAAAAACTCGTAATGTACAAACGCTTGTTGTGGGCTATAACACCGGGACAATTGCGAGGAGCGCGTTCACGTTTTGTCAGATAATTAAAAGCCAATTAGTTCACGAGATGCGGTTGTCAGTTGCGCACTAGAGTCCGCTAAATTCGAATTATACCACCTATGTCGTTTTGTACATATATGTCATTTTGTACGTATTTCCCCTACCTACTAAAAATTGAAATTATACAATAAAAGAAATAATACACAGTTCACTCTAATAAAAAAACTAAACAATTTATATAATTCAAAGTAAAAAGAAAGTAAAAACGAATAAACTAATTTCTTTTTCCTATTATCTGAAAATCGAACAATATTTTAAGAAATATTCAAAATTGTTTTTAAATGGAGTAAATATTATCAATGTCTGAAATCCCTAAACAGTGTATCATTAACAATATTTTTTGGTTAAAACCTAAAAAAGATTGTCAATGTGTGTATGTGTAGCGGTGAAAACCTGCCTAGACTCTAATTCCAAAAATGCTAACATGCGGTGGATACCTGCACCCGAACATTCCTGGAACCGGAATTCAATATGGTCAAATATATTACACTCGGAATCGGAATTAAAATCTCCTGTTTTGCGCCCCCTTTTATACTAAGTTTTTGGGCGATATCGCAAGGACCAACCGGCAGATGTCCATATTGCTGGCATCTAAAACACTGAATAAGGCCCTTACTCCTAATTCTTTCCCATGAAACCTTTTGATTCAAAAAGAATCTTTCCCCAACCACATCGGAGCCATCCATCCTAGGAGCAAACTGCACCAAATATGAGCCCAATTTCTAACCACCTCTACGTAGAATAGAATAGAATAGAATATATATATATATATATATATCATAAGATGATGTACAGATTATTTTATACAATAAGAGTCTTAATTTAGAGCCAGAATCCAGGTTCATTCATCTATAATGTTTTTTATGATAGACTAGCAAAAGAAGGTTTGATTTTAACATTTGAAAAATTGGGAAAAATAATATATTCGGAGAAAACCCAGTGAAAAGGAGCTTATTTACTACTATAAAATAAAGAAAATGAAAAATCCATGAATTTAAAACTTAAATCTACTTAAGACTACCTCTACTACAATCCAATTGGACGCAGTTCTGAAATTAAGGGATTTTCCGAACAGGAGCACTTTTCAAAAAATTTTTTAGCAATTGCCTTACATTTTGTAGTTATAAGTTCAACTTCAGCTGTATTGTGCAATTCAGAGGTGGAAAAGTGCTACGGTAAATTAAATATCATCTTGAGTATTTTGTTTTGCTTAGTTTGCAACTTTTTGATATGACAACGTGCACATTGAAACCATATTGGTGCTCCATATAACATAAATGATTGAAATATCACTTTATAAATGATAAGCTTGTTTTCTAAGTTGAGGGTAGAGCTTCTATTTATAAATGGATACAATATTTTAATTAATATGTTGGCTTTTTGTATAACATAATTTATGTGCTTTGAAAAGGTGTGTTTTATCAAAAATAATGCCTAAATATTTGGCCGTATCTGTCCAAGGAATAACACCACCGTTTAAAGTAATATTGCAACTAGGTAAAAAACGTGGATGTCTTCTTCGAGTGAAGAACATCGCTTGCGTTTTATCCAAATTAATTTTTATCTTCCACTTATGAAAGTAGTTATAAAGAACCTCAAACCACCTCTACGTGAGTTCTCCGTTTCAAATATTCTTTAGTATGAATAATTTTTGGGAAAAGTCTTCCAAACTCCTCTATCACATCAGAACTCTCATATTCGATATTCCTCGTACAAACCCTTTAAAAGCAAACTCACCGGCCTCTCGTCCATGGCTGAATATGTATAGCAATCAATTCCTTTAATCTTAAGGACATCCATGAGGCCCCTGCGCTCAGCATTACTAGAGCAATAAACCTTGCTAGTATATGGGCCCAAATTTTCAATTTTTACCTTCATGAAATTATTGGTCAAAAAGTTATTAAACTTTTTAATACTGCACTGTCTAACAATAATAGGAGGAACTCTTGCCTTACCGCTAATCTCAACATGAGCACTCGCTCCCCCATCCGCCCCTCCTTCAATTGGTTATTTGGCCTAAACTTTTAGAGGGTATTTCTCAACTATTACATTAGGTAAAATGTCCACAATTTTAGTTAAATCACCTAATATTCGTTAATTTTTCTTACCTAATTGAAAGTATGAAAGTTGCGTAATGAAGTTTTTTCAAGCAACTAATTATTTTGTGGATTCGGCTATTTCTTTAGGTTTATCGCCGAATTTTATTTCACCTGGGGTGGAATTACGTATCTCGAATCGAATCGTCTCAGTTCGTTTCGACTAGAATTCGCATCACCAATTTCGAAACGTTTTCTATTCGTCCGTCAACTGCACAAATGTACTAGTTTCGAGTATTAATTGGTATCACGTAGCCGTCGATTCGAGCATTTTGACAGCTCGAATCGTTAGCAAATTAGTCGACAGAATTTTGTTTGTCGAGTGCTTCGAAAGCGTCCTTACCATAGCCGTTGTAATTTTAACAAAAATGTGAGTATTGTAAATTTACACTAATTACATAAATAAATAAATTGGTAAATTTAAATTACCTATAAACTTCCTTATCTATAAGGGAATCTGAAGAAAACAAGGCACTGGGTATAAGTCAACAGCAAGTTGAGGTCCTAAGCAATTTTATGGAGGTGCATCAGGATCTCGCAAAAGGGTTGTTAAATTCTGCGAATGCAAAAATTCTTTCCAAAAAATTATGGACTAAGTTGAAAGACTCTTTAAATGAAAAAGGACCGCCCGTCAGGCAAGTTAATGAATGGAAGAAGGTAAGGTTTTCGTCAATTTAGCTGCTTCATTTAAACATTTCGTACTTTCATATAAGGTATGGGCTGATTATAAATACAAAGTTAAAAGAAAATTGGCATATAACAGAACATGCATGAACAAGACAGGAGGGGGCCCGTTCAAACAAAAATCTTTAAATTTTTATGAACAGAGCATAGTAAAGTCAGCGGGCCTTGAGGCTGCAGTAAACGGTATTAAAAATTCGAGGTCGTTTGGAGCTCCTGTTGCAAACAACTCTGAAAAAGAAGCGCCAACTGAAGTTAGTTTAGAAGAAGTTATAATGGAAGAATTTGCATTGTCCGATAGAGAAAATGCTGATGAAGTCCATGAGGAAAGCGGCACCTCACACCGGGAAAACATTGATTTGGAATTATCGCGTGAAGAAACGCAGGACATTTTTTCCCATACACCACGTCGCAGAACCAATAAAGAAGAAAGACTAAATCTTTTCAGTAGATACGTCTCTGCTGTAGAAGAAAGCAACAAAATACAAAGAGAAATACTAGAAATTAAAAAGAAAAATTCGGATATAAAGAGAAAGATGTACGATTTAGAGGAAAAAAAAGAGATACACAAAATAGAAAAACTAAAATTACAAACTATGCTACTAGAACAGAAAATAGAAAGCAATACTCTTAAACGGCAAAGGTTAGACAGTATATAGTTTGTTTGTGGCTATTAACTTTTGTAAATGAAAAACTTAAATTTGATTAAATATATATTTGAGTAAAATAATGTTTTCACTTATGTGGGAGCTCGACTCCGAATAACCCTGAAAAAATAAAAATTCTAATTACTCCAAACTCTGCAACAAGTATCCAAAATCTCTAACAACCTATCGGCGTAATAAGGAGTCCCTGATGCTGTCCCTTATTCTTTGCGCTGTCCTTGTTATAGCATCGTCTTCAAAACTTGCTTCGGAGTTTATGTAATCGTCTGGAACTACCAAATCCGCAGGTGTGAATTCCACGTTGTATGCGATACAGATATTATGTAGAGCTGCGCATACGTTGATTATAGACGAAGCTTTTTCTGGCGTAAACCTCAATACCCGATCAGATGAACAGCACCGCCATCGCCCTTTTAAAATGCCAATAGTTCTTTCCACTATGCATCTTGCAGCAGAGTGGACTTTATTAAACACTTCTTCCCGTGATTCAACATTCGCAGAGCGATACGGCGTTAAAAGCCACGGGGCTAAACCATAACCACTATCACCTGTGAAGAAAAACCATTTACAAACATTATTCAATACTGTTGTACATATTTAAATCTCTTTACCTAATAATCTTGAACTAGTATCACCGTTTCGATGTAATTCCTCAAAAAAACGTTTCTCATTGCTCATATTCCATACAAAAGAATCGTGAGCTGCACCACCATAGCAAGAATTAACCGCAATAATGTTATAGAGCTCATCACATATCTAAAATTAATGGTATTCGAATCATATCAAGTTTCAAAACACATTTACCTACTATCATTGCATTAATGCTATGATATCCTTTCCGACTAAAAAACATTTGTTCATTCAGGGTTGGCTTAATAATTTTTATTTGTGTTCCATCGATGCACCCAATTACCCCTGGAATCTTATATTTATTGTAAAAATGCTTTTTGGTCTCATTAAATTTCCTTGTTTTTATTGTAATCCACTCAGGACACAATTGTGTCTCTAAAGCATTAATTGTTTCATTAAATACTTTAGAGACAGTTGATTGGGCCATACCAATAAAAACATTGGATCCAACATTGCTCTGATATGATCCATTACCTAACATATTCAGTGTAGCAGCCAATTTTAAAATCGGTGGTATCACTGTGCTTCTGTGCCCATGCGGCAACCGTAAAGCATTCAAAACAAAATAAAAAGCATCTTTGCTTAGTCTGAATTGCTTACGAAATCTGAAAAATAAAATGATCTTAAGAAAACTCCAGCCAATAGGCTAGGGGTGGCCTCGCATGACTTCCATAGAAGCATGTCTAAGTATCAATTTAGAAAATAAATTTTGCAAAATGCTTACACTTTTTCACAAAGACTTAAAGGATCGCTTTTATCCCTCACTTCTCGCCGCAGAATACACATATTGGCATCCTCATCACTGCTTTCATCTTCCATAAAAAACATTTCTAATTTTAAATAACAACTAGTTGACAAATTGATTTTTATAACAATAATAATAACTGTCACACTAGTTCATTCATATACACTCTTTTACTACATTCTGATCATGTTTCTACGTTAAAAATGACTTGCTCGAAAAAGTTACATGATACCAAAATATATTCGAAACGAACGCTAAAAGTGACGAATCGATTTGATCGATTCGAGATACGTAATTCCACCCCTGATTTACAGAACTTGTTTTTTCCGTGTATGCGTAATAGCTTTCAATACTTTGTAATGTATAATAACTGTGTTGCTGTCCAACAAAAAAGACACAGCACATCATACCATGAAGAGCCTCCAAACTCTGCCGTCAGGAAGAAACATCGGAGCTTGGTTGCCTCGAGGTTAGCTCAGACGATGTTATAATCCTCAAGAGTTTTGGTGGGTAACACTACAAAAAAAATTTATTATCCGCGGGGCCTTCACGGGATCAAGCCAGGAGGGACTCGTGCGCGCCTAGCTGGTTAGCACGTGCTGAGCTCGCCGGATGGGGAGGGGTTCTTGAGTCTCGGCTATGATCCATTTCGCTGGGTATTCGCGCGCTAGGTTTAGATACTGACAACTAAAAGCCACCAGTGTTAGGGGGGAGGATTAGAAAAAAAATATAAGTCTGAGCGTCCGTGTAGGACTTGACAGAATAGGGGCTCTCACCTTAACCCCAGGGGAACAACGAGAGATAAGTAAGACAATAAAAAGGCCTTCCCCATGATATCACTCGTCAGCCCACCGCTTACGGTCAGACTACCCTACTGGTCTGAGCGTCCCTACCGGTTAGGGGAGGGGAGAGGAGGACGGTCAGTCGTACGTGTTGCAAAAAAAACTTAGTTGATCATGGCCAACATTTTATTTTCCTTCAAACAATAATCTCATATTATTTATTTATTTTTTTTTTTTCAACAAAAAAACTAATTCTAGGGGGACGTGCTCTTTTAATCCAAAAATGTAACAGGGGGGTATTAAAACACGGAATTCAACTACATATCTAATCTCTAAAAGAGAAGGGGCTGAAAAACTCTACAAAATTAAAACGAGATACCACAAAAATTTGTCTCGATGGTCTCTGCTAGGTACAACCGAAAAGAGCTATGAACGTAAGCTATGCAAGAATTTTCTTCCTTGAATTAATTTTTCTTTTTTTTTTCTTGAGTTAGAAGCAGTTACAGTATAAACGGGGGCTACAGGAGCAGAACAAATCCCCGGCGAGGGACTCGCGAATACGAATAAAAGAATACAATTGCCCGATAGGTTAATACATGCGGGCGCCACCCATCCAACTAACCGTGCGCAGAAGTGCAAATAAATCATTCAATAAAATTACATACCTTCTCCTCCCTGGGGCCGGAACGCTGCCGATCGATCGCCAGTGCTGCAGCTCCTGTGGGGGATGGCTATCAAAAGTAAATATGAGCTTTGAGGTAGGTGGAAGCGTGGGGGGGGGGGGGGGGGGAAACATAATCCACCCGCTGGGCGGAGATGTGTTCCGCTACCAATTGCTAACAATCTAGAATATAAGCACTATAGTCCCCAAAAAAAAGGTACTTCAATAATAAGGAAAATGTTGGAGGATATTAAAATTTGTGCTGGGTGGTGGTCCGGGGTAGAGATGAGGTCAGTTGAAGATTCCAGATTCCAAGACAGCGAGGTTCTCACAAAAAAAGTGATGCAGGCGCTCCGGTATCGCTGCGGCGAAGATGAGCGGTTCCGAGTGGGGCTGACGTCTGCGGTTTCTTCTTTTCTCTTTTTTTTGGTTTTATTTCACAGCTTCCTTCCAGGCAGGGTTTGCTTCGAAATGTGGCCAGGGCGCATTAGGGGCATGCCCAGGGCCTCCCACGTGGGCCGAATCACGTTGGTCACACCAGAATGACATGATGGCGGCCTCCTGGCCAGTTCCTTTTCCGAGTTGACAGCTACCGAACTATATGCGCGGTGGAGTGAGCTAAGGCGCAGGTCTCATTCTTCGTTCGAGGCAGGCCACTCTGATATGTATATTCGAGAAGGACGTGTACATCACAACTTTTTACATTTTTACCTATTGCTATTATTAATGGTTGTAATGTTTACTTTTTGTCTGAAAGCTCTGTTTTTCGGTCTAATATGAATTTTTGATAATCATTAACTGTATTAACAAAATTTAAAAATGAATTTTGTGAATCTTTAATGGTCGATTTCACAATAGATCTCTTGTTGTGGTCATTGAAATAATGTTTCACGGTAGGCGGCAACAAAGCATGTAATAACAAAGTTATTATAACATTAAAAGCAGCTAAAATTAAAGTATATAAGTACATACACACATATATATTTATATCAAGTTGTTATATAGGGTAGGGACCTCAAGGGAGCCCGGCTAAAGCCCCTTGTCCAGCGGTATGCGGCTGCGGGAGCTGGCAGGCTAGCATTTGCGGTAGTGTGGGGGGGTTTTGTCGAAAAATCGCTTTCAGTCCCTGGAACGGCCCACCTATAACAATCGAAAATTCTCCCGCGACGGAACGAACAAATCGCAAGGGGAGGGCGTGTCGAAATCCGATTCGCCGCCTGGGCTGGGTTTCGTCTGCCCTTGCTGCCGGCTAAAAGGGTTTGGTTGCATAGCATATAATTTGAATATAATCGATATTTATCGATATGTATCGCTATGCAACACTTTTTTCTATTTTTCGCTAGTTTATTCACCTAAGTTGGATTTGATTATTTTATACTCAGTTTTTAGTTATTTATTTGAATGGCAATGTTATTTCTGATTAGGTATTATTGGGAAGATCCAGATTTTTAATTTGCACTATTGTTTATAGTTATAGTTTATTTTTCTTTCAAAATGTTTTATTTTCACTTGTTGTCATTCGTAATTTTTTTTTTTTTTTGGTTTAGTCTTTTCCTTTCTTAAATTTAACTTCTGGTTGCCACCAAATTTTAAGCGCGTCAAGTTAAAATGTAAATTATGAATTTCCACTTCGGGGTTTTCTTAATTTAATTAAACTCAAAATTTAAAGTCTCGCTCACTCCTTCTATCGTTTATCTTGCTAAATTTAATTACTCAGAACAAAATTTCATTAAAGTCACGGTATAAGCCAATTGCGGTATAACTTTTCTTTCGATTCTGCTAATCGTCACAATTCTAAATTATCTCAAGTTTAATTTTTTTTTACAACTCGGTAATCTTTCCGCACTTTGGACTAGGTAGGCCTTACAATTCTTTCCTTCGCTGATTTGCTAAACCAACTCTTATCACTTATGGGATACCTGATATTTATCTCTATATGTCAATAGCATAATCGGGCTCCTGTTTCTTTTTTTTTTTTTTCTTTTAAGGTACTTTAATTTGCGGCTTTTTATAAGTTTCACCCACACTTTATCCAACCAGGACTGTGAATTTTCGAAAATCCGCACAAATTGTTCAGCTTCCGTGCTCGGCCGAATGTACTCTTGCCTTTTTTTTTTGTACATCGCCTTCCCGAAAAAAGAAGCACCGAGAACTCTAGTCCGATGCCGTGCAAGTCCGCGAAATTTTCACCGAGAAACCCAAAGGAATAATCACTCTGTCTTGGCGGCCTCTCTTCCCGAACAACATCCGGCTTGCTTGCGATCCAAATCCCCGACTTTAATTTGCGCTCAAAACCAAAACGCGTACCGCTCCCTGAGTCTCGAACGACGAATTTGGTGCATTTTCTGGCACCCAAACTCGACGTTCGCAACTCAAGGAACGGAACTTCCTTGCGGTGTCCGCCAGACCCGCCCTGAATATTTTCCTAATTCGCTCAGCGTTCGAGCTCATGCGCCCATAGGCGCCGTAAAATAAAAAGAGGCAAAAATTATTTGGGGAAGATTTTGCCCTGACCACAACAAAGTTTTCTAAACAATTTCAATAAAATTAATTTGAAATTGAAATTATTACACTGGACAACAAATTTTATATTTTTTGTAGTTTTGAATAAGTATTACCTCATTTCTATAGAATTTTTTCCGGTAGACTACGAATGCGAAAACGAAAGTATGAAATTTTAACTTACATTTGGATTTTATTATAATAGATTAAAGTTCAAACTATCACTTTTGAGGCACGTTACAAGTTTTTATTATTCGTTGTTTTTTAATTATTATTCAAAATCTTCGTTTCCGAATTCATAATCTGGACAAAATCCTATAGAAATAATCTGATTGTTCGGAACTTAAGATGGTGTTGTCTCGTGTTATACTTTTATATTATTTACTTATTATATTACTTACGATCATTTTTGTTTAAAGTATTAAGTTGATTAAGCAGGTTCAAATTCTGTTTGTCTTTAACCTTTTGATTTAAGAGGGGATTTACTTTTTGTGTGAAATCCGACCATTTAGAAATAAGGCAATGTTCATTTCCGGGAAACAAAATAGAAAAATCAATATCAATCTGTAAATATATGTATGTTGTATCAATAAATGTTATTTTAATATCAAAATTAATTACTTACTAAATCATGCGCTTGCGCACATTTAAAGAGGGGCTAACTTTCGATTACTTTATTTGACGCCTCTGAAGACAAAATATCCTTGCGTCGTATTGAAAATGTTTTTGTCCATTTCTCTTGCGCAACACACCACGGCTCAGTTTTATTTTGTAGCCAAACAATATATTCTAATACATCTAAAAATGTTTAATTATATCAACGACATGTTGCACAAATAAACATCATTACCAGGTTCGGAAGAAGTTTCTATGTTTTGGTTCGCCAATTTATTTTCGTCTTCACCTGAAGATCTTGAGCGTACATCTAGTAAGCCTATTTTTCTCAGTCTTTTTCGGGAATTATAATAAGAACTGTACAATCGCCCTGATGGAGATTCCTTCGAAGATTGAGGAGCCTTATAGTAAATATGCTGTTAAGTGGACAAGAAACTTATAACTTTGTGTAACTTAAATAATTTTGTCTTATCTACCGGGTCGTCTTTAAATTTCGACGCGATTTCACTTGCGATCTCATTAAAGCCTTTTCTAGTTATACTTAAATTTTATTTTTTCCCAGGTTACTTTTTGGTGGAGGATTACGTTAATTTTTGAGACTTCAAGAAGGTCTGCTTGAATCTGGAGATGAACAATGAAGATGTTTGGTTGTCTATTTATTTGTCTAGATCTCGGAGTTGAAAATTTAGAGATTTTAATGGGTTTGATGTTAAGGTTGAGGGCGTATAAGGCATCGGCAATGGCCTTTTCGGAATAGGAATGGTGCCTTTTAATAATATAGAAGCTGGTTTGTTTTGGGGAGGAGTAAAAGTGTATCCTTCCAAATTGGCACTCATTAATTGTAGTAATCTGTTATGGACTTCAGGGTCCCCTACTAAAACTTTTGTGCTATTGTGGAGGTTGTAAATTCTAAAATTATCGCTATTGTTAGACAGAGTCTTGATACAATTCATGATTTCCTATGGCCAAGTATTTTGGTAGGATTTGTCCGGAGAATGTGATCTTGATTGCATTTATCGGAATGAGTTCATCAGAATCTGAATCAGCTTTCCTGTACAGGTGTTTCACTTCCAGTACCTCTGAATCTGGGAGATATCCGCTTGCAAATCTGCCCTTGCCTTTCGTGCCGATATCGTTGATATCATTCCAGTCGCCTATTTGTATTTGCTATTAATTGCGACTGGTTTAAATTTAGTGCTGGTCTCCCTAATGAACACGTTGAACGGTCCTGCATGCGCTTACGAGCTGCTGCGCTTGGTGCTTGTTCATTACTAGCGCTTGGATACGTCGCTATGTGGACGATCTTCTGCCGCAGTTCTGTGCGCTGCGAATTTACTATAGATGTGGATCCTATTTAAAATAGTGATTCGGCCAAATTTATATTTCTCTGCTGCGTCTCTTTGAGACAATTTTCCTGACTTCATTTCCGCAACAGCCTTGTCGAGATCATCTTGACTATAATTTTTATATTTCCGCCCTCCTATCTTCTTTTTATAATTTCTAACCATATTTTATATCTTTTTTTAATTTAATTTTTAACTAATAAAAACAAAAGAAGACGTTTAATCTCCAAATTACCCGTATGTCAAAGTAACCCCGAATAGTATCAAAGTAGCCCCGGTTTACGGTAGTCAACGAATGTTGATTCGTTGCAAGGATTAGGAAAAACAGAAAAATCTGTAATAATTAAATCACTGAAACTATTTATTACATCAAGATTACATTCGTTTTCTTGCTTATTCTAAGTCCATTCTTGCTCTGAATTTCAAGAACTTTACTGCAGGTAATGACTTTGTTAAAGCATCTGCTATTTGGCATCCTGTGGGAAGATATTCAAGTCTTATTAGATTTTTCTCGATTTGTTCACTAGGCTCTAGAGCAGCGGTTCCTAATCTTATTCCTAATTAGGGAAATTGATTTTAATATGTCATTAAAGAAAACAATACATGCAAATACAAATTTGTTTTTATTAATCACTAGCCACCCGTACCCGTACGCGGCGTAGCCCGGCCAAAACTATCCCTATAACAAAGCTAAACTTTAATAAAAATATGCCGTTGCCGATTTCAAAGTTGTCAAATGTCACTCAGGATGTTAAGCGCACCATGCCCATAAAACTTCACCTCAATCGGATAAGTGCTTTATGCGTGACTCACCATAAACATGTCACTGCCCAACATTTCCCTCTCTCTCTACTCCCTCGTCCACTTTCCTATTGCAATGCATAGCTTATGTCACTCAGGAGGTTAAGCGCTGTAAAATGTTACAAAAAAAAAGTTCTAATTTTTAATAGGGTGGACAAGGCGTTCAGCCCGTAAGTGGAAGTCAGCTGGTAAGCCCTAGGAGCGCCTAGCGGTGGCACGGCCTAGCTCGCCGGATGGGGGGTGGGATCGCGGACTTAGCAGAATCAAACTTCGCGGGAATTAGTTAGCGCTCCTCGGGAGAAGGGTCGGGGAAAGAAATAGACCCCTTCTAGGAGTGATAAGTATTTTTAATGCTCGCACCCCGAATGCGGGTGCCAGATGGCTGAAAACAGGGCAAGAAAAAGAAGGGAAAAAGAGGAAGGGAAGGTACACGCGCACGAAAAAGAAATTCACCGGCTCCGCCTGTCCGGTCGTCGGGGGGTGGGGGCCTGATCTTACCTCCGGAAGTTCCTGCCCCCCAGAGTCGTCCCACCTCGTCCGCACTCCAGCTCCCCGACACGCTGGGGTGCCCCTCCAAGTATCTGTTTTTTTTTTTTTTTAGGGGGGGGGGGTGTGCTCGAGGGTCAAGTCATCTGTGTTCCACTCTAAATAATTCACTCACAACTCATGGCGTGAAAAGAATATATTTATTTGCCAAGGATTCGCGTCTTACAAACGGTAATTATAATATTATCTAGAACTTCTACTTCAAGTCAAACAAAATTTTTACTATCATAATAAGATTTACACATCAACGCCTTACTAGTAAAAGTTAATTCGGAAATACAAAGTCAGTTCATAAATAGGTACTGGTGAAGGAAGTCTAAATACGATTTCAAAAAAAAGGAGAGCCTTAATACAAGTAAGGCAAAAAAAATTTTAAGTAGTTATCCTTAACTGCAACTTTAATTCAGGAAAAATTTCGATATCATAGTTTAAAAATTCATGTTTCAAAGGTAGTACTGACAAAAGTTAATTTAGCATTACGTACTGGTAAAAGAAGTCTAAATATGATCAATCAAAGTGTCGCGATACAAATAATGCGATCGTAGAAAGAGAGAACTTCATTGGTATGCAAAAGAGAATCTAGGTCTCGTTAACACTAACCGAAGGTTCGAAAAAAGAAAAAAAAAATCTACATCGGATCGTGCATAAAAGTAAGCGACGTCGGGCATGTTTCTATTGATTATTAAAATTTTTTTTTTTTTGGCTGGAATATTTTCTATATATATAAAAAAATTTTTTTTTTTTTTGCTGAATTCGATAAGAGGGGGGGGGACGTATACAAATCTACAGAATTTTAAAGTTGAATATTTAAGCCACACTTACCCGAGGATGCCTGCTGGAGTCGACTCGCTGGGATCCATCGAGGCCTGTGGAACCAAAACACAAAAACAGGGATGTCCCATACCTCGGGACGGGAACGAACGCCCCCTCCTCTGACCACATCCAATACCAAAGGGGTTCCAGCGGGAACGGGCCCTACTCCGGCAACAAAGTTTAAAAAAAATGTTCTCCTTTTTTTTTTTTGTGTCGCGTCACTACCGCCTCCTATCTTCGACCAAAAATTTGTTTTCCCTTTTTTTTTCTATTTTTCGACCCTCGGGTACAACTGTAACAAAAAAACTGATTTATCTGATACTTAGGATAGAAAAACTACGCAACAAAAAAAAAGGATGACTGCGAGCTGCTCCGGGAGTTGGGGTCCCCAACCTTGATGTTAACCAGTTGTTGTCCGCGGGGCGCAGGGATTCCTGATTCCTGATGAGGGAGTGTGGTCTCCAGAGAGATTCGTCCTCCTCTGCTCCTACTCCGGCCGATGTTGACTTCTTATCCTTCTCTCGATTAACTCCGGGCTCGACCACGCAGTCGAAAAAGCTGTCTTTCCCGTGGATCTGCTGCAGGCACTGCCTTTCCTCCCGGGACGCTATGTACAGGTTATGGGGGGGCCACATGGGCTGAGCCGCAATGGCCGCCTCGTTTTTTTTTTTTTTTTTTTTTTTTTTTTGGTGTCGGTGGCACTCCCTTTTTTCCCTTTTTTGATTTCTTTTGGGGTGTCTACCCGCTCTGGCAAGAAATGAAATGATTTCTGGGGAGCGGCGGCCACTTTCTACTATTGCTAGCCCCCTTGTCAGCCCCAGCACCTTCGGGACCCTCTAGGTTCAGTCCTCGCCGTACTAGGGCGAGCAGGCAAAATTCTTTTTACGTCGCCCTGGGGATTGCGAATAATCCCAGAAGGATTGATTAATTGTCGGGAGGGTGCTGGGCTTCAATATACTTACTCAGTTTAATTGGTCCGACTTGCTGCGCACTCACTTTTTTACTTCACACTCTTATTTTTTTTTTTTTTTTTGGCTTCTTCACTGTGAGCTGTTCTCCGCTGACTGGGACGAGCTTCAGTCGCAAAATGGCCGACCGAAAGTCAGGATTTGGCCGGGCCGAGAGGATGCCTGGGGCATTACCAAATCTGGATGTCTCTATCGCCCGTTGGCGCTCGAGTCGAGGAGTGGCGTGGCGTTTGACATCTGTACTGACTTCTTTACTTGTGGCCCCGTCGAACGTCACAGCGCAACATGGCCATCACCTCAATCGGATAAGTACTTTTTGCGTGATTCGCCAAAAAACATCATAGATCAACATACCCCCTCCTCTTCCCTCCACTTTCCAATTACAAAGTATTCCCTTTAGCACTTAGGAGCTCATGCGCAATACACGTGCAAACTTTCATCATATGAAGCTAGGAAACCTGTTCGTAAATCGTACGTTGATAAGTTGAACAGTTTGGAAGAAAAGGCTTTGCTTTTCTAAACATCAAGCATTGATATTGACAATTGTTATAATATGTAAG
Organism: Eutolmus rufibarbis; assembly: GCA_963920795.1. NCBI lineage: Eukaryota > Metazoa > Arthropoda > Insecta > Diptera > Asilidae > Eutolmus > Eutolmus rufibarbis. The sequence continues at coordinate 27,097,570 of OY987207.1, forward strand.
TTAATTTTTAATAGGTTTAGACCTTAAAAAAACAAAATTTATTTTACGGATCAGACTTACGATCTACACAATTTTATTGCCAGAACAAAATTTAAAAACTAATTACAAAAGGTGCTCTATTTATCACTTAGCTTACTCACGTTGACCTGTGTCAGCAATCATGTGCCACCTGCCGTTGATGGGGTGATCGCACTTGGTCAGACATGATGTCAGCGATTTGGGTGGCCGGCATGGGAACGTGTTAGGAAATTTCCATAAATTTGGGGTTGTTATATTTGCGGCGTTAACTTGTACGAGGTCTGTTCAAAAAGTATCGCGAATTTTGTGTTTTTTTTTCAAAAATTATTTATTTATTGTTGGATGTTCCTTATTTCTTACAGGGAATGCACTTTTGTTTTAACAAAATACACCTTAGTTTGTAATAATCCACTTTTATTATTCTTTATATTTAGTTCATATGTAGTTCAGTCAAAAATATAATTCAGTCTTCTTTTATTTTAAAAATATTATCTCTGCACTTTTGCATCCGCCTCAGTTTATGATATAAACACAACTGTGTACAAGCCAAGTCCTCGGGCCTGCTTCTGTCATATAAAACCAGCATTGCCAGATCGGCCCAAAGACAAGGACTCCCTCCCTTTGGGCCCTCATCTAATTGTTGTATCTTCTGTAATTAATATTAATTATTATTTGTTTCTTTATTTATATTTACTACTCTGCTAGTATTTTGTCTCTGAGATAAATATGACTCTGTAGGGGCAAAGGTTTAGTCATGATATCTGCTTCATTTTCATTAGATGCCACCCATATAATTTTTCCCTCTAATACACAACTTTTCACATAATCTTCGTGCGTGCTTGCCATGTGATTCTTTTTACCCTCTGTTTCTCTAATTTTAAGTTTTCTCTGAATGTCTTTTATGTCTTCATCAAAATTCTTCATTTTATGTGAACCATCCATTTCTGTGCTCTTTCCTGCAGAAATGTTGTCACAGTTTATTGTAACAGGATAGAATGTTTTTCCTGTTATATCTCTGAGAGCTTTGTCCAATGACACTATTTCTTGACATGCATCGCTCATTGCCAAGTACTCTGATTGACATGTTGACAATGTCACATAATTTTGTTTATGACTCCTCCATGCTATAGTATCTTCATACAATTTAATTATGTAACCTCCGGTGGATGTGGAATCGTCCCAATCTCTGAAACTTGCGTCTGTAAAGGCTTCAAGTTCTTCTCCGTTGCCTCTGTAGGTCAATCCTCTGTTTGAAGTTCCTTTGAGATATCTAAGTATTCTCTTTACATCCGACCAATCTCCTTTGGTTGGTGAAACTTGTTTTCTGGCCAGAAAGTTTACTGCGAAACTAATGTCTGGTCTGGTTGTTCCTGCCAGATATAGCAAACTTCCTATTGCTTCTCTGTAAGGTTCTTTACATTCTTCTCTGTCTGCCATTCTTTCTTGATTCCTGCTCCTTACTTGTCTAGTTACCATTGGAGTCTTTTGTGGATTTATATCTGAGTTGGTGAATCTTTTAATTATTTTATTGGCGTATTCCTCTTGATTGAGAGTTAACACTCTGTTGACTCTGTCTCTGGTTATTTTCATACCCAGGAATATTTTGGGCTCACCAAGAATATTCATTTTGAATGTATAGCTTAGGTTATTTTTAATTTCGCCCAATTTCTCTGTGTTATTACTAGCCAATATGATGTCATCCACATATAATACTAGTAGTGCCATTTCTCCATTTTTTCTCCAAGTAAATAAACAAGGATCGTTTATATCTCTTTCCATTCCAAGTTTATTTATTACCTCTGTAAACCTCTGGTTCCATTTTTTGGAACTTATCTTTAGTCCATAAATAGTTTTCTTTAATTTGCATACGAGCTTATTTTTTGTTTCATGGTTTATATCGATTCCTTCCGGAATTTTCATGTATACTACCTCCTCCAAAACTCCATTAAGAAAGGCTGTCTTTACATCTAGTTGTACAGCTTCCAAACTATATTTATTTATAATAGCTAGTGCCGCTCTGATCACTGGTAATCTGGATACTGGTGAATAAGTTTCTCTTAATTCATACACATTTTTGTCTTTAAAACCTCTGATTACCAATCTGGCTTTATATTTGATTTGTTGATCCTCTACTGTTTTAGTTTTGAAGATCCATCTAGAATCAATCAAATTTATCTTACCCTCTGGTTTTGGAATTATTTCCCACACATCGTTTTCTTTCATGGATTGCAATTCTTCTCTGATTGCTAATTTCCATTCCTCTTTGTAATCAGAAGATATTGCTTCTTTATATGTTGTTGGATCTTTGTTTATAATAGCTAAGTTAATGTAAGCCATTTCATCTGTTAATTCTTCTTTTTGTGTTTCTCTGGATATTTTTTCTGATAAATACACAAAATTAGGGTCTCTGACTGGATTATTTTTTGCTGTTCTTTTTGGCATTTTCTTTGGTACAAACTCTGTTTCTTTATTTAAATTTCTCTTTCTTTTTTCTTTTTGTTTTTCCTCTTCATTTGGTATTTCTCTAATAATATCCGATGGTGTAACTTCCCATTTGTTATTTTCAAACAAATTGTCTATTTGTTTGGACAACTCGATGTTCGTTGTCTCACTCTGATTTTCTGTTTTATATACTATTTTTTCATTGAATCTAACATTACGAGATGTTAGAAATTTATTTGTTTGTGGGTGCCACATTAAAAATCCAGTATTTGTGTATCCTACTAGTATGGCTTTAATTGCTCTTTCCGAAAATTTATTCTCTGCTATTGGTATCTTTACATATGCCAGACATCCAAATCTTTTTATATCCTCTGTATGATCTCTTATTTTAGAGTTTATAAGTGATAGAGGGGTTCTGAACTTATTTCCTCTGTGAGGTGTTCTAATATAAATGTACACTGCTGCCTCTGTTGCAACACCCCACATAGTTTTAGGTATTCCTGAGTCTATCATGCACGCTCTGATTTTCTTTTGAATGGTTTTATTAAATCTTTCTGCCATTCCATTCAACTCTGGTGTATACGGTGGAGCAAAATCTCCGCTTATTTCCTCTTTTTCCATTATCTCTGCTAGTTTTCCTCCGGTAAACTCTGGAGCATTGTCTGCTCTTATAAAACATATTTTCTCTGGTTTTTCAAGTAAATTTTTAACATGCTTTATATATTTCTCTAAACAGTCACCTGCTTCGCTTTTCTGTCTTATGCCATATGCTCTAGCATATCTCGTGTAATCATCCACAAAAACTATTATAAAATTATTACCTTCAGGGAATGATACCGGTTTTATTGGTCCCATAGTATCTATGTTTATTGTGTGTAAAGGTCTGGTTGCTCTGACTCTCTGTTTATTAAATGGAAGGCGTTCCATTTTGGCTCATATGCACGTTTCGCAATCATTAATTTCCTTGGTAAATTTTATTTTCTTAAATTTTTCATTTTGTTTCTGTAGTTCTTTTAAATAATTTAACGATGCATGTCCCATTCTAACATGCCATAGCATTCCCTCATCCAATTTTATAATTGGTCTCTCTACATTGTTATTGTTTTGTTTTTCTAACAAGTTTCCTAACTCTGTTTCTGGAGTGATTTTATTTAGGTCCCATATTTTCCTTTTTAGTTTAAACTCTCCTAACTCTGTTTCTGTGGCTGTAATTATTTCATCGTCTTTCTCCCTCCCAAGCTCTGACTCACTCTTATTGAGATCTGTCTGAGATTGAGTGATGAAATCTTCAATAGTTACCACATTTGCTATTATAATAAACTCTGTTTGTTCTTTATTGTCATTTTCGTGACTATATGTTTTTAAATTTATTATCCAATTAGGTTTTTGATATTCTCCTTTCAGATAAATCTCCTCTGTATCTTTGTTAAAAATTTCTAATTTTTTATCATCTACAGTGGCGAGCAAAACTGGATATCAAAAATGAAAAATCAAGTTTGCGTCGTAAAACTAGAAAATTAAAAAGAGTTATTGATTGAATAATATTTTTTATTTTAAGCACAACTTCACTACTATAGTAAAAAACAATAATAGCAACAATTCATTTTTACAAACATAACAAATAAATTAACAATATGAATTCAGTCCTTGTATCCACTTTTGCACGTTTGGAAATTTTTAATTTCAAAATATTTTTTTAATATTTTGTCCAGAGTCCTTTGTTTTTTATAACACTGTTTACTCGCCTTGGCATGGATTCCACCAAGTTTTGAATAATTTTGTCCGGAATTTTTTGCCATTCTGTTTCCACCCGTGTCCAAAGGTCATTTAAATTTGTTGGGACATTTTCGTATTGAAGCAGCTGTCTTTTTACAATGGCCCACAAATTTTCGATTGGATTAAGATCCGGACTTTGTGCAGGCCATTGCATTATCAAAAATTTTTGTTGTCCAAGCCATTCTTTAACGATTTTGGCAGTGTGCTTGGGATCACCATCCTGTTGGAAGACAATCTCGATTTCCGGATAAGCACATTTTTCTACAAAATCGGGTAGATTGGTCATTAAAATTTGAAGGTAATCCTCTTTTTTCATTATGCCATTAATTTTAATTAATGGCCCAATATGCCACCAAGTAAAACACCCCCAGACCATTAGGCTGCCTCCTCCGTGCTTGACGGTTTCTTTAACTTGGTGTTTCTGCAGTTGTTCGTTAGGCCGGTGCCAATAGTATGCTTTGCCATCTGATTGGTATCTGTTAATTTTAGTCTCGTCCGTCCAAATAACCCGCTTCCAATCTTCAACTGTCCAATTTTTGTGATCTTTACAGAATTTCAATCGAGCTTTGACATTTTTTTCCGATAACGCGGGCTTCTTCTTTTTTATAGACGCTACTAAACCAATCCTTTTAAGTGCTCGCCTGACAGTCCATTCGCTGACGTCTTTTTTTATAGCCTTGGCTGCAGCCTTCGGTGTCCTTGCTGCTCTGGATTTAATCATCCGTTCTATTAGACGAGCATCGCCATCTGACATCACTCTTGGTCGTCCACCAGTATTTCTTACGGGGTTACATTGCCGTCTTTTTTGCGCTAATTGAACTGTTCTATGACAAATTTTTAAACGATCTGCAGTTTTTCTTGAGCTGTATCCCTGATTTGTTAGCGCCACAATACTGTTTTCAACGTCAATAGAAATTTTTCCCATTTTACTATAAAAAATCGTGTTGAAATGTTTTGAACAGATATCGCAAAATAAATATTACCTTAACTAATTTTTTATCAATCCTACTACTAAATAACGCACAAAAGTTCATAAAACTAAGCCTGACAGCTGCGCAAATGGAACTAAACTAAACACGTGCAAAACTGGATACAGGCACTCTCCCTAGTAATCAAAATTTTTCCAATGAAAAACAACCGTTAATACAGTAATTTCTCTAGAATATGATCGCAGAGATTCTTTCAAAGAAAATTAAAAGGAAGTAAATTGTTATTGGGCAATACTTTTCGTTTTATTGACAACATTATGTACTTTTACAAGTTTTGTATCCAGTTTTGCTCGCCACTGTAGGTATATACCATATCCTAAATCTGCAAATTTTCTTAGTGATAATAAATTATCAGCTAGATTTGAAGCTGATATAACGTTTATTAATTTGATTGTATTTCCCTCTTGTGTCTTTGCTGTTAAATTACCTCTGCCATCTATTTTAATATTTGCATTTTTGTTTTTATTTGCGCATCTTATTTCTTCCCCTGTGCTTTTTATATAATCTTTTAATAATAAACCCTTATTAATTATATGCTCTGTAGCCCCTGAGTCCGCTATAAAATTTAATTCATTGTTGTATATATTCTTAAGCTTACCTGCTTGGTTAACTGAGGTGCCCTTTTTGTTCACCTTTTTATATGGGTTAAATCTGTTTATATTTTTATAATTTTTACCTCTGACCGTACCCTTGCCTCTACTATTATTATTTTTACCTCTGTTATCTAATTTAAACTTACTATCTTTATATTTATAATTTTCATACCTCAAGTCTTGCACGGAATTTGGGCAATCCGTACCCTTGTGATTCCTAACTTCTTCACAGATGTAGCAGAACCACGCCCCAACTTTTGTTACAGGGCATTCTCTTGCCCAATGATCTGCGTCCTTTTTGTTACATCTGTAACAGTGATTCTCTGATTTTGCTTTCTGTTCCTTCCTCTGTCCCTGCTCTGGTGCTTTGACTGTATTAACTCTGATATTACTCTCTGGAAGGTCATTCTCTGTCTGTAACAAATAATTTCTCATTTCATTCATGCTAAGGTTTTCTTTTTTAATACTTTTATATGCTTGTATTGTTCTAAGTTGTTGATTTGAATTTTTTACTGCCTTATAAAATGCTGACCTTATTTCCTCTGACGTAAGTGGTACATCTGGTCCACTATTTTCGTATTCTAATACTATTTCATCAAATTTTTTACAAAAATCTATTGTTTTTTCATTTTTTGCTTTTTGTATAGTATATAATTTTTCTCTTACTGAAGTTGCTGATAAATTGGATTCTATTTTTCTCTGTTCTTTAATTTTTTCTATCATCTCAGTAGGCTCTATTAAATTTATTATTTTGTTATGATAGTTTTCCTCTGTTCTAGCTATAATAATTTGACATGCTATGCTTTTCATTTCTAATGTTTTCTCTGTTTTGTCATTCACATAAATTTCGGGTTTTAAAATTACCTCTAAAGCATCATTATTTTTTAATTCTGTCTTTAGGTGTGCTAACCAGTTTGTTATGTTGTATTTGGGTGTAAGTTTATAGTTTTTCATGTAACAATTTTTTGTTTTAAGATTTTTTCCTATTTCTACTAAAATACTCTTATCCAATGACGACTCTGTAATATTGTTTGACCCTACTTGTACTTGAGGTATTTCTGACACGTCTAAATTTTGTTCTAACACTATATTGTTTGTACTCTGATTGTCTACAGGGTTTATCTTAGTAGAGTTCATAGGTACCTCTGTTCCTCTGGTTGTAGTTTCCGGTTTATTTAAAATTTTTTCAACTCTTTCGCTCAATTTTGATATATTATTTTGTAGCTCCTCTTGAATTTTTGCCTGTAATGCAAGGGTCCTCGCAATTGATTTAATAGCCGGTACGGTGTTTGTTATCGCCTCTGATTGTATTTTAACCAAATCCAACAACTGCTTGCTTTGGTTTTCCACATCTGAAAATATTTAATTATATTTTCCTCTAATATTGTTTGACTTTTCCTGTATATACACACTATATTTGTGTATATACAGTCTCTGTTCACGGATCCTTGTCAGATTTTATATCTGTTCTCCTCCTCTTATATTATAATTTATTTGTGTGTAAAAAAAAACTGTTTACCTTTAGAAGCTTGTGTCTCTTCGCAATTTTCTGCTTCGCTCTGTTGAGTATTTTCTCTGCATTCCTCTGTGTTTACATTTATCTCTGTATCTGTCAAACATAATTTGTGTTTACTATATTTATTTACACACGAATAACTATTGCACCGCAATCATTATTCGGATCAATTTGTAAAATCATCATCAACGTGTGTGCTCCCTCCCAATTCGGCTAGCTGTACAACAGTTTTGCCGCTACTATATGGGTGGCAGGTGCACACTCACACACATCAATTCTGACTCCACTGATCCTTTTTAGTTTTTATATATATCAAAACTTTTTAGTTTAATAATTTCTGCAATTCTTATTATTATTACGTATCACGTCATGAATAATAAGAGAGGAAAAAAAATATATCCAAAAATATATATCGTCATTTGAATAATATGCGCCCCATTTTATTTTATTTATTTAATTAATGTACACACATATATCCATCTTTCTCCTCTTTCGTAAACTATCCCCGTATTTCGTACTCTGAAGAAAAAAAAACTTAATACGCGCACTTATTTGTTGTTTCTAACGGTTCCTATCGGCTTGTGATTCCCGGAATCACCTTGTTATTTCTTGAACTAAACCGGCCTTTTCCGTTACGTATTAGTGATCCTCTGAAATCATTTCGTGATTCCCAGAATCGTCACTTCACGTCCATTACAACTATTACGTTTTTTTTTTTTTTATTAGTTAAGTACAATTTCTTTTTACTCGCTAAGTACAATTAAATACTCTGCTTACCCATTTTTATTTCCTCTGATTTTTTCTTTTTCTCTGTATTCCTTTTCTTTGCCTGTGTACCTCGGCAAAGGAAGCTTGCTGTAGGCCGATAACCTGTTGGATGTTCCTTATTTCTTACAGGGAATGCACTTTTGTTTTAACAAAATACACCTTAGTTTGTAATAATCCACTTTTATTATTCTTTATATTTAGTTCATATGTAGTTCAGTCAAAAATATAATTCAGTCTTCTTTTATTTTAAAAATATTATCTCTGCACTTTTGCATCCGCCTCAGTTTATGATATAAACACAACTGTGTAAAAGCCAAGTCCTCGGGCCTGCTTCTGTCATATAAAACCAGCATTGCCAGATCGGCCCAAAGACTCCTTCCACATTTATTCATGAATATCTATTTTGTCCCCTTCAAAGTAATTCCCACCAGATATTATACACTTGTGCTAACGTTTTTTGCAATCCTCGAAGCACTTCAAAAAATCATTTTTTGTGATCTTGTTCAGGTCCTCCTTTGATGCCGTCTTTATCTCCTCAATCGTAGCGTAGCGTCGCCCTTTCATAGGCCTCTTCAGTTTCGGGAACAAGAAAAAGTCACAGGGGGCCAGATCTGGAGAATACGGTGGCTGCGGCATTATTAGTGTGTTGTTTTTGGCTAAAAATTCGCGCACAAGCAACGATGTGTGAGCAGGGGCGTTATCATAGTGCAAAAGCCAATTTTTGTTCACATCTTCTCGGTCCTCTGAGAACATTTTGTACCACCGATAAACGTTGCTTCGGTCCAAGGTAGCTTCACCATATGCCACAGTCAACATTCGGAATGCATCCGCGCACTTAATTTTGTTTTTCACACAAAATTTGATACAGATTCTTTGTTCCATTGTTTGGAATAGGCAAAAATCGAAGACCAGCCAAAACACGTGCAAGCAAAGCAGCTGTCAAAAATTAACCGAACATTCAACATGGCCGAACTTGTCGATATAAGTGAGAAACATGAGTAACAACATAACGACACAAAAAAATCGAAAATCGAATATATGTAACCCGCGGAAATTCAAAATTCGCGATACTTTTTGAACAGACCTCGTATATTCTCGCCATACCCTCTGACTTCTAGTTCTGCCACTAGTAATGTACCCCTGACCTTTAATTATTTTTTCCTTAATTTCGTTTCTTTTTCAGATTTGTGGATTTCGCCGTTTTTTGCGAGTTTTCTTGGATGTCACTGAAAATAACTAGCAATTAAACAGATGCCACGTTTTTGTCCACCTATTTACCATGAACAACTGTTTTAAATCTCATTAGATGGACCTTTGTTTTTCACTTGTTTTTTCGTTATTCTCGCTACTTGGACTATTATTTTCGACGTCCTCGCCACCTAAACTTTTATTTTCGTCATCTTCGCTATTTGGAACATATACAGAGCCTTCATCTTGTTATAAACGGTAGGGTCTCAGGGAGCCCGGCTAAAGCCCCTGTCCAGCGGTATGCGGCTGCGGGAGCTGGCAGGCTAGCATATGCGGCAGTTGTGGGGGGGTTTGCCGAAAAACCGCTTTGAGCCGCTGGAACGACTCACCGATAACAACCGAAAAATTCTCCCGCGACGGAACACACAAGCGCAAGGGAAAGGAAAAGGACAGTGCGGGACTGAGCCCGGCAACGGCCCGTGCATGACTTTCAGGGGGGGTTCTGGATGGTAATGAACCCCCCTGGCCTAATCCCCAACCACCCGATGACCTCCCCTTTGCCTGAAAAAATTATGGGGGAGGTCCCTTTAACAAGAGCTACAAATACGGCTGAAAGAGAGAGGGGGAGTGTGGGATCAAGAGAAACGAGAGTATTTTCAGTTCAACATTCCTGATTATTTTCCCATCAAAATCTACTTAAACTTTTTCTCTAAACATTACAAAAAGAACTTACATAAGTAAGGGGTCGTTGGGCGCCATCGATGCGTAAGATGTTTGCTGCTGCTGCTGCGGTGAATGATGTCGCTGCCGCCGCCGTGGTTGAAAGGGTCGCTGCCGCTGCCGATGAATGTTGCGTACACCCTGCCTTTTCAGTGGGCCCCGACGTGGTGTATTAGTGGATCAGCTATCTGGTCTTTCGTCGTATAACGCCCGAGATTTTATTCGGCGTTTCTTTCTGTCTCTTTTTTTTTTCTATTCTCGCTTTTTTTTTTAATTTATATTTCTTTCGTTTTGGTTTTACTTATATTTTTACTTTTTATTTAATATATATTTCTTTCGTTTTGCTTTTATTTATATTTTTACTTTATATCTTATTTATAGTTTCGGGGGGAATTTAAACTGCCCAGACATAACTATCACCCTACACTAGGACCGTATCGGAAAGAAAAAAAAATTAACACGACAAAGTCGACTGGATTTCCACCTCAAATAACTTTGCAATTACAACGTTTCCACTCAATGCCGCGGAGTCCAAAAGAAAACCAAATTCCTATGAGGATTAAGTTTTAAAACTACGGTCGTAAGTGAACTACACTTTTAAAAGAAAGATTATTCTAGTGGGCCACAGGAGCACTCGATTTATGTTCGGTTCTTGAATGATCTTATAAATTAATACAACGCACATATCCTACTTTACTCATGAGCCACAAAATTGTACAACAATGTTCACTATTTTATTCGCACTCTTTATTAGTTTCGGGGTTCCTTTCCCCTTCTTTTATAGGTTACGTTTTTTTTTCTTTTTCCTCTTTCTTTTTCTTTTTCTTCTTGCCACTGTTCCTTTGCCACTTATAAAATTTTGCCTTCACTCGCGGGCGGCTTAATAGGAGGCGCGGGAGAATTTATCCCAATATTAATCTGCGCCCAGAAGGAAGAGCAGAATAAAAAAAACGACTGTACCTCTCCAGCTGATTTACCGATCCACGGGAAAATTTTAATCCTTGCCCAAAATTTCGGCCGGTTACAATTTTTTGCGGCGGTATTCGCGATCAGATTCCCGGGGTAATTGCCGACAAAGAAAAAAAAATTTGTTCGATCCCGGGTACAGAGAAAAAAAAAATGAAATCCAAAGTTTTGGGGCGGGGGGTCCGCGATATAATTTACTTTTCTTTATTTGCTGCCGATATGCACTTTAATTAGGTTCTTTAACTTTCACTGCACTTGCACAGCTTCGCGCGACCAAAGTTATTTCCCTCAATCACTACTTTTCTTTTTCTTTAATTATTCCGCCCGAACTCAAAATTGCGTCCTGATTCCTTTGCTGCCCAGATCCAACTCCTCGAGCTAACGCCGGCTCGAGCCCACGCCGCCGGCAGCGTCCGTTAGCGAGGAACCGTTAGGACGCCGACCCATCGCTCGTTGCGCTGGCTTTTGCCTCGCACTCCGAGCTCTGAGCCGGCATCTCGGTCCCCCGCCCGCGCCCGCATCGGCGGCAGGAGCTCGAGCCAGCAACTCGATCAACAGCGCGCGTAGCTCGGGCCGAAAATTTTTATATGGTGTTATGTGAAAGGGTGGTAATGCAAAAATAATCATTAGCCGGCCACCGTTTGTCTAGCCCCGGTAAGAGGTGCCAGGGAAACACGAGCTGGTAGAGTGGCCTAGCTCGGCGGTTACATGCACAGGCGTGAGAGAAAAAAAATTCCTGGAGGAAGAGAAAGATGGCCTCCCTTCCTAGAAGGTTGCATCGGGCGCACAGGGTGCTGGTCAAGTCCCGGATCCCGGAACTAAAGGAAAAACATTCGAGATTATCACGTCTGAGATGTGCCATACACACGACAACAAAATAAATTTTTAATTCCGTGGAGGCCTTTCACGCGGACGCAGGACGATGTGGTTCAGTGCGCGCCTAGCGGTAGCACGTGCCTAGCTCGTCGGTATGGGGAGGGGGTTCTTGAACCGTGGCCCTGCGTCCTACACGCGGGAGCACTGCGCGCGAGTGAGGAGAGCAAAAAAAAATTTAACGAGAGAGAGAGAGGGGTGAAGGGGAGGGGTCAACCCCCCATGGAAAGTCCAAACTATTTAGCTACTAAAACATATTATTTTCTTCAAGAATACAAAACTCAGTACTTAGGGCAACCAGAAAAGAATACACGCTGGCCACAGGCCTGCACTTACAGCTAAAGCAAAAGGGATACTATTAAATTTAAGTACTACACCATATCGTTGTCATTCAGGAAAGGAGGTAGTCAGCGGTGGTGCCTACAAAAAAAAATTCAGAGGATGCTGACGAATTACTAAGTCTATGAGAAATAAATGTAAGGTACTAAGGCTAAGTCACCCCGGAGGGGGGGGAATGTCATCGGGGATTAATTCACTTTAGGCTGGGTTGTCTCGCTCGACGCCCTTTAATAACAAGATATGTAAATTTAAAACAAGCATAAGCAAAAATAGATACGGGGTTGACGCGAACTATCGGCCAAGGCGCATGAGGCAATACACGTCCGGGCTAGTCATCGAAACCGAACAAAGAATACGGACATAATTATAATCTAACAACATAAAGGTCGCTCAGAGGCCTTCCTCCACCGAATAAAGGCTAGAACAGTATTTGTCCTAATGAAAGTGATTTATCAACAGTAGATCAAGTGTGAACGTACCTGTGGGAAGCGGTGCTCCTGCCGATCGATCGCCAGACCGCTGAACCTGTAGGCTAAAAAGGTTATTTGCTCCACTATTTACTAATAGTGAATTCACAATACTCAGAAGGAGGAAGGCAAGACGGGCCTTTACACTTATAGGAAACGGAAATATGAAAAGGGAGGTGTACTGCCCATGCTTACACTTTGCAGGAGGGAAGGGGAACTCGTGATAAGATCTACTTAGACTTAGGGACGGAGTGAGGCTCCACTATAATCAAGGGGGAGAAAAGAAAGCTTAATTAGGGCGAGGGGGTCCTTCCTTCGGCGTTGGCGCTGGCGGCGACGATGAGTTGGTGAAGGGGGCCTCCTGCAGCATACTCCGGCCCGGTGGGATGGGCTCTTCCCTCGGCGCAGCAAGACACTTAAAGCTGGAGGATTTCCTGGGTGCTAGGCAGCATTAAAGATGGGGCTAGTTGAGGTCTTTGGATACCCGGAAGGATTTTACAGCTGGGGCCCGCTTCATGTAGCAGGGCTCTAGAGTTGAGGCTTCTTCTGATGCACGGAAAATTTTAAAGAAGGGGCCCTTCTCATGTGCCAAAGTTAAAGATGGAGGCCTTCCTGGTATACAGAGGTTGAAGATGGAGGCCCTCCTCATATACAGAGGGAAATATAAAATGGGGCCCTCCGGTGTGCCAGAAAACAATTGGATGGTCCTCCCTGAGGCACGGAAATCCCAATTTCAAGAGGGGGCCTCCCAGCGGTAGCGGGAGGCTCGGCCGCTTCTAAAAATACAGAGGGGGGGGACCATTTAGCTGATCTGATTTCACTTCCTGAACGCGGGGGGGGGGAATACTTACAAGCCTCGGCGTTTTTTTTTTTTTTTCGCGTTCTTTTATTTGTACTTGTTTGGCTACAAAATGGCCCACTCGCTTACTGTCCCGAATCACTGCTTGATTACTTTCTCACTTGTAAAATAAATCTTTCCTTAAGCCGCAAGCCGTCTGCATCGGTTCACTGCCAGATTAGGAAGGAGGGTGTCATGGCGGCGCCTTAGCGAGCTCGTGGGTTTAGATTGCCCGCGAGGTGGCTAAACGTCACTTAGGGGACTTCATAGAGTTCAGTGGCGCTCTAAGGCTAGGTTCCCCCTGGTTACGTTGTTACCTCAACTCCTGGTGTTCCTTTCATTTGAGCCGCGCACATCACAATGGGACCGAAGGCAGCTCGGTCCGGAGATTTTATGGCCTGGGACCGAGGAACTTGTGCACCGCTTGCACAGCGAAGGCAGCTCGGTCCGGAAATTTTTGTATGGGACCGAGGGCCTGGTGCACTTTTGCCAAAACGAAAGCCGCTCGGTCCGGAGATTTTTGTACGCGACCGAGCTACCGCGCTGCAAATTTTTTCTTTAGGCGCCGCCCCTTGAGTCTCGAACGCCGAATTTTGGTGCTTTTTGGGCGACCAAACTCGACGTTCGCAACTCAAGGAACGGTACCGAGGTACGGTGCCCGCCAGAGCCGCCGTGAATTTTTGGCCGAATTTCGGCGGGCTAAGCCATAGGCGCCGTGAGGAAATTTTACTTCCTGACCACAACAATCTGTCGCATACGGTTCTGGTTCTATAAAATATTTAAATAACCTCAAAGTTATGTTTTCATCATATGTTAAATTCTTATGCATTACACATAAATTTAAATAGGTAAGCTATACTAAGCTCACTCTGAAGACATGTTTCTATAATAACTTAAAATCTTTTTGAATTGCGAAAATTGCGAGACACCAAAAACATACACTGCGCACAAGCAGTAAACATCGACTCAGTGGCAAGATTTACTTAAGAATTTGTTAACATATGATTTTACTCAAACGTTGAGGAATAAAACAACCTAAGTGACACTTGGGCTGTTTTACTTTCAAATACGAGTATTAAAAGTATAATATTTTGTTCATCGACTTCTTAACCTCAACTACAGATTGTTATATTTTCGCTTGTTTAGATGTAGATTTCATAAGGCGAACAGAAGTGCCCCGCACTTAGACAATTCATTGTACATACCTCAGAAGAAGACCTTCAGCCAATTTAATGTTGTTACCCGTTCAGAGTCGCTAGTCGATTGGTTCGACTAACAAAACTCATTAATTTGGACAGCATTAACATGTGTAGCTCTCAGATTGCTACTATTCTCGTACCGAGCGTGTGGTGAGTCATGGATACCTCCTCTAGCTCGCATTTGCGAAAACCGCTTTGAGCGGTCGGAACGGCCCACCAACATCAATCGAAATTCTCTCGCGCACGGTGTTATGGAACGGTGGTGGCCTCAGGGAGCCCGGCTAAAACCCCTGTCCAGCGGTAGGCGGCTGCGGGAGCTGGCAGGCTAGCAGTTTGCGGTAGTTGTGGGGAAGGGGGGGGGGGAGGGGTTTGCCAAGAAAACCGCTTTTAGCCGCTGGAACGGCCCACCGATAACAATTGAAAAAAAATCTCCCGCGACGGAAACGACAAGCGCCAGGAAAGGAAAAGGACAGTGCGGGACTGAGCCCGGTAACTGTCCGTGAATGACTTCCAGGGGGGGTTCTGAATGAAAATGAACCCCCCTGGCCTAAGCCCCAACCACCCGATGACCTCACCTTGGCCAACAAAATTTATGGGGAGGTCCCTTTTTTTTTGAACTACTGAAGCATAGCTATCTTGCTGGAGGCGAGATGGCGGGAGAGGGAGCCAAGAAAAAAAACAACTAACTTAAGAAGACATACCTCGCTGTATTGATCTACCTTTCACATTAGTCGCAAGTACAAATTACAATCGAACACTGTTGGGGCATCAAATCAAACAAAAATAAAATTGAAATCAATAAATCCCAACGTTGATGGTTGTGTAGCGGTGAGAATAATAAGGAGCGTTAGTTTAAAATTCCTTTATTCAATAACAATTCAATTACAATCAATCTAAAAAGTCTAACCTTAACACTCATCAAAATATTCCAAGTCTAGCATTAACAATTAAAAAACATAATTCTAAGTCCAAGTTGTTTTATTCCTAACAATTCCAAGTCCAAATGTTTCCAAGTAAAAATTCAAACCCTTTTACCAGTGAATATCTGAGGAAAATGCTAGAGCATTACTTTCCTTTCCTTCGACTGGTCTGAAAATGCAAGGGCGTTGGTCCAGCGCGTCGCCCTTTTATAGTACTTCGAAAGAGTCAAGTTGGATTCCAAATTTGTCTTGTGCGAAATTCCTCCCTTCTTGCTGCTATTAAAATCCGCTTATGCATGCCCATGTCCTGGGTCTTACTTTTGCTGTACAATCTTGGTGGCACACAATTATTCTGCACCTGTGTATCCGTATGATTGTGGATTTATTGTAATATTATCAAATTCGCTGCAACTTGATTTAGTTAGTATGATGACAATTTCCGTTTAGTATTATGACAGCTTCCGTTAGTATTATGACAGCTTCCGTTAACTACATCACCGACATTGTGCGACAAGGACATCATCTTGGTTCAGCTTTCTCTTTCGCACTTATGGCGAGTATTTTCAGTTTTTTAAATTGAAAATATACAATTAATTGACGAATTTACCCTAATTGGGAACTGCCGCTGAATTCGTTAAATAAAGTGGCAGCTGAATATCCTGACAGAACATGGATGTCAGTTAACAATGTCGCGGAAAATCGGTGGTTGTGTCGCGAGTGTATTTCAAAGTTTTTTGTGTTGTGAGTACTAATAGTGTCTCCAAGGAACACTGAGATGAAAGTGCAGGTACGTCTCCTCCTATATACGTACATTTTGTGCAACAAATTGTGTTAATTTTGGGAAAAAAAAAACAAATTTGGAATTGTCCAAGCAACTGTCAGTTGCCACCTTTTTTCTCGAATTTTCGTGTTAATAGTTAATTATAACAAATTGGGAAATTAATAATGTGTTCTGCATGCCTTCCTTATTGTAAATGTTTATTTTGTTTTGTGGGAAAATTGAAGTTACTAAAGTTATTAACTTTCACAATTTTCCATGTTGTTGTTGTTGGTTCACTGGAACTTTTTGTTTACATTTTGAAGGGTTGCTAATTTCACCTTCCTTTTTTCATTGCAGAATACCAAATCAGCTAGGATGCAACTTGAAAGGAAGGTAACAGGTACCTGATGAGTTCCCAGGTACGAGGTATTATCGATAAAATATAGATTTAAAAATTTAATTCAATTTATTGTATTTTTAGCGTCCGGGATTTAGCGCTGTTCCGGACATTCTCCTCCCCGTTGAGCAGCCTTGCTCAACATTTGCTTTAGACCACGCTTATGGTAGTGGAAAAAAACTAGCCGACCATCACGTTTTAGACGTAAACGCACTTGGTACCTGTCCTGTACTTATCGTTTTTTCCTTGTGCTTCGTTTTGGCAATGGCCTCGAAGTTGATTCTTCGAAGAATCACTCCGGGAATAAAAATGTGCACGTCTTCACGAGGGATGAAGCGTTGATGCGTGTTGGTAATCCGCATTTGGAGTTCCTTCACAGTACTGGTGGGTCGCAACGGCTCCAAGCTAGACTTCCACATGCCGTTGATATGAGCCTGCTCGGTCACCGATGTCTTGGTGTAGGGAGTTTCACCTTCAGGCACTCGTGGGATAGGATGTTCTTGTCTTGAATTGTTAGGCATCACATCCTTCTTGGAACAGCTGGGTTGTTTCATCGCAGGGTCGGTTTCGGCTCTTGATGCCACTGCAGACTTCCTAGGTAAACCGGTGAGAATGTCACAGCCTGGTGACACGTACATCGCCGGATCTAAATCGTCGTCTGGGGGAAAAAGGATTCTTTCCGATAAGATAAGAACATCTTCATCATATTCGTACTCAGCCATCTGTAAAAAAACTCGTAAATACTTGGTTTTTATTAATCGTGTGAGAATTGGAGCTCCATTTAATTCCAGTCGAGGAATGGTGCTCGGCTTAATGGGCGCAACTCGAGTCCTTGCAGTTAGCAACATTGAACACACTCTTCCGTCTGGTTGTTTTGTCCGTAATGTCGACTTTCAATTTTTAGCTTTGGAGATAAATGCAGACTTTCACCAACTTTTAGTCCTTTTTTCATATTCACTGATCCTTTGTGCCGCCCCGTCAAACATATGAAACAATTACAATTTCTTTCTGCATCATTTGCTCTCGTATTTCTCGGCAGAACCAGATCTTCATATTTTGGCATTGTTTTAAAAGGTCTCCGACAATTATTTTTAGCATGGTCTCCTAATATTTTACGACAATTATCACAAATTAATAATGGATATTTAGGATTGGAAATGGAAAATTTAATATTAATAAATTTCTGTATCAGGTTTTCGTAGTTTTCTGTGATCCGATAATGATTTATGTCTTTTTTGCCGAGACTAATTTTCCTCCCACATGGTGCACATATCTTTCGTCTATTTTCTTCATGGTCAATCATTGTGCAATGTAATGTGTGTTTTATAGTAATTTCATGTCCTTCTACGCGTAGTTTTGTAGAAATGAGCTTATTAATTTGATCTTTAATGTTATCCATTTCAACCTTAACCAATTCACTCGATTCTTTTTGATAAAGGAATTTGATAGATCTGCAGAGTTTGGTAGAATTTGGATATTCATTTTCCCAAAAATTGACATCTTCATGTCTCCGAGAAGAGAATTTCAAATGTAAAGGTACCATACAACAAATAAAGACACTGTTCCCTCCCTCATTTCTAGTTTCAGTAAAAGCTTGTCTATACTGAGTAAATCCTGATGTACCATCGCATCCAAATTTTGTAACCAACTCGAGATTAGTTTTCCCTTCTTTTAGAATGGTTTTTCTCACATTCTCGATTTTCAATATTCTTCCAACAGAATGATCCAGTACAGATTGTAAGTCAGATGAAGCACTAATTTCTGTTACATCAAAATCAGGACAGCAGTCTAATTTGGCCTTAGTGATCTGATGGTATTCGGGTAATACGTTAATTTTTTTTTATGTAATGCTTTTCTCATCAGGCAATATTGGAATTTCGTAAGTTTGGCATCCACAAATAAAGCTAATGCTTCATCTGGTGAGAAGAGATTATCTTCGTTTTCTAAATTTTCATCATTTAAATTATTTTCAGAATCATTTGTAAGGGTTTTTTTACAAGCATTCAATAAGTCATTAGCCGGAATATGTTGTAGGACCTCATCAATTCTTCTCTTTTTTGTAGAGCTACTAGCTCCAACATATGAAATTGGACTTTTTTTAGTCGAAATTACGGATGTAAAGGTAAAAAACCCTTCCAACCACTTTGAATTATCTTTTAAGAATCGTTCTTCTGAATACACCGCATTTCTTAACTTCTTTTTAAAAGTAGGCAAGAAATGGCAATCTAATTTTGATTGAAGATCATGGTAATCAGTAGGTGGAATATTTGATAAATCATATGAGATATACCAAAATAGTATCGGTATTTTTATCATCGCTTTTGAGAAGAACAGATGATAATGCTCTGTTTGAAACTGAAATATTCATTTAAATGATCTATTAATAAGAATAAGACAATTTTAATGTTACGAGAATTGGATTTTTTTATTACGATCGTATAAAAATGAAATATATAGAACCTTATTGCCTCTAAATTAAGGGTGTTTCGTAACTTTTTACCAAAAACGGGAATAACCAATTTACAAAAATTGCAGCAGATGAGGAAGTAAAAACCACATTTAATGCTCAGTGATAAAGGGATATTATAAATTCTTCTTGTAGATGATGGTTTAATATACGGGCTGTAAAGATTTGAAATTTACTTACCATATATTTCTGATGTATTTTTTTAAGGTATTTGCCAAATCGAGTCGTAATACGTTTATTTTTTTTACTCAATAAGGACTGATTTTTTTGGAAGAGAATTGAGAAAAAAAAGACAATTCAAAAAAAAAATTATGTGGAGAAAAATGCTTAGAATTTATCAAACACCACGTCTGAATGTTTTCAGAATTTTTTTTGAATTTTTTTAGAACATTTGTGGATTTTTTCAAAAAATTGGCCAAATTTGAAAAATGAAAAATCATCCAAAAAATTCTGAAAAAATTTAATCGTGTTTTTTGGTGGATTCTGAACAATTTTTGTTCTATGAAATTTTTTTATAAAGTTGATGCTTTTCGGGTAAAATGATCTCAAAATTTTTTCAAAAATGTCATGCAATAATTATAGAAAAACGCAAAAAGTTGGAAATTCCAAGACAGAGATCGATGAGTTAACTCGTGACAAGTATTTGAAAAAAAAATCGTGTATTAGAATTGCTAGTGGTAAGGACAGTAAAAGATCAATACGAATATGAATTTATTTTATTAGAGCAAAGGTTCTGGCTCTGACAAATTCAACAACACAAACTATTTTGTGAAAAAACAAAACTAGTTAAGAAAAATATCAATCATAGGTTGTGAACAAGGGAACCTTGATTTTGAATAAAAGTGATTCGCAAAAGTAAGGATAGCTTATTGTTTTGCCATCTACATTTCTATAGTTAAGAGATAGAGAATTGTAAAATTGGTAAAGTTTAATTCTAACATCGTGCAATAAACTTCATTTTTCGCTTTGGAAGAGTACTTTATATAAAAAAAATGCATTTTTTTTTACAAAAATTTGATTTTTAAATCAAAATTACAAAAAAAATAGAATTCTAATCAAAAAACTTGTCACAAGGATCGATAGGTAAATTCAAGACGAGCATTTCAAAAAAAAAATCATCTCAAAACATCAAAATTTACGACCTGTAAAGTAATTTGGGTGAGACCATAGCATTTTGCGCCACTGTGCGTCGTGGTGCAACCAAACACCTTGGTTTTTTTTTGTTTTTTTGTTAAATTAGTTTTATTTAATTACCAAATTTTTAGTTTACTGATTTACATATTTTGAGTTGGTTACCAAATTTGAAATTTTATGAATCTGTTTAATTTTGTCTTTATTTATTTTTTCAAATAACTATACTTTAACGTAGCTTCACTCATAGTCATTTAGATAAAGTTATTATTATTTGTCTTTATAGTTTACAGCGATCGAATCCTTTCTCGGGGTTGTAATGCCCAGATGCACGAGTACGAGCGGTTCTGACTTTTTCTTATCCCCGACTTCCGAAATTTCCCGGGGAAAAATCTTCAACAGAAACAAAACCGTGGACTTGCCGGTCCTTCTCCAAAAAACCAAAACCAAAACTTTTACATGCAACAAAAGAATTCTCATATGAAATAACTGTATATTTTTTGGTGAAATGACCAATCGTGCTATTACGTTGTCTCCTCTTTGAATTCCTTTTTCCACAATTTATTTTTATTATTCCAAGTATATTTTCTTGGAACATCACAATATAAGAGTTCATTTGATTCATTCTCAACACGATTTAATTGGAAAAAAATGCTAAAAGTTTTGTTGCTTTTAAGTTCTGAATTGCTTGGCGTTCTTGATCTTCTCGAAACAAAATGTTTTGGTGATTTTCTAAATGTATATCTAATTTAACTATTTTTTGAGTTTGAAAATTCATTTTATATTCGAATATACGCCATGCGGCTTCAGTTGAACCTACATAACGCCCACATACAAACTTAAACAACTCATCAATTTGTTGTGTTTGTATTAATTGTTCATTGTCTTGCAACTGAACTCTAGCAGAATCGTAACCTTTATAGACATATTTGTATATGTATTTAACGCTTTTAAATGTAGTGCATACGTTCAAATGGCAATTAAATTTCGCAAGTAGGTACGGATTATAGGGCACTACATATCTATTATCAATTGTTTGACCTCTAACCTCTGCAACCACTTCATTATCACGTCTTTGGTACACAGAATATCCGTTTACAGATTCATGAGTTGGTTAGCTAAAATCTTTAGGGAATTGCTTACTACATTTGCCATCCTGCATGCACACTGCTCTTTGATTCAATATGCCGCAGGGCCCATGAATCATATGGGTCTTAACATACTCAAATAATTTTGGATGTGTAGTAATGTTTGGTAATTCTGCACAAATAACTCTGTTAATATCATCAACTGACACAATTTTATCCTCTTCTATCAATGTTAATAATATATGTGCGTGGGGTAACCCACGTTTTTGAAACTCTATTGTGTATATAAGTGCAATTACTTTTCCAAAAATATTCTTTTTAAGTATTAAATCAATTAA
The DNA here is from genome assembly GCA_963920795.1 of Eutolmus rufibarbis. Lineage (NCBI taxonomy): Eukaryota > Metazoa > Arthropoda > Insecta > Diptera > Asilidae > Eutolmus > Eutolmus rufibarbis. Next base: position 27,119,363 of record OY987207.1, read on the forward strand.
TTTCTGCAGTTTTGATTTAAACACCCTAACAACAACATCAGGTCTAAAATTGGATTTCTCATGGCCTAAGTTATTTTTGATTTCATTCCAATTCGGGTTACATGTCATTGTTACAAACAGGTTCGGTTTACCGTAAATTTGTACAATAGATATTCCATTTGCTACGGGTCTATCTATGTTAGCTTTAGCGCTAACAATGTCAAATGCTGAATTATATGAGCGTATCAAATCGAAAGAATTCAGAGAATTTGCAGTGTTGTAATTATCGTAAAATGAATTGAAAAATTGATTCTGAGTTAATGGCTGAAGAGAAATCCTTCCTTTGTGACAGCAATTAGTGAATCTGTCTCTTTGATTGGCAGTAATTTCTGTTAGAAAATTCTTAGAATTACAAAACCTACAAATTAAATTCATTGATCCAATTCCAAAAGTTTCAAAATTTTGAGCTACAATATTCAATGCTGATTTAAAATGTTCTTCCAAAACAACAACATTTAAATTTGCATCATCATTTGCTTTTGAGTTTTGATTGCGACGTGTGTTCACTCTAGACCTAACTATACGTGACAAGCCCTCAGTGAATAACTCACCTCAATTCCTGAATAAAGTTCACGTTTTTACACACAATAAAACACCACAATGCAAATTAAAAAAAAAACAACCAAATTCACTACTTTCAACTACTCTTTCTGTCTTTACAAAAAATAATAAGAAAAATACTTCAATTGCAAACAATTATAAAAAACTCCAAAATAATATTCTTTTCTCGAACTCAACTATAACTACTTCCACTGCCAGCACAACTGAAAATGAGCGGCTTTTGAAGGATTTCTCAAAATCGACCTAACAAATTTTCCTGCATGGACAAGTTCGATGCCTCACATGCAATTTTTACAACACCTTCATAAAACGCTAACTCAAACCCTCAAAAAGAGCTGCGCATATCATTAAGTGAGGCGCCGAATCCCAGCTCTTGAGCCTCGAAACAAAGAATCCCATGCACCCTAAGCAAATCTAAACCCTAAGATATTTACTTAGGTATCCCGAGTCCCGACGCAATATTCTAAACTGCGCGATTTCTTCATGCAAACTCGGGATCCCAATTTTATTTTTAGAAAATAATCAGTCATCACAAACCTTTTTCTTACACTTTCTACAAAAAAAGAGTATATATTGTTTATTTTCAACTGGGTAGAACCCCATACAATATTATATATAAGTTTCAATTCTGGGAAAGTTAGGATTTGTATGAGAGTGTGAGTGTGAATGAACCAACTCGAGTTGTTGCAGTAAAATAACTGTAATTAAATAATAATTAATATAACATATGAACACTATTTACACTGTTGATCACGCATCGATTAACACAATACCTGAAACAACAACAAAGTAGGATTTCACAGAGTGTGGCGATTAAACAATGATAATTGTAAAAACGAAAAACAATTATAATTCTGAGAACGAAAAACGTGACTGCCTAGCGGCATGTCAGTTCGGCGTCTGTCTCTCCTAACCACAGCCACCACAGCCGATGCGCAGTTCATATGAGCGATACTCAACCGTCTGGCCGACGGTAACTTGATCGAACGGACAGGCGGCAAAGTTTGAAAAGAGGTGTCAAACTTACATCCCCCCCCCCCCCTCCCCCCCCTCAAGAACGAAGAAAGGAATTTCGGATTAATGAAAAGGAATGAGTTTGCTTGCGTGAAAAAGGTTTGATTCTTTTTTTCTGAGCCCGCTGTCGACCTCATATATTACCTCAGAAATTTTCCTTTTAATTCTAAATGGCCCTTCTCTGATTGGGTCCGTTTTTTTCCTGTTCAATTTGTTTCCGTTGTATATGTAAACGAGATCATTTTCGTTGTATTCATGTTTGTTTGTTTTCTCATCGTAATACCTCTTGTTTTGCTCGTGAATCTTCTTCGATTGCTCAAATACCTTTTTTCTATTTTCTTCTAAGTTTTCAACATTGTTCTCGTTTAGTTCGTCGGGTAGTATTGATTCTTCTTTTCCTGTTAGTAGATAAGAAGGTGTAAAACCAGCCGAACTGTGTATAGTATTATTATATTCGTGCACACATTCTTGTGCAACAACTGGCCAGGAGCGCGATTTGTTCTCGTAGATTTTACATCGTATTCTGTTGACTAGTGTTTGATTTGTCCTTTCATTCAATCCGTTTGAAAAGGCACAATCCACTGCTGTAAATATGAGCCTTATATTTTCTGATTTTAAGTATTTTTTGAAGTCATCTGAATTTATACCTGCATATTGATCAGACAAGAGCGTGTCGATGTTGTTTGTATTTTTTGTTGATTTAACTAGTTTAATAAAATTGTCAGCTGTCTGGGTTGATGATGTTGTGATAAACGCGTATCTTGTGAAATGATCTGTAAACAAATGTAGATATTTTTTTGTGCTTTTGTTTCCCGCAAAACCACCGATTATGTCCAATGAGACTATTTCAAATGGCTTTGAGGATTCGATCAAGTTCCGCTTTTAGTTCATCTCTTAATGCAAATGGGACTTTTCTTTGCGGCTCAACTATGGGCTGTACATTATTTTGTACGATCAAATGACATTCGCTCTTCAGACATCCTAGACCTTGAAAACATCCTTATAGTTATCTAAAAAATTAGGAATATTTACATTGTTTTCAATCTTATTACATATTAAGTTATTTGCAAACGCCTTAATATTATCTTTTTCTTCAATTACTTGTAGGACCTTCAATGTTTCTAGACCTAATAAGGTTTTGCACGACATGTGTAAGACGTGAAATTTAATGTCATAATTTCTATTTTGGTACTCACAACTAAGGTAAACGTAATCTAAAGATGGTACAATTTCACCTGTGAATGTGCAAATTTTTATTCCGGACTTTTTGATTCAATTTTCTCTTAAACCTAGTGAATTAAACTGAGATACCGACATAAGATTAACCTGAGCTCCTGTATCGACCTGACAAGTGACGGATTTGTTGTTTATGATGATCTTGATGTACCAATCTTGATGTATGTTGTGGTTCTGACTCATGATTCCAACAAAAACTGGCGATGACTGACTGTTCCTGTCTGATTCCTCAACAATGTTGCTAACCAAAGCCTTATTTGGACTGGAGTTCTTCTTAAAGCACATTTTTGCGTAGTGATTGCGACCGTTACATTTGTTGCAAGTAACATTTGTTGCTGGACACTTATTCCTATGCAATTGACCACACCGATTGCATACACCATTACGCATGGGTAAAGCACTGTTATTATGTGGCTGATGACTTTGTCTGTTGGACTGATTCACATGTGGAGACGGACTTTTGTGGTTATGTGTACTCTTGAATGTGTTGGGATAGTGCCGATAACCATGTGCCATTTTAACGGCACCGACGAAATTTTTAGCTTCACTCGTGCCATCCTGGAACTCTTTGGAATGTTCTTTGTTAGCTTCGAGTACTTTAGCCATGCTCAAAATTTTATCCAATTTCTTATCACCTTCACTGAGTAGTTTTTCCCGTATGAAATTGAACTTGCCGCTTAAACCACAAATAAACAGGTCTCTCACTAAGTCATCTTTAAGTCCTCCAAAGTCACAATGTTTGCTTAGATTTTTTAATGAAGTCACGAATTCATCTATTGTCTCCGCTTCTTGTTGGCGCCTTGTGAAGAAATTATACCGCTCCATTATTATATTTACTTTTGGGACGAAATATTCCTCGAATTTTTTCACTAATTCCTGATGTGTAGCGGGTTCCTTCGTCGATTTCAAATGAATCGAAGATCTCGAAACAATCCGAGCCCATGTGGTGCAGCAAGAGTGAATTTTTCCTAGTATCCGATGTGTTTTGTAGGTCCCCGGCAGTCAGAAAAATTGTAAACTGCTTATACCATGACTTCCAAGCAGCGGCGAGATTTGGAGACTTTAAATTAAATTTCTTGAGGTTACCACTGTCCGCGCCATACTGGTAATTGTTAATGACACTTATAGAAATTTTATTCTCTGGCGTCGGCGGCGACGTGTTACATGCTAGCCTCCTATAGCATGCAGGTGCCCCGCTAGCGTGGGAGAAGGGTTGGGTACCTAAAGAAATTTTATAAATCATAAAGTCCACCCTGGACCAATTTTGGGCGCCACTCGGTTTTCCTGGTTAACCGAGAACCACAGGTATGTCGTGAGGGAGCAGGATTAATTCGGATTAAAAGTAGGAAATAAAAAAAACACGAATAGTTCAAAAGAAAAAGGAAACATGTTATTTCAGAACCTGTACACCCCGGCAAGGTACCTCGAGGTTAGAAGGAAAGGAAACAAAAAACTAACAACAACAAAAACAAAAAAAAGGCGAAAAGAAACTTCGCGAAGTCCCGCGTGGAATATGCCCACGTACTAGGCGGAGCCCTGCGGGAAAGAAAGGAGGAAACTTAACGTGATAAACTCGGATCATCGGGAATAGTCCAATCACGGCGCTCCCGCCTCGTGCCCAACTTCCTCCTCGGATCCGCTCCTCCAGCTACGGAAATCCCGTCTCCCTGCCCCCAATCCTTGGGTGGGGCGGACTCTCGGGCCTCCTCGCTTCCCAATCTCTCCTGTGGCTCCTGCTAATCCCGCTCTCTCTTCTAGATGCCGCCACACGTTGACCACCTCGCGCTACTTCACGGTTTTAAGAAAACTTGAACGACTTGCACTCCTGGCTTCACTTCCACACTTCTATTCTCCTTCATAAGTCAACGCCGACTGCCTGCTCGACTCACGATGGCCGCCCACTTGACCTACCGGGTCAGGTTCGCTTTTTGTCCACCCAACCTGCGAACTTCCGGCGAAAAGTGTTCAGAACCTTCGCTACCAATCGATGTCTCTAATCCTCCGGCTTCAGACCGTTTCCCAATCGGACAAGTCTACGTCTCGGATCGCATCCTTTCTTAGTTAACCTTTCCTTCCACGGCAATCTGACTTTAGAGCAAATTAAATCTATTTTTAAATTTTTCAAACCATCCTCGGCTTGCTTGGAATGTGACATCTTCAGCAGATTCATCGGTATCTCCATTCTTCAAATTTTCGAAACTACTTACAGCTTTTTCCTGGATAGTCATTTGACTCATTGGAATTCTCCGTTTGTTATTGTCCTCAATCCATATAATCAATAGTTTTTCCATTTTTTCCATAATCCAGTTTCTTTGGCGTGTTAATCTCGAGACATTTAAAGGTGCAGCAGATTGCAAATATGTTTTAATGTCTTCTTTTTTATCGCGAATAGTTTGAATGGTAGATTTCGCAAGTCCCATTGCCTTGCAAATTTCAACAATATTTTCTCTCCAGCTTCTATACGACGTAATACTTCTAGTTTAGTTCCTAGCGTGACTGATTTTCGGCATCTCTTTTTATCAGTCTCAAAAGTCGATAATCGTTTCGGTGGGATTTTGTCTAAAAAATAATGAAATTATAAAATAAGTTTAATAAAAAAATACATATTAAAAATTTTTAATTTGTACATACATACATATGTACTTACGTATCAAAAATGTCCCTAATTGTTTCCAATTTTTCCAGTTAATGTGTAACAATCAGTAATAAATATGTACATAAAACACTCACAGACAAGTCCAAACCAGCCGCTTTATGAGCACACACTGAATAAGGCCCTTTTCACACACAGACGGTAGCGTCCAAACGGTGCCGTGTAAAAAGTTAGTGTATGGAGTTATATGGGCGATTTCACACTGCACGGCGACGGCGCCGGTGCCGCATGACAGCCGTGGTTATCTACGGTGCGCACGGTTTTTGACACGGCGACTACGCACACAATGTGCACTGCTTAGAATCTGCCATTAAAACTATACAAGAATAGCCCTTATAGTTATAGTACATTGAGCCTAGTGGATTGATTATGCGAATATGTTTTCCATCCATTGCACCAATGCAATGGGGAAAATGTGTTCTATTTTCGAATTGCGAGGCAATTTTTTCCCACATTTCTTTTGTCGGAATGGGCATACACTCTGATCGCATAATAGACCAGATGGCAATTCATGTCTCCCTCACTATCTTGCTTTTTTTAAGAATTTGTTTTTGCTATTATCAATACACGGATATAAAAATAATATAATTTTAATTACTTACCTTATAGTCACAGCCAACATTTGAATGGGTTCTATACAGTCCCTCATGACAGTGTTCTGACGCTAAAGAACTGTTTTCAAACGCTCATGTAACTCATCAAATGAGCGTTTCGACATCCGGAAATACTTGTAAAATTTGTCGGCATGATTTCTTAAGTCCATAAATAATTTATAAAAATCACCCTCTTGCTTTCTATTAGAAAGGAAAGGATGAACCCAATAAAGCCTTGCGTAATTTCTACGTAGACGTTGTCGTCGCCTATATAAAATAAACATGTAAAGCCTTCTGCGATCCATTTCAACTGATTTCGCATAGCTGACTGCAGTTCTGCAGTTCATGGCTGAAAATCAGTCGTGCAACCGCGTGCGTGTGAAAGCACGCCTGCCGTCCATACGGCGGCCGTTTGAACGGCTACCGTGCGTGTGTGAAAAGGCCCTAACGCTCGTAAACAAGAGGAAATAGAAAAGAGTGTGCATCGAGATTGCGCTTGCGCAAGATTGGCAACATGTAGATATATCGATATCGAAAAAACGTTTTTTTTGCCGTTATAGGGAAACATTTTAAGCCGTAAATCGAAAACGTGCTTTTTTTAAGAAATGCCGTATAAAGTGCGGCCGTATAGCGAGGTATGGGTGTATATATATAACACCTTCCTCCTCTTAAAATGGAACCACTATTCCAATTAGGTCGGAAACCTTAGACATTTCCTTTAAGTTTAAGTCTGGTCGATCGCCTAACATCCAGGCTTTCCGAGAAGCTTCTCTTCTTTTTCGGGGCCCTAGATTTCGGGAAAGACTTAGGTAGATCTGCGGTGCTATTTTCTTCAGCCTTGGCTGGTTGCTCAGTTATAGATACGGGGACACTAACACGTAAATCTAATCGGGATTTTTTTATTTGGTTTCGGTGAATTAATCGTATGTTCCCATTTATATCTATCCAATAAGTATAAAGGCTCTTTACTTTAACAATTTTCACAGGAATCCAATGAACAAAACTAGCTTCGTGATTCCTATACCATACCACTTCTCCCTCTCTAAAAGGTTGACTACACTTCTTAATTTCTAAGTTTTGTCTGACGTTTACATCTCTATTTTGTGTAAGATTTATTTCTTTTGTTTTCTGATTGGCGGGATACTTAATTATTACATTTTTATTTAAATCAAATTGTATTTTTTTCTTCATATTAAGATTGTCTAAGGCTACTTTGGGCTTAAATTTAAATAGTAATTCGGAGGGCGACTTGGTAGTTACCGTAGAGGGGGTATTTCTCCAGTTTAATAAGAATTTATAAATTTTTTGTGATAAGGACAGGCTGGACTGCTCCAATAAAAATTTATAAAATACCCTTTTAATTGTTTGTACCATTCGCTCGGCAGGACCATTTGACTGTGGGTGATATACTGGACTTTTTGTGCATTTTATACCATTTTTGTTGCAAAATTGCGAAAAATAGAACGCGTTAAAAGGAGAACCATTGTCCGAGACAATTTCTGCCGGAAAGTCAAATATAAGGAATGTCTTCATCAACTCTTCGACCAACTTTTGGGCCGTCCACGACGATAGGACTCGAATATCGCAATATTTGGAATAGGTATCCACCAATACAAGCATATTCCTTCCTCCAAAGTGTATAACTTGGACTCCACTATTTCTTTTGGGACATTGGAAGTTTTTTGGCAAATCTCACAATTCTGTACAAAGTTCTTTATTTCAATGTCCAGTTGGGGCCACCATACATACGACCTGGCTATCATCTTCATTTTCACTATTCCCCAGTGATTTTCATGTAACATGTGGAGAAGGCTAGTTCGAAGCTTCTTTGGAACGACTACTCTGTTACCATAATATACTACTCCGCCTTCGGTAGTTAGACGAGATTCTAACTTCCGATAAAAATATAATTCTCCTTCCTTCTTACTCGGCCACGCACTTAACCCCACGAGACTTTGATATACTTTATATAACACGGGACACCTTTGCGTTTCTACTTTGACCTGCTCTAAGTCTACTACCTGATCCTACTCAAAATGAAATACCCCTATTTGTTGGACCTCCGTCGTGAATTCTAAGGGAAATCTGGATAAAAAATCTGCTTCTGCATTTTCTTGACCCCGGCGATAACACACTTCATAGTCATACATGGATAATTGTATCGACCATCTTTGCAACCTAGCGGCTGCTACGGATGGGGTTCCCTTTTTAGGGTTAAATATCTCTTTTAAGGCTTGGTGGTTTGTTATTATTTTGAACCTATGTATGAAAATTGATATTACATCCCTCATGTACTGGGGCTCTGTACTTACCCGTTAGATGGCAGTGATCGCGCACCTTTTTATCATCTGATGCGAACGGCTTCTCACATATGTGGGAAAAAGAATAACTAAGGATTGTCTTTACAATAACTTTATTTTCACAGCGTGGCAGGCGGCGTAGCAAAGAAAACAAACAGCGTGGTACTCGGCGAGACCGGCAGCTCCAGCGATGTGGCTACGACTGAGCAGCTTTCTCGGCGACAGCCGTCGGTCGGCGGCGATGTAACGGCGTGGCCCTTCAGGGTTGGGAAACGCGTTCCCACACATATATGACAGAGTGTGGCGGCCTCGAAAAACTCCATTTGCTCAGCATTCATCTGATCCATGGGTAGAGGGCATAGAAAAACTGATTCTAAGTTCTCGGCAAACTGATTCAATTCACTCACGAACCACTCGATACAATCCTCACCACGATAGAATTTGAAAATTGATAGCGCGGGGTCATATGAGCATTTAACATAGTAAGCTATACTACACGGAACATGCATGGATACTTATTTCTATCCCTACATTCTACTAACAGACTTTCTAAATCCGCGTAAATAACAAACGGAGCTTCTACCTTATTCTTATAATTCTTAAATCTAAGTTCTTTCTGGTCCTCTGTTGGTAGCCGGATTTAACATTCGTTGAGCTTTCGGCAATCATCTATGTGTTTCTCTAGCGCAGCGGGTGAATAAAAATAGTGGAGACAGCGATCGCAAAAGTATTTTTGGCCATTATGCTGAGAAAGTTGCGATGAAAGGAGCCTGGAGAGGTTCTTGATCCAAACATACTGGTATCTGATGGGCTCATCGTCGTCGTTTTCCTCCTCCTCGCTCTCCTCATCGTAGTAAATATTCTGAATCATCAGAAGGTTGATGTGACTATCCTTCTTTTCTTTAGTCAAATAGGTGAGTAGAACATTAAAATGTTCTTTATTATTTTTGCCCACCTTCCTCAAGATGTAAACGTTGATGGAGAGGTCATTCTGCTTCTCAAACCGGGGGATCTGTTTTATTGTCATTGGGAATGTTATGCAATCCAGTTTCAAATCTGTTGAATAGTGGGGGTATGATGATGTTCTATCGGGGTGATGTAACCGATCAACTGGATGCAAAGCTGAAACCACTGCCCAACCAAAACAAGCATCATCTTCATTTCGAACGTTGATGCAGGCTTTTCTGTTTTCAATCTGTTTTGGCAACTCTATATATGAAGATCCCAGCTGTGGTGTGAATTTGTTGATGTTAATGGCCAAGTTAACGATGGCCGACAGCGCGCAACCACTATCTTTTTCCTGGAACTCTTCTATTTTTTTCATCACTGGTTCATCGATATTCTGATTGAACCAGCTGTTTATATCGGTGTTCCTATATATAGGAGCATTCTTTGTGTTCATGTATTTGAACTCGAATACCTCCTCAACCCCTCTTATAATCTTAAATTCCCCGCAAAACACCGCGCTAACCTTGAGAGCGGCTTCCTTCTTGAGGGCATTATTGATGCGGCGACGGAAAAGTCCAGTGCAGTCGTTCAGGAACTCTTTCGGTTCCTTATGGGTCATGTTTATTATAACCCCTGTTCTCATACTATAATATAAATGAAAATAAACAAATAATGATGTAACGATATTATACTTAAACATATTTTAAAATTTTACTTACCGATCACAAAAAGCTGATTGTACGTGTTATATACAGTAGGGTCTCAGGGAGCCCGGCTAAACTCTGGTGTATAAGGAGGAGCAAAGTCTTTGCTTATTTCTTCCCTTTCCATTACCTCTGATAATTTTCCTCCAGTGAACTCTGGTGCATTATCTGCTCTGATATAACATACTTTTTCTCGTTTTCTATTAAGTTTCTTGTATGTTTTAAGTAGTCTTCAAGACACTTTCCTGCTTCACCTTTATGTTTTACACAATATGCTCTAGCATATCGCGTAAAATCATCTACCAGAACTATTATGAAATTATTTTCCCCAGGGAATGATGAGGGTTTAATTGGTCCCATAGTGTCTATATTTATTGTATGTAAAGGTCTTGTTGCTCTGGTTCTTTCTTGATTGAAAGGTAAACTCTGCATTTTGGCTAATATACATGTCTCATACTCTTTTATCTCATCTGTAAATTTAATATTTTTGAGATTCTCATTTTGCCTTTGTAGTTGTTTGAGGTATTCTAGTGACGCGTGTCCTAGTCGTACGTGCCATAACATTCCCTTATTTAGTTTTATTGTGGGTTTCTCTGTGGTTTTATTAATTTGTTTTCCTATCATTTTTTCGACCTCTTTTTCTGGTGTGATTTTATTTAAGTTTGTTATTTTTCTATTCAAATTAAATTCTCTGACCTCTGTATCATTTTGTTGGTTAATTTCATTTTTCTCCCTCCCAAATTCAGACTGATTGGAAACTTTTTCAGTTTGATTTTGATTTAAATTAACCATGTTTGTTATTATTGTAAATTCTGCTAATTCCTCTTCCATGTTCTCTGGGTTTGATATTAAATTTATTATCCAGTTAGGTTTCTGGTAGTTTCCTCTTAAGAGGATCTCCTCTGTGTCCCTATCTACAATTTCTAGTGTCTTATCATCTAGATAAATTCCATAACCTAAATCCGCAAATTTTCGAAGTGATAATAAATTATTTGCTAAATCAGGAGCCGAAATAACGTTAATTAATTCAATTACGTTTCCCTCTGGTATTTTTGCTATTAGTTTTCCTCTCCCATTTATTTTTATATTTGCACTTTTATTTTTATTCGCGCAGCGAATTTCTTCCCCCGTGCTTTTAATATAGTCTACCAATACTAGACCTTTATTTATTATATGCTCCGTGGCCCCCGAATCAGCTATAAACTTTATTTTATTTTTAGACTTATTGCTCTTACCTGCTTGGTTCGCAGTCGGATTCTTGTTGACCTTCTTATAAGGGTTGAATCGGTTATTTCCTTGGTTCGTTTTATTACCTCTGTTTTTACCTCTGAATGTACCTCTACCTCTAACTCTACTATTTTCCCTACCTCTGTTATTTATTTGTATATTATTATAATTTTTTCCATACCTTATTTCTTGTCTTGCATTTGGGCACTGGTCGCTCTTGTGACTTCTTACCTCGTCACATACGTAGCAGAACCAAGAGTTGGTTGCAGCTAGGGGACAATCTCTCGCCCAGTGATTTGCAGTTTTGTTGTTACACCTGTAACAATGCCCCTCTGATTTTGCTTTAGCACCTCTGCCTCTGCTCTCTGAATATGATGCCCCAGTCGCTTGTGCCATGGGTGCTCTGTTCCTCTCTGGTATATCGTTCTCTGTCTGTAACAAATAATCTCTCATTTCATTCATGCTCATTTTATCTTTTTTAATACTCTGGAATGCAATTATTGTTCTTAATTGTGAGTTTGAATCTTTAACAGCTTTATAAAAAGCTGATGTTATTTCTTCTTCGGTTAAAGGCGTTTCCGGACCGCTATTTTCATATTCTCGGACTAAATCATCAAATCTTTTGCAAAAATCAACCGTTTTTTCCTTTTTACCTTTTACTATTGTATATAATTTTTCTCTGACCGCTGTTGCTGATAGGTTCGATTCAATTTTTCTCTGTTCTTTTATTTTATTTATCATTTCTATTGGCTCTGTTAAATTTATTATTTTATTGTGATATGATTCATCAGTCCTAGCTATTATGATTTGACACGCGACGCTTTTCATTTCTAATACTTTCTCTGATTTATTATTTATGTACACCTCTGGCTCTGTTATAACCTCTGCGGCATCGTTATTTTTCAACTCTGTTTTTAAGTGAGCTAACCATGTTGTTATATTATTTTTAGATGTTAGTTTATATTTAGTCATGTAAGTATTTCTATTTTTATAATCCTTTCCTAATTCGACTACTATACTTTTGCTTAGATTTTCCTCTGAAATTTTTGTTGATTCGATATTATTTTCGATCTCATTATTTAAATTAATTGAATTATCCGTTATGTTTGAAATATCTATGTCTGCCTGGCTTGTGCTTGGAGCACTTTGTTTGTTATGGTTATTTATATTATTATTTGTGTTAGTTGTTTTATTACTCTGCTCTGAATGTGTGATTAGTAGGGTAGAATTTGAGTTAGGTACCATTGTTGCCTCTTATTAGGACCGCTGCTATTTGAAGTGATGCAGGGATGGTGGCGCCTTTCTTCCGAGCACCAATTGTTCTTAATAAATTGGTGACTCTGCCAATTTTATTTGCGATGTTGTTGCAATGACTGCTCCAGTTAACTTTTCTGTTCCATTTCAACCCTAGAATTTTTATTGATGGAATGTTTTCTATAATTACATCTCCTAGCTCCAGATTTCTGGTGTCTGCAGTTCTTTTCCTGGAGAAAGTGATATATTCCAGTTTTCCCTGAGGTACTATCGCTCCTGATTTATGACACCACACATCCACTGCTCTCATTGCTTTTCTTAGTATGTTCCGGGGATTGTCCATGTTAGTCGTTAGCAGTATATTGTCGGCATATACATAATAATTTAGTCCGTCTATGTCGTTGAGTCTCGGAAATAGTGAAGCTATGAAGGTGTTGAAAAGAGTGGTGGAGAGAGGAGACCCCTGAGGGAGTACGTTCTCTATGGGAAGCTTTCTGGATGTAAAACCATTCACCCTAACCTGGACAGATCTTTCGGCCAAAAAACTTTGAATCAGGACAGTGAAGGTTCTATCAATGCCCCAAGTCCGGAGTTGTGACAACACAATGTGGCTACATATCCTGTCATATGCTTTCTCTATATCTGCAGATAAGAGATGCAACTCACCTCGGTTTTGAAATGTATTTTTAATTTCATGCTCTAACTCCAGAAGAAGTGAGGTGGTCCCTCTATTTCTTCTGAAGCCGTGGACATGCTGTGGGAGAGCACTCTCAATTACTTTGCTTAATCTAGTGGTGAGTATTTTCTCTAGGAGCCTCGACATGCAAGGCAAGAGAGATATTGGGCGCAAGTCCCGGGGGGAGAAACCACCGTTATTAGTTAGATTCCTTTTACGAATTGGCACCTGGACGGCGTTTTTCCAAACTGGTGGAAACATGCTCTTACCGATAATTAAGTTATAGAGAGATACTAATCTCTCTTGAAAAGATGATGGCGCTTCCTTGATCATTCTATAGGATACCTTATCATGCCCTGGGGCAGATCCTTTACATCTACCAAGAGTGCATCTAAATTCCGGGAGGGTTATAGGATAAGAGATGTTTCTAGAAGGATCCGGAGAGAAAGGTGAATCGTCAAAAGACCATGACAATTTATCCCGAATCTGCTCAGAACTGAAAGACTCGTTACTAGAATATCCAGTCCACGCAAGACCCAATTGATTAGCTATCTCCATAGAATCAGTAAAAATTTCTTGATCTACTTTTAAGTTGGGAATTATTCTGGATTGCTTATTACCATAGATTGCTCTTACTTTCCCCCATGCTTCGGTAAGATTGATATTAGGATCTATGTTTTGTACAAAATTAATCCAGCTTGCCCGTTTTGCTTCTTTAATTTACCTTTTGACCAAGGCAGATTTTCTACGGTAATCTATTAAATTTGGATCCGTAGGATGTCTTTGAAATGTTTTCCAGGCTCTATTCTTATCCCTAATAAGGGATAGTATAGAACCGTTCATCCATACCGGTTGTGTTCTAGAGTTTGGGTTGGATATTGGGATACTAACAGCAGCTGCTGCTCTCAGTATCCTCGTAATTTGAGCTACCTCTTTGTTTATGTTATGAGAGGGAGAACGTCGAAGAGTTTCTTCTTCAATTTTATCCCTATATTTTTCCCAGTTAGCTTTATTTTCAATAAAACGTATGGTAGGTTGGGATATTGCACTCTGAAAACCGGTACTAATAATAATCGGAAAGTGGTCACTCCCCGCAGGATCTTCATGGGTAGTCCAATTGAGTCGAGGTGCTATATGCGGAGGAGCCAAAGTTAAGTCAATCGCGGACAATGTCCCCAAATGTGAAAAAATAGTTGGAACATTGGTATTGAGTATACACAAAGGTTGGTTTTCGACCCAGGCCGCAATCCTCCTCCCTCTGGAATTCCAACGTTCAGACCCCCAAAGTGGGCTGTGAGCGTTAAAATCCCCACCATAAATGGTGTTTTCGGGAAGTTGATTTGCCAAAGCCTCCAGGTCTTCCGCCACTACCTCCTGTGTAGGCTGAATATATGTATGTATAAGGACACAACATTTATTGGGTGTGAGGCATGGACAGAAACAGCACAAGCCATTATACAAGAATTTAAAGTCAACTCCTCGACGGCAAGAGAGTTGTGCACTAGCACAGCCACCCCTCCACGCCTAGTGTCCCTGTTCACATTGAAACCGAAAAACCGAAAACCCAGAACTGAGTCTGCGTTCTCCTCTAGGAGAACAAAAGTCTCCTGCAATAGTATAATATTTGGTTTGTATTTGTTTATTAAAAGTTCCAAATGCGGTAAGTTATTGAAAAGGCCTCGAATGTTCCACTGCAAGATCTTTATGTCTTTAAGACCTGATCCATTTTCAAAATGAAAGGAAGACATCCTATCAATAACACCTACTCCTCTCCGTCGGACAGAGAAGAAAACGTGCTGATAGAGGCAAAACTGTCTCTTTCTTGGGCTTCTTCAGTATCCATAGAGAAGCCAACTTCTCCATCAGATATCTCATTATTTTTGGTTGTATTTAAATGAGGCCCAGAAAGGGCCACAAAATTTTCAGGGAGTGGTTTTTGTAAACCTAAAATATTTTCTGTAATTGATGAAATTGCTGATTTACTGTTAGGGGTAAGTCTTAAGGTCGGGTTCTGAGAATCAGAGTTTATGTTATTGTTAGGAGTAATGTTGTTGTTATTTTTGTTAGATGGAGATTTGATGCGAATATCGCTTTCAATAATTATTTTTCCATTTGAATTCTTATTGACCCGTGTAATTTTGTGGAACGTATTTCGTTATTAGTAATTTCAGTTAGTCCCTTGTCTTTGTTTACTGTTTCATGTTTTGTCTTGTCTTTTTTTTTCAGTTGACCAGCTGTTGTAGCTGTCACATTTTTCTCACCATTGTTTGTGATGCCGCCGGTGCTTTTGCTCGAACCAATATTATTCACTCCTGCGAATCTTCCTGCAGCAACTGTTGCGGCGTACGAAGGACCCCTTGAAGCTTGGATTGATTGGTAATAATCTTTCCTGGCTTCATACATACTGCATCGTTTTATGGTTTTGATCCGGAGTATTTCCTTTTGCTTTAGGAATTCCGGGCAATTCTTACTCGCCGAGGAATGGTCATCTTTTTCACAGTTTATGCAGAATTGTCCCTGGCATTCATGAATTCCTTTCCCTCCACATGTGGCGCAAACGGCTTCTCTATCACAGTGTTTCGTGGTGTGTCCAAGTTTTTGGCAATTTTTGCAGCGCATAGGGTTTGGATAATATTCCCTCAGAGGAATACTATACCACGGCCCCTGAATATGCGATGGGAGAGCATACGCATCGATTGATAGGATGATGAGTCCTGTCTCCACTTGCTTTCCATTTTCTACCCTAGAAATTTTTGCAATATCCGTGACGCCTTGGTCTTTCAAGCCCTCTAGTAGTTCCTCCTTCGTCATGGTCTTGAAGTCAGGGCAGTACGCAGTGCCCTTGACACAATTTAAGGAATTATGACACCCAATCTTGACTTCAATGTTCGCTATTTTATTTTGTTTAATGAACATTTCAGCCTTTCTTGAGTTATCCACCAACAAAAGTAACGATCCGTCAAATAGATAGCTGGCCTTAGTGAATCTTGTGGAGATCGCATCAACCCCTTTCCTGACCAGAAAGTGATTGTACCTCCTTAAAGGTTTATCTCCCTCTTTGGTAGATATTACTATATATTTCGGCTGCTCAGCTCCTGGAGTTAAAACTTTCCGTTTGGTCGGTAGAGCTGGGAAAGGTAATTCGGAAGTCGTTACAGGTTGGAACAAAAAAAAACGAGATGTTTTCGCCGCGCCGCACTTGGTTTCCCACAAAACCTGTTTTGTTTTCTTTGATTTATTTTTTTTTCTTTATTTCTTTTCTTTTCTTTTTTTTTCTGAAAAAAAAATTGTTGTGGGGTGGCAGGGCTAGTATTGCCCCCTCCTTCCACCCTCTCCCGAGGATTCACCGAATCGAAATTTCAAAAAAAAAGATGAAAAAGAATTAGGTACTTACCCGGGATCCTGCTGGAGTCGACTCACGCAGCTCCCTGTGGTTTCGTGGGACGAAGTTGGTAGGTGGATCGGAGCCCGCCAAGAGAGAGAGGAAGGGGATTCTCCACCTTTTCCCGTTCACCTAGTACTTGGGGCAGCTAGCCGTGCCTATGTAGAATTCCTTGATCCTAGTCTTTTTGTCTAAATTCACCGAAATGATCCTTACTCTACTGCCGTCTTTCGTTTTTTTTTTTTTTTTGGTACTACAAAAAAATTATTATACTCCTTGAAAATTAAAAAAAAACAAAATAGATCAAAAAAAAATATACTGCGTGTTGTCTGGTACTGATCCGGGCCCGGCAAGATGCTTGGGGCAACTCGAAACTGGGGTGGCTGCAGGTGGGGGGTGCGGCGCCAAAACGGTCGGGGAGCCGGTAAATGGCCTTGCAGTGAACCTGAGGGATCCAGGGGATCAGGCCTGTTCGCCGAAACAGGGACTCTTCTCCTTTCCTTTCCTTTTTTTTTTCTTCAACGTAGGCCAGGCGGGGAGAGATGTGCCAAAAGTCTGCTGCCAGCCTCCGGTGAGGATCAGGGATGCACCGCTATTCCTGCCGTTACTCGGGGCCGTTGTTTGGTTGCACCTCGGGCCGTTATTTGGTTGCGCCTCGGGCCGTAGCGGGGGGGGGGGAGATGGCCTTGAAGCTCAGGGGCCTGCCCTGAGCTAAGGGAGCCCCAACTCACTCTTCCTGGTTCGGCTGTCTTTGAGTTCCCTTGGGTTTTTCTTTTTTTTCTTCAGCTTTCTACTAGGGGAGGAGGGGGAATCTTGCCGGTTAGCCGTTGATACAGAGGGGGGGGGGGGGGGGGTTCTGCATCCTTACCAATTTCGCTACTATTCAGTATCCTTCTTCTTCCTTTTTTTTTTTTTGTTCGTCCTTTGCTTTCTTCTTTGTTATTCACTTTTTCCTTTACCATAATTCGTTTTACTTTTTCAAGAAAATACTTTATCACATGGACACCTCTGCACTGCTTAGTTGACAGACACAAAATGGCTGGTCGGTTGAGGAAGGAACGTTCTCGTGCTTGTGCGGCCTTGCCGTGCTTGCTTCTCGTAGTTGTCGTACTCACCGCCTTTTTGCCTTTTCGGCGCTGAGGATGGTGGAGTGATGCTGTCAGAGAGGATTCTGTACATAATAAGGTTAATGTAAGGGGGCCGTCACACAAACGTTGTAGGGACGGTTAGGAAATTTAGAAAAAACATGCCAAAGGGACTTGCTGCACTAAAACTTATAAAAGGAGAATTCCAAAGTCGCTCATCTCGTGGTTTACTGCGTTTGAGATGGCGCGATAAAAAAGATGTTTATATCCCAAGTACGAAGCATTCTAATGCTAATATGATAAATACGGGGAAAAAAAGATATAAGAAAGGTGGTGGTGTGGAAAATGTTGTAAAGCCTGAATGTGTTATTGAATACAATAAGGGGATGGGAGGCGTGGATAAACAATACCAAGTGTTAGCATGTTTTCCCATCATGCGAAAGTTCATGAAAGGATATAAAAAGATATTTTTCTACATGGTGGATATCGCTCTTTATAATGCTCATGTTTTGCATTCAACAATCCATGGCAGAAAGCAAAACTTTACGAATTTTCGCCTTGATGTTGCAGAGCAATTATTGTCAAAAATAGTCTTACCCAATTATAACACTAGGGGACACCCCTCACATGGCGATACACCGCTACGGTTACAGCCTAAGACTTGGAGTCATTTTCCGGAGCACGTTCCACAAACTAGTAAAAAACAAAATCCTTCAAAAAGGTGTCATGTCTGTGCCAAACACAATATACGTAGTGAGACTACTTGGCAATGTAAGCGATGTAAGGTGCCCTTACATTTACCGACCTGCTTCGAGCAGTATCACACACTTCAAGAATACTAATTACAATTAAAATAAGTCATTTAAATTTATACATAAGGTTTATTAATCCTAATACTCTCTATTCTGTCCAGGAAAGTTTTTTGTTTAGTTTCATTGTTAGGTACTTGAAGAGGATATTTTTAAATTCTTAAATTTTTTTGTTCATTTTTATCATTATTTTATAAATATGTTTCAATATAAATGAAATGAAATCCATATTTTTATAAATATAGTCATTAAAATTAAAATATTTTAGTTTTATTTTCTGATAACCCCCGCACAGAGTTGCATTAAAATTAAATAGTCTGCACACGCATGTTCCTTTGAAATTAAATCGTAAGGCAAGGGGTTAATGCCGCGAACACAAAAAAAAATCGCTATGGGAATTAAGTTTAGGGGTTCAGATCTGATTGAATTACACTTCTAAAAGTATACTAATAAGCCAATGATGCACTCAATCTATTAAAGGGTAGGAGGAGAATCGCGGAATAACGTACTCAAACAACTCCCTTTCAAATACTTAATATTTATTTCCAAAGTCCGAGTGAACGCTTTTACAATAAACACGTACAACCAACCGTTAAGGTCTCTCATTCGAAAAGCCCCCTATCCTCTTCTTCTACTCTGTTTTCAAGCTCGCATCTGACAACCAGCTCGAGAGATTAGGGCTGCCCGTCGCCGAAGCATGATGAATGCTAAGGTATCTGCCGCCTCATCACCCCCTTGGCAGTGGTTTAAGTCTAGAGGAAAGGGAAGAAAAAGAATTTCGTTGTTATAGTTCGTCCTCAAACCGGACACGTCGGTTCGAGTTTCCGTTGCGCTGCTCTGGTCGGTGTTCCACATCTGGCGATTGTGATGATGCTGATGGAAACCTCTCGTCGTTGGTCGTTGCCACGTAAGCAGGCTTCAATCGCTCGATTGTTATGGTCCTGTCCTTGCCTCTGACACGAACCACGTAGAATTTCTCATGTCGAGAAATGACGGGATATGGACCCTCATAGGGCTGGTCCAAAGGTCGTTGAGTTGCACCAACACGCACGAAAACGTGTGAAGTCGTCTGTAGATCCTTGAAAATGAAAGTTCGCCCTGTTCCGTGCCTTGAAGTTGGAACAGGTTGCAACTGCTCGAAATGTCGTCTTAAACGAACAACCAAACTACTTGGATTGCAAACAGAATTCGAAGTTTGGTGTGGCGCCAAAAACTGTCCAGGCAGACGTAAAGGTTCCCCATACACCAGTTCCGCTGAGGTAGCGTTGACGTCGTCCTTCCAGGCCGATCTCATACCGATGAGTACTGTCGGTAGTGCTGTCGTCCAATCGTCGGAAGTATGACATTTAATAGCTGCCTTCAATTGTCTGTGCGAATTTAACACGAGACCGTTGGCAGCAGGATGGTATGCCGTAGTCCTTAGGTGCTTCATGCCCACCAGGTCAGCAAGTTCGCGAAATAAATCAGCCTCAAACTGTCGACCTTGATCTGAGGTTATGCGTAAAGGAGTTCCGAACCTGGAAATCCAGCCAGTATAAATGGTTCGAGCCACAGTCTCCGCGGAGATATCCTCAACTGGAAACGCCTCGGGTCATCGCGTGAAACGGTCGATGCAAGTCACGCAGTACTTGCATCGGCGTGAATATGGTAGTGGACCAATGATGTCCACATGTATATGCTCGAATCTCGCACTTGGAGCAGCAAACCCTCCGACGGGTGGGTGCACATAGCGATGCACCTTGCTACGCTGGCACTGTAGGCACTCCCGAGCCCATCGCAGACAATCTCGGCGCATCTCAGGCCAAACGAAACGCTGAGCGACCAGTCGCACACTTGCTCGTCGCCCGGGGTGAGAAAGATTGTGTAGCGATTCAAAAACAACCTTACGAAAGGGTGCCGTTACGAAAGGTCGGTCCGTACTTGTGGAAGTATCACAAAAAAGTGTCACCTGAGTATCGGGCACACGAATACGTTTGAGTTTCAACGAGGTGCTCTCGCGAAGGACCTGCCTCAGCTCCTCATCGTCATCCTGCGAACGGGACAGAGCCTCGAAATCAATGCCCCCACACACCGCCTCCACGCGCGACAAGGCATCGGCAACGACGTTTTCCTTTCCGGAAACATGCCGTATATCGGTGGTGAATTGCGCGATGTAATCGAGGTAACGGAACTGTCTCGGAGAACATTTTTCTGCTTTATGACCGAAAGCAAATGTCAGTGGTTTATGGTCTGTGAAAATAACGAATTGTCGTCCCTCGACCGAATGTCGAAAATGTCGAACTGCACTGTATACCGCGAGCAGTTCCCGATCAAAAGCACTGTACTTACGCTGCGCGGAGCTTAACTTTTTTGAGAAAAATGATAGCGGCTCCCAACCCTTCTCAGTTTTCTGCTGAAGAGCAGCGCCGAGGGCTATGTCCGAAGCGTCTGTAAAAACAGCTAGTGGCAGGGACGAATCAGGATGAGATAAAAGAACCGCGCGAGCTAACGCCGCCTTGCTCTCTCCGAAAGCCACTTCGCGCTCCGACGTCCACTGTATTATGTCCTTTCCGTTGGGCTTTGCCCCACACAAACACTCGTTCAAAGGGGCTTGAATTAATGCTGTGCTGGGCATAAATCGTCTATAAAAGTTCATCATACCAAGGAATTGGCGTAACTGTTTGACCGTAACCGGGCGTGGAAAATCGAGTATTGCCTTGACTTTGGAGGGCAATGGTTTCACGCCGTCTCCCGAAACCGAAAAACCCAGGAACTGCACTTCCGACTTCCCGAAGTGAGACTTTTCCGCATTTATTACCACACCGCACTCGCAAAGGCGGGCGAAAAGTAATCGTAAATGTCTCCTATGCTCCTCCTCGGACGCTGATGCCACGAGTATATCGTCAATATATACATATGCGAAATCGAGTCCTCGCAAAATTTCATCCATAAAGCGTTGAAAAGTTTGGGCCGCGTTTCGTAAGCCAAACGACATGAACGGAAATTCAAAAAGGCCAAACGGTGTTGTGATTGCGGTCTTCGCAATGTCTTCAGGATTTACCGGGATCTGGTTGTAAGCTCGCACCAGATCTATAGTGGAAAAAACAATCTTACCTTTAAGATGTTGTCCGAAGTCTTCTATATGCGGAACAGGATAGCGATCCGGAACAGTGCGTGCGTTTAGCGCACGGTAATCACCGCAAGGGCGCCATCCTCCAGACTTCTTCGGGACTAAATGGAGGGCGGATGACCAACAACTGTCCGAAGTGCGTGCGACACCCTGCCCCAACATCTCGTCGAACTCCGCTCTTGCTATTTTGAGCCTGTCCGGCGCAAGCCTGCGTGGTCTGCAAGCAACTGGCGGTCCGGGTATCGTCCTAATGAAATGCATGGTTGCATGTTTTGTTTCCCTGATTCTACCGCCAGGGCGAATTATCTCGATGAATTCCTTTAAAAGATCGTGATACTTTTCGGGTTTAAAAATGACTTTGATGCCTTGCTGTTCGCAGCGTTGTGCTCGCCTACAAATTACCGATAACTCGGTAACGTCGTCGATAAGTCGGCATCGTTTCAAGTCCACCATGAGACCATAATGAGAAAGTAAATCGGCTCCAATAATTGGCCTGGTGACGTCCGCGATGACGAAACGCCAAGCGAAATCACGGCGTAAACCTAGATTAAGCGACATAGTAATTGTTCCGTACGTAGCTATACGTGTTCCATTTGCGGCGGATAAATAATAATTCGCGGCTGAGGGTCTTCCTTGAATACGCGATCGCGGAAACACACACACGTCAGCACCTGTATCGACCAAGAACATAAGTTTAGTGTTTTTGTCTGTAACGAACAATCTGCGCGGTTTGTTTTTGTCTTCGTCGGTCGCACTTACCGACTCTCCCTTACGTTTCCCGAAACGAAACTACATGGGGCGCGACATTTTCGGGCTTGAGCGCCAAAAATTCCATGGTACCAGCATATTCCCACCGCGCGATTTTTTGAATTAGAGCGGGAACGTGGGCGACGATTCGCCTGGCTGGCTGGCGAAGACTCTCGAGCATTCGGGCGCCGCAATGCCGCGAGCTGCTTTCGTAGACCGTCGATATCTTTCCGGAGCCTATTTTCGTTCGATGCCGACACGGAGCCAGCAAAAGGGGGGCGCATGACGACCTCGCAAATTTTATCGGCCAACTGGGCGGCCGACTCGAGGGACATGTCGGACTGAGAAGTCAAAATAGCCTGCACGTTGATAGGTAACCGTCCCTGCCAAAGGGAACGAAGAACCGTGTCATTGATTGAAGTCCCAGCGAGGCCTCGCAAATGCCTAAGAAACTGGGAGGGTCTCCTATCGCCTATTTCCTGTCCCTCGAGCAAACGACGCATCTGCATCTCCTGCGAAACCGATAAACGTGCTATTAATTCAGCCTTGAGGTAGCCATACCTGTCCTTTTCCGGCGGCTGTATGATGACGTCCTTCACCTCCGCGGCGTACTTGGTGTCCAAGTTGGAAACGACGTAGTAAAATTTTGTGGCGTCCTGCGTAATTCCACTGAGGGCGAATTGACCCTCGAGTTGGGCAAACCACAAAGCGGGCTCCTCTGGCCAAAAAGGCGGTACACGCACTCCGATGCGGTGCACCTGTGCCTCGCCCGCAATTGGGGCTTCGTCAGCCACGCGGTCACCTTCGTCATTTGGGTTGGCCATAGTTTAATGTTCGAAACAGCACACACTCGCGACAAAAATATCTTTTTTACTTTTTTGATGCGTACAATAGTCGCGATCACGTCGGGGTCACCACTAAAGGGTAGGAGGAGAATCGCGGAATAACGTACTCAAACAACTCCCTTTCAAATACTTAATATTTATTTCCAAAGTCCGAGTGAACGCTTTTACAATAAACACGTACAACCAACCGTTAAGGTCTCTCATTCGAAAAGCCCCCTATCCTCTTCTTCTACTCTGTTTTCAAGCTCGCATCTGACAACCAGCTCGAGAGATTAGGGCTGCCCGTCGCCGAAGCATGATGAATGCTAAGGTATCTGCCGCCTCACTATATTCGGTTGGTGAATTATTTTATAATTTCATACAATTGTAAAGTAGAAATTCAAAAAGATAAGAAGACAAAAAAAAAAAAATTGGTTCGCAAAATAAATAAATAGCTACTTCAAAATTTTCCTCGCGGGAGATCGAAGCGAGGGGCAAGATAGTAATACGATCTTGTGAACAAGCAAAATTAAATTTTATTCCGAGCGTTTAATAACATTTAATATATACAGGCTTTTTAAAGTCTAGGAAGGTCGCGCATCACGGGCTGGACGTGTCACTGTCGGCACCTGAAAATCAAAGAGAACACATATGAGCATTTTACTCGGACGCACACAACCGCGCCGAAACCGCGGATCATAGGAGGACAAAATCGTCTTTTAAAATACAATTAGGTGGAGGTGCACTGCGTGGCTTAGCAAAGTGAGGTGAAACACTAACCTCACTACGTCTCGACATCCCCCAAAACGAGGGACCGGGAAGTTAAACCGCTCGCCCGTCCCCCCGATCTGGCCCGGTGCAACCAACCTTTCGAATGCCAACCGAGGAGAAACACCATCCTCGGACAGAGACCTTCACGCTCTCAACCTCAGAAATTAAGTTATTCAAAACAACTCCACGATCCAACGACTTCGTCGCCACACGGCACAGGATTTCTTCGCACGCCCATGCACACACAACAATCTACCCCCGAATCAAATTATCCACACAGCCTCGGGGAATTAAATTATTTTCATCAAACTTCATGCATCACCTTTCGCACATGCAGCAAAACACTCAGTGATTTTACTCACCCTCAGTACTCCGCTATGAAATAACTAATAATTTTTAGAAATTTCACCCTCAGTACTCCGCTATGCAATAACTAATAATTTTTAGAAATTTTCACTCAAATCAACTCAACTAGCAACTTGTTCACTCTACTGAAGCACAACTAGAAATGAGCCCCTTGTTAAGGGAAACCTGGAGATCGAGATATCTCTCGGATGCGCATGCACAAACAAGTCTTCTACCTACGCATGCAGTTTTATGACATCCTACAACCAATCTAACCAAATGAGCTGGGCACTTTCATTAGGCAAGGCGCCGTATCTCAGCCCCTAGGCATTGTCTCGCCAGGACCGAGTGCGTGCCATCGCAGCTAACCCGTAGCTGTTTGTTCAGGTGGCGAGGAACACGAATGCGCTTCTTGGAATTAATGCGCCGTTCCTTTAGCCCTAAGCGCGCTCCTATTTTTAAATCTAAAAACCTGTAAATATTATATGGGGGACCAACCTTTCCTTACACAATGCACAGACCCTACTTTACTCAGGAGCGATAATATTGTTTAACAGGTATTCACTTTTAATTTCAGTTCTCCTCACTCTCTTTATTTGTCTCTTTGTTTTTTTTTTTTTTTTTTTCTTTGCCACTATTCCTTCGCCACCTATGAACTTTTGGCTTCACTCGCGGCCATTATGATTTCAGGCGCTTGAGAATCTATCCCAACATCAATTTGCGCCCAGAAGAAAAGAAAAAAAAAAAAAGAACGCCTGGACATCACCAGCTAATTTGCCAATCCCAGCAAACGCACGCTAAACTGACTGAGTTTTACGCGAGCACAATGCAATTTCTTTAATCAAACTACGGACAATTACCACACCCACACGGGAAAAGACTAAATAGCGTTAAACTTTGTGCCGGTTCCAGTTCTCGCGGCGATATTCGCGGTATGACTCCGGGGTAATTGGCAAAAAAAAAAAAAGGTTCACTCCCGGGTAACAAAGAAGTTTAATGTTTCCCCCCTTTTTGCAGGGTTCCCGCGTTATAATTTCCTTTTACCTTACTTTTTATCGGTACGCACTTTCTATAGTTTCCTTAATTTCACTGTCCTTTCACGGCTTCGCACAACCAATTTTTTCGCTTCAATTTCTACCTTGATTTTCCCGACCGATATCAAAAAAACGTCTCTATCGCGTCGCTGCCCAGATCCAACTCCTCAAGTTTTCGCCGGCTCGAGCCCATGCCGCCGGCAGCGTTCGCCAACCAGGAACCGTTAGGCTGCCGACCCATCGCTCGTTGCGCTGGCCTTGGCCTCGTGCCCCGAGCTCTGAGCCGGCAGCTCGGTCCCCCGCTCACGCCCGCAGCGGCGGCAGGAGCTCGAGCCAGCAACTCGATCAACGGCGCGCGTAGCTCGGTCCGGAGATTTTTGTATGGGACCGAGGGCCTGGTGCACTTTTGGCAAAACGAAGGCCGCTCGGTCCGGAGATTTTTTGTATGCGACCGAGCTACCACGCCGGAAATTTTTGCTTTAGGTGCCGCCCCTTGAGTCTCGAACATCGAATTTTGGTGCTTTTTGGGCGACCAAACTCGACGTTCGCAACCCAAGGAACGGTACCGATTTACGGGGCCCGCCAGAGCCGCCGTGAATTTTTGGCCGAATTTCGGCGAGCGAACCCATAGGCGCCGTGAAGAATTTCAGGGAAGATTTACTTCCTGACCACAACACTCTGTCTCTGTTTTGTTTGGACTTTATCTGTATAAGCATGTTATATTATGTTTATACAGTCTCTGTCTTAGGGTCCTTTAGATATAAAATCTAACCTCCCCCATTTACAGTACTGTTATTATTTGTGCCTTTACCTATGTTGCTGTTGATCATTTCTGTGTTTATTGATGTGGCTGCAGACGGTATGTCGTTCCTTATTCTCTTCTGCTCCGCTCCATTACTAGGACCTCCGTCTCTGTTAGTCGAGCTCTGTTGTTCTGTATTCTCTGCATTGCCAAACAAACTCTGTATTATTATTTTGACACACGAATAATTATTGAACTTCAAAATTATTCAGATCCATTATAGAAATTTCACTCAGTTGTGTACTCCCTCCCAATTCAACTAACTGTACAACAGTTTCGTTGCTACTAAATGGGTGGCAGATGCGCATTTACAGAACTGAGTTTTGTCCCTATAGATCTTGTATATATATACTTATATATATGAATATCATACAATAATGCACATACCGTGCTTTGGGGATATTGGGGACAAGGTTTCAACTTCAAACGAATCAAAACCATACTTCGGATGCTCCAAAATGCATGCAAATTGAAGCAAAATCTTAATTAAACATTCTATTTTCAAAATCTGACACAAAAATGGGTTTTCAAATAACAGATTTTCTCGCAGGGCATTGAATATACTCAATTCTGTGAATAGTCGAATGGGGATATTAGGGACAGTTGCTGAAATATCAATGAAAAACTCAATTTTTTTTTAAAATATGACTATTTTTTTTATTAAATTAGAAGATAACAGCGAAAGAAAGAGAAAAAAGTGATAAATAGGATTAATCGGATGATTCTATGTCACTTAAAGATTCCAATAAAGCGGCATTGGTCTTTCGGCAATTTCGAAGTGGAATTTGACGCGTTGACTCACGTCGTTGTTGATTTTTTTTGGGTTTAGAAGTTGAAGGCGCCATAGAAGTCGATGCTGAGGTTGATGGAACGTTTTGTGAATCGACCACAACACGAAGATCTTCACAAGAAACACTTTTTCCGGGTGCCACTTTGAGACTTCTTTTGTTCTTTCGCGTATTCGATTCAACTGGTCGCAGTGCATTTAAAAAGCTAGTGAAGCTACTATCGACGGCATTTTGTGCATTTTCTAAATCTTCTTCATGCATCTGCATAGGTGGAAGCCTTGCCAACACTGGTTGTGGGTTCAATGGAATGATTCCACACTTTCGGAAGCCACTTACAGCATTGTTTTGAAGAGTATCACCAACACGGTCTATCAATCTTTTCAACAATGTTGGAAACTTGTGCTTTGGTACAGTGACCTCATTCTGTCCTTCTTTTTGTTTCCAATCGGTCAGAATTTCACGCCAATTACATTTGAGAGATGAAAAAACCGCAACGTCCAATGGCTGAAGCAAATGAGTCGAGTTTGAGGGAAGAAAAATGAAATGAATGTCGTGAAGCTCACACATTTCAATCGCTTCCAACGATATGTGTGCAGACAAATTGTCACCAATGATAAATTTTTTCCCTATAGACGGACAAAAGAGAACACAAATGAAAAACCGTGGAAAGTATAAAACAAATCTTATAAAAATACCTTCGATTCGTCTCAAATGAGGCACGACAATTGTACGAATCCAATCAAAAAAAGTTGTGCCATCGAACCAACCATTTTTTGTTCTATTATAACGGGTACCTGGTGGACCACCATCAATCCATGTGTTGTATAAATTGGTCGCTTTGTACACAACATACGGTGGCAAAACTTCACCCGTTCCACTAACAATGAACATAACAGAAGTGCTGGCTTTACTGTTGTTCATGATACGTTCAACATACTTTGCTGTGCGACGACACAAAACCTTTTTCGCACCAGGATCATCGGTAAAATTTGTCTCATCGTAATTAAAAATGGCATTCGGTGATATACCATTCAGTGCTTCGGTCAGATTTTCGAAATAATCTGACACAGTTTTTACATTTACAGCAGCTCTAGCACGTTTGATGTTACGACAGAAACGATTTGACAAATCGTTTTTATGTCTGTTTAAAAATGAACGTAAATAGTCTTCACCGGGGATGTTATTTTTGAACCTTGGTATTATGATGTCATTTTGCTTCAAAAAATCAGCTATGATCGTTTTCAATTCACATAAACGCAAAGGATAACCCCAATCGGCACATAACATCAAACGATTGCAAATAACCTTTTCCAATTGTGGTGAAATAGCTGATGGACGACCCACTTGCGATGCAGTCTCTGGATTTTGAACACGACGATGTAGAGCGCTTTTTGGCAAATTAAATTTATCAGCTGCCATACGACTTGTCCTGCCATTTTTCACTAGCTCAATGGCTTTTGCAAGATCAGTTAGATTAAGTTTTCGACGAAGTTTAGTACCAGGCTTCGGTTTGTGCTTTCTGGCCATCTATTTGTAAAATAAAATAACATAAAAATACATACAAAACATACAAAATAACAATTATTTAGACTAAAAAAACACTTTTCACAACATATTATACACTTGTTTGCATGTAAAGACAATTTAAAACATATAAAAACAATGTCCCTTATTACCCCGGAATTTGCGAAAAAGTGACATTTTTCACTTTTCTCAACATATCTCACGAAAAAAATTATAAATTACAATTTTTTTTTTTTTTTGTTGATGAGGCTCTAAACTTTTAGAAAAACACAAAAAAAAAATAGCAAAAAAAAATTGCATCTTACCTTGGTGAGCAAATGTTTGGAGCAAAAAAAAAACACGCAAAATCAACATTCAACAAAACTGCGTATACAACGAAATGACAGCTATATTGTCACTCCTCCATGATGCAACAGTGTTGCCAAATGAATAGGCTTTCCAAAGAGACCTTAGGTTTGGATGTAGCACGTAAGGTACAGTCTACACAACAATTCAAAGTCGAAAAAAAAGTTTTGTCCCTTAAATCCCCGTCAGTCCCCAATATCCCCAAAGCACGGTATATATTTTTAAACTATTATTACAATATTTAATATCATGCAATACTCTCTCTTTCAATCCATTCACAACGTACTACGTGTGAATTTATCTAGGATTGTGCATTCCATTTATATATCGTATATGCAAAACAACTTCGCACATGATATGCTCATAACGACAGTTGTTTCGCCTTCATTGTTAGCGCACCCAAAAATGGCTGCGCTCTGTTCCTCTGACAGGCGAGCTTGCTATCTTGCTCTAGTAAGCCACGCGCTGTCTCTGTGACACACGAGTCTTCCCGCGCGACGCTCGAGTCTCCGCGCGCATCACGCACGTGTTTTCATATCTCCGCACACGCCGTCGCACCCCTGTTTACATCAGCGTGTGGACGCTCTGACTCTGCCGGTGATTCCTGGAAGTCGCACTCAGGCAACGACCCGAATTCTCCTTTTTTTTTTTTATTACGTCAGCGCGTGGACGCTCTGATTACGCGTATCTTGCAATTCTCCCTTATTGTTCGGATTTCACTGTTTCACTCTGCACTCTGTAATTAAATTTCTCTTACCCATATTGTCGACTCTGACTTTCTTTGACCCCTCCTTGTTATACAAAAATCGTAAAAGCAGTCTACTGCTCAATTCAGCGCCTGATTTTTTTTTTTTTTTTTTAATACACTTTTAAGCGTGCTGGGCGCATAACCTATTAGAATTAAACGACTGTTTATATTTTTATAATTCACTTTATCATTCCTTTTAGTTCAATTATCACTAAACGATAAACTCTCTTTATTATTCCTTTTAGTTCAATTATCACTAAACGATAAAAACTCTTGCTTTTTGGTTGACATCCAACTAGTAAGTGAAGTTGTCTCTGCTCTGCATTTACAGGAGGGAGCGGCGCTCAGAGACAACAACGGCCTAAGGCCCAAAGCTCATTGCCTACAATTACTTTAGCTAAAATTTATGGATCTGAACTGAACTGAACTCGACACTGGGTAAGCACTGAATGAGGAAATTTGCGTAATCTCCACTATTTATACTCAAGTGTGAAGTATATCGAATGAAAGTTCATGAAGCGTTTGAGTATACCAAGCTTAAAGCGATGAGTCATCAATTCTAGGAAATAAGACCATCCACGTAGAAATAAGAGTCCCCGTCAGCATAAACTACAGATAAGCCCCACATAACATAAACAAAGCCACCTACGCATTTCGCAAAGATCGCGTCCTAATAGTATGGAAGAGGGGTAAAGCTTCCGGCGGGGTGGAGAGAGGGTGACCTTGACACACATCCACGCCCAAGCACACACACATCCATGCCCCAGCACACACATCCATGCCCAAGCACACACACACGCACGCACAAGAGAGCTTTCGTGACGTCACCCACCCAAAAACTGCTCCTAGACGTAGACGACGAGCTTTTGATACCATTTCATGTGAATTTTGACCCCCCTTTAAAAATACACGTAAAAATGGCGCAGAACTCCCATAGCTTATCTACTCACTGATTTCCTATCGCCAAAGTTGTGATTCAATAAACCTTTTATATCTGAAAAAGAATTTACTCCATAATTTATATCTATTATTTCTCAAGCCCTACCGATTAGTTTAGATTTAATTATATCGTCGAAAATTAGTCGTGAATTTTCATCATAAGTTGTTAGTATAGGGTGGATTCTATCTACTAAGTCAGGGGTGGCCTACCCAAATGAACTTGCGGGCAACTTTGGAAATGCATCATAACTCCGCGGGCCACATATAAAATTATATATCCCATCATATTTGATCTAGACACTGTAGACATTTTTTTGGTGTGAAAAATTGAAACATAATGAGTTATTATTATTGTGTTTACTATTATTCTTACATGCAAGCATAGATAATATAATAATAATGATACTAAACGTACATTGTAAAGAAATATATAACACTACAAAATAAATATAAAACATATATAAATATAAATGAAATAAAATATTTTTTTTTTTTTTATTTATGCTTTATTTATTTGATTTATGTATTAGGCCTTGACTGCCTCTCGCATAAGATACATCGATTCTTACAATTAAAAACAGATTAAACTTTCCTACCATTACAGTTTCGCGCCATATGGGCTGGGCACCCGAGTGCGCTTTAAGGGTAGGGCCTATTTTGTAATTAGCTCTGCCTACAAATAAATAAATAAATAAATAAATAAATACCATTACAGTGAAGCTGTTGAAGTTGAAGGGTGATTTATCATCATTTCTTAATTCTGGTGCAGGTCTTTGCTTGTCATTCATAAACAAGTCAATTTCTTCTCGTAACTCATAAAACCGCTGTAAACATCTTCCACGAATTAACCATCTGACTTGACTGACGTATACAACGTCACCATATTCAGAATCTAATTCTTTCAGGAACTCCTTAAATTGTCGATGCGGAAGTGCATGTGATCGAATGTAATTCACTGTTTTTGTAACTACTTGCATAACATGATCCATCGATAATACTTGGGCACATAAATTTTGTTGATGAATCAAACAGTGGATTATAATTAAATCCTCTTTTTTTGAGCGATTGCTAATTTTGTTGTCGGATTCTATTTTATCGACTAGTATTATAATTTTATAGCTCCCTTTTCTTTACCTATCATAGCAGGTGCTCCATCAGTTGATATTCCACAAAGTTTCCAAATCCAAGTTGTTTTCGCATAAACAGTTTTCAACAGCATGGAAAATGTCGTTTCCTGTTGTTGTAGCTTTTAAACTTATCAAATTTAACATTTCTTCAGTTACTTGAAATGATTCATTTACTCCACGAAGGAGCACTACAAGCTGAGCTGAGTCTGAAATGTCTGTGCTTTCGTCAAATGCCAAGGAAAAATATTTGAAACCTCGAATTCCGTCGCGCAGTTTTAAGATAATTTCATTTGAAATGTCATTAATTCGACGACACACTGTGTGCCGAGATAGGCTTAGGTTCGAAAACAGTTTACTTTTATCAGGCAAAATATCCTTCACAACAGCTTCCAAACATTCTTTCACAAATTCACCATCCGAAAATGTTTTCACTTTTTTTTTGCAATCACAAATGAAACAGAATAGCTTGCCTTAACAATATTGGAAGGTTGCTGTAATGCTGCACCAAACATTTTTTGTTGAGCCTTTAATTGCGACTTAAACTCCTTGAGCTTCGCTTGTTTCACTTCTTTATCGAACTTCAAATAATCCTTATGTTTTGTTTCGCAATGCCTCTTAACATTATATTCCTTAAATACAGCAACGACCTGTCGGCAAATTAAACAATAATTCTGTATTTTGAACTATGAAGAAGTACTTTTCGAATGGGACTTTATATTTTACTTTCACCTTTACGTGTCCAACGAATAACAGTTTTATTTATCTATTTAGTCGTATCATTTTTTTTTTTTTTTTTTTCTAAGGGGCGTCGTTTCCCTACTAAGGTTTTCTTGGGTTCGCACTTAAGGGTACTGAATCGGCAGACACTGATTGTAGCTTAATAGCTGAATTTGTCGATAACGAACACTGGCAGTTCTTAAGCGCACTGGTTAATTTGTTTTTCGCCGATAACTTCGACACTTCTTGAGGGCACGAGGGTCGAGTTCACCACGGTCACTTCTTGAGGGCACTGGGTGTTATTTTCGGCTATTTTTCGACAAGTTCACGCGATTTAAATAATGATCAAAAACTTTTTTATAATTTCTTATTAATTAATTTATTGATAAATATATACATAGTTCAGTGGTACCATTCTAACTATAGGTTCAGCGAATCGACGGAGAAGGCCCTTCTCATGCACTTTCCTCTTATATACCCATAGTTGTTTTTATCTCTCTTGCATTATCGTTGGTACTTTGGTCCGACTGCATCTTATCTTATATTTCTCATGCTTCATTTATCAAACCAATATCTTCTTGGTTTTGGTTGACTCACTGAGTGATGTTTCTTTTATCGGTATAGCTGTGTATATAACTCGCGTCACGGTCCCTGCTCGGGTGCCAATTAAAAAACCTTTTGCGAGCTTTCTTAAAAAAATGAAACTTTATTTGGGCAGCGATTCTGCGAGCGACTGATTACAAGAAGTTACAATGAATTAATTCAGCAGGTGGTGATGAGGACATATCAGGCGATACGCATGGTGTTGAACTTCTAACTTCCACCCCTGTCAGAAGCTTATGGAGCTGGGCGTCCGGTGAATCCGTGAGGCGCGCGATTATCGCGCTCTTGAGAGCCGTATATTTTTCCACTGTGGGCGGCGTGCGGATTATATCCGAAATGTCCGCTATGGTCTCAAAATCCAGCGCGGCAACCACCATGTGGTATCTGGTCGCCTCCGACGTCACCTTGTGTATGTGGAATTGAGACTCCACCTGAAAAAACCAGAGCTCTGGGCTCGTGCGCCAAAAAGGGGGTAACTTACATGCTCCCACGACGCTGACCTGTTGCCGCTGTTGCTCTTGCTGTCGTTGTTGATCCTGCTGCCGTTGTTGATCCTGCTGCCGAATTAGGGGCGCCTCGCGCTCAGCAGCCAGGCGCTGTTGCTCTGCATCGTCCTCCATTCAGAATGCTAGGACCGCCGAGCGTAGCTCCCAAGCAGGCGAACTAAACACAAACAAGAACCGCGCACACAACGTTTAGGCGCGTGAGAACGCTCGTTCAAAGTTAACACTTAAGGGAGGCGCGACCAATGTAGCTTCCCTAAAACACCGATGAGCAACGCGCATACATAGTTCACACAAAAAAGGACGCGCATTTGACGCTTGTGCGCGAGTCCCTCAGCGACGCGGAGTTGGCGTACCCAAGCGACGCGGAGTTGGCGTACCCAAGCGACGCGGAGTTGGCGTGCCCAAGCGACGCGGGGCTGGCGTGCCCAAGCGACGCGGGGGTGAGCGCCTTTTTTCACCTTGTTTTTTACACTGTTTTTCACTCGCGCGGGGCCGACGCGCTCAGTTGCGATTTGGCGATTGGGAGGCTCTTGTTCCACTCCTCCGAGGCACCCACGCACTTACATGAAAAAAAAACAACGATGCCGCGCACGCACTTCCACGAGGTGTCGATGCCGCGCACTCACCACGCACTTCCACGAAATGTCGATGCCGCGCACTCTCACGAAAAACGAACCGACGCCGCGTACGCACCGCACATGAGTTGCTTTACGGGGTCACCACTTTGGGATGTACTTGCCTGTACACCCTATTTTAGTCCTTGGCGGTCCTGGCGGGCACGCCGCGGGAGCCCTTCGCGCACCGCACGGCTCTTGGCTGTAGCGGAAGCCGTGGGACTGGATGGTCACGCGAGAGAGGAAATCGAATGACCTCAGTGGACTTCGGCAAGAAAAAAACACAATTCAATTACAAAACTGGTTTATTTAACTTAGATTACTTTACAATTAACAATGGCGTATTTCACGGAGCGATTGGCTGTGGACTGGTCGGGTTGGCGCGCGCGAGAGAGTGACTCCTTTTTGTCCCTCGGGTCCCTGGACACCCTGGGCTCGCTCTTCCTCTCTCCATTGTAAAGACCTCGTGGGCCACGAGGGCCTGTTTGCGCCGCGAGCGCTGCGGGCGCAAAAGGGCTGATGGAGGCGCCACACTAGAAATATTTTGTTCCATTGACGGTTGGAATGAATTTATTGTTAATTTTCCCTGCATTCTGTTATGAAGGTTGTGCCTCAAGGGAGCCCGGCTAAAGTCCCTTGTCCAGTGGTATGCGGCTGCGGGAGCTGGCATGGTAGCATATGCGGTAGTGTGGGGGGTTTGCCTAAAAACCGCGTTTAGCCGCTGAAATGGCCCACCAACAACAAAACGAAAATTCTCCCGCGACGAAACGAAAAAATAGCGCAAGGGGGGAGGAAAAGGACAGTGCGGGATGAATACAAATGAAGTTCCTCCGGGAACTTTTAGGTAGTACGAAAATAAAACACCGGTTGGGTTAATACGTACTTTGAATTCATTATTCGCTTCCGATACGTGTGTGGAAGGCGAGGCAACTTTACCCGCTTACGACTAAGAACGAACTCCAACTGAACTTGAAATGGAACTATTGATTAAAAGAAAGATCGGTCGAAGGGAAAAAAGATTACGCATGCATTTCTGTCTGAATGCAGAGAAAAAGAAAGTTGGGGTCAAGTGGTGCGCTGAGTACTTAGCTTTTACTTTTAGATCAGTTCATTGTTTTAATTAGCTAAGCGTTTTGCTCCTTAAGTTTTTGTTTGGGGTATAGGATTGGGAAAGAGACATTATTATTTGTTTAAAAAGAAATGGTCTCAGCGTCTGTGATATTTAGGGTAATGAAGTCTCAGCGTTAATAAAGTTAAGAAATCTTAAAAGGAAATGATCTCAGCGTCTGTGATATTTAGGATAATGATATGAAATGTTAAGTGAGGAAGAGTAAATATATTTATGATATTGAGAAATATTTAGTAGGGAAGGGAATGCACACTTTATATTATAATTCTGTGTTGGGGTGAGGAGATTGATGTAACAATGAATCCCTGCAACTGCCCGTGAATGGCTTTCAGGGGAGGTTCTGATGGAGGACGAATCCCCCTGGCCTATGCTCCAACCACCCTGTGACCTCCCTCGGCCTAGTTATTATGGGGGGGCCCTTTTTGACAAACTATACCCGGCTGAAAAAAGACAAGAGGGGGAGGAGGGGACCAAGAGAAAGAAGTTAGTTTATATCAACATGTCTATTATTATTCTTAGAGCAGGAAACAATTTTTTTTTCTGTTTTCTTTTTACAAATAAAATAACTTACAATAACCGTTGGGCGCCTTGCTGGAATGCTCTGCTGAAGCTGGTGCTGCGGCCGTTGTATATGTGGCTGCTATTGCTGCTGCCGTATACTGCTGCTGCTGTTGATGGAGATTTTGCTGGCAAAAAACTGATCCAGGTGATTTTTACCTCCTTATTTGAAGTAAAGGGTTTACCGTCTAAGCAATTTTTTAGAGACCGGAACAAATAATAATCAGAAGGTGCCAGATCTGGAGAATATGGTGGGTGTGGCAGTATATCCTGTCCTTTACAGCTTTTGGCGAGTTACCAAACTTGTATGCGGTCTCGTATAATCTTGGTGGAACATTACACCTTTTTATTGATAATTTATTTGTCCAACTGATGACAGTACACTTCAGAATTGAACGTTGTGTTGTCCGGTAGAAGCTAAAAAAAAAACGATTCCTTTGAAAACCCACCAAACATATAGCATCATCTTTTTTTTATGAATATTGCTTTTGCGACTTTCAACTAACAGCAGCTCCAGCTAACAGGAGCACATATCCAGAAAATGAACGTCTATCGTTGTTTCATCAAGAAATGGACTAAAGATATTATCCGAATTAAATAAGGATGGGGTACGGAGATTGAGGTCAATTAAGTGAAAGACATGGTTTTTGGGTCGAAGAAAACAAGAGAGTAGAATTTGTTATGACCCAGAGGGAAAAAAGACCGGTGCAGAAGGTAACGGAAAAAAACCCTCGAATGAAAAAGTTGATCAACGGATACAACAGTACACAACTATGTAATAGGTGTACCGGTTAATTCATGCGGTTTTTTTACAAAAATCAATGCTTTATTGCGAAAATATGATTACAAATTTAATATTCAAAGTATTGCCCATCATTGGCCACAACTTATTCCCATCTTTCTGGCAAGAGACGGATACCACGTCGAAAAAAATCGGTCGATTTATCGGCTATCCACGAATCGATCCAATTTTTGACTTTATCATAATTGCAGAAGAGCTGGTCAGCCAGGCCATGTTGCATCGATCGGAAGAGATAGTAATCGGAAAGAGCAATGTCTGGGCTATACGGCGGGTGGGGTAGGACTTCCCATTTCAGCGTTTGGAGGTATGTTTTGACGGGCTGTGCAACATGTGGCCGAGCATTGTCATTTTGCAAAATAACTTTATCGTGTCTTGCGACCGTTTCCGGCCGTTTTTCTTTCAATGCCCGTCTCAAACGCATCAATTGTCGTCGGTAGACCTCGCCTGTGATCGTTTCATTCGGTTGCAGCAGCTCATAAGACACCACACCCAACTGGTCCCACCACACACAGCATAACCTTCTGGCCGTGAATATTTGGCGCGGCCGTCGTTGATGAGGCATGGCCGGGGTATCCATACTTTGCCCGACGTTTTGGATTATCGGACCCACTTTTCATCGCCAGTCACAATTCGATGCAAAAAACTCTTTCTATTGTGTCGTTCAAGCAGCAATTCACAGGCGAAAAATCGTCTTTCAACGTCTCTTTGCTTCAATTCATACGGCACCCAATGTCCTACCTTTCGGATCATTCCCATTGCTTTTAAACGATCGGAAATGGTTTGCTGAGCGATCCCAATTGTATTTGGGAGTTCTTCTTGCGTTTGTGACGGATCTTGATCGAGTAATGCCTCCAATTCTTCATCTTCAAACTTTTTTGGCTGTCCGGGACTTTCTTCGTCTTCCAAGTCAAAATTACCACTTTTAAACCGTGCAAACCACTTCTGACACGTTCGCTCAGCTAGAGCATGGTCACCATAAACTTCCACCAAAATGCGGTGACTTTCGGCTGCTTTTTTCTTCATATTGAAATAAGAAAGTAAAACTCCCCACAAAAACACTTTATTTGGCACGAAACTCGACATATTCAGTGAATTAAAAAGTATTGTTGTTTACGCTTCAACTAAATGACACATACTGATTCTGAAAGTATA
The DNA here is from genome assembly GCA_963920795.1 of Eutolmus rufibarbis. NCBI lineage: Eukaryota > Metazoa > Arthropoda > Insecta > Diptera > Asilidae > Eutolmus > Eutolmus rufibarbis. The sequence continues at coordinate 27,157,028 of OY987207.1, forward strand.
TGACAGTAGCTTTCCAACGAATATTTGGAAAGGTGCGTGTTAGGGTCTTCGACGACCTGGGGCGCTGAGCCGATGGCGATGCTCCTGGCGAGGGATGCACTCAGCTGTGACAAAATTATTTTGTGAACAGTATCATGCAGATATTGTATAAATAAACACTTAGAGTCATTTTTCATATGTTTATTTGTTTAAAATATTTAAAATAGTCATAATCATTTATAAAAAAAGTGCTTAATTCGAAAATAAATCAGTCATCAAAGTCTGATTTATCGTCGTTTTCATCATCATTATCCGTTTCATCATCTTCATCCTTGTCAATTTGTTCTTTCTCCCTTTCAGAGAGCAGAAGACTTAAAGTTTCTGAGCAGAATGCTTTGCTTTTCTTATGAGATTGTTTTCGATTGCTGCTCAGCACTGGGTCAGACGAAAGCAGAAGCCTGTTAATTATGTCCTTATTGCATTTGACTCTGTCAAATTTTCGGGAGAAAGTTAGTCTGTAGAGCCTGAAGTGCTTATTTCTAGCTTCAGCAGCTTCTTCAGAAAGTTGGCTGATTGGTAATATGGAGTGCGAAATGACTGTTGCGCCGTTCATCGAGGCTACTTGAAGGACTTCGATTCCTTATATGACATGCTGTCGTTATCGCGTCAGCCCAAAACATATGCGGTAAGCGTGATTGAAGTAGGAAGCATCTTGCCATGTCGACTAAGGTTCTATTGATGCGCTCGGCGAGACCCTTTTGCTGCTAAACTTAATCGCCGTTCAATACCTTGACTCCGTAAGTACGTCTCTACTTTGTTGCTGCAATATTCTTTCCCATTGTCACTTTGAAGACATTTAATTTTCTTGCCTGTGGTGCACTCGGCATAAACTTGGTACAATTTAAATGCCTCTAACACACCACTCTCCTGGTTGAGGAAGAATACTTCAGACCATCCGATCATCTACGAACGTACTAAAATATCTTACTCCTTTCATGGTTTGGATTCTGAAGGGTCAAACAATATCTGAGTGAACTATTTCCAGTATTTCCTTACTTTGTCGTTCACTGGTAGGGAAAGGCGATCTCGTCATTTTACCACGTAGACAAATCTCACACTCTGATAGGCTCGTTCATTGTTTTGGAGTTATTTTACTCTTTGTAGACTGATTAACGACTCGAACTAAATCTCTTGCATTTAAATGGCCCATGCGACGATGCCATTTCAACAATTCTGTGTCCCCTTTATCCTCAACATCACCTGCATGTCTGGTTATCTTGTAACCTTGAAGTATATAGTACATATCACCACGTTTTTCAGCTTTCAATTTGAATTTCCGCTCTGAGTCCATAATTAGCGCTCAGTCTTTTCGAAACAACCTCGTGATTTTTATTGGTGATCTTGGCAAGTGAAGCTAAGTTAGATCTCAGTTTGGGTACAAGTAAGGTGTGAGCAAAATCTACTGACCTCAGTTTGTGACCATTATCAACTGTTAAATTTACAGTACCTTTACCTCTCATTTGGCTACTTGCTTGACTGGCGAAGTTGATGGTGCCACTGGCCTGGCCGTTAAACGATTTAAACTACTGTCTATCACCACACAGGTGTGCAGCACAGCCACTGTCAAGTATCCATGATCGCTGGCGTACAGACTTTGCAGCTAGTTCCTCATGATACACTGCAAACGTATGATCACTCGCCTGCCCACATTGTCTATCCCTGTTCACAGCTGCTTTTGCCTCGTGTTTATTTTACTTCGGTGGACAATCTGGTGATTTCAGTCCCTTTTTGCCGCACTTATAACACTTTCTTTGAAAACGTTACTTCGAGACTTGTTTTTGTTCACGAACGTGTTGTATCTCGAACGAATGTATGTATCATGAGAATTAAGTCTGACTTTGCCTTTTAATCAATCTTGATCCACAAATCTCGCTCTGCCTGCCCATCCGTTGCAAACTTTTTCACCTTTTCATTTGAACTAGAGACGTGATTCAGCAATTTGTGTAGGACACTTCTCCAGTTTGGTAGCAAAACATTGAGCCATGGCCGCCCCACAATTGGAATGAAATTTTCTGTTACACGTATAATCAGTAATTCCACTTTCTCTCGGAACACTCCACCTTTTGGTAAATTGAGTTGTACATGTATAACTTCTATTATCACAACACAACACTTATTTAGTTTCCCTAACCTTGACGTAAGCCTACAACCCCCCTACAATCTAGTGAAAATACAGGAATTTTAAATTATTACTTGAAATTAGTTACCTCAATTCTCTTCCCTCTAATGACAGCTTAATGAAACTGACATTTCACTTTACAAGTTTCCCATGCTACCTGCTGTGGGTGCGTTCAGTAAAGGTGGCATCGATACTGCGTTCTGGGCGATTTGTCCTGCACAAACTCTCGATCGGAACTGGCTCGGTGCAGTGGGTGGAGTTTTGGGCAATTTTTTATTCCAGGAAGTTGCGGTCCGCGAAGGTACCAAAACAAACACATAATATGTTTATGAGTTCTTTAACTTCAATAATAGTTATATTGGATCTTTTTATTTTCTTTATTTGTTTCACAAATAAAAACGATTGGCTGTGTAAAAACAGAAAGTAAACTTGTGACAATGGGTGGTTGAAGAAATCGACTATCGGTTTGGGCGGTCTGGCTTCTGCCAAAGTAAATCCTCTCAATGGTTCCCACAGTTTCAGAATAAGTTCAACCGCCAGCAATAATGATAACCACCGAGTTCTTGAGTAAGATTGGAAATTAGTATTAATTACATCCTTGGAGGAACGAAATAATATGGAGTGGAAACGGGCCGAAAAAAGTGAAGCCATTTCAAAGATATGTGAGTAAAAATACTCACACATACCTAGACATCATTCAGTATAGGCGTACAATTTTTGCTGGCACTGCGGAGGGGCACAAAAGTGAATTTAATGGGATGCTTTAAGATGTTTTTCCTTCCACTCGTTCCAAGAAAATTTTATGCTTGGCGGACTTTTGCACCATGTCAGGGCAAAGTCCCTAAGCTTGCTTGTTGTGTAGTATGACGTCGTGACGTCATCCCAATTGTAAATCACTTTCAGCTCCTCAATTTTGGCTAACCACCGTTGCATGTCGGTACATTTATCGTCTGGATAAAAGGGAGGAATTGCATCTGAACCTGCTCTCCTCTGGTGATTTACAGAACTCATAGCTTGCACATTTGTTGTCAAAATTTTCATTAACTCCGCCATATTGGACAGAGTAGAATTCACCGATATATCGTGTTATATGAGGTAGGGAACCTCAAGGGAGCCCGGCTGATCGGTTGATCGATGATTCTCTGCTGGGCTCGCTGTCGATAATGTAGGTGATATAGGATAGTCGGTAGTTGTTATATACTTATTGATCTTCTTGGTATATATCTCCCATTTTATGTTATCAAAGGCTGAGTGACACGTATTGTACTTCGTATTATACTTCTGGTTACTATATACACAGTTTGGACAATTTAAGCTGCTTTTGTTTGTACATTTGTTGAACTCAGGATCCATGGAGCAGTACAAACACACTATTTTATTCCAGCATTTTTTCGTACTATGCCCAAAACCACCACACTTAAGACACGGTTTTACGTTTATTAAGTCGAAAACACGACAACTTTGATATCCAACTAGCACTTTGTTATTTTTTTGCCATATGCTTTGGTACATTTTTGAACTTACTTCCATAATTACAGTGGTATGGCCCTTTTCTGTTGTGTATGTGTGCAAGACTTTTCCTGTATCTTCAATTTCACTGAAATTTCTTTCATTTATGTCACTTTCTAAGGCTGCTGTATCCATTGCAGTAGAATTGTCTACATTGACAATTTTTATTTTTGGTTTATTTAATTGTTCTGTTTTCACTTCACACACCTCACTCATTTTCTCTTTTAATAAAGCTTCAGCAGCTGTAACACTTTTAATATCAACACAGTTTATGATCACTTCTTTATTCTTAATGAAAACATCTCTTGTAAGTATCTTTTTTTCATTGGTTAATATCTGTGCTACTTTGCTTTTAATTTTGTTATCACTGTTTACTTTATTATTGTTACTTTTAAGTTTTGGCACTCTAGTAGGCTTTGGTTTAATACTTACAGTGACTTCTGCATACATTGGTTTAATTGCACTTGTTTCTTTCTGCTTTGATAGAAGTTCTTTTAAAAGATCATTCTTTTCTTTCAACTCATTGTTTAATGACTTTAGAAGAGCATTTTCAGTCATTAGCAATTCCTGTGTGTGTTGAGCATCTGGATCAATTGATGTGTTATTGTGTAAATCATGAGTTTTGTTAGCTATTTCTTCTAGTTAAGGTCGCTGCACACTTGCCGGCACGACACGACACCAACGCGCACCGGCACCGTCCGACACCGGCAAATATCATGCACACTATACCGGCAGTTGGCGGCGACCGAACTTCAGTTTAACCGAAAAATAAACTGCGAAGAACAAACAATGCCAAAATTTAATAAAAATCAATTAATTGCAATAGCAATGCTGTTGGACGAGGAAGAAAATAAAGGTATGCGAGAGTACTGGGTTCATCCTATATTCTGGAAAAGAAGGAGTGAAGGAGAGTTTGTGACTCTTTTTAAAACTCTTGTGGACAATGAATCAAAATTTTACTTGTATTTTCGGATGAGTGTAGCCCAATTTGATTGGTTGCATGAAAAATTGGTAATGAAAATAAAAAAGAGGAATACTAGGTTGAGAGAAGCTATTTCTTCAAAAGAAAGACTTGCTATTTGTTGACGGTAAGTAATTTTATTTTGCGCACAGGAAAAGCAATACATATACCAAAAATATATTCCTTAAGGGGTAATATCACCTTGTGTTCTCTATGTTTTGTAGTTAAAGAGCAGTACTTTCATATGCACAAAACCTCATACCTCTATCTAGTTCCAATCGTCCGTGAGACGTCTCAGAAAATCACATAAAATTTAGTGAACACAAGGTGATATTACCCCTTAAGAAGATCATAGTGAAACTACACAAACAGTCGTAAGAACAGGACTGTGCCTACAAATTGAGAAAAGATGTTTGTGAAGTTTCACTTGTTATGAGGGGTAGCTCTCGAGGGCCCGGCTAAAGCACCTCGCCTGGTGGTAAGTGGCTGCGCGAGCTGGCAGGCTAGCTTTGCGGTAGTGTGGGGGGGTATTGCCGAAGGCCACACTGCGCCACCAGGAACGAACGTCCCCATAACGAAAAATTATCTCGCGCGACGGAAAAAACAAGGTACGGGGGAAGAGGGCATGGCGGACAGAACCTCTGCCACTGCCCGTGAATGACTCGCCGGCGGGGGGTTTCAGATGGTAAAACAACCCCCCTCACGGCCTATGCCCCAACCACCCAAATGACCTCCCCTTGGCCCAATATTTTTTTTGGGGAGGTCCCAATAGAGGAAGATTTAACTCAACAACCTCCCGGCGGAGAAGAAGTGAAGAGGAAGGGACCCAGAGAAAGAGAAAGAAATTAAGCTAACATACCTTGTACTGTATTACTTTTCCCTTTTTTTTTTTTTTTTTTACATTTCCTTTTTACAAATATAACAAAAAAATTTCGTTGGGCGCCTTCGTTGCTGCTGCTGCTGCTGTTGCTGTCGGCTGCTGCTGATGGTGACGCTGCGGTCGACGGCTGCTGCGTTGTTGTAGCTGCTGCTGCTGAGATGTTCCCGCTACCTGACACCCGGCCTCTTCATCTGGCCCCGATGTGGTGCCGGTGTTCACCAAAAATTATGTTTCTTTTATTTTATTAAATTTTATTTAATTAACTTTAGTTTATTTTTAATTTCACGGGATTTCAGTCTAACTTTAGGTAACTCAGTTCTTCCTTTTTATTCTTATTTGCTTTTATTTAATTTGGCTTAATTCACTTCTAATTTTTATGAAGCTCTATTTACTGATGGTAGTTTATTTATGATTTATTTAATTTTGATTCAAAAGTTTATTTAAGTTCACCTTTTTAATTTTGATTAATTATAACGAGCTGTCTTTAATTTATTTTTATTCTTCTTGAATATTATGTAATTTTAGCCTAACTTATTTGTCTCACTTGTTATTTTAATTAAAATTTATTCAATTTTTCTTTAATTCACTTTTTAATTCTCATTAGGTTCTACTTAGACTGTTGGTAATTTATCTATAAGTTTATTTAATTTCGATTTAATTTTTATGTAATTCACCTTTGTATTTCATTAAATTATATTGAACTGTCCTTGACTAATTTAGAATTATATTTAATCTGTTGTCCAAGTTTATTTAATTCACTTTTTATATTATTATTAAATTATAATTAACTGTCTTTAATTTTATTTTTGATCTTTTATTTAATTTTATCTAATTTTAGTTTAACTTATTTTTCGGTTTCCTTAAATTTCACTGCAATTTTATTTAATTCCTCGTTCGTTCCCTTAAATTTCATTGTACCGTTAACTAAATTATTTTTGCTTTTCAGTAAATTTTTTTTTTTTTTTTTTTTTTTTTTTTTGTAACCTTATTTTAATTTCACTAAATTGATTTGGTCTTCGTTAACTTATTTCTAGTTTTATTAACTTCGATGTGGCCTTCTTTGACTTACTTTTAATCCTATTACAATTAATTTGGTCTACATCAAGTTCATTGTTCACTGCACCACCCTCTAATTTTATTTAATTTTCTTGTCTGACATTTTTGTGAGGGGGTTTTAAAAAAAAATATTAATACAAAAAGGGAACGATAACCCAGAACTTTGGCACTCCTATCATATATATATACCATTCCTCCTTTTTTTTTTTCTAAGTTAACTCTGGACACAACTAAAAATTTTTTTTTTTTTTTTTTCTTTTTTTTTCCACAAAAAAAATTTTGCGCACACTCAAATTTTCCTTTCCCTTACTATTTTTCGTTTTCACTTTTACAGAAAAAACTCCGGTCTGTTTTTAATGTTCCCGCCCGATTCTTTTTCATTAAAATGTTTTCTTTCGCGGTTTCGCCCCGCGGGTTTCCTTTTATTTTAACAGAACTGTTTTCGGTCCCGTTTTCGCGCCGCGGATGTCGTATTTTTTTTTTTTTTCTTTTTCGAGCAAAGGAAATTCCCGGTACTCGGTTCGATAAGACAGCGATTCCCCAAAAAAAATTCACGACCTTATTTTCTTTTCCTTGCACTTCACTTTCTTTTTCTTTTCTCGGGGAGGAGGACTCCGTGCGCGTCTTTACCGGCTGCGGGCTTATCAACAACTCTCTCGAGTTTTCGCCGGCTCGAGCCCACGCCGCCGGCAGCGTCGCCAGCAAGGAACCGTTAGGAGGCCGGCCCACCGCTCGTTGCGCTGGCTTTGCCTCGCGCCACGAGCTGATGAGCCTGCATCTCGGTCCCCGCTCGCGCCCGCCGCCGTCGGCAAGGCTCCAGCCCGCAACTCGATCACCGGCGCGCGTAGCTCGGTCCGGAAATTTTCTATGGGACCGAGGGCCTGGTGCACTTTGTGCATAGCGAAGGCCGCTCGGTCCGGAGATTTTTGCTTGCGACCGAGCTACCGCGCCGGAAATTTTTTCCTATTTGGTACCGTTGCCGATGACTTGGCCAGCGAGCCGCGGGCGCCTCTAGAACATTCGGCGGCCACAAATTGGAAATATTTTAAGCTAAAAATTCCAACTTGTGGCCTCCGAACGCTCGATGGGCGGCGCGACCAGCCAGCCAAGCCGTTAAGCAGCGGCGATTCGCGCCTGAGCGCCGTCAATTTTCGGACGAAATTATGGGGGCCCGCCAGGCGCTCGCCCATAGTCGTAGGCAAAAATAATTTGCCGGAAGATTTTCGGCCCCAACCACAACAGGGCAGCTACGTTGCACTCGCTCCCGAGGGCAACGGAGCTGAAAAATGGTTGGGGCTCTGACGAAAGCCCTACATAGGTTCGACCCACGACTGAGTCTGACCTGAGCTAGCCGGCTAAAATCAACCCTGGACTTCCCTGGACCCTGATGGGAGGTCAGTTGGTCCAGAGCCGACTCAACCACTCCCTCTCACTGGCAGAGGAAACCAGCCTTAATGGGAGGCGGCTTCCCTGACAGTGATAAGGAGCTGCTAACCCATCCCGGGCCAGTCCAGCCTGTGGGGAACAAATCAAACGATGTTAAAAAAAAACCTGAGCGGTGCCCAACCTGTGGCTCGACCCACGCTCAAGACTAGCCCCAGGCTGAATCAGCTGGCCAGATGTCAGTACTGACCTTCCCTGACCCTAATGAGAGGTCAGGTAGATTCAGCACTGACTCGACCACTCATTCCCACTGGCAGAGAAGACCAGCCCTAATGAGAGGCGGCTTCCCGACAGTGAGAAGGAGTTGCTGATCCTGCCCCGGGCCAACCCTGATCGTGGGGATGGGTTTAGGGTGTTCAATCAATGAGACAAAAAAAAACCACAAAAATTAGAAGTGGCTGTAAACCAACCCCCGCGGTCATCCCAGTCCCAAGATGAACATCCGCTTCGCGAATCCGCAATTGCCTCCAGACTCCAACGATATGGCGCTGCTATTCACGGGAGTCCAGAGGTGGGGGCTGTTGTGAAATTGTGTGTGTCGAAAACTTATCCTACGGGAAGGAAATCCCCTGTCAGATCCCTTGACGTGCAGTCTTTCAAACAAAGGAAGGAAGCATTGGAGTACAGGAGCTCCAAGTACAGGTAACGTTAAGACGTTATAATGTAAGAGGTGATGAAAAAATGGGAAAGGGCAAAAATTGAGAAAGGATAGGGTGTATATATATAAACAAAAAACCCAGGATACGCACGCGATTGGCTGCTGAGGAGAGACGCTGACGCTCCAAGATAGATGTAAAGATGGTGTGATAGTTGGTAGAGCCAACCGCAGATCGACAAGTAAGATGGTGTGATGAAACGCAGATGTGTAAACGGGAGATGTCACGGCCAAAGAGATCAAGAGGTGTTGAAGAGGTAATGAACCAAATTTTGTATGAGTTAAATCTAAACCTAGTCTATAGCAAAACGTAAACATAAAATACTGTCGAATATTAAAAGAAAAGATACTTGAATAAATAAAAAAAAGAAAAACCCATTGGATGAAGATTGATGTTGAAAGAAATTTTTGAAATATGATGGAAACCATCATGTCTTGGGGAAGTTGAAAAAAGGAGAAAAAAAAAATTGAGAAAAAAGCGGAATAACTAAAGCCTAAACTTTAGTGACACCGTGTGGGAAGAAAACACTCTTCGAGGAAAGGAAGCCGTACTGACCCACCCCACGAGACCTTAGCGACGGACGACGACCGAAGAAATCTCCCGGACAGGTAGTTGGCTCTAATTGCAGCCAACTCCTGTAATTCCAGGGAGCTCTCCGGACGTCTCCGGAGCGCCGGTCCCGCGGTGCGGGCAAGCAAAGCCCCTCCCTGCCTGTACTTCCCAGGGAAGAGGAGGCCCGAGACCTCGAGACGAGTAGCTAGCTGAAGGAGCCAACTCTCGTAATTCTCAAGAGGCCTCGAGGCAACCTCGACCATGAGAATTCCAGGCAGGGCCTCTGGAGATAAGAGAGTGAGGGAAAAAAGTTGAAAATTAGTTAAAAAAAGGATGGGATCGGGTTAAGGAATGGGAACTCTAACTAGGATGGGGAAGGAACGGGGGTAGAAAGGTATGTCCACCGCATAACCGAGCAGAGGCGGCTTGAAAGGACAACCAGGTACCAGTTAAGCTGGTCGGATGCCTTATTAGGGCGACCGAATTAAAACTGAGATATTGAGCCGAACTCAATAAATAGTCCAATAAAGGATCCGACCAACAAAAGAAAATTTTACTTATGTGATAAAGCATATATCAAGGATTGCCTCGATAATATGCCGAAGGGAAATTAATTTTAAAAACCAAGGGAAAATATTATTGCTAACCTCACCTCTTAATATCCTTGGCGTGAAACGTTCCGATGAGCTTCCCCTGAAGGTCCTCTAATTCATATAAGGCATTGCCCTTTCTTGCCCTGATTCTGCATTTTAGGAATTTACGACTTAACTTCGCACTTGTCTGCTTCTCGAAATTACTTAGTTGGAAATTGCGGCGATAGACTTCTTCGCCCACCTTGAATTCTACGGGTTTTGTCCTCAGATTGTAGGTCTTTGCACCTTGGTCGAAAGCCTTCTTTAAATTTTCTTGAGCCTTAGCTCGAATGAGTTTAAGTTTGTCGGAAGTATCAATGTTTAGGGGTTCGTCAATTCCTTGAAGGCGGCGCAACAACTCGTAGCTGGACGCGTGGGTAATCATCTGGAGTCCAAACAACATTCTATAAGGAGGAAAACCTGTTGCCTGATGAATAGAGCTCCGAAGTGAGCTGGCAATACTACTAAGGTTTTCGTCCCATTTTTGATGTTCGTCTTTAATATAAGCGCGGATACCGGCCAAAATGGATCTATTTACTCGTTCCGAGGCGTTCGCCTGAGGAGAGTAAAGTGCCGTGCGCATGTGTTGGACTCCATAGCGTTCCAGAAGTTTAGCGAGTTGTGCCGAACGGAATTGAGTACCATTATCGGTAACAATTGTTTCGGGGACACCAAACATATGGAAAATTTCTTCTTCGACAAAGGTACAAATCTGAGACTTCGTAGCTTTTCGAAGGGGTCTCAATAACGGAAATTTCGAGAGATGGTCTAGGGCAATTAGAATGCAGACATGGCCAGATTTAGTGCGAGGGTATGGGCCTAAGAGATCTATGTAAATTCTTTGCCACGGTCTTTCAGCTGTAGGTTGAGTAACTATCGGCGGTCGGAGTGTTGTATTTGGCGCTTTGGTTTCCTTACAAGTGTCACACGAGAGAACATACGATCGAACATCGGCTGCCATGCGTGGCCAATAAAAATAACGACGAATTCGCTCAAGGGTCTTACCGACACCATCATGAGACGACAATGGAGGGTCATGAGCGCGGGAAATTACGTCTGTGACTAGGCCGGGAGGAATCCAAAGCTTCCACGCTTCGTCCTCTTGCACCGGATCGCCAGAACGCGGGACAGTGCGCACGTAAATGAAGTTGTCACGCACCGTCAGATCCGGAAATTTTGCCCGGTTTTTTTCTGTTTGTCGTCCCAGCTCTACATATTCCGCCGAGGCGAAATGTGGAGAGCTGAGATCGACCTCAGGCCCGAAGTCTTCCGGAGCCGACAGCGCGTCACACTCCACCCGCGATAGCGCATCTGGCACCACGTTCAAGCTCCCCTTGCGGTGCTCGATGAAGAAGTCGTAGCGTTGAAGCTTCAGACTCCACCTCGCCAGTCTGCCACTCAGATCTTTTTGTGACATTAACCATTTTAAACTCGCATGGTCTGTAATGATTTTAAAAGGCATAAGTTCGATGTATGGACGAAATTTTTGAACGCTTATAATCGCAGCCAAACACTCCAGTTCTGTCACTGAATAGTTTCTCTGCGCTGAATTTAATTTTTGAGACACGTAAGCAATGGGTCTCTCGTTGCCGTCTTTGTCGATCTGCAGAAGGACTCCACCCACACCTTGTGTGCTTGCATCGCACTGAATGACGAACGGTCTGGAGAAGTCGGGAGTCACCAAAACGGGAGCGGAAGTTAAGAGTTGCTTAAGTTTATCAAACGCGATTTGGGCTTCTTCAGTCCAAGTGAACTTACTAGATTTCTTCAGCGTATCAGTTATTGGACCAGAAAGATCTGCAAAGTTAGGAATGAATCTACGGTACCATCCTGCCATTCCCATGAATCGACGTACTTGTTTTACGGTTTTGGGAGCAGGGTATTCAACAATAGCAGAAATCTTATCTGGATCCATACGCATTCCATTTTCTCCAATAATAAAGCCGAGATATTTTGTTTCTCTTAAGCAAAACTTACTCTTTTCCACGTTTATGGTGAGTCCCGCCCTCTTCAGACAGTCAGCCACTCGGGCGAGAAGAGATAAATGAGTATCAAAATCTTGTGATAAAACCAATAGATCGTCGAGGTACACCAATACATTATCACGAAGGTCATACGGAATAGCTTTATCCATCAACCGGCACATAGTCTGTGGAGCGTTGCATAGACCGAATGGCATCACCGTGTAGTGGTAGAGGGGATGACCAGGCACTGTAAATGCTGTCTTCTCCCTTGAGCTCTTTTCTAGAGGAATCTGCCAAAAGGCGTCCTTCAGGTCCAGACTGGTTATGTACTTTGCCGGCGGAAGGCGACTCAGGATGCCATCAATTTGGGGCAACGGATATGCATCCTTTTTGGTGACGGAGTTCACCTTCCGGGCGTCAAAACACAGTCGGACTTTGCCTGGCTTCCTTACTAGAACGACTGGAGAGCTCCAAGGGCTCTGGCTCTCCTCTATCACCCCCAGTGATAACATTCGCTCCAGCTCAGCATCCATCAGTTTCTGTACTGCCGGAGAAACCGGATAAAACCTCTGTTTAATGGGTGTAGCCTCCCCGACGTCTATGGCGTGTTCGAGTAGGTGAGTTTTCCCCAAGCCCAAATTCGTATAAGACGGAAAGAGCGATTTGGTACGCTCAAGGCGTATCTGTAAATCGGAAGGTAATATATGTTCGGCAGGGTTGGGTTTCGCTGCCATCGGGGTGTCCAACGAAGAGACTAGACCGAGCACGTCCGGGGCCACATTGAAAGCTCTCCAAAAATCAATTCCCAGGTATAATTCTTGCGTGAGACTAGGTACAACGTAAAGTCGTAGAGTTTTAGTCTCACCCCGGAAAAGAACTTCCAAATCGACGTGTCCGTGTACTTCCGGTCTAGCTCCGTTGGCCACCTCGATAGCGGAACGGTACTTTACCCATTTAACACCTGCTTCCTGCAGCAGCCTGTCAGAACCTTTGCCCAAAATGCTAATGCTAGCACCACTGTCTAGCAGGCCTACGATGTTCTGGCCTAAAATATTAACTGGAGCATAGGGCCTTATATCTTTTGGAACTGAGACGAATGCTGAGGATAATTTCCGACGGTTCATTTTAATACGTTTCCAGAACGCACGTAAACGCAAAGTGGAACGTCTAGACTTAGAAAACTTACTGGATTTCAAAAAAAATTCTCCCTGACCTTCTGGATAGTTTACAGCCGAAGCAAAAATTCTTTCCCGAGCCGCTTTATATTCTTTCAGCCGAAGATGGTATGGCTTAATAGGAAAGAGAACCGGAGATGGCAGGTCGTTTGGTCTCTTCAATATAGAAATTTTTTGATTGGGAAACTGCTCGGCTACTGATCGTGAAAAGATAATATCAGGTTCAGGGGAATTTTCTAACTCATTTGGTGGATCAACATCCACAAGATTCGATTTATTAGATAAAAAGGGAACGTCAGGTGAAACTTTATTAAATCTGGGGTTAGTTATGTCTGGGGGCGAGAAGGGGTGGTCGTCGTCTCGGCTGCCGTAATTGCCAGCGGTCGTTGAGGTCGGGGGCTGGTGTTGTTGCTCCCGACCCGCCGCTGATTTTTTGCAATACAATTAGGGCAGCGAGGCTTAACAACCCCCCTTCGCCCACAGCCATAACAAAAAAAACCGGTTGGCTCTGAAGGACAGTCTTGATAAAAATGGCCTGTCTGGTCACAACTCCAGCATTTAACGGCCGATGAAGGAATTTTCGACAGAGCATCAATAGGCTCAATAATAATTGGTTCTGGAGCAGACTCGGGCAGGTCTTCGTACGCATATGTCTCCTCGACTCTCGCCGGACGATGAGCAGACGACAATAGTGCGCTCCTCGTCCGCTGTCGAGTCACCTGGACCTCCGTTACCAAGTCCCGCAAATGTGCAATGGTGTGGACACGGTGAAGGCAAATCTGCTCCTGTATATAAGGAAGCAGGTTTGCCCTCACCATCTCCACAAACTCCGCCTCATGCATGGGGATGGTAAGTCTATTTCTTAGCGAGACGAGGTCCAGATAATAAGACGTGAACGACTCGTCACGCTGCTGTCGCCTGCTCAGCATCCGTCGCTTGATGTCGACGTCGCGTGAGCGCTCTCCCCAGTCAGCCCTTAACGCATTCTTCAAATCTTGCCAAGATAGGTTTATATTAGAACGACGAATTGTCCAGTACCAGTTTCCCACCGAGTCTCCGAGCAAAAGGTGAAAGTTACTGATCAAATGATCAAAACGCCCTCGGAGTGTGTCTCGTGTGAGATTCTCAACACGAAAAATGAACTCTTCGAGGTGTAGCTTGGAATTATCTCCGTCGTATTGGATTTTCCAATGCCGGAGGGGACTACTAGGCCATTGCTCATTCACAAATTGGGATCTCGGGTGGTACTGGTACCTAGGGGACGGTTCTGGATAAGACTCAGGTACCGGGTGCTCAATGTTTGGCGGAGCCGCGATAGGGCTTGCCTCAAAATTTGGCTGCCTTGCCATTCGAGAAAGACGTGGAGGCTGTCCGACAGTAGAAACGCGTGTACGCGGCGTTTCCATTGCAACTAAACGCTCTTGCCTCTCACGGTCAATTCGATCTAGTTCGGCTCGAACTAGGTCTGCCACGCGAAAACGCAGGCTTGCATCTAGGGTCTCACGCAGACTCGATTTTTCCGTTTCGCCGGCCGCGTTCGCGTTGACTTGTTCGTCTTCCGACGGCATATCTATTATAGGTTCGCGCGTCGGTCGGATCGTGGCCAGGGTTTCAGCCAAGGTCTCACGCACCGTTTGACGAGTATTATATTTTTTTGCCACCGCGCCCGTATTCGTTTCAGCCATTTTCTAAAAGTTCGCGATGCCGTAAGAAAGAGAAATGTCGATAACAGGTAGGAAGAAAAGAGCTATGTTTGCACAAAAATAAGGGAATCCCAAAACTCGTTTTCAAGAAAAAAATGTTTGACCGGTGTGCCAAAAGTTTTACAATAGATTTTACACAAAAAAATTTTTTTTTTTCCTATTTAAAATTTCCTGGTTACTTTTCCTGGCGTTTCTTAATACTTCAAAATTTATGGATCGATTCTATTGCACTAATTGAGAATTTTTCAAAATAAGTGACTATTTATTAAATTGCTATTACCTGATTCTACCAAAAAAAAATTTCTCTTCTCTATTGGTATACTAAACTCCTTTTAACATATCAAAAAAAACCCAGGACTTAATTTATGGTTTAGTGTTACAATATTTGGGCTAAGGTATTACAATAGGCCCTTCTTACCATTAACTTTAGATAAGTGTTTAAGTTCAGAAAATCGAAATTTATAAATTCAAGAGATATACAAAAACTTCTCTGGTTCACCTCCTCCCCACTTCACCCTTCCAGTCATGGGAAAAAACTCTCAAAAAAATTAAAACCGGGAGCCATTCACTGGCCACCGAGCATTCGGCCCGCCGGACGGGAGATGGTGAGGGAAGGAGCCTTGTCAGCTTCACCGACGGGGGCTGCGAGACGGAGGACGACCAAGATATCCTCCCGGACAGGTGGCTGGCACACAACACTGCCAACCCCTGTAATTCCAGGGAGGACCTCGGAAGTCTCCGCCGCGCAGAACCCACAGGGTCTGCCAACAAGACTCCCCCACTACCAGCTCATCCCTAGGATGAAGTTGTCCCGAGACCTCGAGACAGCTAGCTGGCTAAGGAAGCCAACTGCTGTAATTCTCAAGAGGCCTCAGGCCAACTCCAGCCATGGGAGTCACCAATAGGGCCTCGAAGGGAAAAGGGAAAGGTAAGTGAAAAGTGGGAAGCCTTACGCTTCAAGGGGAGGGGATAGGATAGCCCCCCGTTGGGCGCCATATTTGTTATGAGGGGTAGCTCTCGAGGGCCCGGCTAAAGCACCTCGCCTGGTGGTAAGTGGCTGCGCGAGCTGGCAGGCTAGCTTTGCGGTAGTGTGGGGGGGTATTGCCGAAGGCCACACTGCGCCACCAGGAACGAACGTCCCCATAACGAAAAATTATCTCGCGCGACGGAAAAAACAAGGTACGGGGGAAGAGGGCATGGCGGACAGAACCTCTGCCACTGCCCGTGAATGACTCGCCGGCGGGGGGTTTCAGATGGTAAAACAACCCCCCTCACGGCCTATGCCCCAACCACCCAAATGACCTCCCCTTGGCCCAATATTTTTTTTGGGGAGGTCCCAATAGAGGAAGATTTAACTCAACAACCTCCCGGCGGAGAAGAAGTGAAGAGGAAGGGACCCAGAGAAAGAGAAAGAAATTAAGCTAACATACCTTGTACTGTATTACTTTTCCCTTTTTTTTTTTTTTTTTTACATTTCCTTTTTACAAATATAACAAAAAAATTTCGTTGGGCGCCTTCGTTGCTGCTGCTGCTGCTGTTGCTGTCGGCTGCTGCTGATGGTGACGCTGCGGTCGACGGCTGCTGCGTTGTTGTAGCTGCTGCTGCTGAGATGTTCCCGCTACCTGACACCCGGCCTCTTCATCTGGCCCCGATGTGGTGCCGGTGTTCACCAAAAATTATGTTTCTTTTATTTTATTAAATTTTATTTAATTAACTTTAGTTTATTTTTAATTTCACGGGATTTCAGTCTAACTTTAGGTAACTCAGTTCTTCCTTTTTATTCTTATTTGCTTTTATTTAATTTGGCTTAATTCACTTCTAATTTTTATGAAGCTCTATTTACTGATGGTAGTTTATTTATGATTTATTTAATTTTGATTCAAAAGTTTATTTAAGTTCACCTTTTTAATTTTGATTAATTATAACGAGCTGTCTTTAATTTATTTTTATTCTTCTTGAATATTATGTAATTTTAGCCTAACTTATTTGTCTCACTTGTTATTTTAATTAAAATTTATTCAATTTTTCTTTAATTCACTTTTTAATTCTCATTAGGTTCTACTTAGACTGTTGGTAATTTATCTATAAGTTTATTTAATTTCGATTTAATTTTTATGTAATTCACCTTTGTATTTCATTAAATTATATTGAACTGTCCTTGACTAATTTAGAATTATATTTAATCTGTTGTCCAAGTTTATTTAATTCACTTTTTATATTATTATTAAATTATAATTAACTGTCTTTAATTTTATTTTTGATCTTTTATTTAATTTTATCTAATTTTAGTTTAACTTATTTTTCGGTTTCCTTAAATTTCACTGCAATTTTATTTAATTCCTCGTTCGTTCCCTTAAATTTCATTGTACCGTTAACTAAATTATTTTTGCTTTTCAGTAAATTTTTTTTTTTTTTTTTTTTTTTTTTTGTAACCTTATTTTAATTTCACTAAATTGATTTGGTCTTCGTTAACTTATTTCTAGTTTTATTAACTTCGATGTGGCCTTCTTTGACTTACTTTTAATCCTATTACAATTAATTTGGTCTACATCAAGTTCATTGTTCACTGCACCACCCTCTAATTTTATTTAATTTTCTTGTCTGACATTTTTGTGAGGGGGTTTTAAAAAAAAAAATTAATACAAAAAGGGAACGATAACCCAGAACTTTGGCACTCCTATCATATATATATACCATTCCTCCTTTTTTTTTTTCTAAGTTAACTCTGGACACAACTAAAAAATTTTTTTTTTTTTTTTTCTTTTTTTTTCCACAAAAAAAATTTTGCGCACACTCAAATTTTCCTTTCCCTTACTATTTTTCGTTTTCACTTTTACAGAAAAAACTCCGGTCTGTTTTTAATGTTCCCGCCCGATTCTTTTTCATTAAAATGTTTTCTTTCGCGGTTTCGCCCCGCGGGTTTCCTTTTATTTTAACAGAACTGTTTTCGGTCCCGTTTTCGCGCCGCGGATGTCGTATTTTTTTTTTTTTTCTTTTTCGAGCAAAGGAAATTCCCGGTACTCGGTTCGATAAGACAGCGATTCCCCAAAAAAAATTCACGACCTTATTTTCTTTTCCTTGCACTTCACTTTCTTTTTCTTTTCTCGGGGAGGAGGACTCCGTGCGCGTCTTTACCGGCTGCGGGCTTATCAACAACTCTCTCGAGTTTTCGCCGGCTCGAGCCCACGCCGCCGGCAGCGTCGCCAGCAAGGAACCGTTAGGAGGCCGGCCCACCGCTCGTTGCGCTGGCTTTGCCTCGCGCCACGAGCTGATGAGCCTGCATCTCGGTCCCCGCTCGCGCCCGCCGCCGTCGGCAAGGCTCCAGCCCGCAACTCGATCACCGGCGCGCGTAGCTCGGTCCGGAAATTTTCTATGGGACCGAGGGCCTGGTGCACTTTGTGCATAGCGAAGGCCGCTCGGTCCGGAGATTTTTGCTTGCGACCGAGCTACCGCGCCGGAAATTTTTTCCTATTTGGTACCGTTGCCGATGACTTGGCCAGCGAGCCGCGGGCGCCTCTAGAACATTCGGCGGCCACAAATTGGAAATATTTTAAGCTAAAAATTCCAACTTGTGGCCTCCGAACGCTCGATGGGCGGCGCGACCAGCCAGCCAAGCCGTTAAGCAGCGGCGATTCGCGCCTGAGCGCCGTCAATTTTCGGACGAAATTATGGGGGCCCGCCAGGCGCTCGCCCATAGTCGTAGGCAAAAATAATTTGCCGGAAGATTTTCGGCCCCAACCACAACACACTATGATCTTCCCAAGAGGTAGATGTATAACTTTGTACATTTGATGTTGTTTGAACGCGAGGACTGTCATTTTTTATAATCTCTTCGTATTCAATGTCTGAAATTATAGAAAAAATTTTTGTTTTCGCTCTGTGTTGATTGACTAAAGAAAAGTTTTCAACGGTTTCTGCCATCGACAAAAAAAAACGATTTCACAGAGCTTATTGGTTTTGTTTCCTTTTTCTGCTCCTCTATTAAATACTTCATTAGAGTGGACGAAGCGGTCTCAGTAAGTTTTGCTTTTTTGCAATATTTAGAAGGCAGAGAATTAATTTCCGGATTGAATACTGTTATGAGGGTACCGCTCTCGAGGGCCCGGCTAAAGCACCTCGTCTGGTGGTTTGTGGCTGCGCGAGCTGGCAGGCTAGCGTTGCGGTAGTGTGGGGGGGTATGCCGGAAGGCCACACTTCGCCACCAGAACGAACGTCCCCACAACGAAAAAATCTCGCGCGGACGGATCAAAAAAAAAAAAAAGGTACGGGGGAAGAGGGCATGGCGGACAGAACCTCTGCCACTGCCCGTGAATGACTCGCCGGCGGGGGGTTTTTAGATGGTAAAACAACCCCCCTTGCGGCCTAACCCCAACCACCCAAATGACCTCCCCTTGGCCCAATATTTTTGGGGAGGTCCCAAAATAAGAAAGAAACCAAAAAAAATTACCTCACATCACCAAGGCTGGACGAAATGAGGAGGAGGGGTACTAAGAGAAAGAAAAAAGCAATTTAAACCGACATACCTGTATTACATTATCTACAAAAAAAAGTTTTACTAAGTTTTCTTATCGTTGGGCGCCTTCGAAGAACCGGTGATGACGACGATTGCTGCTGCTGTTGCTGACTGCGATGGCTGCTGCTGTCGATGCCTCGATGTTGCCGCGGCTGCTGCCGATGACGACTGCACCCTGCCTCTTCTCTTTCGGCCCCGTCGTGGTGCAGTTGTCTCACCAAAAGAAAACTTTTTCACTGGTCTTTTATTTAGTTATATTTAAAAAATTTTTTTTTTTATTTTTATCAAATTCTATTTGAACTGTATTTAATTCATTTTTCCCTTTTTTTTTTTCTTTTATGATTTTGTTATTATCAACAAAAAGAGTCCAAGGAGGAAGTTTGTTAATTCCGTATTTTTTTTTTATCGGTTATTGGTTTTTATAATAAATGGTTTTTTTTTTTTTTTTCTTTTTGGTTCTTTAATTTTTTTTTTTTTCGGTTTTATAATTGGCTAAGTTTATATATAAATTTATATACAGATAATTTCTTTCTTTTTATACACTTTTAATTTCTCATGTTATTACCCGAAGAAAATTAGGTCCTTCAAGTCGCGACGTATTTGCTTGTTTTGTCTTTACAAATTAATAACTCCCTCGTGACCACTTTTCGTCCGAATTTGCGCTTTAAGTTCTGTAATATTTAATTAAGAGAACAAAAAAACTAATAACAAACAACTATCTATGTTCCGGTGAAGCACTTATTTTTTTTCTTTTTCTTTCCACCCTTTTTTTTTTTTTTTTTTTTGTGTCATTGATATGATTCACGCTCGATAAAAAAAAATTTAGTCCCCCGAATACATAACTATTCTTAATACGATGTTCGAATTCTGGGTTGCTTAACTGTACCTTTATAGAATCGCACCGAGCCAGAGTCACTTCTCCTCTTTTTTTTGTTTTTTTTTTTTTCTTTCTTTCAACCCGAACAGCTCACCATGTGATAGTTTTAATTTTCGACTGATTATGGAAGTTTACGGGCGTTTTTGGTTTTACAAATTATCATTGAATTTCACAAGGATTATAGATTTCACAAATTATTATCACATTTCCGCAGGGTTTTTGGTTTCACAAATTATTATTAAATTCCACAAGGTCTTTCGGTCTCACTAATTATTATTAAACTAGAGGTCGCCCCGCGGTCGAAATTCGACCATATACAAAAGCTTCACTTTCAACTGTCTTCATAATCGGAGCTGGAATATTTAATACAATTATTAACTTTATTTTCTCCTCTTCAAATCTAACCTGTTTTTTTTCCAATTCATCGAGTTTTTTCTTTAAATGATCTCTTTCTTCTTTCTTGTTTCTTTGTGTTTTGGGTTGTTGATTTGGTATGTTTTTGTCTGTTCAATTCATTAAGTCAATGTGTTACTTATTTGATTCTAATACAATTTATAAACTACTCTAAATTCTTTTTAGTTAATCTCAAAAATATTGCTGCAATATGAGGTTAATTTGGCCTTGAAATATCCTTTTTTTTACATTTTTCCTTCTTTTCATTTTGATTTTTTTACTAATTTTGAAATGAATCAATGAATATCCAAAATTTCTCTATAAACAATGTTTTTAGTGAATAATCGTTCATCTTTAAAAAGATTTCCCTGGCCATTATTTTCATTAACGTAGAATTTTAACCCATTAAACGATCTTACTCGACTGCATGCTACGTATAACTGACCGTGTGCAAACACCGGTCGTCTCAACATAATTCCAATTTTATTGAATGTTTGCCCTTGCGATTTGTTAATCGTCATTGCAAATGCTGGTATTATTGGAAACTGTGTTCTTTGGAATTGAAAAGGTAACATAGTTCCAGAAAAAGTCAAATTAATTCTTGGGATCAAAATTCTTTTTTTAATTGGAGTTCCCGTTAATACCTCACAGTCCAAAGTATTTCGATGCATGCGCTTAACCCGCAATCTTGTGCCATTTACTAAACATTCAGCTGTGTTCAAATTACGTATGAGCATTACAATGCAATTTTCCTTTAGTGTTAATTTATGCGGTGGCATTCCGCTAACAGTTAAGGAATTTAAAAATTCAATTGGGAAATCATTTACATTTATTCCTTCATTTTCAATTATTTTATCAAAACTATTGTAAGTTGTTTTCTGGCCATCCATTCGATTCAATATGTCACTATTCAAAAGGGAACAATCTTCATTTGTTGGTGCTAATATAGCACGCTTAAGTACTTCATCAGATAAAATTGTCTGTCTTATATTACCATATATATTTTCAATTATATTATTCTTATCTCCAATTGTATTCTGGGGTAACTCAATTACATCTTCTCCAAATAATTGATAAGTTGGCAAGATACCATCTCCGAGTTTTTTCAAAAAATTTATGAACTCTACCTCTTCTGGGAGGGCCCTCATATTTTGATTCAATGTTACTTTATGGAAATTATGGTATTCCTCCCAACTTATAACACAATTTTCAATCAAGCCTGATCTTGATGCATGAGGCACGACTGGTAAAATTTGGCGTAAATCGCCACACAATAAGATAGTTTTTCCTCCAAATAATTTATTTTTGTTTTCACCTGATGCTAAATCCCTCAATAATTTATCTATTATTTTAAGTGCAAGTTTTGGACACATTGAATATTCATCTATCATGATCAATGATGCTGCATTAATAAAACGCCCTTGCGAAACAAAAATGGAAATGCAAAAAATAATCTTGTTTTTCTGTTTTCATGGCCATTTTAACGAAAAAATAATAAGAACAAAAAGTATTTTTTTTTCGTTTTTCAATTGAAATCCGTGGTAAAAAATGGGTGTTTCCATTCAAAAAATTGACTTCCGGTCTAAAAACGCTACTTCCGGTCTAGACCGGAAGTCGTAATATGGACGTTTCAATGGCCCCCTCGGTGACCTACAATGTTTGTCTGAAACTTTTTTCGAAATAATCGAGTCCAACCGAGATATAATTTTGTCTCAAGATAAATGCCCCACCCTGTATTTATAATTTTTATATTGTGCACTTCGGCTTGACTTCCCCTTTCCGAATATGTATATGGTTTGCGTATGTTTTGACGTTTTGACATAGTTTATGGGTGGAAACTGCTTTTTGCCCCACCCTGTATTTATAATTTTTATATTGTGCACTTCGGTTTGACTTCCCCTTTCCGAATATGTATATGGTTTGCGTATGTTTTGACGTTTTGACATAGTTTATGGGTGGAAACTGCTTTTTGCCCCACCCTGTATTTATAATTTTTATATTGTGCACTTCGGTTTGACTTCCCCTTTCCGAATATGTATATGGTTTGCGTATGTTTTGACGTTTTGACATAGTTAATGGGTGGAAACAGCTTTTTGGGAACTCCGTATTAATATATAAGATTTCACAGTGATTTTAGGTTTCTTTTGCTTTTTTTTTTTTTTTTTTTTTTCTATTTCAAATGTGCTACTATTAGGCTTACTCTCCTATTCTTACCGTTCCTTATTAGATTTACCACACCCACAGGCACAGCGGACCAGGTACAAAAAAAAAACCCACTTTGCGCGAATCTTTTTTTTTTTTTTTTTTTTTTTTTTTGTTACTACCTTGTATTGTTAGTTGATTCCGATAATTCTTTAGTTCTTTAATTCTTTAATCCGCCGAACTCCGACACCGAACTCCCTTTTTTTTTTTTTTTCT
Organism: Eutolmus rufibarbis; assembly: GCA_963920795.1. Lineage (NCBI taxonomy): Eukaryota > Metazoa > Arthropoda > Insecta > Diptera > Asilidae > Eutolmus > Eutolmus rufibarbis. The sequence continues at coordinate 27,179,918 of OY987207.1, forward strand.
TCGCCCGGTTCGCTTGTCTTTTCGTTTTCGCGTCTTTATATTTTTCCTTCCCGATTCGATTTTCCCTCTTCCCTTTTTTCTTTCTTCTTTCACTTTATTTAAACTCTTCTCGACGTTCCTTTTTCGATCCTTAAGTTTCGCTCCGAACTCCGCGACCAGGCTTTCTTCCTTTTTCTTTTTTATGTCTCTAACAAAAAAAAACTTTTTCCGCGTTAACCGAATCCCGAACGTCCGCTCGGCCTCGCAATTTCCAGTCGACTCCCTGAGGCACGCTCCTCGAGCTCCTTCGCCGGCCACCGCGCGCCGATCACGCCACATCAAAGTCCCGGTGCAACTCACCCACACATCAGCCGCGCCGGCTGCCGATGGGCAGGCTGCAGATGTGTGGGAGAGCCGCACCGGCACTTCCTTCGCTGATGCCACTGCCGGGGACTCGACCAGCGGGCCGCGGGCGCCTCTAGAACATTCGGCGGCCACAAATTGGAAATATTTTAAGTTAAAAACTCCAATTTGTGGCCTCCGAGCGCTCGATGGGCGGCGCGACCAGCCAGCCAAGCCGTTAAGCAGCGGCAATTTGCGCCCGAGCGCCGTCAATTTTTGGCTGAAATTAGGAGGGCCCGCCAGGCGCTCGTACATAGCCGTAGGCAAAATATTTTTGCCGCATAATGTTTCGGCCCCGACCACAACAATACATTTGCATCCGGTTCATTTAAAACTTCTGTGATTTCCTCAAATGGTGCTTCACCTATTTCTTCCATCGTGTCTTCAGCAAAGTCTGCATCCAAAGACGATTTTGTTGTCCTTTCTGCCATAAATGGTTCCAAGAAAGACATTTCATCTTCGTACTTATACTTCCTATTATTCGATGCAGCCTGCCCACTTTTGGTTTCCCTCTTCCTTTTCATAGCTCTTCTGTAGGAATCACGTAAACCGGTCCATGTTTTTTTGCAATTAGAAGCTAATTAAATTTAAAAAAGTATATATTTAATAATAGACTTTATTATTTATAGTATATTGTATTTAATAATAATAAATTTGTTTCAGATTTTTAGCGACAGGAGATTCCTTTCAAACCATATCCTTTAACTATCGAGTGGGTCATTCTACAGTTTCACTAATAGTAAAAGAAGTCTGTAAAGCTATAATCGAGGAAATTATGCCTATTGTTATGCCCAAACCAACAAAAGAGCAATGGGGAAAAATAGCTGATGAATTTTGGGAAATATGGGATTTCCCAAACTGTATCGGCTCACTCGATGGGAAACATGTGGTCATTGTAGCACCTTCCAATAGCGGATCCCTCTTTTATAATTATAAGAAGACATTTTCTGTTGTTTTACTTGCTTTGGTGGACGCAAAGTATAATTTTATAATTATTGATGTGGGTTCCTATGGGAAGAACAGTGACGGTGGAATATTTTCAAACTGCAATTTGGGGAAAGCATTAGAGAGCCAAAAACTTGAGGTACCAGAAGATAAGTTGCTACCAGGAACCAATATTAAAGCTCCTTATGTGATAGTCGCAGATGAGGCTTTTCCTTTAAAGCCTTATTTACTTCGGCCTTATCCTAGACCTCAAATATTTGACAACGTTTCTAAACAGCATTTCAATGAGCGCTTGTCACGTGCTCGGCGGACAGTGGAAAATGCATTTGGAATTTTATCACAGAAATTTCAAATTTTTAATAGGCGAATAAAGTCACAGCCTGAACACGTTGATGACATAATTTTAGCCACATGTACTTTGCATAATTATGTAAGGATTAATAGCAATATCTCTACAGAGCACAACATAAACACTCAAACAACGCAGCAAAGGAATCTGCCGCATCAAGGAGGTAATGCATCAATTGCATCTTTCAATATAAGGGATATATTCAAAGATTATTGTTCTTCACCAGAGGGAAAACTTAAATGGCAATTAAAACAATAAATAATCACATAAAATAACTAACCTGTTTCTTTAAGTTCACCCCCAATATTCCTCCATAACCTCTCCTTGAAATTGCTGTCGCTGTATTTCTTGTCTGCCATATTGTATAGGGCCACATTTTCCCGCACTAGCTCAATTAACTTCTCGATATCCATCATGTTTTAACTCAGAGCAGCGAACGACAACTGCCGGTCGGAATTCTTTCGAACGATACCCACCGACAGTGTAGGTGCCGGGTCGGGCCGTTGTCGTGCTGTTGCCGGTAAGTGTGCGTCAGTGCATTTGTTTACAGAGAAAAATATTTTGTCGTGTCGTGCAGGGTCGTGTCGTGCCGGCAAGTGTGCAGCGACCTTAATTCGTTTTGCAACTGTTCTGTTGTTCTTGTTTTGACTTGGGCGATTATGTATCTCGCCAACTCGCTTAAATTTTCATCACTTTCACTTGCTTTTAAGGTTAAGTCGTGATCTAAACAAATTACTAGGTTTTCTCCGATGTATTTCTTTGCTGGTTTTTTCTCGAAATCACTTTTGTAAAATGCATTATCACATATAATACAAATCGATGTCTTTACTTCTCTTTTAGGATTGTATTTATAAAATTTTTTGGAGCGATCCGGAGGTTCGTTGTCTTCCGTCGCCATCTTGTTCTTTTTGATTATTTTTAATGTCCGTCCACACGAGAGGTCTGCCGTACATGTTAAGGACTTCGTTTGCGGAGCCTTCAATTTTATTACGAATTGTACGTAGGAGAATTCTACCGTAGGGTGTGCCATCGATACCGGAAATTAGGCTTAAAATTTCTTCAACATTATTTATGAACTCGTGGAGTAATCTTGGGTTACCATCGAATTTTGGTACGTCCTTGATTACGTCGGGTACTCTTAGACTATTAAAAATGTCCGTTGGTGAGTTATATGTTGCCATATTTAACGCCGAAGTAGTTTTGAAATTAAGGTTTAAGTTTGTGCCACTATGGCTAAGAGCGATTGGAGGTTTGCTAATCGTTAAACTATGTAGGTCGGATTCACTATTGCTTAGTTCCGAAGAATAAATACCACCGGGGACAACACTATATGGGGGGTTTCTTGATCTACGAAGCCTATTGACAGCCGAAATCTTATCACGTATTGTATTTTACATAGATTTTTAACAATGCATTAGTTTTCACAATTCTAATCACAAGATTTATCTTGTCTTGCTGTAATCCACTTACGAATAAATTTATTGTATGTTTGTTTTATTTTGAAATACTTTTAGTTGTTATTATTCTATATGTATGTGGGTTTAAAAGGGAATTAACTACACGCGAATACAATTCAAACTTTTTTCGAAGTATGGGGTACACCGTATTTAAAGAAACTTGGGGGGCGGGCAGGCTGGCGGCCGTCCTTCTCGTTCGCTAGTTGAATCCAAAGAGAGCGATTTTTAGTGGCCGGTCGCACGATGTTGGTTGCCCTGTCTCGTGAAGTTTGTTGCGCTCTTGGGTGGGAGCGCTCGTTAAATATTAAGCGAATCCTTCATGTATTTATATTTATTTACACGGATCCGACATCGTGGGAGCAGCTCCAAGCCTCCTAAGAGTTCTATCAAGCTTGTAATACCAGCTTCTGCCCTCTTGACGCAATCCATACAACGACTTCTTCAGCAAACACACCTTATTTCCCTTGCGGAACTCGTTCAAGTCGTTTTTAGCCTTCTCACTGATCCCCTGCAGAATCTTCTCGAAGTCTCCTGGTAACTCCATGTGAACTTCTTTCTCCAACTCTCCGTTCAAGAAAGCCGTCGTTACATCAAATTGCCTAACCTTCATTCCGGCTCTCGCTGCCAACGAAAACATAAGGCGAATAGACTCGACTCGAGCTACAAGTGCAAAAGTCTCCGAAAAATGAATGCCCGGCTGTTGACTAAATCTCTGTGCCATCAATCTTGCCTTCCTCCTGTCAAGCTTGCCGTCTGGTTTCAATTTATTACGCAGTATCATTCGACTGCCGGTGACTCTGCCTCGAGCAGGTCGGTCCACAAGCAACCAAGTGTTATTCTTCAGCACAGACCTCATCTCAGCCAACAAAGCCAGAAACCATTCACCAGCATCAGGACCAGTCATTGCTTGCCAAATCTCCCGCGACGGAAACGACAAGCGCCAGGGAAGGAAAAGGACGGTGCGGGCCTGAGCCCTGCACCTGCCCGTGAATGACTTTCAGAGGGGGTTCCTGATGAAAATTGAACCCCCCTGGCCTGGATCCCCAACCGCCCGATGACCTCCCCTTGGCCTAAAAAAAATTGTGGGGAGGTCCCTTTACATTAGACAAGGAGAAAAGTTACCCGCTGAAAATGTGGATGGAGGGTGAGAGAGGGGGGACCAAAAGAAAAGCGACTAAATTAAATTAACATACCTGCTTGTATTGTTAACTAACATGTACAAAAATACAAATGAACATAATAAATCGCTGGGCGCCTTGATGTGGATGGACTGCTGTATCTCTGGTAGCTGCTGTTGACTGCGGTTGATGAAGTTGCTGCGGCCATCGGTGAGGGGGGGGGGGGGTCTTCCCCGCTGCGGGTGCACCCTGCCTCTTCAACGGCCCCGTCGTGGTGCAACCCAACCAAAACTTGTATTTTAGTCTTAACTTTCCCGGTCGTATATTTATTTGATGATTAATAAAGAGTTTTTTTTTTTTTCTTTTTTCTTTGTTTTAAATTGTTTTTAAATTTCGTTTAATTACGGTCACCCCAAGTTAATTTCATTGAGTCATTTAAACATTTAATTTTATTTACCACTACATCTTGCGTTTATGTGATTGCTTAGGTCTTATTCAAATTCCAATTGCCACAGGTTGTATTGCTGGTTCTCGGTAACTTATGTTCTTATATCTAATATCATTCACCAAACTTAAAATGTACCGACCCGGTTAAATTCTATTCATTTTCCGACACTAACCTTGAGTCTAACTAATTAATGGAATTTAATTTAATTCTTTTCCTTTTTTTTTTTTTTTTGTCAAATAAAAGGTTGCACTCGTCTGATCATTTCGATTCCAGTTATTCAATTTAATTATCAAATATTATTCTTACTGTACCAATTGTGTTGCATCTATTTTTAGTCACTAGTTTTGTTCACCCTTTCTTTCTCCTACACTTTACATTTTGCTTGGTTTCTTATTTTTATTGTCACATTTTCACATTCTATTTAGTTTTCTTGTTTCCAATGTCACCTTTTTATGTTTTTATTTAAGTTCTTAATTCCACTCTCACCTTGGTTTTCCCTTCCTTTTCCTTTTATTCTTATTTTTCGCTTTTCTTTGTTCTTCCCGTTAGTCTTTTCGCCCCGTTTCCGACCGGCCACCCGGGGATAGCGCTTCTCCCCTTTTTCCCTCTTTTTTCTCTCTTTTTTTCCAAGCGCGGGCTCCACAAAAAAAAACTCAACAAGAAAAAAAACGCGGAACAGCAAACTTTTCGGGGACCACTGGCTTTTCTCTCGCGACTCCGCGCACGGCCTTCGCCCTTTTTCCGGAAAATCGACTCCCCAAAACTAGTACACAAGGGGGGAACACCTAGGCGCGCGGTCTACCAAAACAAAGGACGTTCGGCGGGTTTTTCCCAATTACCTCCCTCGGGCTCACTTTCCTTTTTTTTTCTTTTATTTTAAACAAATTTTTCGCGTCCTTTTTAAAAAAAATCTCTCGTCGCGCGTCCGGCCACTTTGAAATCCCAAGCAAAACTCCCCGAGCTCACGCCGGCTCGAGCCCACGCCGACCCACCGCTCGTTGCGCTGGCTTGGCCTCGCGCCACGAGCTGATGAGCCGGCATCTCGGTCCCCGCTCGCGCCCGCCTCCGTCGGCAAGGCCTCCAGCCGGCAACTCGGTCATCGGCGCGCGTAGCTCGGACCGACGAATTTTGGTACAGGACCGAGGAATTGGTGCACCGCTTGCAAGGCGAAAGCCGCTCGGTCCGGAAAATTTTGTATGGGACCGAGGGACTTGTGCACTTTTGCCTAGACGAAAGCAGCTCGGTCCGAAGAAATTTTTGTATGCGACCGAGCTGTTTGCTTGAAAATTTTTTCCTTTTGGTACCACCCCTTGAGTCCCGAACGCAGAATTTTGGTGCTTTTTAGGCGACCAAATTCAACGTTCGCAACTCAAGGAACGGTACTTCTGTACGGGGCTCCCCAGAGCCGCCGTAAATTTTCAGCTAAATATCGGCGCGCAATCCCATAGGCGCCGTGAATAAAAATTTTAGGGAAGATCTAATCCCTGACCACAACAAACCGTCCTCGAAGAATCTGACATCACGACTGATCATTACCTTATTATCGCTGCTCGACCAAACGCGGAAAGCCTTCGACTCCAAAGAATATCCAAGGAATAATCTTTCTCGACCTTGCTGGTCGAACTTCCCTTTACCAGGTACTCGGTCCAAATAGAACACGCGACTGCCAAACACCCTCAAATGCGAAACGTCAGGAGGCAAGCCAGTCCATGCCTCAAAAGGCGAGATGCCATTTAGACTTTTGGTCGGCAAACGATTCCGCAGATAATTGGCCGTGTTTACAGCCCCGGCCCAAATCGAATCCGGAAGTCCCGATTCCATCAGTATTCATCTAGCCGTAACAAGGAGTGTGCGATTCTTCCTTTCGGCTGTACCCTTCTGCTCAGGGTTATACGGAACGGTTAATCTTCGATAGATTCCTCGCTGTTTCAAATACTCGTCGAAATTCCGGTTGACGTATTCGCAACCATTATCAGATTGTAAATTCGTTACTTTCTTACCTTGTTGGTTTTCCACGAAAGCTATATAGTCCATTGTTGCCTTGAAAACTTCGGTCTTTGACTTTAAGAACCTTACCTCACACTACCTTGAGGCATCATCGACGAACTCCAGAAAATACTTGTCACGACCCAAAGAAGTTGGTCCAAGTCTGTATGAACTATTTCCAAAATTCTCGATTTCCGGTTCCGGAAAAGCAGACCTCGACATCTTCCCCTTGAGACAGACGTCACAATCGAATCTAGTCACAGTATCTGCAAGTTGAACACCGGTCACGACATTCCTACGCACAGCGTCCGAAATATCCTTTACATTCGCGTGCCCGAACCGTCTGTGTAACAATTCCAAAGGAATTTTGGGCTGTCTCGACGACTCCACGTTGCACATGTCATGTTCACTTTCACGCAAATAGTATAAATCACCGATGCGTTCAGCGCAAAGAATCACACGACCACCTGAGTCCGATAACGATGCATATTCTTTATCGAAACGAACGATATACCTGCGATCTGCGATATTTCCCACCGATAACAAATTCATTCTGAGATCCGGAACACACAATATCCAGTCCAAAGAAAGACATTTTCTTGTACCGTTGACATCCGCAAAAATCTTTATTCTACCTTTACCCGTAATGTTAGTCGACGCCTTACTCGCAAGACTTAGCACGCACTATTTCGACCCGTTAAGTTCCTCGAAACACTCTATATCATTACACAAATGTGTAGTCGCCCCGCTGTCAAGACACCACCTCCGGGTTTAAACTGTTCTTTACTTGTTGAACTTAAAGCTTTGGTCTTTCTATCAAGCTCGTCCCACAAAATTTTATAATCTTTCATAGGACGTTCCAACCCATCTTCCTCATTGTATACGAGTGTACCTGCAAAAGCAAAAAAAATTAAAAATTCATTAATTGTAGATGAAGAAGAGATTACTCCTGCAAGAAATGAGCCGTTGGAAGTTGGCAATCAACAAGAGGGTAGTGCGCTGAACCAACAACATGAAAGACGGGCCAATTGTATTCTTCGGAGTTTTATTCAAAATAACTTTTAAATTTAATAATAGTAATAATAAGCATATACCTAATTCTTGATTTCTTCTTTTATAAAATTGCAGTTTCTCCCTTAAAACTTCATATTCTAGATCAAGATTCCTAGTCCGTTTTTTTTCGTGGCTAACTTGGAAGCTGTGAAGAGATCTTTTGCACTCCATTTCAAAATTTGCAATAGCCTCAATATTTTTATTTGCAATTGAATTTGATTTCTTTTTGTAGAATGGTCTCTGAAAAAAAGGGGCAAACTGTACATATTTCTCATTGTTAACCCTTTAAGGTTTTTGGTGAAAATATAAATTTGTCATATCTGTCGTCTTTTTGGTTGTTCTTTACTCACTAAGGTAGTCTTTGAAGGTAATTCTTCCAGGGTTTCTAGATACTCTTCTTTTTGCTCTTCACTTTCTAGCACTTTGTAGATGTAATGTAACGAGCTTTAATTTATTGTCTCATTTTCTTAAACATACCTGATTTAAATTATTAATTTTTGATGTACTTGTACATATATGTGTCTTCATGTTTTTCGATTACCTACTAGTATTTAGGATCAGCTCTATTTATATTTCAGATTAAAATAACGACATTACCGTCTGTATACGATCCGAATCAAACTCGTTGGTGTCAATTACAAATTCATTTGGCAACCAAGAGCTGATATCATCAGCAACTACTGCTGCGGCTGGTTGCTCCGGTCCTCCGCCAGTCTTCAGCATTTCCCTGCGCTGTGCAGCTTTTTCTTCTTTCGCAGTCATTTTTACTGTTAATACTGTTAATACTAAAACATAAATTTGGGCATATAACTTTTTGTGTGCAAAAGAATTGGAGTAAAACCCCTCCAAGACAAAGCACAGGACCAACGACATTTTCCGGTTACTTAAAGGAAATTTTAATTAATTAAGGAAAGGAATATTTGCTTACCTATCAACCAAATCAACCCATGCAGCTTTTTTTTCTTTATTTGTGTTTGAAGGAATGATGGGGAGCAGAGCAGGTGAATAAAAAGAGTTGTGTAGAACAAAGAACCTTTTATTCATGGAACCACAACGGGGGCGTGCGAACGCCTCAAAAGACCGACCCAGAATGCCGGGGAAGCGCGCGAACCGCCGTCAGAGCCGCGAGCGACATCTCACACTCATACATGCATGAGCAGAGCATGACACACACATATACACACGTATATCATTCCAACACTCCCTCCTGTTATGCTCGTTAGAATTAGTGACTATGTGATATTCGGCCTTGTAGCGTTAGCTAAATAAAGAAGGGATCCTACAGCTTCTCTAAATGCAGTAGGAGAAATTACCTTTTCATTTCTCGATTCGCCTTCCCTAGCTCTCCTTTCTCTATTCAAAACCTGATTAGTCATCATGGGTGACCTTTGAGGATGAGCCTGTTCGTAGCCAAATTTCTGAATCATTTGCTCAATGAATTTCGTTTGATTTAATTTTAATGTACCCGCCTTCCTATCTCGGATGATAGTGATACCCAGATATTCTTTGGGCTCTCCTAGGTCTTTCATACGAAACCTTTTCTTAAGTTCTTCTTTGTATTTATTCAAAGCCTTTTCACTATTACCTGTCAATATTATATCATCAACGTACAGCAAAGCTAATATGATCAAATTTTCTTTAATTAGTACAAATAAACATGGATCGTTCTTGTTTGTGACAAAACCAAGTTCTTTCATTGTATCAAAGAATGTTTCGTACCACCTTTTCGGACTAGTTTTTAAACCGTACAGAGATTTCTCTAACCTGCAAACCTTAGCCTTTTTCTCAGATTCCGTGTACGGAAGACCGTCTGGAATTTCGATATAGATTTCTTCAAATACTTTACTGTTTAAAAATGCCGTTTTTACATCAAGTTGAAACATGGTTAAATTATGTTTATTTGCGAAAGTGTGTTAGCTTTCCCGGACTAAGGATATTTTTGTTACCGGAGCGTATGTTTCATGCAGATTATAAAAGTTTTTGTCTTGAAAGCCTCGAGTAACTAAACGCGCTTTTTTAATTCTGTTTCCTTCAGAATTTACCTTTTCCTTGAATATCCAACGTGTAGTTAGAATATTCGGCTTGCGACCTTGAGAGTCTAATTTCGGCCTATCAACTACTTGAAAAACTTTATTAATAGTCATTGCATCTAACTCATTTTTAACGGCTTCGAGCCACTCTACATTATCGTGTTTGTTTAAAATTTCCTTGTAATTTTTGGGATCTCCAGTAATATCAGTTAACAATGCGTGATATTCTGAACTAACTCGATTATTCCTTATTCCTCAGAGAGACGAATACAGCAGTATTGGCTCAGCAACCTTTTTACGCGGCCTACCTTTTGTTTGAGAGCTTAAGATTTACATCAACGAATAGAGTTGTATTATATTGAAATAAAACGCACTATTCGCTTAACATAAGATTTATTAAGAAAAAGAACTCAACTCGATCTCGGGATACAAACGTTAGAACTCAACTCTTTCGGACGAACGCTAAACAAGAAGTAACTAATTACATTTTACCTGGCTGGGTAGGTGCCTCGGCGATCTCATTGGGTTTTGTTTACGTTTGATATTTTCCGATATGTTCGATAATTTTTTGATACGTTCGATATTTTGCGATGACCGGTGACTGGGTCGGCCCATCACGTTTGACTGACGCTATGTCTGCGAAAGGTGACAAGTCGATACAGTCATTTCACAATTTCCGGGAAGTTAGGAAAGTTTAAATTTAAAGAATTTCGAAAGGAGAAAATATGTGGGACTTGCTTATATGATTTGGCGTGTTATATGCTCTGCTATAACTCTTAAGCTCTCCCTCCGAATCTGAGCTTTCAGTTCGTTCGTTTTCTCCCTCCTTTTGTGAGCTTACTGATTGTTTTTGAATTTTATCATTAGTCTTTTCAGGATCCTCACGACTTATTTTTAATTCCTCGAATTTTTCTTTATATACATCACCATAAACATATCTTTCTATGAATTTAACATGCCTTGCTTCAATTATTCTTTTAGTTTCCGGATGATATAATAAGTAACCTGTCGGATGATATCCTACTAAGAAAGTTCTAATTGATACTTCACTGAATTTAGTTTCATTTTTAACCCTCGTATAAGCAATACATCCAAACCTTTTCAACTGATTGACTTCGACCTTGTGATAAGGAGCCAACAATTTTATAGGGGACTGCATGTTCAACGTTTTGTGCGGGCTTAAATTATATACATAAATTGTTGCTCCTAACCCGATATCCCACATGGTAGACGGCAGACATAAATGCCCTTAACTTTTTTTGTATGGTTTGGTTAAATCTCTCGACCACTGCATTGTGTTCTGGGGTTGATGGACAAACTGTCTTAAGTTGAGCACCAAACTCGTTTAAAACATCAATTGTTTTTTGACTTGTAAATTCTGTACCTTTATCGCATTCCATATAACAAATTTTAAGATCTTTCCCTACTAGATTTCTTATTGAAATAATATATTCTCTTAAACATTTAGGTGCATCCGTCTTGTGTTTTAGTGGATAAGTTCCTGCATATCGAGAATAACTATCGATAAAACATACTATAAATCGGTATCGACTGGGATAAGTCACGGGACTTATGTATCCAATCACGTCCGCGTGTATTTTCAACAATGGAGCAGCTTCCCTACGTCTAGTTTTAAGAAACGGCAATTTATTCATTTTTGCTCGAAAACAAATGTCACATTCCTTTATTCCTTCATCGAAATCAGACATATCAAAGTTTTCTATTTCCGGATAAAGTTTCTTAAATTTGAACAAATATTGTGGTGACATGTGCCCTAACCTAGAATGCCATACCAAGATTGAGTTTAATTTTTCTTTTCTGATAGATTTTAGTTGAATGCATCCGTTAATTTTTCCGGCAGTTAAGTTGTCAACCTTTTCGATTTTTCTATTGTTTATAGTTTTCAGCAATTTGTTTTCAACCGCTGGTGATTCTTTTGCCTTTATCTTTCTACTATTTTTAGGGGCTAATTGAGGTAATTCACCTCTTCTTGTGGCTAAATTGACAAAAATTCCCTTGCTTTTATTTGTATTGGTATGGGGACCCTCTTGATTTACAACTAATTCTATTTCCCAAAATGGTTTATTGTAGAATCCTGAAATTATTGTTTTGTGATTTGTTGGGTCGTATATATTTATTCTTTTATTATCTAAAAATATTTGAAGTCCTTGATCTACAAATTTCCGAAGAGAAAGCAGAATTTTGGCTAAGTTTTTAGAATAAATAACATTTTTAATTTCCACTTTCTTTCCGTCAACCAATTGTAAATCAATGTCACCTCTACCTTGAAAGTTTAAATTAACCTTCGAATTTTTATTTGCGCAATTTATTGTTCCTTTGTCCTGATAGTTTAAATTTTTGAATAACAGTCATGTATTAGACATGTGATCTGTCGCGCCTGAATCAGCAATGAATTTATTGATTGTTTCGTTTTCGCTATCTGATTCCGAGCTAGAATCATCGCTCTCTCTTTCTTTTTCGTCAGCTAAGTGGGCCCTGACTTTATTATTACCCTTACGATTATTTTTTGAATTTTTAATTAGTTTGTTACCTTGTGATTTTGGTCGATCGCGATTCGTACCTTCCTTGTTCTCAAAACCAAACGGTCTTCTGTCAACCTTTGACCTTTTTGAAGACCTTGAATCAAAACCTTGCCCTGAACGCTTTTTGGGGGGTGGCGGTTTGTAGCCAGGCTCCTCACGACAATCAGACCTCCTATGCCCACGTCGCTTACATCTGAAGCAGACGTTGTCTCCATAGGGACAGGAGTTTCTGTCATGGTTGTCATCACCGCAATAAAAGCAGTGGTCCTCTTTATCTTCCTTGTTACCAAAACCTTTTGACATGGTGTTAAATGCACCAGTCTGCTCCTTCAACGGAGCTCGGGGGCCAATCTGATAATTTGGAGTTGAGGAAACGAGTGGCATCTTGTCTTGAGCAATTTGCTCGTTAGATGTCACATCTTCATTTCCTGAAACTTCGCCGTCTTCCCGTTCGCTCGCGCCTGGTAACCTTTTGTAACCACTGAGATCGTCCCAGTCTTCTTTTTCTTCTTCGACGCATTCGGTATGCTTGCTATCGCCTGTGACCTGAGGTGTCTCGATGTTGTCGAGATTCAGGATGGGGGTGATGTCGTCAAACCCATTTTGCTGTTGTTCCTTACTCGATTTCGTCGCAATTTTGACCTTTTGTGGCGCTGGTACAATTGATTTTATTGTAGGCCCTTTGGGTGGCTCGTGTATTTGGACCGAGACCTGTTGAGCTGCGTCTGCAGCGTCGGTGGGAGCACTGTACGCCTGGCTTTTTTCCATGAAGGTCAACATTTTCTCCAGCAATGCATTGGTTGTATCGAGTTTTGATTGAACCGCCTTTAATTCATCCTTGGTCTCCTTGTTCACGACGAGAAGCTTTGTCACCGTCGCCTGTGTTGTCAATGGCGGAGGTGGCTGTACAGCTGGTCGACCTTTGGACCGCAAAAGCAGTTGCTTGTTGCCCAAAAGTTGCTGGAATAGCCATCCCACTTCAGCCAGATCCAAGGTACCTTCGTCTGTAAAACAACCAGTCATAATTAAGATGACACCTTTGATTTTATAGTTGGAGGCTTTGTGCTACTAAACATCATGCTTGATGACAAGTTGATGTTTGTAACGAGCATTGCATCCAGCTTATCCAATGACTTCAAAGCTTTCTGCAAATGCCCTAGTCAAATATCGTTTCACTACATGGATGACCTGTAGCGAATGTCGATATCGACCCTCGCAAATGAGCCTTTGTGCTTGCTTAATGCAAAAGCACCCTTCCTTAAAACATCCATAACCGTAAGGTATTGGATGCCAGTGCACTGTCCTATTTTCAGTATTTGCTTGTTTGTGAAAGCCAAGCAAAATCCTGGGGGGGGTTGAAGTTTGCATCAAGTAGATGCCCTCTGTTGGGTATAAAGCTTGTAGCTTGTAGCGCGCCCACAGCTTTTCCTTGATGACCTCGAGTGTTTTTGTTTCAGCCTCCTGTGCCTTGTTCTCCTGCATGATTTACGTCGCGTTGTAACCTCGTCGCAACACAGAGATGAAAGTACGTGCACGAGGCACTGCAGTCCCTTTTTGCCTTTCCTCTCTGTGCACTCGTAATCGAGCACACAACCTTTTTCCTGCACTGACACACGCGCCTTGTATATGCCGGCAGCACTCGCCTTTTTATTCACGAAAATCAGTTCGCGCACGCCTGATTTTACTTTTTCGTTTATTCACAGTGCACGCGCGGTGGAAGCGTGCTGGCTGCCCATCACCTGAAGGAATGATGGGGAGGAGAGCAGGTGAATAAAAAACAAGTGTAGAGTAAAGAACCTTTTATTTATATATAACCACAACGGAGGCGTGCTAACGCCTCAAAAGTCCGACTCAGAAAGCCGGGGAAGCGCCGCGAGCGACATCTCACACTCGTACATGCATGAGCAGAGCATGACACACACATACACACACGTATATCATTCCAACAGTTTTTTTTTTCTTTTCTTCTAGTTCACTGAAAATTGTTCCTTTTTTTTTTCTTTTTTACGTGTTCCAAGGGTCGCCTGTCTTTTGAGGAAAAACTCCCTCGTTCCTCCTCCAACCGCGCAAGGCGAAGGCAAAGAAAAACCAAAAAAAAAAACCCGACGACTCCCGGCCGATGCCGCGCAAATTTTCTCAACTTTATCGCGAAAATCAAAACTAGGCGAGGAAAAACTAACAAATTTGGCGTGGCGGTTTTCGTACTTTTTTTCCACACGTCCGCACGGCTTGCGATTTCAATCCCAACTCCTCGAGCCCACGCCGCCGGCAGCGTCCGTTAACCAGGAACCGTTACCCTGCCAGCCCATCGCTCGTTGCGCTGGCTTTTGCCTCGCGCCCCGTGCTGTGAGCCAGCAGCTCGGTCCCTCGCTCACGCCCGCAGCGGCGGTAAGGGCTCCAGCCAGCAACTCGATCAACGGCGCGCGTAGCTCGGTCCGGAGATTTTTGTATGGGACCGAGGGACTTGAACGAATTTGAATGCGTCCCTCGGCCGGCCCGAGCTACCACGCCGGAAATTTTTTTGCTTTCGGTGCCGCTCCTTGAGTCCCGAACACCGAATTTTGGTGCTTTTTGGGCGACCAAACTCGACGCTCGCAACTCAAAGAACGGTACTTACTTACGGAGCCCACCAGAGCCGCCGTGAATATTCGGCATAATTTAGACGAGCGAACCCATAGGCGCCGTGAAGAAAATTCAGGGAAGATTTACTTCCTGACCACAACACTATTAATCAAAGGTATGAGGCCACTCTAAAAAGAATTGACACAATTAGACATCACGGCTATAATCTGGTATACATTTGGGAATGCGAATTCAGACAATTTCTAAAAACAAATCCTCTTATAGATGAAAGATTAAAAATGCTTGTTGCAGATGTCCCTGTACCGCTTAACCCACGCAGTGCTGTTTTTGGAGGGCGTACAGAGGTATTCAAACTATATCACAAAGCAAAAGAAACAGAAATAATTCGTTATTTGGACTTTACAAGTTTGTACCCGTATATTAATAAATATTCACCCTACCCTATTGGACACCCGCAAATATTTCGAAATGATCACATGCCTTTATTATCGGAAATTTTGTCAATGCATGGTTTTATTATGTGTTCTGTTGTAGCACCATCTAATTTGTTTTTACCCGTGTTGCCTTTTAAAACTAACTTAAAGCTGTATTTCGCACTTAAACACGGAAAGAAATATCAATCGAATTTGGTGTAAAATCAATCAAATTTGCTATTGGTTTTGCGTCAATCTAATAATTTATTGATTTAATGCTTATTTTCTAAAATCGAGAAAAGTTGAAAATAGAACCTAAAAAAAAATAAATAAAATTATGATAAAATTAATCAAATTATTTTACTGAATTAATCATAAATAAGTGATATATAGCAAAGAATTTAATATATTTTTACTGAATTTAAATAAAAATTTATTAATATTAGTATAAGAATAAATTTTTTGTTTTTGTTTTTTTTTTAATTCATATTTTACACATATATATTTGTTTTGTTTTACATAGCCGCGCTGCGGGTAGGTAATTTGTCCCACCAGAACCAAACATGGTTTGGAGCTGTAATTAAAATTAAAAGAATAACGCATAAGCGGCCAATCATACCACAATCTATAAATAACTAATGCGGACAACCGCCGTTAGCACATAAACCATTCCCAGTGACTGCCAATCATTTTTTTCCCCTTTTTGTAACGTTTTGAATAAATCGTCAATAAAATGCTGAAAAAATGGATAGGTTCGTGAAATAAAAAGATTTGTTTTAAAACACGTTTCCTTTTAATGACCTTAAATAGCTAAGTATAATTTTCTTTTACAATTCAATAGATAAGTACAATTTTAAAATGAGTAATGATTTATAATTATTAATGTTAATGATTTCAAATTAATCTAAACACTCCGATTTTTCCTGGAATGAAACACATATAGTAATTCATATAAACTAGTCGAACCCGAAACTTAAGGATCGTTTCCTCAGGCGAATTCCTTTAGAACCGATTTCTTAACTTTATATTATTGGCAAATTCCAATAATTTAACGCGCGATAAGTGGCAAAATCCACTTTGAAGTAAGTAAAATGGCAATATTCCACTCAAAAGACAATCGTGGCAATTTCTACTCAAAGGATAAAAGTGGCAAATTCCACTCAAAGGAGCAAGGTGGCAATTTCCACTCAAAGGATAAAAGTGGCAAATTCCACTCAAAGGAGCAAGGTGGCAATTTCCACTCAAAGGATAAAAGTGGCAAATTCCACTCAAAGGAGCAAGGTGGCAATTTCCACTCAAAGGATAAAAGTGGCAAATTCCACTCAAAGGAGCAAGAATGGCAATTTCCACTCAAAAGGATAAAAGTGGCAAACTCCACTCAAAGGATAAAAGTGGCAAATTCCACTCAAAGGGCAAGAATGGCAATTTCCACTCAAAAGGTAAAAGTGGCAAATTCCACTCAAAAGGCAAGAATGGCAATTTCCACTCAAAAGGATAAAAGTGGCAAACTCCACTCAAAGGATAAAAGTGGCAAATTCCACTCAAAGGGCAAGAATGGCAATTTCCACTCAAAAGGTAAAAGTGGCAAATTCCACTCAAAAGGCAAGAATGGCAATTTCCACTCAAAAGGATAAAAGTGGCAAATTCCACTCAAAGGAGCAAGAATGGCAATTTCCACTCAAAGGGCTGAAAGACTAACTAGGCAAATTCCTACTTTGCTTACCTATGACCAATTCCACGAATTTGAGGCGAATTCCTCCTGTTGCGGCTAACTCCACGGATCGAGACGGAATGCCCAGATCGGTCGTCGCGATTGCCTTATATAGCCAAAATTCTTTGAGCCTTTATCATTCACCACCAGGCGTCGTGAGCCTTTGTCATTTACCACCAGATGTCGTGAGCCTTTGCCATTCTCCACCAGATGGCGGCTTTTAACATCCCTGCAATACCGACCCTTTTTTAACTTGTCACTGTCAATCATGACTATGACATTTCTATTTGTTTACTTTTGGTCAAGTGCCGTGACCGAATTATGTTCAGCCGATGCTGAACACTTTTATTTGTCTCAAAGACATTAAATCTGCTTACTATTTTTTTAATTGGATTATGAGCCAAGTCAGAGTCAGGGGATCGCGCACAAGACAATGACAGCCGATGCAAAAATGAATACGGGCGGAGAGGATCACCATCTCCCAATCGTACACCCGAGGAGGATAGCGCATCACTCGGTGTTCCACATTCATGGAGGAGAACGCATCACATGAAGTGGCAAGCCCGGTTGCATCTGAGGATTACCATCCTCAAGGACCATGAGGAGGACAACGCATCACTCATGCCTTGCCGAATTTATGGCTCACAATCACTTAACTCCCGTTTTAAAAATTCGCAACATACAAAATGAATTTTCATCCATTGGCAGTCACGGGGTATCGGCCTATTATTTTAGGATTCTACATTTATTTCATGCACTACAATCAGCTCACTCAGTGATTACTCACCGTGGTTTTAATATATCTCTACTTGCACCACACAAATTATTTAAATAAATTTCACTCCTTTCACACTGATAGCTCAACTTAGAATGAGCTGCCCTTAGGTTGGAGTTACTTCCAACGAAGCAATTGGTCCGCCTCTTAAATTTAGCGTTACAGCATTGGAAATATTGGGCTGGTTGCCAAAAATGTCTTCCAGCTCAACCGCGAAGGGAACTATTATGGACGCGTTGCCGGTTAAGGAATTCCCATCTTTCGCAGCTTTATACGCCCTTAACAAATTTTTCAATTTGTTTTGCAGACCTTCAACGGTAGTTGGCTCTGACTAAGAAAATAGAAATCAATTATTTAAATAACTTCATTAAGTATTTATTACATACCAGCACATTCTGCCCAATTAAATCTTCAAGGACATTTGCCATGGCAAATTTCTTCTTCCTTGGGTGGTCACATTCCGCTTTCCTCGTTGAATATGCTGCCAGAAAAGCCTTCGTTTCGTTGAAGGTCCACACATGTCGATTCCTAAAAAAAACAAAATATTCAAAAATAAATATGCAGAAATCCGGAATATGTTAAAAAAAGGTAAAAGACTTACCTTGGTTTTTTTTTGGTTCATCTTATGTAAAATGTCGCAAAAATTAATTAATCTTATGTAAAATGTCGCAAAAATTAAAATGTCACTTGTCAGACAGGCAGGTATACCAACTTCTAAATCACAAAGGAATCGTTAACCCGGATCGTTCTTTTCACATAACCCAGATCCAGAACTGGAACCCGATGAAAAGAACACAGCTATTTTCATGCTCAAACGAGTTCGGTGCCTCGCATGCAATTTTACGACACCCTCATAAAATTCTGGTTCGCCTTATAAGGAGCTGCGCACAGCACTAGGCGATACGCGGAAACTCGGCTCCAGAGCCCCGAAACGCAGAATCACATGCAAGCAAAACCAAACGAACGCTACGATATCTACCTAG
Source organism: Eutolmus rufibarbis (assembly GCA_963920795.1). Lineage (NCBI taxonomy): Eukaryota > Metazoa > Arthropoda > Insecta > Diptera > Asilidae > Eutolmus > Eutolmus rufibarbis. The sequence goes on from OY987207.1 coordinate 27,198,693, forward strand.
GTATCCCGAGTCCCGACGCAATTTCTAAACTTCGCAGTTTATTTAGGCAAACTCGGGATCCCAAATTTATTTCTAGGAAACTGTCAGACTGCACAAACCTTTTTCTTACATTAGTAAACAATTTCCGCAATCAATTCTTCTTTTACTAAAATCAGAAAAATATTGAACAACTTGCACATGGTTTTCCGACATTCCATGTCCCTTTCTTTCAATTTGTGTGGCACCCAATTTCCCAGCTTCGGCATCAATCCCATTGCACGTATACGTTGCGAAACACATTGTTGGGTAATATTCAACTCTTCTGCCAATTGTTTTTCAGTCTGAAAAGGGTCCACATCAAGCAATTCTTCCAATTCTGTATCTTCAAATTTTCTTGGTCTGCCTTCACGTTCTTTGTCTCTTACGTCAAAATCACCAACTTTGAATCGTTGAAACCACTCTTTGCAGGTTGTTTTCGATGGCGCATGTTCACCGTAAACTTCCACAAGCAAACGATTTGTTTCCGCTGCACTTTTCTTCAACAAAAAATAATGAAGTAAAACTTCCCGCAAATGTTGTTTTTTTGGCACAAAATTCGACATTTTCAATTACATGAAAATAATTGTTGTTTACGCATTGAACAAATTTCACTAGTAATTATTCAAGCTTGACATCTAACCTCCGAAAAACATGTATTGCCCGATTGAATAATATGCAAGTGTGGGGTTAGCCACATTTATTGTTTATATTTTATTGCGGTAATACGGGGCAAAGTGAAAAGCAATTACAATCAAAGTTCTAACTAAACGCTTTATTTCACAGCGGACAAAAGTAAATTAACAAAACTTATAGATGAATTCTTGGCGCGCACCAAACAGTTCCTTGTTATGGCTGAGCTGGCGAGTTGAGTTAGTGTGTTGTCAAGTACCAACCTTTAAGCACACAAATCACGTCGTGGTTGCAGATGAATTCCGCCAGGTGCGCTGCCTGTCATTTTTGAATTTGTATATTCTATAGAAAGGTATAAATCTTTATTTACTAAATGTATCTTTTAATTTGCTGGAACAGTAAATAAATATCTGTAAATTATTTTCTTTTGATTGATTCAGGGCCAATTTTGGTAAAAGTTATTTATAGGTATTTATGTTGTATATACTTATAATAGCAGATAAATTTGAAAATAGTAAGGAAAGTTTTCGGCTAAATCTTGTCTTATTACTTTTCTTATGCTACCACTAAAATACTTTATTTTTAAAATAGTTGCATGACACTTTAAATTCAAAACATCAGGCAAAAGGTCAAACATACTCTTTAAAAAGAAAAAAGAAATAAAACAATACTTTATGTAATGTACATGTCTTTATTTGAAATTTCATATTTCTTTACAAATTTCGTTTTTTAAAAAATATTCTTCCATCTGGAAGAATATGCCTCACTGTTGGCTTGAAGTTAAATACATTTATGTTTTTACATGTTACATGTTCTGTTTTTTTTAGTAGGAAATAACAATTGAAATGTTCGTCTTTTTCACCAATTTCAATTTGGTTTACAATTAAGCAAATTCCATGTGTTTCTGTAAAAATTATGATATCGATAATTTCATATAGACCTTCGTTAAACATATAATATCCAACTTTATATGCAGTTCCCTTGTATATAATGTGTGATGAAATAACATAGTTATTTTCATATAAAATATCTTTTAATGAAGCATAGTAATCTTTCTGAGATAAAAGCGAATTTTCTTGCTTTACTACAATATATTCACAATCATTAGTAAATGATGAAAGCAAATTGCTAAATTTCATAGCACATTTTGTTGCTATTGACCAAGGTAAATTTCTTCTAGATGCAGTCGCGTTTGTATAATTTACCATTTCTCGATTTTTCGATTCAAAACGCATGCACCAAAGAAATCTTAATGGGCCAGACTTTCGTATTATATTGGGATAGTGAACAAGTAAATGATACTTTGGCTTAAGATTATCTTTAAATAAATGTGTGTACATTTTGTGATGTTTTGATATACATATATTCTTCCAGCAAAAAGATTTCAATCTCAGAAAATGACATGGAAAGCAAAAGATCGACAAGAGTCTCAAGTAAACAAATATATTTCCAAACTTTATCTTGTTTTTTTACTAAATCGCCGACAAAGCTGGTATAAAAGTGTGTCATATTCAATGCTTCGCGTGCAGTTATGTGCAATCAATACTAAACTCTCCAAATTAATGTTTGTTTTTGATCAAATATGGTTTCAGATTACTCGCCGAGTAGACCCCCTTAAACGGTCTATTACTATTCTGATATCCCTCAGGATCCTCAATTAAATATCTATCTCTTCCTAATACTTTACTAATTCTGTATGGGCCTCTAAATTTCGGAATTAATTTTTTGTTCACTCCAATAGTAGTATCAATATTAATAATAACTACCAGATCTCCAATTTTATATTCCCGTGGTTTCTTATGCTTTAAATTATATTTTTTCTGATTGTATTTCTGAATTTTACTATTCTTTTTAGCTGCATTATCTCTAATTATTTCTAATTTCTCTTGTCTATCACAATTGTCACTGTCGTCAAATTCTCTAACTAAATATTCCTGCAAATAATCGATATATTTTCCTTTTTGTTCAATTCCAAATAGTAATTTACTAGGACATTCTTCAGTCGATTTATGTTTCGAATTATTGACGGCAAATTCTATGTCACTCAATACATTGTCCCACTCAATCTGTTTATTTTTATCAACTAATTTTGCTATCATAGGTTTAAACGTACGATTTACCCGTTCTACTGCACCGTTAGCCTGTGGTGTTGCTGTAGCAACTAGTATATGCTTTAAATCTTTTTCTTCCAAAAACCTTGCGAATTCTTTTGAAGTAAATGCAGTACCTCTATCAGAAATAATTCTATTTGGACTACTGTAAGCTCTAAAATATTCGGTCAAATGTTTAACTACTTCCTTACTATTTGTAGTCTTTGTTGAAAATAATCTAATGAAACGTGAAAATGCATCTACTACTACTAAAATAAATTTGTGAAAAGCACTTTTTAAATCCAAACTTGTAAAATATTTCTTGTCATCTAGTAACTGCAAATAATCCTCAATTATTGGAATAGGAAAATGTTCCTTCACTGTTACTTTATTCAAACTCCTATAATCTATACACATTCTCAATGCACCTGTTTTCTTTTTTACCAATACAATAGGACTACAATAAGGCGAATTACTCGGACGAATAATACTCTTCTCCAAAAGATCATCAATAATAGATTGTAGTGCTAATTTTTCAGAATATGAAACCCTACGTGGTTTATAAGCAAATGGTTCATCTTTTTTCAATCTAATTTTCATCTGAAAATCACTGGAATGAATAGGTTCAGAATTTAAAGATTTCAAATACTGTGAAAATATAATATTTATTCCATGTTTGTGTTTTTCTTCTAATTCTCTGTTAACAGTATAGCCTTCCTTATTATCTAATTCTTTCGGGTCTAATAGCATCAAATCCAATAAATCTTTTTCTTTTTCTCCAATATATAACTTGCCATCTCTAATAATAACTTGTACATCAGGATGATTCATAAAATTTCTCCCTAATAGTACCCAGACATTTTTTCCTAAATCATCGTCTGTCATAATAAGAAATTCCATGTTACATTTTATGCCACTCACCTCAACCCTTTGCGTGGTTTCTCCAATAATTGATACTCTCTTGTTACCAATTCCACAAAATGACAATCCTCCACTATGTGGCCAACTCTTAATACCTATACCACTAATAATACTGTTTTTGATGAGAGATACCGGTGATCCTGTATCCACAATTGCCTCAACACTAACTCGTCCTCTTGAATCGACAAATTTAACGTCAACAGAATAGTCCGGATGGAGTGCTCGAATATGAGGACTTTCCTGTTGTTGGTTTTGTTGTTTACTGCAATCTTCCACCTTATGTCCCCTTTCTCCGCACTTATAACAGGTACCCCACTCTCTTTGGTTTCCTGCATTTAGCGGCCAAATGCCCTCGTACGCCACAATTGAAACATCTCATGTGTGCTGTATCTTCAGGCTCTCGTTGTTTTCTCTCTGTCTCCAATGCTGGTGGTTTGTTTTTCACTTCATTTACTCCAATAGTCTTCATCGTTTCCAATAATTCACGTAATGTTTTAAATCGTTTCATTCTTGCCTGATTTCGAACATTAAAATCACTTATTCCTTCAATCAAATATTCAATCATCTCCCCCGTGTCCAATGCTAACTTATTTCCTAACTCAACCTTCGCATAAAAATAGCCCACAAAATTCTCATTTGGTTTCCACTTCCTAGATTCAAACTCCCGCCTCATCACAACTTTACTGGTCGTTTGCTCGAATAGTTAACCGAGGCTTGACATTAGATCAGCATAATTATATCCCACATGTTCAGGTTTCGATCTGAGCCAAGTAAGCGCTCTCGATTTTAAACATCCTATCACCACAATCTTCATAATGTCATCATTCACTTTATACGTCTTCTTGACAACGTCCACTTGTGAACTCCAATTTTCAAAACTGACAATCCCATCAAAGTCCCACACCAAATTCTTAACCAATCCAATATCACTCTGTCCCGTTTCCAATTTTCCACTTGAACGCACTTTTCTCTCCAATTCTAATTCTTTTTCTAATAATTTCTTCTCCTTGTCCAACAGGTCCCTCTCTCGTCGCAACATATTCATCTTCCTCTGCATTCGCTCCGCATTTGTCTCCTCCTGGCGGCCATGCGCCATCTCCTTCGACTCCTCCCGAGCCCCAACTCTGCGCGCCACCAACTCCTCCGCTGCGCGCTGTAATCTCCTCTTAAATGCATCATATCGGGCAATCAAATCCTCCTTTTTCCCTCCTGTCGATAATCCCAAATCCTTCAGCTTAATCTTCAACTCCGCGACTGCCAAATTTTCAACATTATCGGCGCCATCAGCACCATCAGCGTCCTCCAAGATGTCGTCATCATCCGACAAACTTTCATCACGCTCGTCCGCCATGTTTGTAGCCTCAAACAACAAAAACTCCGAGCAAATAATTAAACGCAAACTTTACTAATAATAATTCAAATTTTCGGCGCGTAACTTGTCGGTAATATCCCACTTCTGAAATTGTAAGGGGGAAGGCTGTCCAATTTTATAAAACACTCAAATTACTTTATCCAATATTTATTTCTCAATGTCCGCCATCACACACGTCCAAACTCATAATCCTCGTCTCCTTCCTCGTCTCATTCCATTTGTTCCCGTGGCGCTGCTGCCACTTGAGTTTCAACCTGAAGTCAGTTGCAAATTCAAATTCCCCAAAGTTTACTACAATATATTTGAAATATTTACCCTTGTTACTTGAATCGTCAAGACTTTCCAAAAGCTGACGATTTAATTTGCCCTTAATGCGCTTTCTTAAAATGTCTTTAATTTTGCAGCAAAATGGCTCCCATTTCAAATGAAGGAAATCCCCTTTACCTTTTCCACGCGGTAGTTCCTCGAAATCTATATTTACCTATATATTGTAAAAAATATTACAGATGTATTATGATTTAAAACAGAAATAAATATAGGCAGGATAAGATCATGCAAGAAATGCGTAGAGACGAAGAAACTTACCAATTCTCGTCCAAACTCTGTTTTAAAGGCTGGCCAAGCTTCAATTATTTTCGTTATTTTGTTGTCTAAAAGAGTAGATATAAATAATCGCCGTTCGCTTGCTGTTTCTTTCCATTTGGACTCAACTAAGTAAAGGCCAAGGACTGCAGTGATGTTTTAACCGTGTTTGAAGTTCACTTGTCGGACTAATGGAAACTTTTAAAAAATTAAGAGATTAAAACTTTATCTGATAATATTTTGAATTCAAACAAACAGACAAAAATTCCAAAAATGATTTTCACTTATCCTTCATCCCTCCATTTAATTTTTGACTTATTATGCCTGAAAATATGAAATTATTTGCATTGTTTACTTACCTGGACCTCCTCCTTCCACTTTGACAACTCAAAATTTGACATTTTAAAGTTGTCCCTCCTACCTTCTAGGATGCGTTCATTAAGTGAACGTGCATTCATCAATATACATCTAAATGGATATAATAAGTGTTATTTCAAATTAATGTTCAAACATTTAATTAATCCTTTCATAATTTAAATTAAAAATGAATATGAATATGGCCCCGTCGTGGTGCTCGTTGATATCTCGGCCACCAAGAAATTGTCAGCTTCCCTTTTTTTCTTTTTCACTTTCTTCTTGTTTTTTGTTCTTTATAACTACGAGTTTTGTTGGTTAACTAACTAGAGTTACTTCTCTGGTCTTAATTAGTTCTAGTTCTACCTGCGTTCAGTTAATATTACTCGCTCCTGCACTTATGTATGTAATGTGAACTTGAACAGAAAACACAAAAAAAAATTTTGAAGTTCTTGATGGTGGTCAGGCGCATGCCCTCACCCCACAGGCGAAGATGTTCCCAGACAGGGCGCCATTTTCCGGGCGACGTCCGGCTCCAGGCCTACTTCCGGGTGGTACTCAACGACTTCCCCCGAAGCAGACGTGGGTCCCTTTATCAAATCGCGCAGAAAAAAAATTTGTAAAGCCTGGGAACTCCGTCGGAAGGGGGGGGGGGGGGGGGGGGGGGGAGAAGCGAGGAATACGCGTTGCTATTTAAATTTTGAACGGTTCACATTAAGCAGGCTGGCCGGTGCTCTGGGAGGCGCGTCTTGCTTTAGTGCTCGGGCCTAGCTCGCCGATTTGGGGGGGGGTCCTTGAGCCGCTCAGTCCTGCTGCCAATAGGTCACGCGCCATTTCGCGGTGGCTAAACGAGCCAATGGTCGAGGGAAAGGGAGCCATAGCAAATAGAAAGAGAAAAAAAAACTCCGGGCAGGCGAAGAGAGAGAGGGGGGGGAAAAGGGGTGATCGTCCCTTAGCAGCAGCAAAGAAAGATTAGTGTCGATACATATTTATTTCTCCTCTCTTTATTCTTTCCTTAATCATAGATTCGCGTAACTAACAAAAAAAAATTTACATAATTCCAAACCCTATCGTAGCAGTAACAATGCCAACTCAAATAATTTCTTTTCTTTTCTTTAACTTTTTTTTTTTTTGCTGGCGGAAAAACGAAATACCAAAAAAACCTTATTAAGTTCAAAAATCTAACTCGTACTGAGCAATTCAGTTTAAGTTCCCCTATCACAATCGATCAGCTAATAGGGAAATTCAATTAGTCTCATTCTTAAAGTAATACAAACAAAAAAAAAATCCTAAGTGTACGGCGTGTGTTCCGAAACCAAAAAAAAACAAAAAAAAATACACAAAGCGTTGGGCGCAACCCTACCGTACTAGTAACATAAAATCTGTACGGAGAAAATTTGATTCATAGTTATCCTGCGACCAAGTGTCGCCAGCTTAAAGAGCAGTACCTGATTTTGTTGTAGTTTTTTTTTTCTTTTTCTTATTTTTTTTTTTTTCCTTTTTTTTTTCTATATAGCTAACAAAAAGAAGGTAGGTACGACTATGGTGCTCCCAGGGGAGGACCATGGGAAAAAAAACTAATCTGTATGGTACAATAAAAAGAATTAAACGTATTCCGGAGTGCGGGCCACCTCCTGAATCGTGAATCAGGGGCAGGCAATGAAATAGTAGGGGTAGGGTGGGGAGGACCCTCAATACGAGTGTTCACACGAATTACTTTAGAAAAAGAAAGCAGTTTACGTACCTTGCTCCTGCACGGTCCTGGTAGATCGATCTGCCGGGATGCGCCGCCAAGCTGGAATTGAGGTTAGAGTTACCCACGTCTTCGACTGAAGGTCCTGCCACAACACTTTTGGGTGGCCATGGCCCCTGAAAGCCCTGATCGGGAGGTGCTCCGTCACAGCTAATTGTCTTATGTACTAGGGGACAAAAAAAAATTTTCCCAAGATTGGTCAGATCGCTATTTCCCTAAAGGGGGGGGGGTGAAAGCACGAAAAAAAAAGTCCTGATGCGTTGGAGTCGGCCACTCTGGACGCCTGCTGCCAGAACCCAGTAACGGTCCGCTGGTACCGTTGAGCTGCCTCGTGGGATGCTCTCCGCGGAGCGGGGGGGGGGGGGGGGGGGGGGGGACTCCACTGTCCGTGGCGGCAGCGCTGATCTGCGCGGGAGCCGCCTTGGGGCGTTGAAATTCCTGTTTGGTTTTGTTTTTTTTTTTTTTTGTTTATTCGGGTTTTCCGTTTCTTTTTGATTTACCTTTTTCTTTATTTGCAGTGGGGTTCCAATTTCTTCCGCGGATCACCGCCTGAATTCGCTGGAGGCCCGTCGTCCCAGTGGGCTTGGGGCCGCAAGTGGCCACAGGAGGCCCTATTCGCCGTTGGTGGGGGGTGCGGGGACTGGAATGGTGCTGGGGAGACTCAGCCTGCTCCTCCAGGTTCGCCGTCCAATCGCTGGACCCAGAGTTTTGTTAACTCTTCGGTTAGGATCTCTGTGCGATATTCACTCACGTGAGGGGGGGGGGGGGGGGGGGTTTCTTCCCAATCACCGGAGCCCTCGCGGCACTTAACTGTATTCCGCGGTTTGCTTTATTTTCGCACTTACTTTTTTTTTCTTTCCACCTTGCCTCGGCAGCTGCCACGACCAGAATGGCCGCTCGCCTGTCGCCTGTCACACTTTCCGGTCCTCGAGGAGGAGTTTCGAAACAGCGGTTTTTTGGTTCTTTCTGTACTAAGGCCTCGTTTACCATTTCGGGTTCAGTGCCACTGGCAGATTGACGAGAGGCCGTGCACCCCACATGTATATATTTTTACAGCGCGACTATCTCACTTAATTTGTTTTAGTTGTAGAATTTTTCTGTCTCTTTTTTTTTCTTTTCTTCTCTTTTTTTTTGTTTTTCTTTTTTTGCTGGCGCTTCTGGTCTCACCCGTTCTTTTCTCTTTTTTTTTTTTTTGATAATGTCTAGTTAGCCGTCGGAACACTCGGTGCTTCTCACCCAAAAAGTCTTTCACCCTTCCCTTTCTTTCCTTCTTCCCTTCTTTCCCTTCTTTTCAGTATATTTCCCTTTTTCCGTTTAAGTAGATTTTAATTTTTTTTTTGTTTGTTCGTGGGCTAGACTGATTGGGGTCGGCTCGGCGTCAAGCTATCGCGACCGCTTTTATCCAAAAAAAAAAAAAAAAAAACCGCACCAATACGTTCAAAACTAATGGCTGTTTTATACCCACGACAAAATATTCCCGGCGGAGACGCCCTTTTCTCCCGATCGCTCGATAACAGCACTTTTGGTGCGGGTTTAAGCAGTGGAATTCTGCCTTCCTGCCGCCCACCGCTACGCATAAATTCACCTGGGCACTTTCCACTTCGTCGCTGATCCACTTGCCCCACAAAAGTTGGACGCACTTCACTCCGCCAAAATGTTGGCGACAATCTGCCGCAGATGCGGCCGGGATCTTGATATTACTTTAATTTACTCGCGGCGTACCGTGCGAGGATAAGTTTTTCCGACGCCTCGAAAATGCGATCCTCCGCTTTCGCCAATTCACGGACACCACCCGCTCGAAAATTGCCGCCTCTTCCTCAAAAAAACTTTTTTTTTTTTTTTGGTCTCGCTCAAGGGACACGTCCGTCCGGCTTCTCGATCACGCACCAACAGTTCGTTGCGCTGGCTATCGCCTCGCGCCCCGAGCTGTGAGGCGGCCGCTCGGTCCCACGTTCACGTCCGCAGCAGCGGCAGGAGCTCCAGCCAGCAATCCGAGCAACGGCGCGCGTAGCTCGGTACGGAGATTTTTACATGCGACCGAGGGACTTGAACGAATTTTGATGTGTCCCTCGCTCGGTCGGAGCTACCGCGCCGCAAATTTTTCTGCTTTTGGTGCCGCTCCTTGTTATGAGGGGTGGTTCTCGAGGGCCCGGCTAAAGCACCTCGCCTGGTGGTAAGTGGCTGCGCGAGCTGGCAGGCTAGCATTGCGGTAGTGTGGGGGGGTTTGCCGAAGGCCACACTTCGCCACCAGGAACGAACGTCCCCATAACGAAAAAAAAATCCCGCGCGGACGGAAAAACGAAAAGGTACGGGGAAAGAGGGCATGGCGGACAGAACCTCTGCCACTGCCCGTGAATGACTCGCCGGCGGGGGGTTTTCAGATGGGAAAACTAACCCCCCTGTGGCCTATTCCCCAACCACCCATATGACCTCCCCTGGCCCAATATTTCATGGGGGGGTCCCAATATAAGGAAACTAAATTACCGTAGCGTCATGGCTGCAAAGAGGTGGAGGAAGAGGGGTACCAAACCAAAAAACTATTTACAGTAACATACCTGGATATACATTATTTCCCAAAACAAATATTCTTACAAATAATATATAAAAAAAAAAGTCGTTGGGCGCCTGCTGCTGCTGCTGCTGCTGCTGTTGTTGCTGCCGCCGCTGTGTCGATGCTGCTGCGGTGTCGATGCTGCTGCGGTGCTGAGGCTGTTGTTGTTGCTGTTGCTGTTGTTGCCGCCCGACACCCGGCCTCTTCTTCTGGCCCCGATGTGGTGCCGGTGTTTCCCAGCTGATGTCTTGACTTTATTTAAATTTTTCTTTAACTTGTTTGGCTTAGTTTAGTTTTATCTAGTCCACTTTGCTTTAATTTGGTTTTATTAAATTGGTACTTTCGATTTATTTTAATTTCGATACTTTATTATTATGTTGTTGTTTTCCCCCCTTTTTCTTTTTCTATTTAATTCAGTTTCATTTAGTTTAATTTTAATTTTATTCACCTTCCGAGTTTGGGTAGTTGTCATTCGGCTGTCTTTAACTTATTTTTAGTTTTTATTCAAAATTCACTTCACTGTTTTTTTTTTTTTTTTTTTTTAATTCTATGTAAGTTCCACTCAACGCTCCTTAAATTATTTTCAACTTCATTTAATTTTATTTCAATTTTATTTAATTCAGTCTTTAAGTCTAGTAAATTTTATTACAACACTATTTAATTCCTCTTCAAAAAAATTTTTTTTTTTTTTTTACACTACGAACTATTGTTAATTTCTGTTTCTCATTCTTTACTACGAATTTTAATTTTTCCTAACTACCTTCGGCACTTGCTTTCTTTTCTTTTTTCTTTTTTCCTCGTTTTCGTTCACTTATTTAGGCGCTTTTAGCAATAATATAATTACAGCAGGAAATGGCTGCGGCAAAAAGAAAAGAAACTTAACTTGAGCGTGCGCCTCTTTAATATCTTTTCAAGGCTTTCCCACTACAACTGACACCCGCGCTCCTTTTATGAAAATGTTGCAACATAAAAAAAATCCGAGAAATTGTCGGGAGCTGTTATCGCGTTAATAGTTAATTTTTCTTTTTAAAATTCGGCGGTTCGACGAGTAAGGATCGCAAGACTAAGTTTTCCCGTTTTTTCCCTTTTCGGACACTTTAACATTTTTCGGGATGGCGGCACGTTTTTTTTTTTTTTTTTTTTTTTGTTTTTTTCGGTCGATCACAAATCACAACGGGCGCTCTTTCTCGCCTTCTTCCCCAAGGAGCACTCCCGAAAAAAAAAAATGCACAAAAGTCCGGGGAGTAGCCGCGCGCACCTCACAAAAAAACTTCTTCCTCTTCCCGGTCACCTTTTTCTTTTCTTCAACTAATTTTCCTTTTTATTTTCGGTTCGCCCTGCCACTTCGCGTCCGCTCTCTCTTTAATTCTTCCACCGACTGCCTCGAGGCACGCTGTTCGAGCCCCTTCGCCGGCTACCGCGCGCCGATCACGCCACATCCAAGTCCCGGTGCAACTCACCCACACATCTCCCGCACCGGCTGCCGATGGGCAGGCAGCAGATGTGTGGGAGAGCCGCACCGGCACTTTCCTAGCTGATGCCGCTGCCGAGGACTCGACCAGCGGGCCGCGGGCGCCTCCAGAACATTCGGCGGCCACAAATTGGAAATTCTTTGAGTTAAAATTTTCAATTTGTGGCCTCCGAGCGCTCGATGGGCGGCGCGACCAGCCAGCCGAGCCGTTAGGCAGCGGCAACTTGCGCCTGAGCGCCGTCAATTTTTGGCCGAAATTGAGGGGGCCCGCCAGGCGCTCGCCCATAGCCTTTGCCTACGGCCAATTTCTGGCCCCAACCACAACATCCTTGAGTCCCGAACACCGAATTTTGGTGCTTTTTTGGCGATCAGACTCGACGTTCGCAACTCAAGGAACGGTACTTTCTTACGGAGCCCACCAGAGCCGCCGTGAATTTTAAGCCTAATTTAGGCGAGCGTTCGATTTCATGCGCCCATAGGCGCCGTAAAAAAAATGCAAGGAAAATTTATTTCCTGACCACAACATCTTGAAGAAATCCTGCATAGCAATTAATTTGTAGAGTTCATTAAGGGTCAGCTCAATATTTCCTGTACCAACGGGGATTGTGTATTTCATCTGAAGCTTGTAATATTATACAAAAAATATATGTGGGATTTATTTCTTCCTTATTACAATGAGTGCCTAACTAACCTCTCAACAGGTGCTCCGGATGAACTTCGACTTCCTTCAGCCTCCTTCTTCCTTCTTGAGGAGACGGCGTCCAGCAGGTGCTCCAGATGAACTTCGGCTTCCTTCCTCCCTTCCGATGAGTCTCTCGTGCGCGCGGCTTCAGCTTCCAAAAAAACACAACGCTCCTTACTGCCACTTTCTCCTTCCTCGTGCTTGCACCGAATGCGACTTACTTCCTCCACACTGACTGCTGCGTCCGCTGACAGCTGCGCCCACTGAACTCTCAGATTCAGCGCCGACGGACATTTTGGTGGCGGCACTGCCAGATCCCACAACTCGGCCGTCCTGACGTTCCTCCTCTCCTTCTCCAGGCTTTGGACTTCGTGTTCTGAGGGGTGTTGGTCCTTACCCTGTGGAGTTCTTCCTACTTCGTTGGATACTTCCGCTTATGATGTCGTCTTCTGGTGGGCGTTGCTTCTTACTTTATGGGGTTCTTCTTTCTTCATTGGATACTTCTTACTTCATTGGATACTTCTTACTTCATTGGATGCTTCTTACTTCATTGGATACTTCTTACTTCATTAGATACTTCTTACTTCATTATGTTTGTCAATTAGGGTTTATCTTTTGAGGCTTAATTTTAAGTAACTGGTAATGTGTATTGTCTTGCTAGTGCAGTGAGTCAAGCTGCTCACTAGCATCTTCGTTTTGAGGCGACTCTGTCTCTTTAAAGGGTTCTGGCATGATAGTTTCACTCGGGCAGGGCGGTTTAGGGCTACTGGTAGGATTGACTAACTCAGTATCTTCGTTTATAGACTGGCTGGAATCGTCATGACTGGAACTGACTTCTTCTTCATCCGTGTCGTCATCGTCGGACGTGAACGTTGCATAATGCTTCATAAGGTCTGCGGCTGTGGATGTAACGTTCGGTCCACAGTGGCTGCCGATTTTTTTAACGTCGTACCTGTCATTCTGCTTTACCTTGGTAATTCGGTAAGGGCCTAGATACTTGGGTTTTATTTTCAGCCCTGACCCAAACTGTGTTCTTCGTATGGCGACGAGATCACCTATTTTATAAATTGTTGGCGGTCTTCTTCCTTTATTGTGCTGCTTTTTGTTTTCTTCTTGAGTCCGCAGTATATTTTCGGTGGCCATTCTACGTCGTTCGTCTCGTTCTTCTTGAAACAAGAGTATGATTTCTTGTTTTAACGCTTCGCTTAAGTTTATGTCATCTATTACCTTCATGTTTGTTCCAAAAAGGAGTTCAAATGGTGTTGAATTTATGCTTCGTTGGTAAGAGCTATTGAGCCACATCTGAACTTTTCCAAGATGCTTATACCATTCTTCTTCAGAGCTAACCGATAATTTGGTTAGCACTTCAATCACAATGCGGTGAATACGCTCAACCTGGCCGTTCCCGCGGGGTACGCCAGTGGTTATCTTACAATGCTCTATCTGATGATCCTTGCAATATTGCTCAAACGCAGTTGAGGTGAAAGCAGTCCCTCTGTCTGTAATAATCCTGCTCGGATTGCCGAAGGTTAACTGCTGCGTTTCTAATTTTTGCAGCGTCTCGCACGTCGTCGTAGTTTTGGTGGCATAAAGCCAGACAAATTTAGTAAAGCCGTCTATAATAGTTAGAATATACCTGTAGCCCTTCTTAGTCTGCGTCATAGGCCCCAGATGATCAATGTGGAATGTTTCCAAAGGAAGATTTTCTTTTGGAATAGGGTGCAAAATGCCTTCGTTTCTCTTCTTCCTTGTACTCAGTATGCAAGGGATACAGCAACTTATGAAATCTTCTAGCTTCTTTCGCAACTGCGGTATGTAGTACTGTTGACTAATTTGATGCTCCATTTTCCTTGTACCGAAGTGACCTTTCTCGTGTACTGCTCTTATCACTTCCAACTGCATTGTTTTTGGAACAACTAGAAGCTTGGCTCCGTCATGATATTTGAAAAGGACATCTCTTTCGACAAAATAATCATCGAACTGCTCATGTTTTAGTATTTCTTGAATCGCCCTTATGGTCTGGTCCTTTTTTTGCGTGAATTGAATTCTATGCAACAAATCTGCATTCTCAATCATCGAGACTGCTGGGTAGCGGCTCAGAGCATCGACGTGCTTCATACGGCTTCCTGATCGATGCTCTAGCTGATATTCGAACTCGGAGAGAAAAATTGCCCACCGTGCTACTTTGGGGGAGATGTCCTTCTTTTCCATTGTGCATTTAAACGCTGCACAATCTGTGACTATTTTGAACTTCGTGCCGAACAGATATACTCGGAATCTTTTGATGGCTGTAATTATGGCTAAAACTTCCAGCTCATAGCTACAGTAGTTTTCTTCTGTGGGTGACGTCTTTCGGCTTAAATAGTAAATTGGATGAAGTTCGTTGTTTTCGTTTGACCTCTGGAATAGTATTGCTCCATAACCCCATTTACTAGCATCTGTGTGCACTTCACTTTGTGCTTCTGGATCGAAGATTGAGAGGACTGGTCTGATACACAACGCTTTTTTCAGAGTTTGAAAGGCCTGTCTCTGCAAGGGGCCGAAAACAAACTTGCTTCCCTTTCTCAACATGTCACTTAAGGGACGGGCAATCAGTGCGTATCCCTCTACAAACTTGCGAAAATAGCCTGCTAACCCTAGGAAGCTTTGCACGTCTTTAATGCATTTGGGTTCAGGGAACCTTTCCACTGCTCTTAATTTTTCCTCTCCCGGTACAATTTTTCCTTCTCCTATCTCATAGCCCAGGTAAGTTATATTCTTTTTCAGGAATTCGCACTTGCTCCACTTAATTTCCAAGCCATTCTGCGAGGCGATGGTAAGTACTTCTTTTAGAATATCAAGGGCTTCTTCATCGTCTTTTGCTGGGATAATTATGTCGTCTATGTACAACAACATCTTGCCAGCACGTATTAGAGGATAAAAGATATGATTCACAAACCTCTGAAATTGTGTAGGGGACGTACACAGTCCAAAAGGAGCCCTGGTGAATTCGTACTGCCCGCTTGGCGTTACAAATGATGTGTACTTCCGACTATCCTCAGTTAGGCGCATATGGAAAAATCCATTTCGGAGATCGAGTTTAATAAAAGTTTTACCCTTGGCTAGCCTATCAGTTTGGTCTTCTATAAGGGGAAGTGGGAAGTGATCCCTAATTATGACACGATTAAGCTTCCTGTAGTCAACACAAATGCGTGTGCTGCCATCCTTCTTTTTTACAAGCACAATCGGACTCGCAAATTCAGAATGGCTGTGTACTACAATACCTTCCTTAAGCCACTCTTCGATTTGCTTGTTGACTTCTTCCATTTCCTTCGTTGATAATCTTCGCGGGCGCTGACTGATCGGCGTGTCATCGCTCACCATTATGCGCATTTCGAAATTATTTGAGGGATTCCTGCTTGGAACATATGACTCAATCATATTCCCTAATCTCTGCTGATTTTCGGCAGTACTGGACCGATCTATGTTTAGTTCATGGGCATCTTCTATTTGCATACAGCGAAATTCGTCTTCCGTCACAAGAGGTTTTACCGAAATGCCTCTAACTGAAGCACATAGCTCAACCTTGCTCAGCAATGATCTTCCTATAATAACCCTTTTCGGAAGAATTTCGTCTGCCACTACATGCAGCTTCTCGAAAAATCTATGGCCATCGATGATGATTTCAGCATAAAAACAGCCCAACGTTGACCAAGCATCGGAACCTACACCTCGAAATTCTGTTGCGTGACTTAATAGTGGTGGTTTCAATTCCTTGCATACTTTTTCTGTGATGAAGCTGGCCTGACTCCCTGTATCTATCAAGGCGTCAAATTCAAGACTATTTATGCGAATCTTTTTCATCATGTCGACTTTGCCTACGGCTTCTTGTTGCACAGCTGCAACATCAGCACTTCCTTTGTTTTGTTTTTGTTTCGGGCAATCGGGACTTTTGTGACCAAACTGGTTACAATTAAAACATTTGTTCCCAGATGCCTTTCGTGGACAATCTTTAGCCAAGTGACCTTCAATTCCGCACCTATAACATCGGGGCTTTGACTTTTCGTCAGACTTAGTTTTTCCAGCGGCTGGGAAATGTTTACTGGACCCTCTACCTCTATCGGCTTTACTTTGTTCACATAACTGGGCGAAAATGTTAAGTTTTTGCTTAAACTCCGTGAAATCCTTGGCGCCGTAAAGTATGAGTTTATTTGCTTCATTCTCATGAATGCCGTCAATTACATACTTAATAACGGCTTCCGGTTCTAACCGTGCCCGCGCACCGATTTCCCTAATCGCCAAAAAATATTCTTGAAATGTTTCGGAGCTCAACTTTTTACGTTTTCTCAAGATATCGTGCAGGAGTGCACTATTTTCGTGAACCGTAAACTCTTCGAGCAAAAAAGTCTTGAGTTGTTCCCACGTGTTTACACAATCTGCTGCCCGCATTGCAAGCTTCGCAGGGCCTTCCAGCAATCTTTTAGCGTAAACCACCTTCCTCAAATCATTCCACTCAAAGACCAGTGCTGCACTTTCAAATTCCTTAATCCAACTTTGAATCGTCAATTCTCCCATTCGGCCGCTGAATTTGACGACTGAACCTTCAATATCTGCAAACGTGAACTTTTCCTGAGGTATTCTACTGTCCTCGTTACGGTTCCCGTTACCGTTATTGCTCACGTCCAGATGTGTGCTACTGTGTCCCCTTTGAGACACTAATTCCCTAATATTGCTGTCCATTTGCTGCAGCTCTTTCCTAAACCCTTCCAGCATACTTTCGTACAGCTCACTTTGATCAAGTCGAGCATTTTCCGCGTTTCTCTTCGCCCTAGAGTTCTTGCCCATCATGCCAGCCCTACCTCGTGGACGACAAAATACACCGCGCTTCAAATACACCGCGCGCCTCTTTTTTTTTTTTTTTTTTTTTTTTAATAAATCCCTTCTTCTTCCAAATCCCGGTTGAGCCCCCAATTTGTGGGATTTATTTCTTCCTTATTACAATGAGTGCCTAACTAACCTCTCAACAGGTGCTCCGGATGAACTTCGACTTCCTTCAGCCTCCTTCTTCCTTCTTGAGGAGACGGCGTCCAGCAGGTGCTCCAGATGAACTTCGGCTTCCTTCCTCCCTTCCGATGAGTCTCTCGTGCGCGCGGCTTCAGCTTCCAAAAAAACACAACGCTCCTTACTGCCACTTTCTCCTTCCTCGTGCTTGCACCGAATGCGACTTACTTCCTCCACACTGACTGCTGCGTCCGCTGACAGCTGCGCCCACTGAACTCTCAGATTCAGCGCCGACGGACATTTTGGTGGCGGCACTGCCAGATCCCACATATATATATATTTAAATATATATTGTGTAGACAAGGCGTGAAGCCAAATAGAGGTGAAGTTCTCCGTTGCGTCCTGGGAGCGCCTAGCGGCAGCACGGCCTAGCTCGCCGGATGGGGGTGGGTTCGTGAACCCAGCAGAATTGAACTTCATTGGAAATTTCTTCGCGCTCCCCTGGAGAAGGGCTAGGGGGGGGGGGGGTCAGTTAGGCCCTTCTCTTTTAATATATAAGTTTTTTTTTTGTTGTTCCACACCACCACACCGTCGCCGAATGATGGAAGGGAATATCCAGAAAAAAGGGCGGGGGGGAATACGAACACACTGAAAACATTACAGGACCCGCTTGTCCTGTTGTCGGGGGAGAGGACTGAACTTACCTCCCTAGGTTCAGGCCCCAAATAAAAATTTAACATACCCTCCTCATGCTCTCTCCAGCTCCCCGACGAGCTGGAGGGCCCCTCCAAATAATTGTTTTCTTCTTGGACTATTCGGTGATCACGTCATCCGCCGTCCCGCCCGTATTGAATCACTCACGCTTCATCATTTCAAAACTTTTAATTCCGCAACATGTGTTTATACAACAAATTGAAATTCATTATTCGCCAAAAACAAAAAAAAAACTGGATTCAAAAACAAATTTTTGAAGTATCAGAAATACTGTCTGGGGGGGGGGGGGGGGGGGATACAAATGAAATTTTATTCTATAATTTATGCATTCGCAATATTACTGGCAGCGTTAAACAAAAGGATTCTAACAAAAAAAACTATGCATCTATACTGTTAATTGAAAGGTTCACAAAAACTTTGATTCAAATAAAAGTTGGTATCGGTAGTATCGACTGGGAAGTCCGAGCAAGAGTTCCTTCAAAAAGGTAAACATTAATATTATTACCTGGGGAGTTCCCAAAATAATTCTAACAAAATGATGCTGTCTGATAACAGGGACCGGCAGAGTCAAACAAAGACAAACTCGAACAAAAAGTTATGAGTCCGCAATACGAAGTGAAAAAAAAAAAAATGATTGGCCCGAGCCAAGAGAGGCACTAGCTTGCGGCTATACCGCCGCACAACCTCGTTTTCCCGAGCGTAAGTACCCCGATAAAGTTTTCTTTTTTTTTGTTGTTTATTGTTCTTTTTTTTTTTTCGTTTGGAACTAAATTCGATGGGAGGGGCGGACACAGTTATAAAAATAAGCAATCAAAAGTTGTAACTGCACTTACCCTAGGATGCCTGCTGGAGTCGACTCTGCTGGGATCCATCGAGGAGGCCTACAGTATCAGAATAAGAAAAAGGGAATTTCCTGCGTCCAGGGCGGAAATCTCCGCGCCCCTCTCCTACCCAATTTGGTTGAGCGAGGACGTCGCTCTTTCGTCCCGGATCAACAAATAGTTTTTTTTTCCTTTTTTTTTTTTTTTATAGTTATATATAAAATTTTTCTTGTTTTTTTTTTTTTCTTTTGTCCTTGTTTGCACTGCGTGGTTCGCTCTATAAAAGAAGGTGGAATTTATCTAGTACTTAGTGTGGCTTTATATATAAAAAAAACTGCGCAACTACACTAAAAGGGATGATCGTCCGGTGCTCCTGCAGGCGGGGGTCGTCGCCTCGTTCCTTAAAAACAATTCTTTGTTTCGCAGCGATGAGTAGACTGGCCGTACTTCCATGTGCTCAGGAATCGTGGTCGCCAACTGGGTCGGTTGGCCTTCCTCCCTACGCCGGCTGATGAGTTTTTTTTTTTTTGCTGTTTCTCCCGGACCTGGATATCTGCATCCGACAATGAATTTTCCGCGCCGACTCCTGCGGGAAGTAACGCTCTGGCTTCCTAAGCGCTTCCTGATGTTTAATGGGGGGGCCGCTCGGGCTAGGTGCTGCAATGGCCGCTTCCTTTCTTTTTTGTTTTGCGCTTTCTCTCCCAACAATATTAGCCTTTAGTTCGATGCTAGTTAACAGCTCCAGTAGGACTAGATCGATTTAGATCTATCAATTTCGGGGACCACTCCACTTCCCTGCTACTCCGCCGCCCTCGGGCAATCTTAATTTTTTCCTCCCTCAACAGAATTTTTGCTTTTTTTTTTCTTCTTGGGCTATATGGTCGGAAATAATCCCAAAGATATGGTTTTTGAACATCGTTAAAATTCAGAGCTTCGCAAATACTCACCCACTTTTCTGGGCCTTGCCGGATGATCACACACTTTACAGATTTCACTTTATCTCACCTTCAAATGGGCTTCAGCTTACCGGGACGACAGTCGGCACCAAAATGGCCGATTGACAGACAGGAACACGCCGGATCGAGGCGATGCCTATGGCATTACCTTTTCTCAGCTTAATTGACAATATTGCCCGTTGGCGCTCGAGTAGGGAAGTAGCGTAGTGGTTGACAGCTGCGCGCATTACTTCGTCCGTTTTCTTGGTGACCGTCACAAGCTCCTCTTGGTTTGGCGGGAACATGTCTGGAATAACCTCGTCTTTTAGTTTGGTTAGATGTTTGAAAACTTCCAACCATCCAGAGTAAAATGTTGAGACAGGCCCATGTCCAAGACGGTGAAAGACTATCTTTGCCTCAAACGAGATCGGATCGAATCCGAGGACAACTTTCTGATTATGGTGATGGTCCAGATGATACGTATAGTTTAGCAAAAGGTTTTCGGCCGGGACCTCTGATTGATTTTTACCTCTTTTCCGTACCGGCCGAAGTTTTTGTTTTTTTGATTTTGTATCCATCACTTTAAACTCTTCTGCACGCACTTTTTTTTCACTTAATTGTTTAGGTTTTTTAGCTTTAGGTGCTGGTTCCATCTTGAAGCGGCGACTTATTCCTCAACATTAAATGTACATCACCAGCGTCTCATATTTATACTGTTATTTTCCGGTATACATAGCTGGTTATAAGTATTTACCCCCGCCATATTTTAAAAATGTTCTCAAGTATATTTTGCGATATAAATTCACGATTTTATTATCATTTAATCTAAAATTATTGAAGGAAAATTGTTTCAGAAAATGTTTTAAACTTTTTCCTTTACACCGAAAATACAGATACACATAGCAATAATGACCACAGGTAGATGAAAGTGCACCTTGTAATCGTTTTTTACTATTTACAATCACATCTGAATTTGTATGTAAGAAGTTGCGAAAAAGCCTGTTGCTGGGGAGTTTACCATACGAATCAAAGTATTCTGCAGGGTTCTTTTTTGGAATGAAAAATGCAACCCAGTGGGTGCCGCTCTTTCGTGCAGGGTCCGTATTAGCTATGACGCATGCGGGCTTTTTTATTTCTTTTGGCAGACGGTCACAAGCAAATACTCCTCTAAAAAACCTTTTTGTAGTAGGGTTATTTGCTAGCGACTTTGTAAGATCGATCGTGTTCATTCTTGTTCCGAATCCAGGGTTGCTGTCCCTACGTCAATAACCTTGGTATAGGATGTAACATAGTTATTTATAAACTCCTTGGTTGATGCGTCACAAACAAGTATTGTAGTAAATTTCGCTAATGTTTTTATTAGATCTTCATTTAGACGTCTAAGTTCAATGTTTCCCAATTTATTTGATTGGTCGATACATCCTGGAGTTGACGTAGGGTATTTGAAGATAATCTCCTTTGTAAATAATTTACTTTGTGCTGTGAATCCCGCAAAAGAAACCTTTTACAAGAAGGTCAAGCAGCCTCCAGAAAAGTATTCGACATTTATTAAACAACTCATGATAGCTGGCTTTGTTGTCTATATGCACTGTGATTAATTCTAAATTGTACCATCTTATATAGCATTTTTAGAAGCTGGTGTATACGTTCCTATCTTTGTCGATTTCCACACTCCCGTCATACTCAGCATACACGATACAGGTTACTGTTGTCTTCAAAGCCTCTTTAAATCTTCCTTCAATTCTAACCGTACCTTGGTTTAATAGATTACCGTAGGTTGAATTATATGAACGATCAGAAGTTAAATCAAAAACAAGAAGAAAACAGCCGTTGTCAAAGAATTTCTTTGAAATCTGATGACCTTTATCGAAATAATGTATTCCAGTTCCTTTGAACAAGGAGATGTATCCTCTTGTACTAATTGGTTTTTCCTTTCAATAATCAAATTCCATAGGCTGGTTTGGTATCTGGACACCATAAATTAAATCTTGTGATGTTATTATGTTTAAAATTATAGGCGGTTTTTGTTCGATTTCCTGTATATGCATCGTTATCAACCATACCAAACACTAATAAATTGTTATGAAAGGTGGAGACCTCAAGGGAGCCCGGCTAAAACCCCTTGTCCAGCGGTATGCGGCTGCGGGAGCTGGCAGGCTAGCATTGGCAGTAGTTGTGGGGGGGGCGTTAGCCAACAAACCGCTTTCAGCCGCTGGAACGGCCCACCAATAACAATCGAAAAATTCTCCCACGACGGAACGATAACTCGCAAGGGAAGGAAAAGGACAGTGCGGGATAAGCCCCTGCACCTGCCCGTGAATGGCTTTCCGGGGGGGCTCTGGATGGAAAAATAATGAACCCCCCTGGTCTAAGCCCCAACCACCCGATGACCTTCCCTTGGCCTAGACAAATTTATGGGGAGGTCCCTTCTAAAGGAAAAGTACTATAGGCTGAAAAAGAAAGTGCGGAGGGAACCAAGAAAACCCAAAATCAAAACTAAGTTAACATACCTTTGTATTTTCTTATAATTACTACAATTAGTCTTTTACAAACTCTCGTTGGACGCCTTGATGAACCAGTCGCTGATGTCTGCTACGCTGAGGTGCGGCGGTCCAAGTCTCGGCGATTGATGCTGCTGCCGTCGTCCCGCACCCGGCCTCTTCACCTTCGGCCCCGTCGCACAGTGTTTCCAAATGCCGATTTTTTGGCCAAAAGTCCTTTTTTTCATAGAAATGTGATGAAATTGTGTATAGTAAGGTTTTTTGGGTCGCTTATTTTGAAAATGCAATTTGATGGATTCGCTGTTGTTGAAGTTATAGGTCTGTAGTTCTTTTAGTGAAATGTTTTTGTTGC
Organism: Eutolmus rufibarbis; assembly: GCA_963920795.1. Taxonomy (NCBI): domain Eukaryota; kingdom Metazoa; phylum Arthropoda; class Insecta; order Diptera; family Asilidae; genus Eutolmus; species Eutolmus rufibarbis. The sequence continues at coordinate 27,221,420 of OY987207.1, forward strand.
TGATCGTGAAGTTTATTCTATTGCGTAAGATTGGATGAATGTTGATTTCGTCCCAATATCGTCGGGGTTGTCCTTCGTAGGTTACTTTGTTTATCGTGACTTCACATTTCTGGAAGTAAAGTATTCCAGTGCCAGAGATTTCTCCAGGGTTGTGTCCGCAGGTTGAATTTAGTTGGGTTGGTGGGATGTTAGTAAACAGGGTGTAGTTTGGTTCTGGTTGATAAATTTCCGTGATTTCTTCGCCGTCGACTAGCTCGCAAGATGCCGGGGTGTTATTGATGATTCCTAGGATGCAATCTCTATTAACAGTTGTTGTTCCGCTGGTTACTCTGGGGCAGTAGAAGGTTCCTTCTATTTTTGGCCACCTTTGGTCATAAAGCAGGATATCGCTGAGGAGGAGGGCGGCATAAGGTTTGGTTAAAATAATTTGAGTTTGGTTCACAGGGATTGGGATGACATGAAAGTATGAGTAGACACCCGGTTTAACAATAGGTATTCTGACATTAAAAACAATATTTGTATTATTATAATAGGCCTGTAAATTTAGTAGCTCGTATATGTGCTCGTCAGAAGTTATATTTATTGACTGATTTTGGAATATACTATATAATTGTGATAGTTCTTCTGGACTTAGAATCTGCTTAGAAATAACATTTAATTTGGCAAGGATGATCGCTTCGGCTATATTACTTAAATTAAGGCTAAGAATATCAATATTGTAATTAATTTGATTGAGGAACTGAAACTGTTGAAGTAAATGGTTTTCGCTTTTAATTTGATTGTTAACATTGTTGGGAAAGGTTCCGATTATTTTTTGTTATTGATTTATGTGGACCGTGATATTTTCAAATATTTCGATCATTTTACTATTTAGAGCAGTTTGTCTATTTGATTCAAGCTTAAACTCTCTTTCGTTTGCCATGATTAATTCGATTTCTTTATTTAAACTCTCCGCATCGTTAGTGTCTATGTTACCGGTAATTTGCTTAATAATTGTTCCTAAACCGTTGATTAACCCTTTTTTACTTCTGGTACTTGGGGAAAGAGATTGAAGTTTCCGGTCCAGATCGCTTAATTTAATTTTGATAGTCCCTAAGATATTCTGTGTCCCATCTGTACTTTCAAATTTATCTATAGTTGTTTTGATTTTATCAATACTTTCCTTATACGTCTGTAGTCTAATTATGTGAAGGAAGTTGTTGTACCCGTGGATGATTCTCGCTTTACCTAGGTTCATTGGTAGAATGCCTCTACTGCCTTGTAAGTCATGTATGTCAAGTATTTGTCCGGTCGTTAATCTGAAATTTTCGATTTTTTTTTAATTTTGATTTGTGCAATTTTTGATTTTTGTTAGTTATTACGGTTACTTTATTATTTTTCTTGATTTTTTGTTTACTGAATCTAGGTGTTAGTTTGTTTCGGCGGCATTCCTTTCTATATACAGATTCGTCTTCATTAAATGTTCCTGGTTCTTCTCGCAGTATATTGAGATTTTCTGTACGTTTGTTAACTAATTTTTCTACCTCCTTTTTGATTGACGGATATAATTCTGATTTATATTGATTAAGTTTCGTTAGGAATTCGTGCTTGTTATTGAATTTGATGGTTTCATTGAAGTGGAAGGTTCTACCAGTGAACAGTTCGAATGGGGTGTGCTTAGTTGTAGAATGTATAGCTTCGTTGTACGTTATTAGTGTTTCGGCTAAAATTTCCTCATGGTCTAGGTCATAATTTTTCTCCTTGTATTTATTAAAAATGATTCTATAAATTTCAGTAAGGGTGCTATGAAGTCTTTCTACTGGGGAATTACTGGAACTCTGCTTAAATGACGTTATATGTAATTTAATTTCGTACTGGTTACAAAAATCTTTGAAAATATTGGAGGTGAATTCCGCACCTTGGTCTGTTATTAATTTGGATGGGATGCCGTGAACACTCATGAAGGTTTTGATAGATTTGATTATGTTAAGGCTGTTTCTAGCTATTAGAGTATAACCGGCTGCAAATTTCGAAAATGTATCTATGAGAGTTGTTATAGCGGGAAGGGCCGAGGTCCGAAGGACCTCAGGGAGCCCGGCTAAAGCCCCTGTCCAGCGGTGTGCGGCTGCGGGAGCTGGCAGGCTAGCGTTTGCGGTAGTTGTGGGGGGGGGTTGCCAAAAACCGCCTTTAGCCGCCGGAACGGCCCACCGATAACAATTAAAAAAAAAATCTCCCGCGACGGAAGCGACAAGCGTAAAGGGAGGAAAAGGGCAGTGCGGGACTAAGCCCTGCATCTGCCCGTGAATGACTTTCAGGGGGGGTTCTAGATGGAAAAGAAATTGAACCCCCCTGGCCTATATCCCCAACCGCCCGATGACCTCCCCTCGGCCTCAAAATATATGAGGAGGTCCCTTCAACATTTACTCAAACAGCTGAAAAAAAGAAGTGAGGAGCAGGACCAAGAGATAAAAAGAAAGACTTTAGTTCATTTTGACGTACCTGTTATTAAGCGACTATTTATAATAAAGCTACATACAATATTTCGGTGGGCGCCATTGATGAGCAGGAAACCTGTTGATTGTTGCGGTGAGTGTTGCTGCTACAGATGTAGTTGCTGCCACTGTTGACGGTCTTGTTGCCGCTCGCTGCCTCTTCCGATGTTGTAGGGGCCACTCCCCTCTAGTAATTTTGATCTGCACTTAACACTTTAATTTGATGTCGGTTATGAATTAGTTTCGGTTTAAGTTATTGGTATTTGTCCCGATAGATCAATTACGTTAGTTCTAAAACACTTAGTTATCTACTTATAATTTTATTCGAGTAGTATAGGCGAGAGTATATATATATATATAGGAAAAAAAAATTTTTAACTTTGTCCAAAATAGTTGAATTTAATTCCACTAGTCCTAAAACACGGATTCAAGTTCGCTATGCACAGTTTAGTCACACAGAACATATAGTGAATTTGCCCAGTCAAATATTCGCCACCTTGATTATTGGCTTATTCATTAAACAAATTAACGAAATAAGATTACTGGCTTACAGTTTTATGCACTTGAGTTAAGAAAAAATGCAGGCCTGTATTTAAAATATGCCCTTTCAGTCCAAATAACGTATTGGGTTTAGTTCTAAGGTCCTGAATCAAATTACATAAGCACTGTTCGTTCTTTTAGGGTACACACTTATTTAGCCAAAACAAAAGATCTATATTTTTATTCACCGTACTTATTTTAATTTAAAGTTTCAAGCACTCAATATATTTTTATACACGGCTTTATTGCACATTATCTCAGCAGGTCAAATTTTTTTTTTAAGGTTTTCTCCTCTTTTTTTTTTTTTTTTTTTGTTTCTTTTCTCTTTTTTTTTTTCTTTCTTTTTGTTAGTTCTAGAGCACAGAAATCAATTAAAAACAGTTCATTCCCACAGAGGGCTTACTTATTTAGTCCACCGAAAGTTTTATTCACCTTAGTTAATTATTTTAAAATTTTTGTTCACCTTTTTCTTTTTCTCTTCTATTGGGGCACTTAAGCTAGTTATCTACACAAGTTTTCATGGAGCTATTGGAGTTTTCAGGATTCACCTAACTTGGGTTCCCACTGAACACTGATCTTCACTCTTTCGGCACATTCTATGAGCGGGTACTGTTTTATCGGTTTAATTATGCACGGATTCATATTTTCCTAGTTCTTTATTTAACCTTCCCTTGTCCTTCACTTTCCCTTTCTACTCCTCGATCTCGGACCGCGGTTGGCGCTCGCGACGCGCTTTCAACTCCTTTTTGCCTTTTTTCCTCTTCTTTTTTTTTTTTGTTTTTCCGCGATTCCCGCCTTTTACTTATCTCGTCTTTTCTTTTTCTACTTTCGGCCCGCGTTTCGGAATTTTCTATTTACTCTCGACTTAAATTTTCCGCGCAACTCGATCCGTACTTTCCCTAATACTTCGTTTTCGGCCCGCGTCTCAAAATCCTTCTGTTCTTTTTTTTCATTTATTTTATTCACAATTCTCGACTTGCGTCCGAACTCGTGCGTGCTCCAGAACCAACTCCCCGAGTTCGAGCCGGCTCGAGCCCACGCCACCGGCAGCGTCCGCCAGCAAGGAACCGTTAGGATGCCGACTCATCGCTCGTAGGGCTGGCTTGTCCTCGCGCCTCGAGCTGATGAACCGGCATCTCGGCCCCCGCTCGCGCCCGCCTCCGTCGGCAAGGCCTCCAGCCGGCAACTCGATCAACGGCGCGCGTAGCTCGGTCCGGAGAATTTCGCATGAGACCGAGGACCTGGTGCACTTCTGCCCAAACGAAGGCAGCTCGGTCCGGAGAATTTTGTATGGGACCGAGGGACTTGTGCACTTTTGCCCAGCGAAGGCCGCTCGGTCCGGAAATTTTTATATGCGACCGAGCTACCGCGCTTGAAAAATTTTTCCTTTTGGTACCGCCCCTTGAGTCTCGAACGCAGAATTTTGGTGCTTTTTAGGCGACCAAATTCTACGTTCGCAACCCAAGGAACGGTACTTTGGTACGGGGCTCACCAGAGCCGCCGTGAATTTTTAACTAAATTTAGGTGGACGAATCCATAGGCGCCGTGAACAAAATTTATGAAAGATTTAATCCCTGACCACAACAGAGTTAGCACGTTTTTATTATTTATTGTATACACATCAATATGTACTATATCAAGAGGTTTTAGTGGAGCTTCTGGGACTTCAAATTTAGGCTTCGCGGGTTTCCTGTCATATTTTAATGTGTTGCACGTTTGACAATTATTTATTGTTTGGGCTATTTTATTTTTCATAAATGGAAAATAATATGCTCTTTTTAAATGGGTCGACCTCATGTCCCAAGAAAATTATTTCTGACTGGAGGAATGAGCACTTCCTTATGTTAATTGTCAACCCCGCTCTCCGAATTTCATTTAAGAGTTCTCTTAATACATCGAGATTTTCCTGTACGGTCTTGGTGGGAATAAGGATATCATCCATGTAGACAATAACTTTTCCTGGCTGTAACGGTTGGGTTACCTTCGCGATGAGTTTCATGAAGACGGCGGGCGAGTTTGTTAGCCCAAAAGGAACCCTCTTAAACTCATAATGCCCTTCAGGGGTCACAAAAGCGGTGTAATGTCGACTGTCGGGGTGTATCGGTACTTGATGATATCCGCTCATGAAATCTAAGGTGGTAAAAACTCGTTGATCTGCTAAAAGATTCAATGTCTCATCTATATTGGGCATGGGGAAATTCTCTCTCTCTGTGATTGAATTGAGCTTTCGATAATCGACGCACATCCTCCACTCACCGCTCCTCTTTGGTACCAGAATAACAGGACTTGCATATTCTGAATCCGAATATTGAATAATGTCCAGTTTTAGCAGTCGATCGATCTGTTCTCGAAGCTGTGACTTGAGACCGTAAGGCACTTTATAGGGTTGGTAACGAATAACCTTATCTGCTTTCAGTCGGATGTGCATCTTGATCAAATAAGTTCTCCCAACCTCCTCCAATTCTTTCGCCATGCAATCTCTATATTCATTAATCAGCTCAACCAGTTGTTTCTTTTTTTCGTCATCTACTCTTTCGTTTACTTCAATATCCTCTGTCAAGATTGGCGATTGTTCTCGGATGTTTTTTTGCACTTTTGCCAGAAATCGTTCTTAATTCGAATTCCCCTTTCCTCTTCAGGATTTCTACATCGGGCTGGTCGAGAAAATTCCTACCAATTATTATTTCAGCACTCTGAACATCGTCACTGACCACCATAATTTCCGTCATCCTCTCCAAATCAGCCACCGTCACTACTTTCATCATTTTCCCTAATGTGAGGACTTCTTTTTTACCAAACCCGAATAAGGAGATGCTGCATTCATCCACTGCCCAGCTATTTCTTATCACCACCGAGTGCTTTAGAGTGGTGCATTCGCTTCCCAGATCAAAGAAAGCTAATATTCTGATGCCACTTACTTTTACCCATTTATGGTATTCATCAGGTGGGTCCAAATTCTCTTTTTCAACCCGATTAACATTTGCCCTAGATTTTGTTGGGCATTCACGAGCCCTGTGTCCCACCTTATTACAAGTAAAACATTTTTCGGCACCCTTCTCGCAGTTACGGGCATAATGTCCAACTTCGTTGCATTTGAAACACCGGATGAGTTTGCTAGTCTCACCTTCTTTTTTTTCTAACAAAGCCACTTGATACACATATTCCTCGCTCATTAGGTTGCCTTTTCTTTTCCATTATTTCCATTAAAATAGAGCTCGCGTCCCGGACACTAGGAAAACTTGCTACCAAACTATTTTTAAAATCTGCAAAGCTTTTTAACACATTCTTTTGTGATTGATACCAGAACGTTGCCGCTCCCCCTAATCGCATGGTTGCATAAAACAATGTTAATCGATCATCCCATTCATAAATATGCTGCAGCCCTTCAACTCCCTCAATCCATTTTTCAGCGGAAATATTCTTTGAAGGATCGAATTCCTCGATTAATGTTTTAATCTCAGCTAATTCCAAACGAAATTGCGTCGTATTCGGCACGAAATGTGGGGGCGAATCTGATATTAATGTACTGACAGTACGCTCTCTAGACCGCGTCTCCTCCAATTCGTTCCTCAGCCTCTCATTTTCTTTTCTTAAGTTTTCTAATTCTACAAAAATGCCTTCATTACCTGTTTTTTGAGGTGTGCTGTTTACCCCGACCTCAAAATTTTCTCCAGGCTGCGTTATTCTGTCCTCACCACAATCTGCGTACGCACATCAATCACTTACATTTACAGTACCTTAACTATCCCTTAACCACGGCCACGGGAAGACCTAAAGCCTTTTTCCTACCGGAATCTCAGCGAAATTATCAGGCCGGGCTTTCGTCTGATTTAATTTCGATTCCACTGGCAACAAGGGTTAGTCCCTCTTTCCTTAGCAGGTTGAAAAATTCTTCTAGGACAACCATTCCATGTTCGAACGTTTTGCATGGAATGATAACATCATCCATGTATACCACCAAGTTTCCCTTTCGAATTTTTCTTCCTAGGTTATTCATTAAGCGTTGGAAGTGAGATGGAGCATTGGACAACCCGAATTGCATTGGACAAAATTGATATTCATCGTCAAGGGTCACAAACGCTCCAAACTTTCGAGATTCTTCAACTAATAGGATCTGATAATACCCCGACGCAAGATCCCACACTATGAAATAGCTACCGCCGCTCAACTGTTGAATCAAGTCCACAATAACGGGCAGAGGATGTCGTAATATCGTTGATTTTTCTGAAATAAATTACCATCCTGTCGTCACCATCTTTTCTTTTTTTTTTGCGAGAATTGCTGACGATGAATACTCGGACATAGACGGCTGAATTATTTTGGCGCGCAATAACTCGTCGACGATAATGTAATAGTACAAAAAATTTTATTGGGTTGGTATCTTCTCATCGAGATAACCCCAATAGACAAGGCGTGAAGCCCAGAAGATGAAGTTCGCTGTTACGTCCCAGGAGCGCCTAGCGGCGGCACGGCCTAGCTCGCCGGATGGGGTGTGGGGTCGCGGACCTAGCAGTCGTGAACTTCACGGGAAACAATTTTTTTTTTGCGCTCCTCTAGAGAAGGGTTGGGGGGGGGTTGTTAGACCCTTCTATGAGTAAAAATTTCTTTTTTCGTTCCACACCACAAACCAGTCACCGAATGGTTGAAAAGAAACCACACTAAATGGAAGGGATACGAACACCACTGAAGAAATTGCAGGACCCGCCTATCCTGTCGTCGGGAAAGGGGCCTGAACTCACCTTCTGAAGTCCATGCCCCCAAAAGTTATTCCCTCCTCATATGCACTCCAGCTCCCCGACGAACTGAGGTGCCCCACCAAACATTGGTTCTTGTTTTTCAAGGATCAAGTCATTTGCCTTCCCGCCCGTACTAAATTACTCACGCTTCATAATGATAGAAAGTTTAATTAAAAAAAAAAGGTGCTTGTACAAAGAGAAATCCATACATCGCTATTACTAATCGCTAAGACACAGCGGTTTCTTCTTTTGTTCACAAAAAAAAATCTTTCCTTTTACTTTTCGTTCAATTTAAACAACACCTTTTTGGTTTTTCAAGGCACATGAGAATTAAGATAAAATAAAACAGAAGACAACAAAAAAAATTATTAGTCCGGAAAACTTAAAATCACAGTCTTGGGGGGGCACTTCCTTGTCCTCCTTTTTTTTTCTGCGCGTTTGAACGCGATTTTCTCCGCACTTCTCAAGAAAAATCCCCTTTTGCTTTTTTTTTCTTTGTTCTTTTCTCGCGCGTCTTAACTTTAATTTCGCCCGCACCTCTTAATGACTTTTCTTCGTTTTATTCCCGCGCGTCTTACTTTTTTTGTTTTTCAAAAATTTTCCTTTTATTTTTCTTCTCAGATCGCGCGCGTCGAGGGTTCCTCGCCGACCGACTTCCAGCTACTGCCCTCTTGTCTTATTTTACGCGAATCACGTTTTGTCCTTTCTTCACTATCTAAAATTTTTTCTTCGGCCCGCGTCTCGAATTTTTATTTCTTATTTTTTTGTTCTTTTTAATTTCCGCGAATCTTTTCCGGTACTTTCCCGACTTTTACTGTTTCGCCCGCTTTTCCAAAATTTTCCTTATTATTTTTCTTCCTAATTTTTCTGGCTTTCGCCTCGCGTCCGATCACCTTCAAGTCGCAGAACCAACTCCTCGAGTTTTCGCCGGCTCGAGCCCACGCCGCCGGCAGCGTCCGTTAGCGAGGAACCGTTAGGATGCCGACCCATCGCTCGTTGCGCTGGCTTTTGCCTCGCACTCCGAGCTCTGAGCCGGCATCTCGGTCCCCCGCTCGCGCCCGCAGCGGCGGCAGGAGCTCGAGCCAGCAACTCGATCAACGGCGCGCGTGTCTCGGTCCGGAAATTTTTATATGGGACCGAGGGCCTGGTGCACTTTTGGCAAAACGAAGGCCGCTCAGTCCGGAGATTTTTGTATGCGACCGAGCTACCGCGCCGAAAAATTTTTGCTTTAAGCGCCGCCCCTTGAGTCTCGAACGCCGAATTTTGGTGCTTTTTGGGCGACCAAACTCGACGTTCGCAACTCAAGGAACGGTACCGAGGTACGGGGCCCGCCAGAGCCGCCGTGAATTTTTGACTAAATTTCGGTGGGCAAACCCATAGGCGCCGTGAAGAAAATTTACCAGGAAATTTAAATCCTGACCACAACAAGTTTTTCGCGCACCCTAATTCAAAAACGTTTAGCGCGAAACAGGCTTAAGTCGCTTAAGTCGTGCTCTTTAATTTCCTCCCGTGTAATAGGCCTAACTGCATTTTCGAGACTATTGCCGCAATTGTTCTTTATTAGCGAAACATCATGCAAATCACCACGATCCAATAAAAGTTCACTAGAGTTTTTATTGGTAGGACACATCAATTGTTTGCTGTTCTTACGTTCTGTACAGTTGTCCGAAAGTCCTGCTTTCACTTCACGAACACGAACACTAGGACCATTTGTTGAGTTGTTGCCTGCAGAATCACTGCTAACCGTCAGCTGTCCCTTCTTCTTCACGACTGTCACGTGTTCTGAATCCACAAAATCTCTGCCTACAATTAGATCAGTGAATAAGAGTTTGTCCATTACTACGAGAATATAAATTTCAATGGTAACCGTATCAATGGTAAGGATAGCTTTCGCTCTACTCGTTGTGGTGCAAATGCCATTACTAAAACCATTTAGTTTCATTCGCCACGGTTGTGGCTTTAGCTGAAATTTTTCTGCCAGCGATTCCTTGATAAGGGTGACATCGCTGCCCATGTCAACAAAGGCAGTTGCTTCATGGATTCCGTTTATCAGGACCTTCTTAAAGTACTCGTCGCGCCTTATGAGCGAAACAGCCGATTTCTGGGTACATTCAGCTTCTGTATGACCGACTTTGTTGCATTTTGTACATCGTCGTTTACGTTGCGGTCGCGGACACTGAGCAGAGAGGTGTCCGACCTCACTACAATTAAAGCACTTTCTGCTATTCGTTGCACTTGTGACAGTAGCAGGATGCTTATCCGATCTGCTGTGTGATGACATTTGTGCCTTGTTCTGGTTAGAAAATGAAGCCATTTCTTCATAGCATTTATACTGTCTCAACAAATCCTCTGGACTGTTGAAATGTTGCAGCGACAACACTGTCCGCAGTTCACTATTGCAGAGTCCGTTTACGACAAACCTGACCTTAGCGGCGTCACTTAGTGAGATGCGGTTCGCTATTGAAATTATTTCGAAAAAGTAATTTTCGAACGATTCATCAGCTCTCTTTTTACGCCGGCTAAGCATGGTGTGAATCTCCGACTCATCGTTAATGACAGGATGGGGCAATGTGCGTTTTCATCTGGCCCCATGACGTCACTCTAGATTGGTTGCCCTGTAGCCAAAATTTCGCGGCGACTCCGAGACGAGACGATGCCAGAAGCAAGGTCGTTTTGTCCTCTAGCTGATAGATTTCTTGCATTTCCTCGATCCTCTTCACCCACTGGGCGCTCGAAAGTCCCATTTTATTGCTGGGGTCAAACACAGGGGCGATCGCGATCAATTCACGAACGTTGTGTGGGAGAGACCTGCTTTCCCTCGAATCGTTTGCCACTGCCGACATAAAAACTGCACTTTCTGCCGTTCCTTCGCTTCTTTGTTGAAGAAGATTTGATTAGATTTGTTCGAGCTAGCTCTAGCTCTAGTTTTAGAACTTCCTGTTTCTGTCGATAAAGCTCGAATTCCTCGGCGATTGATGATGTATGCTCACCAATTCCGTCGTGCCGCTCTGAATTACCTGAACCCTGCTTGGATTGTACGACTGCGGTCGAGCTGACCAATCCTTCCGCAAACGCAGTTGTTTGTGGAGAGCCTTCTCCAGCCTCGTTGTGAGTACCTGGTACGCAACCTGATGGATTATCCCCGTTGTCAATCGGCGAGTTCATGTTACTGCGACGAAATGAATTATCCCACTTCTGACTTGTAAGGTTAGGATGATCCGGATTTCGGGCACGTGCGTCTTCATCTGCGGTCGTCGGCGGAAAGAGGATGAGGTTTCACGTTGATAGATGTCATCAGCTGCTGGGGCTGCGGTGCAGTCACCGTCGCCAAGGAGGCTAAGGCTGCGTCCACAGTGGCAGGGCTACTTTGCGTTACAGTAATAAGGAAGTCATAAGTAAGAAAGGGATAAAAATTTGAGAGGAAATGAAACGAGAATTGAAACATCTCTACAGGGTGCCTCTTTATTTTTTCAAAATTTTCTATAAACGCATCGCAGCATTATGTTTATTAGAGCTGATATTCGTTTTGTGGTTGTTGAAGGTAACTCAGGCACGACACAGTTTTAAAGTTATAAATGATACTTATTTATTAAATTATCTCTAATGAACAACCTCTGAATTATGTAATTAAACTTTGAATGTAAACGCTTATACAAGTATGTAATATGTTACGTGCAAGATTTATCGCACGAGTACTTAGCTAGCGATTGGAGAAGGGTCGGAGTACCTCGATTTTATTTCAGCCGATCTTACCTAAATTGGGCGCCACTCGGTTTCCTGGCTCACCGAGAACCAAACTGATGGGCATTACTACATAGGACGGATATAGGGGGAGGGGCAAACTGATAGCCGAAAAATTTAGTTTAAACAGATTCAACTATATTTTCCCTACTGGAGGATGTTACAAAAACAAAACATCTTCGAGTTTGGTGTTTTTCTTTTTGAGGAAAATACTCCGATCTTTTTTATGGATTTATTTTTATTTTATTTGCTCGACCTTTCGGGTCCTATTGCGAAACCCTTCATCAGGAGCTATATTAATACAACAAAAATTTAACAATTTAACAAAAAACATTAATCGCCGATAATCGATCTTTGCCGGCCCTTAATGCTCCTTTCCATTTTGGCATTTTTCACGATCGGGTTGGATTTTTGCTTCCGATTGCGGTTTTCTGATCGGATTGGAGTTGGTTTAAAGGCTTTTGTTCAGCATTTAACGTTGGGCGCGGGTTGTGGTTGGTCCTCTCGAATGAAGCCTCTTATATGTCTTATGCCTTCAATACTCCGACCAGGAATCGGGTGAATTTTACTCGATAGTAGACCCTTGCGGCGTAGAGAGGGCTGGGACCAGGCAATTGCTTCGATACGAAATTTAATAATTAAATAATTCATTAACCGGGTTAAGTGCCCCCTTGCCGTAACGCGTAATATCTTACCGCGGCCTCCAACTTCGAGTCTCGAATCTCCATGCCGGTGTACAATTATCTTGACATATAATATAGACTAGTTTTTTAAAGAATTAGCTTACCAAGTAGATTCTCTTGTCTGACTTAATGATAGGATCGTATTATAGAATAAATTTTCTAGCCTGCTTTAACGATAGAATTAAGTACATTATAGAATAAACATTCTAGCCTGCCCTACTTTAAACAATTCATTGATAGATGCTGCTTTAACGATAGAATTACATTATAGAATAAACATTTTAAGCTGCCCTACTTTAAATAATTCATTAACAGATACTAGGTGAGATTTCCCTTCGTTCACTCTTTGCAAACTCTGCATACTTATACTAACTTCACGGTGAACTCTAACAAACTCTAACATGCGCTCCAACCGAGCTCGTGATACTCTAGTAGGTATGGGGCCGGTTGAGCCAGACGCTGTGACGTCACTGGCGGGGTCATTAATTAAATTGATTGATAGTTGCAAATTAATTAGGTGATAAGCTAGGTCACACACCTGTTAATTGAGATGTAATAGGCGGATGCACATCTGGCGCGCGCACCTGCGCATGGAGATTGCATGCCTAGCAATGAGACCAGCTAGTGAATTTAAGTACACAGAAATATGTTGCCGTTTGCAGAGAAATAATTAAGATAACCAATTAGAAAGGTTATCACTGATGGTAAATGGCCGCATGGTGCAGCTGCAGTGGCATGATGGAAGCACGTTCACATTGCACCTGAACTTTTCAATAGATTATTGAATAACATTCTCATTCTTTACAACATGATTTACAGAGGAGGCCAATGGGTGTTTCAGCGGTAAAGGTGGGAAATTTAGTCTATTTAAACACGGTATTTTTACCTTTATGTTCAATAATTGTCTAGCCACGGATTTCAGTTTTACAAATATGTCTAAGTTTGAAATTTTAAGCGATGTGTTTACAAATGTAAAGCGCTTTAGTGTATACGGGCATAGAGTTGAATTTAAAATTAAAAATGCACCAAATCATATCGATGTCGTGAGCTGGTTTCGCGGTGCTATTAAAGATATTGTCGAATACGTGGTGAAAGATCTCCAACCTACTGATAAAGTGGGTATTACATTTTGCGGCAATAGTTTTGAAGATCGACCTGGATGGATGAATTTTAGGAATGCGAGCGATCTTACGATGGAGGATATTTGGGAATTAATATCGAAAATTTTCCAAAGCAATTCTGAAGGTATGTATGTAATAAAAATGTATTAATAGTAACCAATAGCTGTTAATTATTATTTTAGGAATAAGTACAGATTCGTTCTGCATCAATGTCACTTCTGTTAGGCTACCAAAAGGTCGAGGAAATAACCGTGCAAATAAATATAACACGTTTAACGAAGAAAGTATCATGCGTAGAGGTATCGTCAGCATAAACAACAAGGATGGACTCTGTTTACCACGTGCTTTGGTGGTAGCAATAGCTAACGCTGAAAAAGACTTGGATTATGTTAGCGTACGAAAAGATCGAGCAAAAGTTCAAACAATAAGAGCAAGAGAATTGATCAATAAATTAAATATTGTTATACCAGTAGAAGGCGCTAGTATATCTGAGCTTCAGAAATTCCAAGAATTTTATAAAATGTACAAGATAGTTGTATACCGATACGGAAACAAAGGCAGAGATGTGGTGTTTGAAGGAACAGGGGGCGGAAAAAGGCTAAACCTTTTATATCATGAGGGTCACTATAACGTCATTACATCGCTTACTGCTGCTTTTTGTTGTCGTTATTACTGCGAGGATTGTCACATTCCATATAACAACAGGAATCGTCACCGATGTCGAGGAACATGTCCCTGTTGTCAGCAATCACCAGCGTGTTTTAAAAATATTAGAAATATTTCTTGTGGAGATTGTAACCGTAGATTTAGAGGCCAACAATGCTATGATAACCACAAGGCTTCTGGATCGCTTAATAAGAATAGTGTTTGCGAGCAGGTTAAAAGTTGTAAAGACTGCTTTAAAACCTATAAGGCGGACAAAGCACATGTGTGTGGAGAACGTTTTTGCAAAACCTGTGACAAACACGTTCCTCAAAATCACCTGTGCTCCATTCAACCGGATAAAAGGAAACCAAAAATTAAGAATGTTTTATATATTTTCTACGATTTGGAAACTCGTCAAGATAAAATTATTGGAAATAAAACTGCGGGAAAAAATGTAATTGGCGAAATTAAACAACATCAGCCTAATTTATGTGTTTTCCAACAGAGGTGTGATCAATGCATCGACGACTCTAATTTACAAATATGTACGAAATGCGGGATAAAAGAGCAAATTCTAAAACATAATCCTATACAGCTATTTTTGGAATTTATTCTTAATCAGAGGAAATTGTTTAAAAATGTCATTGTTATTGCACATAATGGTCAGGCATTTGATCACCAATTTATGCTAAATTATTTACTACGAAATACAAATTTGAAGCCAAAACTGATAATGCGAGGAACCAAGATTATTTTGATGCTTTTGGACAATGTGAAGTTCATAGATTCTCTAAATTATTTTCCAATGCCTTTGTCGAAATTACCAAAGGCATTTGATCTACCACCATTATTTAAAAAGGGTTACTTCCCGCATCTCTTCAACACAGTAGAGAATGAAAACTACATCGGGTCATTACCGGCGGTTGAATATTATAACCCAGATGTGATGAAAACAGATGACCGTGATGTCTTTCTTAAGTGGTATGAAGAGCATAAAGGTGATGAATTCAATATGCAACGTGATCTAATTGAATATTGTGCAAGCGATGTCAAAATCCTGACAGAAGCATGCCTAAAATTTCGAAAGTTGTTTCTCAATGAATGTAATGTTGAACCTTTTGCAGAAGCTACAACCATAGCCTCAGCATGCAATCTGGTTTATCGGCGTAATTTTCTAAATCCAGATACTATTGGAATAATTCCGAAAAACGGGTACAGATTTGCAGATAATCAGTCAAAGGAGGCGATACAGTGGCTAATTTGGGAGGAGGATCAACGTAAAATTAATATTAAACATGCTGCCAAAGAAAAAGAAGCAGTAGTTGGGGGCGTTAAAGTGGATGGGTATTGTGAAGACACCAAACAGATTTTCGAGTTTCATGGATGCTACTACCACGGCCATACTTTATGTCAGCAACATGATCGGGATAAATGTTTATATGATGACCAAAATGACACCTTAAATCTACGATATGAAAGAACTATTGCTAAAACGGGGCATTTGCGGTCATTGGGCTATGAAGTATTTGAAATGTGGGCTTGCGAATTTGCTCAAAAAATGAAGGAAAATAAACATATGGAATATTTGCAAAATCATCCATTGATAAATGCTGCGCCTTTAAATCCCCGTGATAGCTTTTATGGCGGTCGAGCTGGAAATTCTTTCAGCTACTACAAGACGAAAAATGGAGAAAAAATTAAATACATAGATGTATGTTCCTTGTACCCATATGTATGCAAGTATGGAAAGTTTCCCATCAAACATCCAAAAGTATACGTTGGTAATGACCAGTGCTCCAGTCTGGAGTTGTCAAAAATTAATGGGTTAATAAAGTGCGAAATTTTACCTCCAGAGCAGTTATTGCATCCCGTCCTTCCAATAAAACAAAATAACAAGCTGATGTTTCCATTATGTCGTTTGTGCAGCAAAAACAAAAATCAGGAAGAACTTTGTCCCCATTCAGATGAAGAAAGAGCTCTGGTTGGAACCTGGGTTATTGATGAGATAATAAAAGCAGCTGAAAAAGGTTATCAAATATTAAACATTTATGAAATATGGGAGTATGACGTAATACAGCATGACAGACAAAGACAGTCAGACGGTCTATTCACAAAAATGATGAACAAATTCATAAAAATGAAACAACAAGCCTCAGGATGGCCTAGCAAATGTCAAACACACGAAGAAAAGGAAAAATATATAGAGGATTTCTTGAAGAATGAAGAAATCAAATTAAAATTTGGTGAAATTTCCAACAACCCTGGCTTAAGATCACTCGCGAAGCTTATGTTAAATTCGTTTTGGGGAAAATTCGGACAGAGGGAAAATCTACAAAAAACATCTGTTGTGAACAATCCAGCGGAATTATATCAGCTTTTAACAAATCCTGCCACAGACGTGTGTCATGTTCTCCCAATTAATGAAGACAATGTAATAGTGAGCTGGCAATACAAAGAAGAAGCCGCCGATTCTTTACCAACGGTTAATGTCTGTATAGCAGCTTACACAACAACACAAGCACGTCTTAAATTGTACAGCTATTTGGAGCATCTTGGCGATCGTGTGCTATACTACGACACTGATTCAGTTATATATGTGAGCTGTGAGGATAAGTACGACCCACCTACAGGAGAGTTCATAGGTGATATGACTGATGAACTGGAATGCTATGGCCCCGGCAGTTATATTACTGAATATGTTAGCGGCGGCCCAAAAAATTATGCGTACAAAGTTTTCTGTACAAAAGATAATTCAGAAAAAGTCGTCTGTAAGGTTAAGGGAATATGCCTGAACTACTTGACCTCTGAATTAATAAATTTTGCTACAATCAAAGAAATGGTGTTAAATTCCGATCGGTACGAAGACATTCAAGTATTTTCTCACAATATTCGTCGGACTAAAGATCATGAGGTTGTTACCGTCCCCGAAGTTAAAACTTATCGTCCTAAGGCTGAAAAGCGGCGATTTTTGAATGATCATAGCTCCGTGCCTTATGGTTTTAAAAGACAACAGTTAGAAGAAGCCTATTTTAATTAGTTTATATCTTTATAAATATTAAATAATATGTCGTTAGAAAATCTGTTTTTTATTTTACAAAACACGAGAAATGTAATATATTTATTAAATTTTTTTTTTTTTTTACAAAACACAAGAAATGTAATATATTTATTAAATTTTATTTTTGAACAAATTTGAACAAAGTAAGCTTTTTGGAAACATCTCTAGAAGTGACAATTAAATAATAATTCTTAATGTTATTAAGCTCTACAATTTGCTCCTCTTTTTTAATATTTTCCGAGTAGCGGTTCGGAAGATAAATATAAAATTCATCTTCCAATGCTACAATTACTTTTTGCCCATACCTGGTCTTCACTAGTTTAAAATAGCTTATTTTATATTGTTTTTGTAAGTCCAGGTCCTCAACTTTAACCAGCTTCAAGGTTGCCTCCTTCTCAATATTTTCCAACAAAGTCATTACGGTGCCTGCCTTGAAATTAAATACATTAGTAATTTAAAGTATTACAACAAACAAACTTACCATTTTGTTATTTCTCTGACGTATCCCAAACGAATATTAAAATACTGTACAAAACGCTTTACAAGTTAAGCCTTTTTATACTCAAAACCACAAGAAGTGGAAGTAAAGTTTTTCCATGTGAAAATGATTACAAAGTAACACGTAATACTGCAACAAAGTTGCACGTAACAGTCTATGTATTTATGAAGCTGCAGTTAAAGAATTTAAAATGCATATTAATTACAAAAGTTGAATGGACATACGTATTGAAGTTAATAGTGATAATTTATTGCTGCAACAAGGTTGCACGTAACAACCTATGTGCAAACAAGGTTGAGTTCAATTTATTAAGTTGTATTTAAAGAATTTAAAACGCGTACTAATTACGAAAGGTGAAAGGTTACGTATTACCGTTAGCATTTAAATGCAATGATAGATAACGAGTTAATTGTGGCAAACAAGGTTGAGCTCAATTTATTAAGTTGTAGTTAAAGAATTAGAACGCATACTAATTACAAAAGGTGAAAGGATTTACGTATTGCCGTTAGCATTTTTTTCCTGCTGTTTTAAATTATTTGAAGTAGGTATAAAGGAAGATGTAGTTGGAATTTCTTTAGTTTGTCTAATTTTCAAGATGCCTGAAATCA
Organism: Eutolmus rufibarbis; assembly: GCA_963920795.1. Classification (NCBI taxonomy): domain Eukaryota; kingdom Metazoa; phylum Arthropoda; class Insecta; order Diptera; family Asilidae; genus Eutolmus; species Eutolmus rufibarbis. Next base: position 27,239,522 of record OY987207.1, read on the forward strand.
GAGCTTTTCCGAGTAAACTTTTAGACATAATAGACAGACATTATTGGTTTAGTGTTGTAATTTGGAATTATTATCCTGAAGTGTCTGCATGGGTATCCGAAGAATGTGATGGTCAGATCTGGCTTCAAAATCAACGAAAACTTCAATCAAACTGGATCAAGAGGACCGATGGATGGTACCAACAAACAAAAAAGGAATATCAACCATCATCTCTTCAATATTTGGCCTACCAACGTTTGTGGAAATCACCATTCTATATGAGTCGTTTTCTTAATTTACCTCAATATTATCGAGAAAATATTTTTCATTCTATTGATAGACATGATGAACCAGCCATTGCTTTCGCTATTAGTGGAGAATATAAATATTCAGAAATTTACAATAACTTAATCGGCGACAATTGTGTATGTGAACAATTCCCATCCGTTTTTATAATTCTTCATTTGATTATTTTACCTATTCAACACACTATACTTACTAATGCTTCTCTTTTAAATATTATGGAACTTTGTGATATTTCTAGAGATCATGTATATTTTACTTATAATCAAATTAAATATAAAACGAAATAAAATTTGCATCATTGTTTTACAAATCAATACATACCATGTAAATTAGTTTGAAAAAACTTTAAGATGATTGCTCCCAAACTTTTGCTTTGAGGATTACAATAATAAATTGTGAGAAACAGAGGGAAAATTTTATGTCTTTACCTCTTCACGTAAAAGAGTAACTTGTCCATCTTAAGGGCCGGCCCATCTGTGGGGGCTTGTTGATGTTTGAGGCTCTTTAATTTAAATCAATCTTCTTCCTTGCTATTCATTTATGTAGGTGATATAAGCTCGTATCTAGCAAAACATTTAAATAGCCGGGGTGAAAAGGTTTTTCATTTAAACTCTTTCAGATGTTCGACATGTGTGCTGCAATTGTTGATATTCAATTTGTTACCGGAAACAACGGTCAACATTTTGTTAAGGAATTAGCTATCCTTTTTCATGGTTGTATTACCCCATCACTCTATCATTTTGCACCACCGTATTCACGTGAAGAGCTTACCCTAAAGGCCAAACATCAAAACAATTTCAACTTTAACAATATCAACGGATTAGATTGGTGCGATGGAAACATCGAGTATACTCGTTTGGGGGACTTCTTATCAAATATTAAAGATTCTTTAATATACGTTAAAGGAGAAGCGAAAGAAGAATTTTTAAGAAAATACCTACCACAGGCTAACATTGAACAGCTGAAAATACCAAAATTGAGTAACCTTCAGCAGTTTAAAACCAACTGTAAAATACATGGACAATTTTCACAATTGCGTTGCGCAGTTCAAAATTGTGTTAATATTTATTTGTATTTATTAATAAATAAAATTATTAAATAAAAGAATTAATTTTTTTAATTTATTTATTAAAATCCATCAAAATTATTACAAACACATAATGTCAAATATAATATTAGTAGAACAATACAAACGTATCTCGTAAAAGAGTCTTGAATAGTTTGTATGTACATAAGAGGTTCTAGATGGTATAAAAAAGTCATCTTTTGATAAAACAAATACATTTTTCTCTTTACACTTTTCACAATATTTATTATAGTATTCTTTTACGCTTTCAGATGCATTATTATTATGAAACATAACAATGTTTATGAACTCTATCAAATCAAAGAACCTACAAAGTTCGCAAAGGGTTAAACTAATACTTTCTGCGTCAACTGTAATTTTGTACTCCTCTTTTAATGCCTCCTGGTTTGGAGGTATTGGCTCAATTTTGCTCTTCAAGTCGCAAAGGTGCTTAAAAACTGCCACCCATCCAGAATATGTTGTTGAAACCGGTTGTTGACCATAACGATGGAATACGATCTTTGCCTCGAATGAATGCGGGTCGAATCCAAGTACAACTTTTTGATTATGATATTCGTCCAGATAGTAAGTATAGTTTAACAATATGTTTTCACCCCGACTCTCTGGGCTTTTCTGCTTACGCTTTTGTTTTTTTGGTGGTTTACCCGTTATTTCCGAATTTTTATTGCGCAATCCTCTTTTTTTCTGTATTTTTGATTCCATCTTAACGCAGGGGTTTTTACTGTAGTACTAAATGTGTACTACCGTGTTGCGGAGTTTATATTGCATGTTTCCGTTGTACATGATTGGTTACAGTAAATCCCACCATTTTTTAAATAAATTATGCAATACAAGTTCATAATTCGTTTATCATTCAATTCATAGTTTTTCAACGAAAATTGTTTTAAAAATGTTCTCAAACTTTTTCCTTTACATCGAAAATACAGATACACGCAGCAATAATGTCCACATACTTGAGAAAACGTACCTTGCAATCGCTGTTTATTACATAGAAACATGTTTGAATTAATCAATAGAAATTTTTGAAAAAATGCATTATTGGGGTATTGTCCATATGAATCAAAATACTCGGCTGGTCCTTTTCTTGGAAAATAAAATGCAACCCAGTGAGTTCCATTTTTGTGGGCAGGATCCGTATTAGCTATTATACATGCTGGTTTCTTAATTTTTTGCGGCAACTGATTGCAAGGAAATACACCCTTAAAGAATCTATTTGTAATATGATTACTTTTTAGCAAATTTACAAGCTCGATTGTGTTCATTCTTGTTCACAAGTTGTTGTTTCTACGTCAATAACCTTGGTATGAGATGTCACATAGTTACTTATAAATTCCTTGGCTGCTGCGTCACGAACAATGACTGTATTAAATTTGCCAACGGTTTTTATAAGGTCTTCATCTAAGCGTTTGAGTTCAAGATTACCAAATTTATTTGATTTTTCAACGCATTCTGTGCTAGATGTAGGATACCTGAAGACAATTTCTTTAGTAAACAATTTATTTTGTGCTGTGAATCCAGCTAAAGACACTTTTTTAAAGAAGGTTAATTCACCCCCACAAAGATACTCAACATTTATCAAACAACTCATTGTTGCCGTAACAAAGCAAAATCTGTAACTAACATTTAGCACAAATTGTAACTACCTTATATAGATTTTTAAAAGCTGGTGTATACATTTCGATCCTTATCAATTTCCACACTACCATCATATTCAGCATACACAATGCAAGTAACAGTTGTCTTTAAGGCCTCCTTAAATCTTCCTTCAATTCGCACCGTTCCTTGGTTTAATAGATTTCCACAAGTAGAATTATATGAGAGATCTGAGGTCAAGTCAAAAGCAAGCAGAAAACAGCCGTTATCAAAGAATTTCTTTGAGATTTGATGTCCTTTATCAAAGTAGTGTATACCAGTTCCTTTAAATAAGCTTAAGTATCCTCTAGTGCTGATTGGATTTTCTTTCGAATAATCAAATTCTATGGGTTGATTAGGTATCTGAACTCCGTTCACCGATAAATTTAATCTGGTCATATTGTTGTGTTTGAAATTGTACGGATTTTTTGTACGTTTGCCCGTATATGCGTCGTTGTCTACCATAGCAAATACTAATAAATTTGGTAATTGCCCTATTACAATATTGTCTAATGATAAAGTGTATGTATTTGCAGGGATGGTATAAGTTTTTACTTCTATTCGCTTGTATGGATATACTGCATTTGAACGCTGTAGAACCGCTTCGTGTGCTAGCATAATGCTTGGGTTAATACTGACGTGATTCATGTGCATAGTGGCTTCTAAGATTTTAATTCGTGGGGAGTTGTCATCATCTTTTGACAAAATGTAAAACTCAGGTTTTTCAAGCGATAACACGACACGTAGATCTACTCCATTAATTAGTAATTTATCTTGATTGAACATGTCACCGTGAATTTTTCCCATTAGCTCCACAACGTTACTCATATCAAAAAGTTTTTGTCTTGCTAGATAGCCTACATTTTCCTCAGCACTTTCAACAACTTCCATATTATCTTGATCGAGGTACCATCCAACAGATTCTAAGTGAGTAGAAGCTGCATCTTTTCCGTAGTTTAATAAATTTTCAATATATGCTCTAAAGTTGTAATTATTATCAGTCTGAGATATTGGCTTACCGTTTAAATAAATAGTGCATTGACGAAAAAGTGAATGAAGTACATTATTCACAAGACCTGGGCCATCATCACGTCCTGTAACGCCATCCTTTCCGGTATAAAGTTCTTCTTTTCCATTTTTAATTTTAACTAATTGTAGTTTCAAACGAAGGTATATGCTTGACAAATCCCGATAGGTGTCTCCATGCCCCAGCGATAAAAATTCCAGAACTGATGAATTATCCAGCGAAGCTATAGGTTTGTACGCTACTTCTTCAGTTTTTAAAATATTACTTTGAACAGCTGGTGTTGAAAATAAATCCAACTCCGATTTCATACACTCACTGTACGAAGGCATTTTGTTTATTTATCAAAAATATCTAACACTCGTTTACGCAAACTGCGTTTTGTTGGTAGTTTCTTAGATGAACTTTTTATATTCGGGGTTCTTTTTTTCAGCTGTTTTAACTTTGAGCTCTTTTTTCGCTTGGAAACTGAAGCAACACGTAGAGTTGAAAACGGATTAGGTCTCTTAGTAAGCATACGACTGCTATATCCTGCACCATCCATATCGCCAAACAGCTTATTTATACCTTTTTGCGTCAATTCTTGAGCAGCGGTTTTGCCATGCTCTTTTAAAATTTCTCTTAAAGGTTTACTACCAACCTCCTCTAAAACCGCTTTTCCTGTTTTAATTGCCTGCTGTTTTAAAACTTTAGCTCCAGAGCTAACTAAAGGCTGCAAATACCTTAGTAATCCGCTGAAAAAACTACCAATACCTCGCCCACGCTGATAGATTAGAGGCGACCGGTATAGTTCACCTATGTCATTTAAACTGCCTCCGCTTTGGATCAAATAATACCGTGTATAATATGAATTCATTTCTATTGAATTTTAACTGTGCGTTACTCACTTTATTTCTTACTACATACTATATAAGAATTATGATCAAGCTATTTATAGGTTTTACTGCCTTTTAAAATGAAGCATTATGTATGTAGGAATATAACCAGCCTTGAAATCCATTAAGTCGCCCTGTCCATCAGTTATTTTTATTGAAATACTCTCAATTGCGGTTTTTTCGACAGGACAATATTCTACATGGTTAAAACGTAATGTTTTTTCGTTTTTGCTGATAGGTACTACACGCAAATATCTTACTGATTTATCTCCTATAACTCTTGGTTTGATTATGTCGGTGTAAATGTATATAATATCGCGTTCGTAACAATAATCACTAGGTTTTACATCACGAGGTAATCTTTTACTTAATTTATCAACAGTACTACTCAATTGATCCAATTTCTTAATTATAGATCGGTGCTCTGTTTGTAGTCCAGCAGTATCGAAAGACTCCTTAAGTTCTGTAAGAAATACATCTGATTTTCGTTTATCTATTGGCGTATTAAGAAATATATCAGTTACGAAATTTTTTAAATTATCTATATTTGTATCTAGAGGTACTGGCGTAGTTTTGTATAGTCCTGAAGCCTGTTTTTCGTAAGGAACATTTAAAATATTACTTTTATCGGTAATATTTCTAGGCTGTGGGGTTTTAACATTGAGAGAGTCACCATGCAATTTATCCAATATTGTAAGGATTATATCCTTAATTCGTGCAATTTTGTTTTGTTTTTCTTCTTCAGGTATTGATTCGTCATCAAAGTGTACATTATTGAGAAACAGCGTTATGAGATTCTTAACATTAAGATGAGGTGGCAGTGGTTTTTTGATCTTAATTGTTAATTCTAGATCATCGATGCGTAACTCAAAATCGTCATCCTTTACAGAAACTTTGTTCTTTTTTTTTATACTTTTAGGTGGATGTGTGTAATCATCTAAGGCAGCTTTCAACTTGTCATGTTTTCTCTTTATTCTAGGGATTTGCCCAATTATATCATCAATAAAAGCCTCAATTGAGTCATATGATTTCAGTTTTAAAACAACATTATCTGATTGTCTTTTGCCCTGGTATATATGTAGCATAAAATCTCCTTCTTCTTTTTTGTGACTAATTTCTGGAATTACTTCATCAAAAAAGTCAGCGTCTAAACGATTCCAAATTCGCTGTTTTACATCATCCAAGTACATTGTATACCAGGAAGGTGTGACGGCATTAAACCATGTTAGCAAGAATGCGGAAAAATTTACTTGCCCCTCTCTATAGCTCGAATGCGAAAGTATCTCCTTTGTCCATTGTAGTCTTACATTTTCATTTATTTTTATACTTAGTAATTTGTGTTCTTTTTGTATACCTTCTCGTATAGTTTTAAATTCTGTATCTCTTTTTAGTCTTTTACTGCTGGTTTCTTTTCTCTCATAATCCGGAATCGAAATTTCGGTAATTCCAACACACCAGTTTTGATTTAATTTACATGGGCGACCTAATTTGTTTGTAAACTCTGATAGTGAGTTTTCTGGGTAGTAATGTAAAGAGTTGTTACTTAACAAGCAGACGTAAAAATCGTATTCTTGAATATCTACGGGCATTTTTGTACTTTTCTTTTATATTCTTTCCCAAGCAAAATTTGGTACACTTTCGCTCCGTGTTTTCGCTTTTATACGTTCACTTTGTCTAATAGGCTTTCGTACAGGGAATGATAACATATATTGACCTGGATCCTGTTGAGATGCTCTTAATATAGGTGCTCTTTGAGGTGATTTCTCTTTTGGGTTTTCTAATTCTTTAATAAAACCACTAACTTCATCTGCATCCATGTCTAAAGGGACTGTGTATTGAGTAATTCCATCGTCGGCAGTTATAATTTTATAGTCTTTTCTACGAATATCAGTTTTTGGTATCTTTGCAGGTGGTTTAATACTTTTTCCTATTCCGCTAGCGGATAAACGTCTTTTGACTCTAGGAGATAACGATTGCCTTGGTGGTGTTGTTATTTCTCCTAGCTCAAAAATTTCATCCTCTAACCGAGGAGGCGTCTTTTCTTTCACAGGAGAAGTTTGTGTAGCCACCTCATCTTTAAAAACAAATTTTGTTTGTGTAGCATTATCTCTTAAACTTTTTTGTTTGACGTTATGTTCTTGTGGTAAGTATAAAGTTGGTTCTTTATCAAGCGTTCTTCTGGATTTTCGATTGTGATTTAAAAATGAAATTAGCTGATTTCGATAATTATACCATTTTTCTGAATCACTCATGTCTTTATTTTTTAATATTTTGTCCATTGCCTTATCAAAAATAGATTGATTTGCAGACATTTCAATTTCATCTTTGAGTTTATTGTAAACTTCTGGTGACAGAAGTAGCATTTTGTTAAGACCATTATTTTTATGCATATTTTTCAATTAGTGAGCCGATAACTCCTGACAATACACTTCCCAACAAAACTGGTAGAAAACCTCCTCGCTGTATTAGTATTTTACGTTGTTTTGCAACAGATTTTTTTGAATCAACCAACTGACGCATGTCCTTTTTATACCTGCACAGTGAGTTATAGATTTTTCCGTGTGGCATATGATTGCCTTTTAAGGTATTGAGTGTTATTTCACAAAGTGTTTTTATAACTTCGGGGTCAGCATTTTGAATGATAGCCTTTCTTAGGTTTGACTTAGCTTTTTTAAGTACATATAGTATATGCTTGTTGTCCTTTAATCGTTTCATTCGTGATACCATTTTTACTATTCAAAGAATTTTGTGGGCAAAAACAAGTTGCAAAGTCTTTATTGAATATATCAGTCCGAAATCTAAAGATGTCGTTGATGTCTTGAGTTAAATCTATTAGTAAATACCCGTAAGGTATTTGAGTAATCTCCTTATATATTCTCAAAAGTTCTGAACTATTTTCAGGATAAATTTGCCGAGCTAAATGAATAAATTGACTTTTATCTCTAGGGTTTTTAAACACAACAAGATATTTACAATTGAGCGATATGTCGCGACAGAATTTTCCTTGATGAAATACGTTCTGTGTCACAAGAATTACTGAAAAATTACGATGATGGGACCCTTTAGTAAAAAGTTCACAAACTTGTCTGCTAAATGCATTTAACATCATGTCATCTATTACAATTAATGTTGGTTCATTTACGTGATTTATAAACTCCTCTGGGATAGAGTTTAAATATTCAGTGTTTTTTAAATTAATATCCGACGGTAGTGCACTGTATTCTGCATTACACCATATAATTTTGTTAATTTGTGGCTGTATAAACAGTTTATTATTATTAAGAAGATTTTTAATGAATGTTGTTTTTCCACATCCCGAAGGACCAGCAACAATCATTGTGAATGGATGCCTAAATACAATCATTATACAAAGTAAATCTCCACTTTATATAAATACTACTTGCCTTGGGTATATATATATTTTTTAAATGAGCAGAAGACAAATTATTGAAGAGCTGCATAAACCAGCTCGAAAAAATTTTAAACGTCGGCATGTTATAATCAGAGGTTTAGATGATTTATGGCAGGCAGACTTAGTTGATATGAGTGCTTACTCCTCAGAAAATCAAAGTTTTCGTTTTCTTTTAACTGTGATTGATACTTTTTCGAAATATGCTTGGGCCATACAAATTAAGCGTAAAAGTGCAATAGAAGTTGTTGAAGCAATGCAGTCTCTCTTTAATCTCGGTCGCATTCCAAAAAATTTACAAACTGATGATGGAAAGGAGTTCTTTAATAAATCATTTCAAAAACTGATGAAAAAATACGATATAAACCATTATTCCAGCTACAGTACTTTGAAAGCTTCAATTGTAGAAAGATTTAACAGAACTTTAAAAAATATGATGTGGAAAGAGTTTAGCATGAATGGTAATTATCGTTGGATTAGTATGTTAGACAAGTTAACAGAAAGATATAATAATACAAAACACCGAACGATTAAAATGCGACCCGCGGACGTTGGATTTGAAGACGAGAAACGTTTACTATTGGCTGTTTATAAAAAACCCAAAATAAAATCAAAGCCTAAATTTAAAGTGGGTGATTTTGTTCGAATAAGTAGACATAAACATGTATTTGAAAAGGGATATACACCTAATTGGTCCGCTGAAATATTTAAAATTAAAGAAGTTAAGTCGGTTTACCCAACAACCTATATTCTTGAAGACTACGAAGGAAATATAATTCAAGGTAAATTTTATGAACTAGAATTAGCTCCAGTAAAAAACCCTGACATTTATTTAGTAGAAAAAATTTTGAAAAAACGCGGAAACAAAGTTTTTGTTAAATGGCTTGGTTTTTCGGCAAAACATAATACGTGGATTAATATAAAAGATGTGTTGTGATTGATGTAATACAGTTACCATGTTGCTTTTAAGGAGAGAATACGACCGATTAAAAACGTTTCGTAATCTTCATTTAGATGAAAGAAAATCTCACAAACTTGCAAGAAGTGGATTTTTCTACACAAATTTAAGAGATGTAGTTAAATGTTACTATTGTTCCTTGGAATTATGTGCAATGAATTGTCCGAACGATGTTGAAGCAGAACATATTCGTCTTTCTCCGAACTGCTTTTATGTGAACGGTAAAGATGTATGTGGACCTTTCAATAGACCGTATTCATCAAACTTCTCAATGTACGCTTACAACATGTTTAAACTTTTAACGGGTGCTTTAATAGCACTAGGACTGTGTTGTGAAATTTATTATTTTTATAAAAAGCTATGAAGAAACAGGTGAATTTTAACGACAAACCACAAGTTAAATATATGATAGCGTGGAGTTTTGCTTACCGTGAGAGTAGAAAAGGATCGTGGGAATTATATGCATTGGATGCTTTTAGGTTTAAGAATTTCGCAATTAGGTGTAATCTTGAATCCGATTTTAAATAATAAAATAAATACAATGTCAAGAAAGTAATCCGCATTTTTAATTTTCTTATAAATCATAAGATCGCTAATTGCCCAAAGACAGGTTAAAGCCTTTATCAAAAACACTTTACATTCTCCAAGATGCAGCTCACTGCGAGCATTAGCTTAAGCTTAGCCTTAAGCCTTGACGTCAGATAAACAAGTTAAAGCTTCTATTGAACTAACTCATTGCTTTGAATGTTTGTTTACAATCTCCACCAAGATGCACTGCAATGACCTTAAACTTGTTAGGCAGCTGAGTACAATCTAAGAACCAGTCGCGATCACGCTTCAGACCCAGCCCCCTGCTCCAGGTTACAGCTGCTGTCCTTGACTTACGGAATCTCCATGCGCAGGTGTGCGCACCAGATGTGCACCCGGCTCGTGCCACAATTTACATATCAATTAAAAGGTGTTAAATGTCAATTTAATAACCCATTAACCGGCTAATTTGCATAATAGCTGTCAATCAATTTAATTAATGACCCCGCCAGTGACGTCACAGCGTCTGGCTCAACCGGCCCCATACCTACTTACTCTGACTAACTAACGAGACGCTTCCGTCGTTCATCGTAGCTCCCAATAACGTCTGCAGTAACTTCTGTCGTTCATCTCAGCTCCCAATACATCTGCGGTAACTGTAGCCATAGCCAATTCGCTCTTTCCGGCGCTTGACCAACAATGACTTGTAGGTGGCACAGCTTCTCCCATCTTGTAATCGACTACGCTCGAGGATAGGCAATAGTAATAGGTCATAGCAGCCGCCCGCTCTCGCCAATGCTTCGATGATGACGACAGGAGGGGGGGGAATAGCTGTTACTGTGAGCTCCGGCACGGTTGCACTCCAATGCCGTTTCCCAACGGTAACAAATAGCAAAGTAAAACTGAATATAATGTAAGAGCACGATGCGCCTAGCTGCATCATCAAACTTGAAGTGAAGTTAGTAAGACAAACATACATACATATGTATAACTATAAAGAGAGGGGACAAGCAGAGAGAGAGACACGGTGATCAAAGCGACTCATCGGGTAGCGCCACTTGTTGTCGCTGTCTATATCTATGAGGTTCTGTAGACAGATGGCAGAAATTTGGTGTTGTTGTGGTAGAAATTACCTGTGGTAAAGACAAGAGATCAATTTAACTTCAAGAATTGGTGCAAGCTGCTGGGAGTTAACCCTCTTATATTGCAGGATTGAACAGCAGATTAATAAATCGTAGAAAAGATAATAGGTCATGTACTTTACCTCTCAAACCTAAGAATGAGAGTTTATCTAAAAGAATAGTGTGATCTACCGTGTCGAAAGCTTTAGCTAAATCTATGAATGCTACAATTGAGGCTATCAGCGCAGAAATGGTGTAACCCCAGACTACTTCATTAGGAGATAATGAGGAATTAAAATTTGGTTAATTATGTTAATAATTAAAAAAAAATGTGGGTTACACCACTTCTGCATAAATCATATTTTGGTCGTATTTAAACTAATAAACAGGTTACACCATATGAGCACAAGTTTAATTAGGAAACAATGAAAATAGTACAGAGTTAGAGTCATTCTTCATCTGTCTCATCATAATACACTTCATCCCGGAGTTTGTTGCAACTTTTTAGTTTATGATAGAAAGCATGATGAACTGGCGGGATGAACTGTAACAATTCAAGAAGATCTTTTTTCTTTTTTTCAGCGATGGTTGGCTTTTTCAATGCATCTAGTTGTATTACGGTTTCTGACTTCCTTTTTTTCACACTGACTTCTTCAAAGAGGACTTCTTCATTATTAGAATATTTGTAGAAAATTGAAAATGGATGAAGTTTATGGAATTTCAACCACTGAATTTTCAACCACTCCACCTTGGTCTTACTAACTGAAATTTTTCTATTTGTTATATTTTTTCTAGCGATTTAGAAGAGAAAAAACCACTTGCAGTTAGTTGTATTACTTTGAATGGTTTTTTTTTTCGAGCCGTTTTAATTACTTCGAGCCAGTTCTCTGGAACGTATATTTCTTTAAAGATTTTTTTATTTTTTTCTATTAAGCCAAAATCTTGGTCACAGGGTAGGTATGAATGTCCACTGACCAAAAATGTATGATCTATTTCTTCGATAGTAAAGTCCGGATGAGATACCACATACTGACAGATCAACGACAACTTTATGTTTCTGTTTTGCCCCCCACATTGGTCGGAGTAGATGATTACTTTTTTAGTAGTCACAAAATTTTTAAAAAAAAAAATCAAGCACGATCCTACTTCTTGGGATCCTCGTGAAGCTTCCGACTTGTCCCAAACAAACATGTAGGCATCATCTGTCCGCATGTTGTGAATCCCAAAGCAAAAAGTCCACAGCTGTCTTTTGTAATACACTATTCCAGTACTCAACACGGGGGTAGGTAGGGTTTTCATTAAGTCAATGGTGATTACAGTGATGTCAGTTGATGATTTTGCCAAAGTCGTATCATCTTTTAATCCCTTTTAATCCATTAACCGGGTTAAGTGCTCCCTTGCCGTAACGCGTAATATCTTACCGCGGCTACTAACTTCGAGTCTCAAATCTCCTTGCCGGTGTAAAATGATCTTGACATATAATATAGACTAGTTTTTTATAGAATTAGCTTACCAAGTAGATCCTCTTGTCTGACTTAATGAACCTCGTGAACCGTCGATTGCATTTTTTCTTGGACAACGTATTGTCTCGCCCAGCCTGTAGGCTAACGGAGTCATTCTGTTTCCGCTTTATTCCTTTCTGTTTATGTTGTGTGACAGGTGGAACGGCATCAGGATCTAAATCCTTAGCTTCAGAAGATTCTTCTTGGTTTAGCCACTCCAATTCGGTGTGATCGTCCGTGAGCGGACGCGTAAATTCCGAGTTTTTCGCACGTAGTTTTATCACTCTCGTTAGTCCATCGTTCCCAGGATACACTTCCTTCACTCTACCAAGCGACCATTTTGCTGGTGGCAGTTGATCATCCTTAATTAGCACAATGTCTCCGATTTTTATGCCAGTGTGCCGTCTTGCACACCTCGGTTTATATTAAAGTCGCGCAATATATTCAACTGACCATTTCCGCCAGAAATCCTGGTGCATCCGCTCAAGTAGGTGCCAGAAGGTGTACAGAAGGTTAGGGTTAGTCTCCAAATGACTTCTTTCTGGTACAGTGAGCAACGGTCGTCCACTTAGAAAGTGTTCGGGTGTCAAAACTTCTAGTGATTCAGGGTCATCGTTCAAGGGGCATGGTGGTCTAGAATTTAGGCACGTCTCAATTTGCGTCATTAAGGTGCACATTTCTTCATACGTAAGTCTCGTTTGACTTGACTCATTTCATATGGAATTTTATTGATTTTATTCCGGCCTCCCACAGGCCACCGAAGTGCGGTGCTGAAAAGGGGGATGAAGTGCCACTGCGTATTTTGTGCTAGTAAGGCATCGTTAACTTCTTTCTTATACCTTTCTTCCTTGAATAAGTTACTTAAGTATCTTACTAGCTCCAACAAAGTTGGTTGCATTATCGCTGTATAAATACGCTACAGGTCCTCTTCTGCTTGTTGTGACCTGGGGAATACTCCCCAGTGGTTGCAACAATAAAATTTGAGTGTTGCAACACTCGAGTGGCGTACAACTTTATTCTCCCGCTTTTTTTTCGGGAATCGGCGGGAAAGGAAGTAAAACTCGCGCTTTTCGTGCAACACTTTATTGAACTTTTCACACTAAAACTGTGTTACACGCAGAGATTACTTTGATTTCTCTTCCCGTAACCGATTTAAATTGAATTTTCCCTTTGTAACAATCGACCGTTTTCACTGGGACTCTATTTACTACTACTCGCTGCTCGAATTTCCGACCGCAGGAAACCTCGGTTTCCGGCGTCGGTGACCGATCGATGAAAATTTGAGACCGATCGAAGAAAATTCGATCAAGCATATTTAAAGTGCCGCGACAATGGTTTCATTGTCGCGCGTGTGCTTGATCGCACTTTCCTCGATTATCGAGCGCTTCCAAAAATCGGGTCGTCGCCCGCGCGCTAAGTGTCGGTTTACCGTGGGGCGACGCACTTCCAAAATGCCTAAGGGCACATATTTTATTTTACGATGCACTTACAAAAATGCGTAAGGGCATATTTCTTTTACTTTAAACAACTTACTTTCTTTACTTTAAAGTATCGGCTAGTTATGCCGATATTCTTTACATAACATTCAAAAATGCGTAAGGGCATATTTCTTTTACTTTAAACAATTTAATTTCTTTACTTTAACGTGTCGGCTAGTTATGCCGATATTCTGCCGATATTCTTTACATAACATTCCTCCCCCCTGTGAAAAAAGAGGATTATTCTTTGAAGAGGAATAATTCTCAGGGTGAGAGGTTAAATGTTCAATTATTTATGAAATTTTAATAGTTCGCGAGAGAGAAGAAAAACAAAAAAGTTGCTTGAAGAAAAAAAATTAATCCATTCGTAAAAATTCAATCCCATCGGTTACGGTTCACATTATCTTATGCTAGCGTTATTTTCAATACTTAGAAGAAAATTCTTCTTATTACATACTTAAGTATATATATATGTATATATATATTTTTTTTTTTTTTTCTTATAAATTGTTCCTACAATCTTATTTGTTAATTATGTTAATGACTGTTGTATTGTCTATAATTTTATTATAATAACATTTGATAAAAAAAATATTTTTTTTTTTTTTTTTCATTGGTAATTACATACTTGTTATTAATTCTGATACCTATTTTAAAATTGCACCTTTAATAAAATGAATTGGTTCAATTAACATTCATATAATATATATAAAAATTATTAATTGCTAATATATATAAAAATTATTAATTGCTTATTTGTTACTTGACACTTATTTTAAAAATTTTGTCTGTTCCAAAGTGTTAGAAAATTTTTTTTTGTGTTTTTTTTTTTGTGTTTTTTTTTTTTTTTTTTTTTTTTTTTTTTTTTTTTTTTAAGTATATCTCTTAATTCTGCGTTTCCTTTTATTTATTTTATATATTTATATATATATATATATATATATGAAATATATATATATGTATATAATTTTTTTTTTGTTTTTTACACTAACTGCACTGTTCGGGGTAATGTTTTACTCCGAACTAGTGGTTTAGGATTTTCTTCGGTGTTCTTTTCTATGTTTTCTGGCTTAATTGTAGCGTACTGGGCTTGGTCACTCAGTTTTCTTTCGGTTAATTCGTACCTTGTCTGATCTTTAAGATTTTTATTCGTTTCCGAATTTTCCTTCCCGGGCGATTGATTTTTATTTTTTCTGGACTGAATTAATATTTTCATCAAAACTGCTCCTGCTAGGCTTATTACGATTATTCCAGTAAGGCCAATAGCGGAGGATGCTAATTTATGTGAAATATCACTTTTCGGGTGATATTTTAGTTTCTCTAATTCTTTTTCTATTTCCTCTAGGGAGTATAGATTCTCTGTTAAATCGGTTTTTATTTCCGTATCTGATTTTACTTCCTGTGTGCTATTTACAAAATTGGTAGGTGCTGTATTTAGTAGTTTTTTTAACATTGCTTGGGTTTCCATGATGTTGGGAAAATACTCCGGCTGTATTATTTTTATTGGGGCTATTTCATTTCTTTCGAAATGTATCAACTGGCTCCCTATTTGCAGGTCACAGGGTTCTTTTATAGATAAGATCCCCTGGCCCGTGATACGGGTCGTTAGGATTTTATCCCTGCAATTTATTTGCACTGTTTGTGAAGTTTTTAGTGCATACAACCAGGCGTTAGGTGTAGTTAATTTAGTTATTTGATTCCTTGGTGGTATTTGAATCTTTAATTGGCAGGCTGGCATTTGCTCAAGGGGGTTATATAGTATATTCACTATGCATTCTTTAGTTCGGGTTGCCCTTATCAAAGGTTTTCGCAATTCTATCGCATAGGTATTCATTTTTATGCCTTGCGTTATTTTTAATAAATGTTTTGCGTCTTCCCTTGTGAGTGGTAAAAATTCTTGAGTCTGTGGACGGCTTCCTATATATTCGTACTCTATTTCGGGTATTAAGTTTTGACCCGTAGTACCATTGATAGGATAGATATTTATTTTTAAGAATTTCATTTCCGGCATGTTAAAAATTGGAATTTTAATTTTTATTATTAATTTGTCCTGTACCAAATGTGTTTGAATTTTGGCCGTCTGATATACTAAGGTAAGACAATCTGTGACTTTAGGGCAACTTGGGTGTGCTTTATGATATATCTCCAGCAATGTGGCTGGGGAAACGCACAAGGGGTGAATTTGGCCATTCTTACTCGACGTGATTATGTCTAGCAGAGTTTGTTGCCTGAACTCTATTTCCACCACCTGAAGTAGTAACCCTAGAACCAATTCTTGCCTTTCTATTCTTTAGCTATTTTCATCTGTGATATTTGTTATTTTGTTAATTTTGTTAGTTATTTCTCTTTGCCTGTCTATTAATGATGTAAATGGTTTCTGGATTTTTTCGAAAGTTGTTTTAATTACAGTGATTTGTTTCTTCTCTAATTCTATTAGAGCTTTCTTATCAGTTTCAATTTGACTAAGCCTGCTATAAATATCTTCACTATCAGTGCTGTCCATTGTCCCGAACAAATAATGCATTGCATTTCCTATACCGTCGAATAATGATCTTGTTACTCTTCCCTTGGGTGTTGCCTCTTTAATTGCCAACGTTCGCCTTTTTAAATTTTCTATTAAAGAATGGATATGAATCTCATGTACTCTACATGCGCGGATGTAATTCTCATCCTCTCCGCATAATTGATGTACCAAGTGCTCGGCGCGTTCCGCTATCCGAGTTTGGTTATCCAATTCGGCAAGATTTACCTCAGTAAATATACTCCATGTATCATGGTAAATCATGAGGTTACCCATTTCTTCAAATAGTATCCCTGAACCCTTAATTTCTTTAACCTCGTATGGCTTTTGATCTTGAGCCTTTATTTCTGAAACCCATAGCAGTAATGTTAAAATTAGCAATTTCCCCATTTTCTGTGAATGGTAAAAAAAAATTATTCTATTATTAGTTAAATGGTAACGTTTTAATTTATTTCCGATTTGCTTATGCAACCCGAATTAAGAAAAAGAAATATTAAATATTTAAAATATATACAATCGTTGTTCCCGAGAATTGTATTGCTTAACTTATTTATTTATATAAATGGTAATACTTTGCTTTACTCGAAGTACTTTTTCAAACGGTTATTATGAATTACTTTCAGACGTTTGCCTAGTTTAATCTCAGTATTAACCGGCGAAACTATTGATGTTACCAGATAGGGGCCCACCCAGATTTCCGAGAGCTTATGTTTCCTATTCTCGCTCTTTAGAAGTACTTTGTCTCCTACGTGGAAAGAAACAGGGTTGGAACTCCTATCGTAGTATTCTTTAGACTTATTTTTGCTCGCTAGAATATTTTTTCGCGCTGTGGCGTAATTTTTCTGGAGCTTGTGTCTAATCAAGTAGTAGTAATTTTCGTGATTGTACAAGGGTTCTGGTTCTCTTTTTAAATTCGATGGAATATCTGCTGTGAAACCGTAAAGGCAATCCATTGGGGCTAATTTAGTACCCTCATGTATACTATTATTGTATACGAAAGCAGCAGTTCTTAAGTATTGGTCCCAAGCTTTGGGATTATCGTCAATCACGGTCCGCAAATATTCCACTAGCGGGCGGTGTGCTCTTTCTAATGCTCCGTTTGATTGCGGATGATAAGCAGAGGTTTGCAATTTTTTAATTTTAAGCAATTTGCAAACTTGCTTGAACAGATCACTGAGGAAATTTGTTCCTTGGTCTGTCACTATTCCCTTAGGAATTCTGTAGCGTGTGACTAATTCTTCACAAAATATTTGCGCTACTGTGGCCGCTTCTGCATTAGGCATTGCGTACCAATCTACAAATTTAGTGAGGTTGTCCTGGAATGTCAGAATATATTTATTTCCTGACTCGGACTCCTCTAATGGTCCCACTACGTCCAGATAAACCTTATCAAAGGGTTTTTCTGCTACGTCGGTAATAACCATTGGCATTTTATTTTGTGGAGAAGCTTTTAGTTTTTGACATTTTGGGCATCGCTTGATATATTTCCTTATATCGCGAAGCATATTTTTCCACCAGAATTTTTTCTTAATTCTCTTATAAGTTTTGACCACGACCTGGTGACCCCCAAAAGGAGAATCATGATAGTCGCGCAAAATTATCTTGATTTCTTCGGGGTTCGAGATTATTTCGGGACTTGATCTTGTATTGTCTGGAACCATAGCCTCTTGTTCATCATCATCTGGAGCTCCTGTTATTCGCTCCAGATCAGTTTGCGTTTCATTATTATCTGATACGATTCCTGCCTCTTTCTGGACTTTTTTAGATTGGGCCCTTGTTACTGCATTTACTTGATGCAACGCAATTTTTTGAGGCTCTTTCTCGTCAGTTTCATGGGGAATGCGACTTAAAGCGTCTGCATTCGTGTTGTATTTCCCGGGTTTATATTCAATATTATAATCGAATTCTGAGAGCTTGTGATGGAATCTCATCAAACGAGTAGTCGGGTCTTTTCTATTAAATGCTCCTTTTAGGGGCTTATGGTCTGTATAGACCGTGAATTTTCGACCTTGCAAATAGCATCTAAAATTTTTAGTCGCCCAGACAATAGCTAATAATTCTTTTTCTATTGTGGAATAATTTTTCTCAGCTTTGTTTAGGGTGCGACTAGCAAAAGCTATTGGTCTATCTTTCCCGACTTCACCCTGGGATAATACTGCTCCTATCGCTTCGTTGCTAGCGTCTGTCGTCAGATTAAACGGACTGTTAAAATCTGGAAATATTAGGAGTGGAGGTGTTACCAAAGCACTTTTTAATTCATTAAATGCTTCTTGGCACTTCTCGGTCCATTTGAATTTTACATCTTTACGTAGTAAATTCGTTAATGGCCGTGCTATTTTTGAGAAATTAGGAATAAATTTCCTATAATAATTGGCAAGTCCTAAAAATGACTGCACTTGTCTGACGGTTTTTGGTGTGGGAAAATTTTGCACACACTCCGTCTTACTTGGATCTGGAAGAGCTCCTTCTTGGGTACATTTATGTCCCAGGTAAATCACTTCCTTCCGGAGGAATTGACACTTCTCCGGTTGTAATTTGAGGTTATATTCTCTCAATCTATCGAACACTTTTCGTAACTTAGAATTGTGGTCTTCTAAGTTTTTCCCATAGATGACTATGTCATCTAGGTAAACGAAACATTCTAGGCCCTGCAAGCCTGTTAAAACATAGTTCATTAGGCGTTGAAAAGTGGCAGGGGCTCCCTTGAGTCCAAACGGCATTCGTTTAAACTCATAGTGTCCGTAACTAGTGCTAAATGCTATCTTTGGTCGGTCCTCAGGCTCGACCAGCACTTGATGGTACCCACTAGCTAAATCTAATGTAGTGAAATACCTCGAATGACCTAATTGATCGAGCATTTCTTCGATCCGAGGGAGTGGGAATGCATCTCCTATGGTTTTTTCATTTAATTTTCGGAAGTCTATTACGACTCTCCATCGTTTTTCTCCGTTAGGTCCCGCTTTTTTAGGGACTACTAACAAGGGTGAGTTCCAGGGGCTTTTGCTCCTCTGGACCACATTATTTTCGAGCATTTCCTTTAATTGCTCGTTTATCACTTCCCGTTGTTTTTCAGGTAAGCGATACATTTTTTGATTAATTGGAGCTTGATCTTGTACAATCGGTATTGAATGTGTGATCGCGCTCGTGTAAGTTAGGTAATCACCTTTTAGGTGAAAAATGTCATTATAATCTTGACATAAGTTTAGTATTTCCTCCTTTTCGAATTGATTTAAAATGGGGCTCAGGTTGAGTTCTTCCTCTAGCCTGGCCTTTCGATTTTTCTCAGCGGGATCTTCTGCCCGAGAATTTTTTACGTGGTTCATTTTGCAGATTTTTTCACCGTTAATGGTAAACGTTTGGCTCTCTGACCTTGTACTTTCTGCTCGTTGACCTTCGTTTAGATTACTCGAGCTCTCTGGCCTTGTTAAGCAAGGCCCAGGGCTCTGTTTACTTACCTTGGAGCTCTTCGGTCTCGTTTTGCGAGATCCGCGGCTTCTTTTCTTCTTATGGTTATTTTTAGAGCTCGGGTTTGCGGCTGCGAACATTTCATTTTCGTTAGCTTTTATTTCTCCCTCTAAACCCGGCATCTGGATCACATCGTAGTCAGTTCTGCGATTAATTGTAATTTAATCTCTTTGACGACGGCGTCCGCTCTGTTCACGTTGAGTAGACCTATTAAAGCTTCACTCTTACTAGCGGGGGTTAGGCTATTCGCTAAAAATACTCCTTCACTTATCTCTTGGGATAAGCAGAGCTTTTCTTCCGGTAGCATAATTGGTATTCTAGCCACCATCTGAGATCGCGCGGGTACACACAAAGGTTTAGTTAAAACTATGGTGTGCCACCCGATATCACTTTTCATTGGTGCTTTCGCTAGAATTTTTATTTCGCTAGCCCTTGGTTCGTCTCGAACCTTGCAATCCTCATCTGTACTTACAGGTGATTTTAAAACTCCACAGGTGGATAATTTACCTCCGTCGGCTCTTATCCCCTTTGTCCGGATTGCATCTTGGGCACAGATTGGTTCCGGGTCGTACGTAATTGGGTACGAGAACTCCTCTGTGTTAATTTCCGTACGCGGAAATTTGAGCTGTTTATTCGGTCCCTCAATGTCACAATGCTTAGAAAGCACATCGTTCCCAAGTAGGCCATCGTGGGACAGGTCAGGTATATTTTCTACCACTTGGAATTTGCAGGGGATTTTTATTTCTTTTGTCTCTGTATTATGGACAATATTCCCGTTACAACTTCCTAGTGTTTTGCCTCTCCCGAAAGCAGTCTGTAAGGTACAGCTTTCTTTTTTGTCAATGGTCTCTAAGGGTTTTATTGCTTTTTGTTTAATTATGGTTACTTCAGCGCCCGTATCCACTACTAGAGGGGTCTCTTTTTCGAGGCCAATATCTAGCGGGATTTTTACAACTGGGATACATTGCTCGGGCGGCTGAATGGACCCCGTTTCTGTTTTAGAAATTATAGTCGAGCCGGGGGTTGCGGACCCGACTGAGCATCGTTTCCCTGGGTTTTCTTTTCCCAGTTTATACGATGAGCGCATGTGGTTTCGTCATGCCCACGACGGGCGCAAAATCCACATGCTAGCGTAACATTATATGCGCGGCGACTGTTTGAGTTCTGTGACTCATTCTGCGCGCGATCGCCTGTACGATTTGTTTGTACATTAGCGGGCGGCGCTGGGGCTCCGCTATTCCGATCGGGGCCCCTTTGGTTGTAGTTACGCGAGCGATTGTTTTGATTTTGCACTTTGCGGCATTTTCGCTCGTCGTGCCCGTACATTTTGCAGGTGTTGCAGTACGGTGTATTTTGTAGCTTAAGGCAGGTGGCATAAACATGACCTTTTTTATTGCAGTAACTGCAGGTCATCTTAGCTAATACTGCCTGAGTAGGATCAGCTGTCGAAGGGCCCGGTGCAGGAGTTTTAGTTCCTGCTGCTTGGGCCGGAACGGCTAGTTGGGGCTGTGTGATTGGCAGTGGACTTGGTACACTGGTCATCGCAGCTTGTGGATTATTTACCACTGCGGTGGCGTTTTGCACAGCCCAAAAAGATAGCAAGGGCGGTGTTCCTTGCTGGAGCCGTTCCATGTCTAGGGCCTTCTCGATTAATCTCTCTGCAGTCACTTCCTTTGTCATAAGAAGATACTGCGAGAGAAAAGGGTTTTGAACTCCTCCTCGTAAGGCTCCCATTGCTATATCTTCTAGCTGGGTATTAATTGCTGTCACTGTGGCTGCATCAAACTTCTTTGAGGCTGCCTCTTTGCATTGATTCAGCAATTGTTTTACCCTGGCCGTGTAGGCATAAAGAGTTTCCATTGGAAACTGTCGACAGTTTGTGATCTTGTGTATCAATTCATGATACGTTTCTCTGGGCAAAAATGCCCTATTGAGACGCTCCTCGAAATTTTCAAAGGAGGTCGGTGCTACTGTCGCGAATAATTCGTACGCGGCTCCCTCAAGACGATTCATCAGGAGCTGGGTAGTGAAGGTTTTTTCCTCCTCTGTCAGACACATACGCATCTGTCTGCAGTTACCCAAAAATTTCTGGAGCTGTTTTGCAAGCTCCGGCCCGGGGGTTCCAGAAAACATAGGCACCGTTTGCACTAACTTATAAATTTTCACGTGGTCTGCCATTTCTCCCGATTTTTGGTCAGACCCTTGACGCAACGAACTTAAATTTTCGCGCGGCGAACCGTTTAAACTATTAGATGGCTCTGAGCTTGGAAAGGACACGCTCAGCCAATCTATCACTATTTCAGCCGCGGTCGGCTCCTTATCGCTAACACTTTGTTCACTTTTATTACTTATATCTAAATCACTCTTATTATCTATCTCTTGCTCGGGTTCCACCTCGAGTCTTTGGAAAGAACGTGGGTATCCCTCAAAATTGAGTAGGGTTTCTCGGAGTCTTTCTGTGCTTTCTTTTAGACCTTTAATTTGCGCTTCTCGTTGTTCTCGAGTTTGAT
Source organism: Eutolmus rufibarbis (assembly GCA_963920795.1). Taxonomy (NCBI): domain Eukaryota; kingdom Metazoa; phylum Arthropoda; class Insecta; order Diptera; family Asilidae; genus Eutolmus; species Eutolmus rufibarbis. Next base: position 27,261,917 of record OY987207.1, read on the forward strand.
TAAGTCTTTTCTCGAGTTCCTCGATCTTTTGCACAGAGATTCCTCCCGATACTCGCGTTTTTTCCACTAAACTACTTAAATATTGTTTAAGACTTACAGTTACATCTCCCGTAGGCCTTGGCAAGATGTTCCCGCTGCGTAGACGGATTCCTTCCGGTACCAGTTGTCCGGTGGACGTAGGTGTCCCTCGCTGTATTGTAGAGTGGTCCCTCGCTGGATGCTGTGGAGTCGATGCTTCTATTTGCTCCCCCGATGTTCCTGGTTGGGGTGATGTGGGGTTGTCCCTCGATGCCTGCTGCTTTGCGGTTGGGTTATTTTCCCTCGGTGGCTGCGATGTTTCCTCTCCTTGGGGGTACTCAGGATGTTCCTCGTCGGACATTCAATGGCTCGATCGGGTCCCGGGTTTAATCCCTCGTTGGTGCTATTTTGCACTCTTAATTGGAGGTGGGAGATCGCTTGTTCACCTGGAACAGCGGCGACTACAGTTGTTCTCCCTGTAGCGGGGTAATTGCTTGCTCGCCTGGAGCAGAGGCAACTATAGTTGTTTACCCTAGAGCGTTGGGGCTTCGCAAAGCCCTAGGTTCGCAGGATCAAGGCTTTTCGTGCTCTTATGGTTTTTCGTGACTATGAAAACCAGGCTTCCTTGATCCTACCGGCTGCGCCAATGTTGTGACCTGGGGAATACTCCCCAGTGGTTGCAACAATAAAATTTGAGTGTTGCAACACTCGAGTGGCGTACAACTTTATTCTCCCGCTTTTTTTTCGGGAATCGGCGGGAAAGGAAGTAAAACTCGCGCTTTTCGTGCAACACTTTATTGAACTTTTCACACTAAAACTGTGTTACACGCAGAGATTACTTTGATTTCTCTTCCCGTAACCGATTTAAATTGAATTTTCCCTTTGTAACAATCGACCGTTTTCACTGGGACTCCATTTACTACTACTCGCTGCTCGAATTTCCGACCGCAGGAAACCTCGGTTTCCGGCGTCGGTGACCGATCGATGAAAATTTGAGACCGATCGAAGAAAATTCGATCAAGCATATTTAAAGTGCCGCGACAATGGTTTCATTGTCGCGCGTGTGCTTGATCGCACTTTCCTCGATTATCGAGCGCTTCCAAAAATCGGGTCGTCGCCCGCGCGCTAAGTGTCGGTTTACCGTGGGGCGACGCACTTCCAAAATGCCTAAGGGCACATATTTTATTTTACGATGCACTTACAAAAATGCGTAAGGGCATATTTCTTTTACTTTAAACAACTTACTTTCTTTACTTTAAAGTATCGGCTAGTTATGCCGATATTCTTTACATAACATTCAAAAATGCGTAAGGGCATATTTCTTTTACTTTAAACAATTTAATTTCTTTACTTTAACGTGTCGGCTAGTTATGCCGATATTCTGCCGATATTCTTTACATAACATGCTTTTTCATCTTTAGTACTTATTTATTTAATTTCGCTTAATACAAGCTAATGAACAAAAATAAAACAAATTACTTAGAACTAAATAACTAAAAACACTAAAGTTAACAAGCATTACTTAGAGTAAAAGGATGGGAAGGACTAACAATGCAGGGGAGATGGAGACTAGGAAGGGGGATCAGCCGTGTAGAGGGCCTGCTTGAGGGAGGTTTTGTCCACGTGAAAGTCAAAGGGGATGGAGTTATTGACTTTACGAAGCATTCGCGTGATAGGTTCGAAGTGACCGTAGTTGGTGCGGTGACTGGAAAGACGAAAGAGCGGGAAGGATCTTACATTGCGGGGGTTTGTGTAAAGGGATATGTTATGTAAGAGATCAGAACAGTCAATGGACCCGGTTACGACTTGGTGGACAAAGATAATATCGGCGGCATCACGGCGGTTTGATAGAGGTTGGAGGTTAATGAGTTTCAGGCGATTCTCATAGGGAGGGAGGTTAAGGTCATCAGCCCAAGGAAGACCACGCAACGCAAAGCGGAGAAATCTACGTTGAACAGCTTCAATTCTGTTCGAGAGCGTTGGCTGAGAGGGCGACCAGACCTGACTGGCGTATTCGAGAAGGGGCCTGACAAAGCAGAAGTAAAGAGCTTTGGTGACGTAAGGGTTGGAGAACTCCTTGGACCAGCGTTTGACAAAGCCTAATGCAGAATTGGCTTTGCATACAATATGGTCGATGTGGGAACGGAAATTGAGTTCGCTATCACAGATAACGCCTAGATCCCGTAAGGAGCTTACAGAAGGAATAGGTTCGCCAGAGAGAAAATATAAACGAGGGGAAGAGGGAAGACGTTTGCGAGAGTAAGTGATTGACTGGCACTTGGAAATGTTCAAGTCAAGAAAGTTTTTCTGACACCAAGTGGAGAAGCTGAGGAGGTCATCTTGGAGAAGTAAAGAGTCAGTGACGCTGGTGATTCGTTTAAAGATCTTCATATCATCGGCATAAATTAGTAGATCTGAGTGTTTAATTACTAGCTCCACATCGTTTATGGATAGTATGAAGATCAATGGACCAAGGTGACTGCCTTGAGGGACACCGGAGTGGGATGTGAATGGTTTAGAGATGGCGGAGTCAAAGCGAACCATGTATTGACGGTTATCGAGGTAAGATTTGATCCAGGAAATAAAGCGGGGCTGGAAGCCGAGGATTTCGAGTTTGAGGACGATGATTTGATGGGAGATTTTGTCGAAAGCTTTGCTAAAGTCAGTAGCAATAACGTCTGTGTCTTCCCCGTTTTGCATAGCTAGAAGGGTACGGGACACGAAAACTGTTAAGTTAGTAGTGGTGGTGGATCTGCCTTTGACAAAACCGTGTTGGACAGGGGAAAGAATGGACCTGCAGTGGAAGGACAAGGAGTCGTAAATGATGCTCTCGAAAAGTTTGGGGATACAGGAAAGCTTTGCAATGGGGCGGTAATTTGAAATGTCGCTTTTGGAGCCTTTTTTGTGGATAGGGACAATGAAAGAATCTTTCCAAAGAGAGGGAAAAACACCCTCGGAGAGGGAAAGCGAGAAGAGGGTGGATAAAGGTTGGGCCAGGTGCTCCGAGCACTTCTTTAGAAGAGTGGCGGGGATACCATCGGGGCCAGGATTGAGGTCGTCAGTGAGAGAGCTGATTTTGGAGGCAACAAGAACGGTATCAATGTTAATGGATGGGAAAGAGATTTGGGGGTGGTTGTGCATGTAGCGAAAGTAGTGAGGATCAGGGGTTAGGACGGGATCGCTGAAAGATTCGCTGAAGAAGACGGCAAAAAGTTCAGCGATGGTGGAGGGCTCAGATGACGAGGAGTCGCCAAGCTTAAGGGTGGACGGGTATCCATTAGATTTCCTTTTTGTATTGATAAAACTATAGAATTTTTTAGGATCAGAGATGAGTTTGCATTGCATGCGGTCAAGGTAATCGGAGTAGAGAGATTCGCAACGCACGGAAAAGAGAGAAGAGATGGCAAGATAAGAAGAGTAGTCCGAGTCGGACCTAGAGGTGAGGTAGCGCTGCCAGAGTTTATTTCTTTTGTTACGAAGAGACCGAAGCTCTTTGTCGTACCAGGGAGGGGATGAAGAGTGGGTTTTTATAAAGGGAAAAGCAAGGGGGGTTGCTGATATGAGGGGGGGAGGAAGTAGGAGATTGGTTAGGAACAAAAGTAGGTTTTTGAATCACTGCGGGCTTTTTGTAAGTGGGAAATACGTTTGGAACTAACGTAAGAGGCAAAGGAAGTTAGGTCGTCGGATACCTTTTTGGCTGAGATGTTGAATGTCTCATGGAATTTGAAGAAGAGCTGCCGCAGGGTGGGGAGGTCAGTGGGTAGACCTTCTTGGTGAATAGAGACAAGAACGTTAGTTTTGGTCTTGCCTTCATAGCAGACGGAGTCGGGTTTGTCGTGGAGGAAAGCCAAGAACAATCGTACATTGCTATAGATTCTGTGATCACGTAAGCGGGATAGCAGATAGCGACCGTCACTAGATTCCGCAGACCGCATGGTGAGCTTCACAATGGGGGGAAGAAGGGGGTCGATAAAAGAAGGTTTAGAGACTTGGGGGATAGATGGCGCAGAATTAGAAGAGGAAGCGGTGGGAGCAGAAGGACAGGGATTCGAGGAAGAAATATCAGCGTCTTTAACCACCACGGGTGAAGGAGGGGGAGAAGGGACGGGAATAGCAGAAGAAGACAGATTAAGAGGGAAGGTATTTAAGGGTAGAACAGAAGAAGACGGAGAAGAGCGAGAAGTGCTGGAAGTATTCGGAAGGGGGCAGTCAGGAGAAGAGCTGGCGGCGGTTGTACTGGCTGGATTGAGGACATGGGACTTGATGAAGTTGGGATATTTAACCGCGGTGCTATGATTAAAATTGGGGAAGATACCCGCTTTAAGCTGCCAGTTGGGACTAAGGGGGGTGGAGAGGGGACGAGACTTAGAACGCTGCTGACGAGTATCATTTGGACGCGGTTTGTTACTATTGGGGACTATCTTAGATTTAGGGTTAGGCTTACGAGTAGGATTAGAGATTCGCGAGCTAGGACTTATTCTACTGTTAGAAATTTTGTTACGACTAGAGTTAGGTGAACTAGAGCTAAACTTAACAGACTTAGAGGACTTATACTTAGAGATGTGGACGTTTCCAATTGTAATACTTCGAGAAGAAGGGTCGGTGAGAAGCCAGGCGTATTTCGACGGGATGACGACACGAAAATTGTTTGATTCACCGGCAGACGAGATCAAAGTACAGCTGATGGGGTGGAAGGAGAAGTGCTGCTTGAAGAAGCTCCGGACCCAGGAAGCGCCAGCGTAGCGGGGGCCTCCCTTAACGATGAAGAGCGATGGGTCACCCTGAGTGAGGATGTTATTGTTACGCAGTTTCGAAATGCGGAGACGCCAGTCATCCAAGGTCCACGTTGTGCCAAACATTTCGATCGAAGGGGCAGGGGCAGCTGGTTCGAGGTGAGGCGGGCAGGGAGCGCATTCCGAAAGAGATGCTGAATCACGGCAGACCTCCTTCAGGATAGTATGAGGGGCGGAAACGTTAGCCGATGACTGTGGGGCCACAACACGTTGAATAACCGAGGGAGAGGAGACAGAGAGTACAACAGCGTCAGAAGCGGCGGGGGATGTAGTGGTGGTTAGAGGTGCAGGAAGACCAGCTGATGAAGAGACGCGAGTGGAGTGAGATCCAAAGACGGCGGAAATGGAGCCGAGAAGCTTAGAGTTGGCAGTCACTGCAGCAGAGCAGAAGCTGAGGTTGTTTATTGCTTGTTTCATGCCGAGCCGGATATCCTCAACTACAGGCATGATACACGCAGGCGAGTCCGATCGTGAAAGCACGTCGTGTAAGTCGTCCAGTGAGCTTGATGTAACCGTCAGCTTAGTAGAGAGCCGATGCGATGTTTCAAGAAGAGTTTTCGTGTTGGATTCCACGGCGGAGGCGACTTTAAGAATATTATCGATCTTTTCGGAGATTGCAACCAGGTCATCGATTGCAACCTAGGCATACGAAGAGTGATATATAGCCCTTGTGACTCTGATTTCCGCGACCACGAGCAACTAAAAGTTCGAAAGGTCCCGCGAAGTCTACTCCTGTATGTGTGAAGGGAGATATGGATGTTAGCTTGGCGGCTGGCAGCATTCCCATCAATTGTTCAGCCATCTGCGCCTTGTACCTGTGGCACTTGATACACTGATGGATGTATCCCTTCACAACTTTAGGGCCATTCATGATCCAAAATTTTTGTCGAATTATCTCAAGAGTAAGAGAGTTTCCTCCATGTAACGCTGATTTGTGCGCATCTTCGATTATAAGTGATACAAGCTTGCCCTTATATGGTAGTATCACTGGATGTTTTCGTTCAAAGGACATGTTGGTGTTTGCTGCCCGACCACCTACACATATAGTACTTGGCAGCCATCTAAAAATGGAGTTAGCGAGAGTAGTCTGCTTCTTCCGACGAGGGTTGACCTGATCTATGTATTGGTTCGCTTTGAGTTTCTACTGTGCTGATGCTGAACTTCTGTGATAAGGTTCGTCCTCTGGCCAGGTATCGCAGTATAGATGATTCTAGGTGGCCTGGATTGATCTGCAGTTGCCTTTGCTGCTATGAGCGATTCTGAAACCTGCTTAATTCTTATTATCTTGCTGAAGACACTGGTTCCTCAGTTAATATAAGTATACAGACCCTCTGGACTCTATGTTCCAGGGGATGATAGCCGAGGAAAAAACCTATAAGCAAAAATGCTTCAAAGAACTTTTCCGACTGTGAACACTAACTTCCAGAGCTTATTTATACCTGAAGAGTGTAAGCTCCACAGTTGCTAGTTCTTCTGAAGACACTTAGTTCTACAGAAGGCTCGAAGAACCAATGTATGGGATGGCGAGGAAAGTGAATATAAAGTCTGTGACGGTTGATGACAAAAGACCCGCTTTCTTTATTCTTATCGTAATTTATACATAAATTTTGCTTAGATGACAAATTTCAATTATAAAAAAACCAAAACAAAACAAACAAGACGCATTCCGTCGCGCTCATGTGCTGCGATTTGAGTCAGCACTTTTGGTCGTGACACAATTCGATCGGGTGAATGCATCTTGTTTGCGTAGTAAGCAACTTTGATTCATTCTTAAGATTATTTTGTTGTGCCTACATAAACACCGTTAAAGAATTTTAAGTATCTGAAATGGTTGAGCACTTGATCTGGTGTTAACTGGAAAATGTTATTATTGTTATGTCCAGGATTTACTTTTTGCGGTACTCTTTGTTCATTTAATTGAACTCTCTGTTCGTTTAGCTGTACCCACAATGGTTCTATTTCGATTTGTTGCTGTTGAATTGATTGCGCTAGTATTGCTAGTTCTTGTGGATTAGCCATGTTTGCTTTTTCACTTCCACTTCCACTTCCACTTTCACCACCTGGGTTTCTGTATAAGTCGACGTTTTTATTTCTATTCACTTTGTTGTCATCGACCAATAAAAATGGGTAGATCGATTAAACTTGTTGTCATCGACCAATAAAAATTGGTTTCGATTCTTCGCTTTTATTCCGACGCGACACGGAAAGGGAAGTCGAGGGGTATTTTGCAAAACGCGGGGGTTAATCAACTACAACTTTATTTGAGAGAGTGATACAACACAGATTTTGTATAATGAATAATTAAATTAGATTTAATGTACCGAGCAATTCAATTACTGATTAAGTATAAGAGATAACGAGTCCGATAAAAGCTTTGAAGGGAGAGACCCGGAGTCCGCGTGAAGGTTCTGGCTGAACTGACTTTGGCTTCGCCAAAACGAAATCGCCTTCTCTGAAGTGTGGGAACCCAAAGTGCGCATCAAGCGTAATCGGATCGCGCGCGTTTCGCGCCGGACGTGTGCAAGTGCAAGCTTGCGCGAAATGAAATTGGACCGCGGGAGGAATGTAGGAGTTTGCACGTTCGAGTTATGATGTGCGGGAAATATGATAAGGGTAAGTGTTAGGGATCGCGGGGAAGGTGAGGTAATGGCTTCACAACAACTTTATGCATGTAAACTCGTTTCGTTTTGGGGTAGATTCTAATTGCCGATCTTTAGATAGCAATCCTACTGACTGCGCCAGTGAACTTAACAAATAATTTTTGTTCACCTTTTTTTTATTATTATTTATTTATTTCACTTTATAATTTTCTTGTACAATAAAATTTTCTTTTACAATATAATGCAATTAACTTTTCCGCATCCAGATCAAGAATACTAATTCAGCTAATACATATAATATTAATTTGATTATATAGTACAGTGTAAAAAAGTTACTAATTTGTGAGCTTCTTGAGCATTAATGTTTTTTAGAAAGACTAAAAAGTTTTGAGATTGGTCAGATAATTTTGGCAATAAAAGCTTTCTTTTGTTACTAAATCTTTCGCACTGAGTGATTCTGTGAAATAATGTGTCTGTCTCGGCACAATATTTATTAAAACACGTTGACTTTCCGTAACTCACTGAACTTTATTTTTATTTTTATACACGTTACTACATGTTATACATAGGTGGCGCTTGTCATACCATTTTGTTACGAATAAACTAACATCCCCACTTAACAAAATAAATGTAAGATTCTTAACTGATTTACTTGTGTTTAATACCTAACATCTCCATAAACTTATAATGCTTAGCTGACACCAAACCTTTGGTCAACAAGTCAGCGGGCATCTCCTGGGTCGAAATGTATTCAATAGCAATTAATTTGTTTTTTACTGCATCTCTCATATAGTGAAAACGAACATCAATATGTTTCGACCTATTGTGTGCCTGATGACTTGTTGCTAATTTTAATGCACTCTGATTATCACACTTCAATTTTATAACACATTGTTTACCAGTAATTTCATACATTAAATTTTTCAAATAGACTGCTTCTCTACACGCTTCCGATGAAGCAACGTATTCTGCCTCGGTACTCAATAAGGAAACAGTTTTCTGTTTTCTACTTTGCCATGAAATTACAGAACCATTCATTGTGAAACAGAACCCAGTATAAGACTTTCGATTCAGACTATCACTAGCCCAATCTGCATCTACAAAACCCGTCAGCTCTACACTCTCTTTACTGTACTGTAAACAATAATGTTTGGTTTTCTGTAGGTATTTTAATACTCGTTTAGCATAATTAAAATGATTTTCGTTATAGCAGTTATTAAACTGGCTAAGATAACTCAGGGAATATGCTATATCAGGCCTAGTCAGAATAGCCAAATACATTAGGCTTCCTATCAGTCTTTGGTATGGAATGTTTATTGCACATTTTTCAGATTTTTCAATATTCAATTTACTTTCAATGGGAGTATCTATAGGTCTACAATCTGACATATCGAACCTTGATAACAATTGCTCTATATATTCCTGCTGATCTACTGTTATAGTCTGACATTTCTTGTCGACATTAATTCTCATGCCCAAATACCGTCTAACAGATCCTAAATCTTTCAATTTGAATTCAGAACCCAATACAGATTTCAATTTTTCTGTGTCTTTAGTACTATTTGAGAATATTAACAAATCATCAACGTAAACAGCTGCAATGATTTTAACATTACCATTAATTTTTGTAAACAAGCAAGGTTCGAACTTGCTCATTTTAAAACCCAAATTACACAAGCAGTCTTTCACTTTTTCATACCAAACTAAAGAAGATTTTTTTAATCCGTAGATAGCTCTCTTGAGTTTTAAAACTTTTCCATTGCTTTCATTTACAAAACCTTTAGGAATTGACATGTAAATGTCCTCTTTTAAATGTCCATTTAAAAATGCTGTTGTCACATCTAGGTGTGTGATGTCCATATTCCACTTCACACTAAGTGCAAACAACATTTTCAATGTGGAATGTTTCACAATAGGAGAAAAAGTGTCCTCGTAATCGATGCCACGTCGCTGTGTAAAACCTTTTGCCACAAGTCTGGCACGATAACGCACCCTATCATTCGCGTCAAGCTTTTTATTTAACACCCACTTACACTGCACAATTGACCCACCATTCGGGACGTCGACAAGCTCCCACGCATCATTGTCCTCGAACGACTGTAGCTCCTCTCGCATAGCCCGCCTCCATTGGTCGGCCTCTGGTCCATTTAGCGCTTCTGAGAAAACCATCTGCTCGACTTCTGGACTGGAGCTGGAAACACTCATGTTACCCACACCATAGCGTTCTGGGGCTTTTCGTGTTCTCTTGCTCGCTACAACTACTGGAGGTGTTTAGGGTGTCCTCAGCATCACTGGTTTCACTATCTGGATCTGTATATACGGATGTTGATGAATTTAAACTTGAATCATGCAGAGATTCATGAACTGAAGACTTGGTAGCAGAACCACACTAAAAGCATTTGATTGCTTGTTTTTCTGCAATAATGGACACTGGTTTTTGTAATGACCGACTTGTTTACATTTATAGCATGTCACGGTCTTATTGACTGTCACTTTTGGTATTGCCGTGCCACCTTGTTGTTATAAACGGTAGGGTCTCAGGGAGCCCGGCTAAAGCCCCTGTCCAGCGGTATGCGGCTGCGGGAGCTGGCAGGCTAGCATATGCGGCAGTTGTGGGGGGGTTTGCCGGAAAACCGCTTTGAGCCGCTGGAACGACTCACCGATAACAACCGAAAAATTCTCCCGCGACGGAACACACAAGCGCAAGGGAAAGGAAAAGGACAGTGCGGGACTGAGCCCGGCAACTGCCCGTGCATGACTTTCAGGGGGGGTTCTGGATGGTAATGAACCCCCCCGGCCTAATCCCCAACCACCCGATGACCTCCCCTTTGCCTGAAAAAATTATGGGGGAGGTCCCTTTAACAAGAGCTACAAATACGGCTGAAAGAGAGAGGGGGAGTGTGGGATCAAGAGAAACGAGAGTATTTTCAGTTCAACATTCCTGATTATTTTCCCATCAAAATCTACTTAAACTTTTTCTCTAAACATTACAAAAAGAACTTACATAAGTAAGGGGTCGTTGGGCGCCATCGATGCGTAAGATGTTTGCTGCTGCTGCTGCGGTGAATGATGTCGCTGCCGCCGCCGTGGTTGAAAGGGTCGCTGCCGCTGCCGATGAATGTTGTGTACACCCTGCCTTTTCAGTGGGCCCCGACGTGGTGTATTAGTGGATCAGCTATCTGGTCTTTCGTCGTATAACGCCCGAGATTTTATTCGGCGTTTCTTTCTTTCTCTTTTTTTTCTATTCTCGCTTTTTCTTTAATTTATATTTCTTTCGTTTTGGTTTTACTTATATTTTTACTTTTTATTTAATATATATTTCTTTCGTTTTGCTTTTATTTATATTTTTACTTTATATCTTATTTATAGTTTCGGGGGGAATTTAAACTGTCCAGACATAACTATCACCCTACACTAGGACCGTATCGGAAAGAAAAAAAAATTAACACGACAAAGTCGACTGGAACTCCACCTCAAATAACTTTGCAATTACAACGTTTCCACTCAATGCCGCGGAGTCCAAAAGAAAACCAAATTCCTATGAGGATTAAGTTTTAAAACTACGGTCGTAAGTGAACTACACTTTTAAAAGAAAGATTATTCTAGTGGGCCACAGGAGCACTCGATTTATGTTCGGTTCTTGAATTATCTTATAAATTAATACAACGCACATATCCTACTTTACTCATGAGCCACAAAAATGTACAACAATGTTCACTATTTTATTCGCACTCTTTATTAGTTTCGGGGTTCCTTTCCCCTTCTTTTATAGGTTACTTTTTTTTTTCTTTTTCCTCTTTTTTTCTTTTTCTTCTTGCCACTGTTCCTTTGCCACTTATAAAATTTTTCCTTCACTCGCGGGCGGCTTAATAGGAGGCGCGGGAGAATTTATCCCAATATTAATCTGCGCCCAGAAGGAAGAGCAGAAAAAAAACGACTGTACCTCTCCAGCTTATTTACCGATCCACGGGAAAATTTTAATCCTTGCCAAAATTTCGGCCGGTTACAATTTTTTTGCGGCGGTATTCGCGATCAGATTCCCGGGGTAATTGCCGACAAAGAAAAAAAAATTTGTTCGATCCCGGGTACAGAGAAAAAAAAATGTAATCCGAAGTTTTGGGGCGGGGGGTCCGCGATATAATTTACTTTTCTTTATTTGCTGCCGATATGCACTTTAATTAGGTTCTTTAACTTTCACTGCACTTGCACAGCTTCGCGCGACCAAAGTTATTTCCCTCAATCACTACTGTTCTTTTTCTTTAATTATTCCGCCCGAACTCAAAATTGCGTCCTGATTCTTTTGCTGCCCAGATCCAACTCCTCGAGCCAACGCCGGCTCGAGCCCACACCGCCGGCAGCGTCCGTTAGCTAGGAACCGTTAGGACGCCGACCCATCGCTCGTTGCGCTGGCTTTTGCCTCGCACTCCGAGCTCTGAGCCGGCATCTCGGTCCCCCGCTCGCGCCCGCAGCGGCGGCAGGAGCTCGAGCCAGCAACTCGATCAACGGCGCGCGTAGCTCGGTCCGGAGATTTTTGTATGCGACCGAGCTACCGCGCCGAAAAATTTTTGCTTTAGGCGCCGCCCCTTGAGTCTCGAACGCCGAATTTTGGTGCTTTTTGGGCGACCAAACTCGACGTTCGCAACTCAAGGAACGGTACCGAGGTACGGTGCCCGCCAGAGCCGCCGTGAATTTTTGGCCGAATTTCGGCGGGCTAAGCCATAGGCGCCGCACAGTGCGGCCGATCGCCAAAAAGCTGGCCAAAAGTCGAAACTTTCAGTAATGTACTTCAAATTTTAAACTAGGGGGTTTTTGGAGGCGCTGAGTACGAATTTAATGTCAAATTTACAAAAATTCACTCCCTTCACCCCTTATTCACCACCCCCTCGCATAAAATAACGAATATTTTTATACGTAATCGAGTCACATATCAATTTCAAGGTTTTTGAGGTCGCTGAATACGAATTTAATGTCAAATTTACCAAAATTCACCCCCTTCACCCTATTGCCCTCCCCTGGCACATAAAAAATTATATATACACATATACAGCGCTGTGCAAAAAAATAGGTGTGAACTTAAAAAACGTTAATTTTTGTATCATGGTTATGTTTTGATATTTAAAGCCAACGAATTAGTTTTTCTATTTATTTTATTGTAAATACATATTTACATAAAATAAATAGTAAAATAATTTTTTATTATGCAATAATGAACAACTATTATTTTTACAAAAAAAAGTTTGCTTCATCATCAGACGATAAAATTTCAGATGCATCAGTGTCTTCTGACAGCTCTGAACTGGAAGTATCGTATTGTAAGTCTTTCAGGGGCTCTGTCACTTTCACATCTGGAGATAACAGCAAATAAACAACTTCGTGTGACAGAGATTTAAACGATTTAACTGGTAATTGTCGACAACTAGATAAATACGGATCGGATGTAACTAAAAATCGGGAAAAAATATCCTGCATTGTTTTTGAGCGCGAACATTTTCGTGAAAAATCCTGTCGAAATTTTTTAAAATACTTGTTACATGATTCCTGAGCATCTTCGGACATCTGTCCAATCGGTAATAGCGAGTGAGCTATAATATCGGTACTATGGATTAAGAGCTTATGAACAGTCGTAGGCATATGATACCACTTATATAGGTTTACGAATTTTGCAGCGGTTTCTGCATTATACTCCTGGAATCTTTTCGTGTTGATATCATAGCCAGATGATATGGCTTGTAATGTCACGTGAAACCGGTGAATCAGATTTTCATCAAGTCCAGTTATAACAGCAGAAAGTTTACTATTTTGAAAAAAACGTCGAGCAGTATTACCGTCATTTGACGAACCATATCCAGGTTTAGGCATGTCAACAATCAATCCTAGTTCTTTTCTAAATCCATCTTGAACATTTTTTTTTCTTTCTTCAACTTTACTTTTTTCTTCGCTACTTCGAGCTTGCCATTTTTTAATATCGAGTTTGTAACTTACATGTAATAAACATTCAAAACATCGAATCCATGCATGTAAAGATGACAAACCAAAAGCTAAGTATTGAGCGTTAATAGGCTTACTCATCATTAAATCAATATTATTAAAATCTCTAGACGTTGCTCCACACAAATAGCAACGTTGAGCTGAAGTTGTGCTTGTAAGAGCATTGCAGACTTTGCCATCAATCATACAAAAACATACTTGATATTTAACAACGACAACTTTTCCATCTTTAATAGTCTCATAAGGTACAAGTTCATCAATCTGCTTCTTTACATCATTCACAACTGCATTAATAACTTCCGTATTTTCCCGCACGTATTCAATTCTGATTGGCCTGCAATATCGTGGAGAAGATGGGCGAGGATTTTTCCAAACAACAATGTCTTTACCAGTTTTTTCGTTTTTGTAAAATAATTGCAATGGAACAATAGACGTAAAAAACACACTCTCGTCCGTGGCACTGCTATCACTGAATTTTTGTTTGAACATAGTGTGCCCTGAACTGCCATCGCAACCGCTTTTGCAAATTAAAATTAAATTTTTTAGATCTTCTTTTTGTAAAATTGCAATAACATCCTTATGACTTTGCAGTACTCGAGATACTGTATGATTGAGCAAAGGTTGAACTTTTATTACTGCTTTTACTTCAGTTACTTCGATATCACAAGATGGATAACATGCTTTTTTTGCTATACGTACTTCCTTATAAGACGGGAGAATTTTAATTTTTTTTTTCATACAAGCGTTCCGTAACTGTTGATATCTACTTTGAGATAATTGTAACTCTACAAATAAAGAGAGTGCTTCATCAGCTGTAAATACATTATCCTGTAGTGTCACCTTCATAGATTTTCGATATTTCCCGGCTTTTGTGGGACTACTAGTTATTATATCTTTTATGACTCTCGCAGCGTCTACTTTTCCATCGTCCCGCAATTTCATTTGAGCTGCATAGGTCAGTTCATCTGTACTTACTGTCTGGCGTAAACTTTGAGTTCTTCTTCGTTTGTTTCTTTGAGATGAAGTTGAGAACTCTGCACTCGGTCTACCCTTGTTTGTAGTTGCATTTGTATTACTATCTGTTTTGAATTCAACCAACACATCCAGCCAACTTCCATTTTTTTCCAAAAATCTGGACTCTTTCCTACAGCTACTGTCCCATCTCTCTTTAATCTTGGATACTACAGCTCTGATGGTGTCTTTTGAAGAATCAGATAAAATATAAGATGACTGAAGCTTCGTAGATAAGAATGATTCGATTATCAAATATATTTCTAATGCGTTTGCATTTAGGCGTCCTTTAATCAAACCGTAAATCTCTCTCCTGGTCAGTCCATTACTTGAAGTACTGCAACCTGCGTAAAAGAATTACTTATCGAATGTCATTCCTTTTTGTTTAATTAAATATTTACACGTTAATTCATTATTAATTAAATAATTACGTTTACTAAGAGGTTAGAATTGTGAAAAATTAATATTTTATTACATAATATAGCGAGACGATCTTGTATTTATCACTTTTGAGAAAGTCGTCAATTCGAGTAACATATTTTTTTTTTACAAAATCTTGCGTAAAAAAAAAAGGCGCAACTTTGCGCAGCTAATTTTTGTTTTATATCATGCAAAATACATTAAGTTACAACCCAAAACAAGTTTTAAGGCGGAACAACGCGGAACATTTTACTTTTTTATAAAAACGTGTCATAATATTACGATTTCAATTCATCAGATTTATCAACAATTGTTGTTACAATAATTTAATGTATTTCAAAAAATTACGCTTTAAGAAATTTTTTTCTTATTCTACTTACCTGCAGAAGTTGATTCCATCTTATCTGATTAAAATTGCTTTTAATTTGTAATTTCTGTAAAACTTTGAACACATACGACTTTTACTAGCACGATAGCACTCTCAACGCTGCTCGAATAAAGGCAGAACTTCAACTACTCCTATGGAGCAGATAAAAGGATATAGACAAATGTATAGGTGGTTATAGACCCTTGGGGATCTTATAATGCCAACCCAACAAAAAAAATTCCATAACTACTTACTTTTTTTTTCGACTTTTGGCCAGCTTTTTGGGAATTGGCCGCACTGTGCGCCGTGAGGAAATTTTACTTCCTGACCACAACATTGTTTACTTTTTGGTTTCTGGTGCGTTTTGTTCGCAGTGAATGCAGCGCCGCTGGGATCCGCGTCGGTAAGTAGTAAGGAACCCACCTCTCATACAAAGTGCACTAGGTGACGTAGGGATAGCATTAGAGGTACCCCACCGGGTTGTTTTTGCGGGGTACTTGTTCCCACCGGCCATAAGATTTTGTTGAGGCGGGAGTTAGATAGACACGTCCTAGTTGCACTTGTTTGGAGACAAAAAGAAAAAAGCAGGGTTTTGTTGTTGGAGTGGTTGGCTGAAAGGGGAGAGCTAGTAATTTCTCCGTGCTTAAAACAACTTGCGCTCGGGGGAGAAAGAGATGGGTAGGCTGGTTCGCTTACATTCTGTGGGTGTGAAAAGTAAAAAAGATGTAGGAAGCGCGGGATCCAGTGCAGAATATAAGAATTGGCGTGGACGCGGTGATCGGGAGAAGTGCATAAAGAAGATGGCTAAGAAGGGGGAAAAAAAAAAACTGCAATCCGGAGTGGTCAGAAGAGGCGTAAGGGGAATCAGGCAAATATAAAGAATCGCTGTGCAGTGTATAAAGAAGCAATTATGCAAAAATATCGATACAGAAATTTGCAGTGCATATGTGGATACGCGGGCGGCTTTTTTCGCTCTGTCTGAACGCTGTGGTCGGAAGAAGCGAAGTTGCGAAGATGGCAAAAAGAAAAATTTTGTTTTGCCTATGGCTCTGGTGGACATAGCACGTGTGGGGACTACATGGAGGACATGCCGATGAGGTTGAAGACAAGGGTGAGGAGTGGTGGGGTGTTGCGTAACAATTGATCTTGAAAATAAAGAAGAACGTACCGATGAGCTTGAAAGCAGGCGTGTGGTGTAATGGGTAGTTGCATAACAACTGGTCTTGAAAATGAAGAAGGGTGTGCCGATGAACTTTGAAGGCAGGGGTGAGATGCAATGGACTGGTTATTGAAATAAAAGGCGGATTCGGTCGAGATATTTTTATTGTAGTTTTCTTACATTTTTTAAAGAAAATGAAAATAAAGTACAAACATTGATGCTATGTTTGGTTCTGAGTAGCATTTTTATTTTTGTAAAAATTTAAATTTCAGAAAACCTCCTCTTGATTCATCCTGCCCTTCAAAAATGAGCGAATGCTCGCCCTGCTGATTTAACTCTTCCACTTGCCGTTGGGTCTTCACTTTTTCAGTAAATCTGGGAGGAAGAAAGATGTAGTTGCTGTCCGTGAAATGGACCGTGAGACGGAGGCCGTATTTAGTCTTCACGAGACGAAAATATTTTATGCTGTGCTCTCTTCCAATTTCCAACGAGGCTGTTGGTATTAAATTGTCCTGCGCAGCTCCAGCAACACTTTGTAGTAATTCGAACGCACTCTGTATAGTAAAAATTATTAATTTTATCATAGTAAAATATGTAATGTACCATCACTTACCATTGTTTCCCAACTTGTCGCAATAATCCGTCTGCAGCTTTCCAAAGACTTCTGAAGTTCCTGAACGATGGCATGATCCTTATATACCGTGTCCGACCTTTATGTTGCACAACACACTTCTAATTGCAACTTTATGTAGTGCGTAGGTCTAATATTTATTAATTGTAGCACGAAGAATGATTTTAAAATTGCAATTGTTCGTGGAGCAAAGGTCTAGAATTTATTGCTCTGATGGATTTAAATGCATAAGGATGCATTTTAAATAGCAATTTGTAATAGAACAAAGACCTGAAACTGATTGTTTTGATAGACTTGGAAGATTGTTTTGATACGCGGAAGCATTTTAAATCTGAGTTTGATTTAGAACAAAGAACCGATCTGATAGGTTTAAGACTATTAAGAGATACGGCTATGTTCATAGACGTGTTATTGACAGAGGTGACTCGCTGATAAGGAAGGGTTATACGTGGAAGCATCTTAAGAATCAATTTGACGTAGAACAAGGAATTGCATTAATAGGTTTAAGACTTTTAATGGACGCGTTATTGGCAGTGGTGACTCGTTGGTAAAGAAGGGTTAAATGTTGTTTATCTGATGGATAGTTTAATCTAAATAGTCTCTGTTTTGCTTTTCTTTTTAATAAATATGTCGAAGGAGATTGTATAAAAGGCCGGTGTTAAATTGTGCGGGGACAGACTTCGGCTGATTTTTCAAAGTGATTAAGTGTAGTGAATAGTCTTTTTGACATCTTCAAGTTTTTACGGTGCGGACGACAGTGAATATACCGGAGTGTTTAAATTTCAAACCAAAAGAGGGTAAGTACAAAAAAATTTGTTTACTTTTCCTGAAAAAGTCTGGTATATTGCCTGTTTTTTGTCTAGCCATAATTTTAATATCATTTTTTTATTTTTCTCAAAAGATTCGTCGATTATGATACCGGCTGAAGAGCAGCACGCATCAGCCGCTAGCAAAGAAGCAGAATCAGAGGCAGAGGTGCCGAACCTTCCCACAGGTGCTAAAGCAGAAAAGGATTTCGAACTCGAGGAGGAGGCTGAAACCGTCGACTTTTGGGAGTGGTACCTAAATAAAAGAATAGTTTTATGTAAGTTTAAGAATAAATGTTAAAAATTAACTCTAGAGATGACGTCTAACGACATTATTAACCATTTAACGAGCGCGGTAAATTTAAACTCCGATATATTTTTGTCCGCCTTAAATATATGTATAGAAACAGTAAAGAAAAATAACGTAGCGTTTTCGGATCGTGAAAAGTTTTTGTTGTTATCATTGATAACAAAGCACTCAATTTTGCATAATGTGTCCTTAGTCAATAGTGTCCTGACAAACGCTATCGATTTCCTTAATTCTGAGGAACGGTCCGACACTATTGTTTGTAAAACGGCTGAAAATATTCTACCGGAAAAACGTGATGCAGTTCAAATAATTCAGTGCGGTAGTGGTCTAAACAAAGGTTTTACATTACTTTCAAAACAGACGTCGTTTTACAGAAGGTTTCATACGGAGGGTGTTAAACTTGTTTTTCAGTTACAAGATTTCGGTAACACCGGTCAAAACCCTCTCGAGACATTAAAACATACGTTTGATAATGTGCTTAAAGCAGTGTTGTCAAATTCTGTGGAAGGTAGCAAAATTGGTTTTTCAATTGCGCTACCTAATTCACCACACGTAAAACCCATATGGTCTAGTGTTAAGCCTATTGGGCATATATCCGGGGAATATTTAATTGGATTAATTTCCAATGTGAATCAATCCAACGAAATTTTTCTCTCCGACGATGTCATGCAGTTAAATGCAGACATAATTAACTTCCCTTTCGCAGGAGGTAAAATAAATCCTAAATGTGTAGCGGAGAGCGTAGCTTTAGCTAAAAAAACGAGTGTGATAGACGTGGGGGCGGAAAATGACATGAATTGTCTACCACGAAGTATATGCTATGCTGTTGAAATGCTCTCGGAAAACTTTAGTAAACAAAAAAGCTTTTCTGTTATTCAAACTTTGGATAAGTTGGCAAATCAGTTATGCAAAAATTCAAAGGTTACGATTACCGAAAAGGGGTGCATTTTAATAGACCTCTATAAATTTCAAAACTTTTTAACTAATTGTCAGATCATTGTGTTTGACGATTTAAAAAACCCAAACTCAATCTTATTCAAGCTACCAAATGAAAGCGGGTCTAGAAAAAAAATTTTTCTATATTTTTCGCAAACATTAAAACACTTTTATGTTATTAAATCACTGACAGGTTTTTTTAACAAGAAATATGCCTGTCCTTTTTGTGATAAATTATCAGAGGTGAAATTACACAAATGCAAAGTAAAATGTCGCTACTGTGACTCCTTTCCGCCATGTAAATTTGTTGAAAAACTCCGAGCGTGTAAGGATTGCGGTCGTACATTTAGAGGTGAGACCTGTTTCACCAACCATCACCAAAATAAAATTAAAAATAAAAGTGTATGTGATAGTTTTAAAATTTGCAAGTTATGTACCAAATTTCTTAATCTTACTAAAAGGGAATTAGGTGACCACGTCTGCAATGAGTATTTATGTCAAATTTGCTCAAAAATTGTACCACCGGAACATCTTTGTTACATTAAACGGTACATCGGGAGGAAAGATAAAAAATATTTATTAATTTTTTTTGACTGTGAAAGTACACAAAATACTTTATACGAAAGTAGCGACACTTCTTTCCTACATATTGTAAATTTAATTGTTGCCCAACAGACCTGCTACAATTGTTATGAGCAACCAGACGTGAAAGAAAAATGTAACGTTTGTGGTGACAGGCAGCACATTTTCCAATACGACGGTGAGACGAATATTGTGAAAAATTTTTTAGATTATTGTTTAAAGCCTCGCCCCTCAATTACCAATGTGTACTGTATAGCACATAATTTGCAGGGGTATGATGGTCATTTTCTAATTTCTGAACTTCTGGCTAGAAATTTGAAAATAGAACCAATAATGAACGGCATGAAAATAATGAAATTAACATGCGAAAATTTGGTTTTTATTGATTCGCTAAATTTTTTGGCGCTACCACTCTCTAAGTTTCCTGAAGTCTTTGATATTAACGATCACGCAAAAGGATATTACCCTTACTACTTTAACACCACAGAGAATATTGATTACACTGGTGACTACCCGTCTCCTGAATTATATGGTTTTACAGCCATGAAGATAAAAGAGAGGGAAGCGTTCCTAAATTGGTATAACACCGCTTCCAAAGGGGTTTTCAATAATAAAGAAGAAATGTTAAAATATTGTATAAATGACGTTAACATTTTACGTTTAGGGTGTACACGATTTATGCGAGAGTTTCTTGACATAACGCAGATAAATCCTTTTGTGGAGTCTTTAACTATAGCGTCAGCCTGTATGCTAGTTTTCCGGAAAAACTATTTAGAAAATAATGTTTTAGGTATAATGCCTAAAAATGGTTATTTTAAGACCAAGAATCATTCATTGATTGCTGCCAAATGGCTTGCTTGGGAAGGTACAAAAACCAGCCACCAGATTGTCTCTGCCAACAACAAAGGTGAAGTGAAGTTGGAAAGGTGTGGGTTACAGGTAGATGGTTTTAATTCAGAAACCAACACAGTTTACGAGTTTTTTGGTTGTTTTTATCATGGCTGTAACGACTGTTTTAAAGTTCGAGAATTTACAAATAGCACATATCAAAGGATAGAAACTATTAATCAAAGGTATGAGGCCACTTTAAAAAGAATTGACACAATTAGACATCACGGATATAATCTGGTATACATTTGGGAATGTGAATTCAGGCAATTTCTAAAAACAAATCCTCTTATAGATGAAAGATTAAAAATGCTTGTTGCAGATATCCCTGTACCGCTTAACCCACGCAGTGCTGTTTTTGGAGGGCGTACAGAGGTATTCAAACTATATCACAAAGCAAAAGAAACAGAAATAATTCGCTATTTGGACTTTACGAGTTTGTACCCGTATATTAATAAATATTCACCCTACCCTATTGGACACCCGCAAATATTTCGAAATGACCACATGCCTTTATTATCGGAAATTTTGTCAATGCATGGTTTTATAATGTGTTCTGTTGTAGCACCATCTAATTTGTTTTTACCCGTGTTGCCTTTTAAAACTAACTTGAAGCTGTATTTCACACTTTGTAAAAAATGTGCAGACGAAAATAGGGTTTCTCCCTGTCATCATAATGAAGAAGAAAAACAAATTACCGGTACATGGATTATTCCCGAAGTGGCTTTAGCCGTTAAAAAAGGGTATAAGATAAAAAAGGTCTTCGAAGTTTGGAAGTATAATTATACTGTATATGACCCGGTGGAAAAAAATGGGGGTTTATTTACAGAGTATGTTAATACTTTCTTAAAAATTAAGCAGGAGGCTAGCGGATGGGGTAGTAAATGTATTACTGAGGTGGAAAGAGACAGCTTCATAAAGGACTATGAGATAAAAGAAAGTATTGTTTTAGACAAAAACAAAATTCATAAAAACATTGGCAGGCGTAACACCGCAAAAATTTGTTTAAATTCCTTATGGGGTAAATTTGCTCAAAGGGAAGATAGAACCTACACCAAAGTCTTAAATAATTTTAATGAATTTTGCGACTTTATACAATCTCCAGGAATTGAAATTTGTTCTTTATATCCAATTAATGACAGCACCATGTGGGTAACCTGGAAATACATTCAGGAAAATCTAAACATTCTTCCCCACGTAAATATACCTATTGCAGCCTACACAACAGCATTTGCAAGACTTAAGCTCTATGAGGCTTTAGAAAAAGTTGGAGACAAAATTTTATACTGTGACACCGACAGTTTAATATTTGTGGACAATAAAGAAAAGCCTTTACCATTCACAATTTCCGGGTTTTTGGGGGATTTAACTGACGAGGTTGAATGCTTCGGCACTAACGCCTTTATTTCAGAATTTGTGAGCACTGGACCTAAAACTTACAGTCTTAAAGTTGAGACAGAGAAAGGACCCGAATACATTATTAAATGTAAAGGTATCACAATTAATTTTCAAAATTCTAAAATTGTCAATTTTGAGTGTTTGAAATCAATGGTTACCGAAGAGAGTTTTCAGGATAGCGTATGCGTTAAAAATGAAAAAAAAATTAAGCGGAAACGCCCGGGTGTCGTTATATCTACATTGGAAAAAAAACACTTGTCATTCACGTTTGACAAAAGAGTTGTTACAGACGATTATTTTTCTTACCCGTTTGGTTTCAAAAAGAAACGAGAGTAGTCGATGTCAATATACTAATTTTAAAATATTTTGAAAATTTGCTGTCCTTATAGTTAGACAGATAAAAATGTATCAGTATAAAATAATGTAATATAAGTGTCAATGTAACTTAGCGTACAGGTAAAAAGCAACTTTATGCAGACCAAACGGACAACCGCAATTAGCAGCAGCCAAAACTCTATTTTTGGGTCAGCCCCCTCCCCCAAAGATCTCACAAAGTTTCAGCTTAAATAATGTGGATGTGTGAAGCCGGGAATTCGGCCGAGCCGATAATGTGGAGCTGTGAAGCTGAAATTTCGGCTGAGGCCTATGATTTATTTAGTGGAATTCAGTGCATTGCATGCCACCTAAACAATATTCACAGTGTGGCTTTAGACAATCTTAAAAAGAATGACTGGCTGAAACAAATACATGAAGAAATAAGGGTAAAATCTCACCGTGCCCTTACTATATGTGATTTATATTTGACCGGTAAAATCGAGATTGAGCTTTTTTGTGATCTGTTTTTATGCGCTAAATTAAACAGTTACCTCTGGGACTTAAAATATTTTCTTCCTGAAGAAATCGCATTCGACACTTATCGAATGCATCTGTACAACGATGCTGAACACTTCATAAACGCCACAATACATGATTATATTGATTGTCCCATCTACAGCTGTAGCGATGAAATCCGTAACTTATTGAAATAAAAAACATATATAAATATTACGAACTCAGTACCAGTTCATTCCGTATTTTTCCGCCAACTGATAATATGGATAAATTTATTCTGGACATGCAATTTGTTTGCGGGAACAATGGTCAGTATTTTATTAAAGAACTTGCCGTCCTTGCTGTTGGAACAATCATCCCAGATACTTATCATTTCCTGCCTCCCTACGCATACCAGGAGCTGTCATCGAAGGCAAGACGACAGATCCAGTATGACGTGCAGAATATAAATGGTCTGCATTGGAATGACGGAGACATCAGCTACAACAATTTACCCGAACTGTTTTCAAGATTTAAAAATACAACAGTGTATGTAAAAGGCGAAATCAAGGCTTCATTTGTCAGGAAATACGCACCGACTTCAGAAATCATCGAGCTTGGAGAAATACCTAGACTAAGTGAACTTACAAATTATCAATTTCCCTGTGAAATCCACAATAATGTATCTTTTATTCGTTGCGCACGGCAAAACTGTGTAAATATGTACCTGTATATGTTAATCAATAAAATTATAAAATGAAATTAAAAAACACTTTATTTGTTTTTATTTAAAAAATTTATTCAATGCTTATTATGTCGAACAGAATATTGGTACTGCAGAATAAAGGTATCTCAAAGAAAAGCCTAGAATAATTTAGGTGCACATAAGAGGTTCTAGATGGTATAAAAAAGTCTTCGTTAGACAGGAAAATCAAATTTTTGTTTTTACACTTCTGACAATATTGTTTATAATATTCCTTTACACTTTCGGCGGCGTTGTGATTGTGGTACATTACAATCTTGAAGAAATCCTGCATATCAATCAATTTATAGAGCTCAGTAAGGGTCAGCTGAATATTTCCTGTACCAACGGGAATTGTGTATTTCGTCTGAAGCTCTTCTTGGTTTGGCGGGAACATGTCTGGTATAACCTCGTCTTTTAGCTTGGTTAGATGCTTGTAAACTTCCAGCCATCAAGAGTAAAATGTTGACACAGGTGCAAAACCATGACGATGAAAGACTATTTTTGCCTCAAACGAGATCGGATTAAATCCGAGGACAACCTTCTGATTATGATGATGGTCCAGATGATACGTATAGTTTAGTAAAAGATTTTCGCCCGGGACCTCTGATGCTTTTTCGCCTTTTTTCCGTATCGATCTAAGTTTTTGCTTTTTGGATTTTGTGTCCATCACTTTAAACCCTTCTGCGCACACTCTTTTTGCACTTAGCTGTTTAGACTTTTTAGTTTTAGGTGCTGGTTCCATCTTGAAGCGGAGGCTTATACTTTAACATTAAGCGCACAGCACCATCGCCTCGTATTTATACTCTTTCTTCCGGTTTACATAACTGGTTATATTTACCCCCACCAAATTTTAAACATTTTTTCAAGTATATTTTACGATATAAGTTCACAACTTTATTATCATTTAATTTAAAATTATTGTAAGAAAATTGCTTCAGAAATTGTTTTAAACTTTTTCCTTTACACCGAAAATACAGATACACACAGCAATAATGTCCACAGGTAGATGAAAGTGCACCCTGTAATCGTTTCTTATTGCTTACGAACACATCTGTATTAGTATGTAAGAAGTTGCGAAAAAACCTGTTGCTGGGGTATTTACCATACGAGTCAAAGTATTCTGCAGGACGTTTTTTTGGAATGTAAAATGCGACCCAGTGGGTGCCGCTCTTTCGTGCAGGATCCGTATTAGCTATAACGCATGCAGGCCTTTTTATTTCTTTTGGCAGACGGTCACAAGCAAATACTCCTCTAAAAAACGTTTTTGTAGTAGGGTTATTTGCTAGTGACTTTGTAAGATCGATCGTGTTCATTCTTGCTCAGAAGCCGGGGTTACTGCCCTTACATCAATAACCTCAGTATAGGATGTAACATAGTTATTTATAAATTCCTTGGTTGGCGCATCGCAAACAAGTATTGTCGTAAATTTTGCTAATGTTTTTATCAGGTCTTCATCTAGACGTCTAAGTTCAATGTTGCCCAATTTATTTGATTGGTCGATACATCCTGGAGTTGACGTAGGGTATTTGAAGATAATCTCCTTTGTAAATAATTTACTTTGTGCTGTGAATCCCGCAAAAGAAACCTTTTTCAAGAAGGTCAAGCAACCTCCAGAAAAGTATTCGACATTTATTAAACAACTCATGATAGCTGACTTTGTTGTCTATATGCACTGTGATTAATTCTAAATTGTACCATCTTATATAGCTTTATTAGAAGCTGGTGTATACGTTCCTATCTTTGTCGATTTCCACACTCCCGTCATACTCAGCATACACGATACAGGTTACTGTTCTCTTTAAAGCCTCCTTAAATCTTCCTTCAATTCTAACCGTACCTTGGTTTAATAGATTACCGCAGGTTGAATTATATGAACGATCAGAAGTTAAATCAAAAGCAAGAAGAAAACAGCCGTTGTCAAAGAATTTCTTTGAAATCTGATGGCCTTTATCGAAATAATGTATACCAGTTCCTTTGAACAAGGAGATGTATCCTCTTGTACTAATTGGTTTTTCCTTTGAATAATCAAATTCCATAGGCTGGTTTGGTATCTGGACACCATTTACTGATAAATTAAATCTTGTGATGTTATTATGTTTAAAATTATAGGCGTTTTTTGTTCGATTTCCTGTATATGCATCGTTATCAACCATACCAAACACTAATAAATTTGGTAATTGTCCTATGACAATATTGTCTAAGGATAATGTGTATGTGTTTGCAGGTATAGTATATGTTTTAACCTCAACTCGTTTGTATGGGTATACGGCGTTTGACCGTTGTAAAACGGTTTCATGAGCCAACATGATGCTTGGGTTAACAGTTACGTGATTCATGTACATAGTAGCCTCTAAAATCTTAATTCGTGGGGAATTGTCATCATCTTTTGACAAAAGGTAAAATTCGGGTTTTTCAAGTGATAACACAACGCGCAGATCTACACCATTCATTAATAATTTGTCTTGGTTGAACATATCCGCATGTATTTTCCCCATTAGCTCGACAACGTTGCTCTTATTAAAAAGTCTTCGTCTTGCTGAGTAACCTAAATTTTGGCCGTCATCTTGAATATTGTCTATGCTGTTTTCATCGATATACCAGCCAACAGATTCTAAATGTGTTGATGCCGCATCTTTTCCATAATTTAACAAGTTTTCAATATACGCCCTATAATTGTAATTATTGTCAGTTTGAACAACCGGTCTCCCATTTAGGTAAATAGTGCACTGACGAAAGAGCGAGTGAAGCACGTTATTGACAACACCAGGACCTTCATCAGACACAGTCTTCACGGTACCGTCTGGGGCCTTTACAATAATATCGTTTCCAGTATAAAGTTCTTCTTTTCCATCTTTAAATTTAATTAATTGCACTTTTAAACGTAGGTATATACTTGACAAGTCTCGATATGTATCACCATGGCCCAGCGAAACAAATTCCAAAACTGATGAGTTATCTAATGAGGCTATAGGCTTGTATGCTACTTCTTCGGTTTTTAAAATATTACTTTGAACAGTCGGTGTAGAGAAAAGGTCCAGCTCAGATTTCATGCACTCGTTATACGTGGACATTTTGCCTATTTATCAAAGATATCCAATGCTCGTTTATGAAAACCGCGTTTGCCTTTTATAGATTTTTTCTTCTTGCTTGCTGTTTTTTTCGTAGCACGTTTTGCTTGTTTTGAACGTCTTTTTCGTTTAGGAGACTTGGTTAAGCGTAACGTCGTAAATGGATTAGGTCTTTTAATAATCGTGCGATTATTTATACCTGCACCGCCCATACTATCGAAGAGTTTATTTATGCCTTTTTGCGCTAGATCTTGTACAGCAGCTTTTCCCTGATCCTTTAATATGGCCTTAACCGGCTTGCTGCCAATTTCTTCCAGTATTGTTTTTCCAGTTTTCAGCGCTTGCTGTTTTATAACTTTAGCTCCGGAAGCAACTAACGGCTGCAAATAACGAAATAGACCGCTGAAGAAACTGCCAATACCTCTTCCTCGCTGGTAAGTAAGCGGAGTCTGATACAATTCACCTATATCCAACAAATTACCGCCGCTTTGTAGTAAGTAGTATCGCGTATAATACGAATTCATTTTTATTAAGGGCTAAAGCCATGCAAAGTGCCATCAAATTGAAAATTGGCTGCGGGGTGCACATATATTTATAGCTTACTGTGTTTTAAAATGAAGCATCACATAAGTTGGAGTATAACTTGATCTAAAATTAATCAATTCGCCTTGGCTATCAGTTATTTTTATAGACATACCTTCTATAAATGTTTTCTCGATAGGGCAGTATTCTACATGTTCAAATCTTAGTACGCCCTCACACGATTGTGTCGGTATCACTCGCAAGTATCGAGCCAATTTATTACCAATAATTCTCGGTTTAATAATATCGGTGTAAATGAAAATCAAGTTTTTATCATAACATTTTTTTGATATCTCCATAGATTCTCGGGGGAATCTTTGTATTAATTCATTGATTGCACTTTCCAGACCATTAATTTTATCAATGATTGACATATGTTCCTGACGTAGTCCCGCAGTGTTGAATGATTCTTTTATTTCCGAAAGTATTGCATCAGGTTTACGCTTTTCTTCAGGTGTCTGAAGAAATATATCCGTGAAAAAATCCGACAAGTTGTCTATATTTGTATCAATAGGCACTGGTGTTGTCAAGTATTCTCCCGAACTCTGCTTTGCATATGGTACATCCAAAACATCACTATTTTTAGTAATTTGTCGCTGATTAGGTGCTCTTACAGTTATTGAATCTTTTTTTAACCTGTTTAAAATACCGAAAATTGTATCTTTAATCTGGATAACCTTTTTCTGTTTTTCTTGCTCGCTAATTGCTTGATCGTCAAAATGCACATTTGATATTAACAGTGTGACAAGATCTTTAACATTAAGGTGTGACGGTAATGGTTTTTTTATTCTTATTGTTACTCCCAACTCTTCTAGCCGTAGTTCAAACATGTCATGCACCTTTTTGGCGGTACCTTTTGTTGCTTTATCTCGGGCTCTTTTAATGCTAAGGGCAGGATGTGTGTAATTATCGATTGCATTTTGTATTACAATATGCTTTCTTTTTCTTTTAGGAATTTGCCCAATAATGTCATCAACAAATGCTTCAACTGACTCATAGTCCTTATACTTCAAAATTACATTTTCCGAAGTTTTTTTTCCTTGATAAATGTGTAGTATAAACTCTTCCGGTTCTTGTGTGTAGCTTATTTCAGGTATCACATTGTCCAAAAAGTCAGCTTCTAGCCGATCCCACATTGCTTTTTTAACGTCGTCCAAAAACATAGTATACCAAGAAGGACTGACTGCATTGTAAAATGTTAGTAGAAATGCTGAAAAATTTACCTGTCCAGCTCTATAGCTAGCTTGCTCAAGACTCTCTTTTGTCCACTCAAGTTTAACATTATCATTAACTTTTACGGTCAATGATTTCAAATCTGCTTTTTGTTGCTCTCTTATTTCCTTTAATTGGTTATCAGGTGTTTCGCGCTTCGCTCTTTTAAAACTACTCTCATTTACTGTATCAGCTACATCGCGCTTCACCCCCTTGCTTTTATTTATGTCATAGTTTGGTAATGAAATTTCAGTTACACCAACGCACCAGCTGTTGGAAAATTTACACGGGCTAGCAAGTGCATTTGTAAAAGCTGACAGAGTGTTTTCAGGATAAATTTGCATAGAATTGTTGCTTAAAAGACATACGTAAAAGTCGTTATTTACTATATCTACAGGCATTTTTATGTATTAAAGTCTAACCCAGGCAATGTCTGGTACACTTGAACTTCGCTCTTTTTTACCTTTTAAACGTTCACTTTGTCGCAGTCCTTTTTTCACTGGGAATGCAAGCTCGTATTGACCTGGATCTAGTTGTGACGGCCTTAATATAGGTTGTCTAGTCGGAACCTTTTCTTTTGGAGCACCTTGTTCTAACTCCTCTATAAGGCTAGCAGCTTCGTCAGCACTCATATCCACAGGCACGGTATACTGGGTTATACCGTCAGTGCCGGTTATTACTTTATAGTCTTTATCTTGCAATTTTGGCACTTTTGCTGGGGGTTTAAGACTTTTTGCTATCCCACTAGCTGATAAACGTCGTTTAGCAGCTGGAGATAAAGATCTTCTTGGTGGTGTTTTTTCAGGCGGCTCCTCAAAAATAAATTCTTCTATCTCAAAAGGTGTCTTTTCAAATATATTTTCTTTTATCGGTGAGGCTTGTGTTGATTCATCCTTTTTAAAAATAATTTTTGTTTGAGTAGAACTATCTCTCAAACTCTTATGTTTAACTGGTAAATTTTCTTGAATGGGAATTTTAGCTTTTCTTTTTTCGAAAACCTGCGACTTTTTACGTTTCACATTAAAAAACTTTATTAATTCATTCCTATAATTATACCACTTTTCTTTGTCAGACAGATTTTTACTTTTTAATATCTTATCCATTGATTTATCAAATAATGATAAATTTGCAGTTTGCTCAATTTCACCCTTCAGATTATTATACACTTCCGGCGAAAGAAGCAGCATTTTGTTAAGGCTATTAGCTTTATGCATATTTTTCAATTAGCGAACCTATTACACCCGATAGCACACTTCCTAATAAAACTGGCAAAAATCCTCCTCGTTGTATTAGCAACTTACGCTGTCTTGCTACAGATCTTTTTGTGTCAACTAATTTTCGCATATCCTTTTTATACTTACACAGCGAATTATATATTTTACCATGAGGCATATGATTTCCTTTTAATGTGTTGAGTATGATTTCACAAAGAGTTTTTATAACCTCGGGATCGGCATTTTTAATGATAGCATTTCTTAAGTTTGATTTAGCATTTTTAAGTACATAAAGCATATGCTTGTTGTCCTTTAATCGTTTCACTCTTGACACCATTTTTACTATTCAAGCAACTTTGTGGACAAAAACAGGTTGCAAAATCTTTGTTAAAAATATCCGTTCGGAATCTTAATGTGTCGTTAATCTCCTGAGTAAGATCTATCAGTAAACATCCGTAAGGCTCCTGAGTGGTCTCTTTATATATTTTTAGAAGTTCTAAACTATCTTCCGGATAAATTTGCCTCGCTAAATGTACGAATTGACTTTTATCGCGGGGATTTTTAAAAACGACAAGGTACTTACAGTTTAGCGATATATCTCTGCAGAACTTTCCCTGATGAAATACATTCTGCGTTACAAGAATCACTGAAAAATTACGATGATGTGATCCTTTAGTGAAAAGCTCACAGACTTGCTTACTGAAAACATTTAGCATCATATCATCTATAACAATTAGTGTGGGTTCATTTGTGTAATTTATAAACTCATCGGGTACACTGTCTATATATTCTATGTTTGTGGGCGCAAGATCTACTGGCAGAGCTTCACGTTCCGCATTACACCATATAATCCTAGTAATTTCCGGCTGTATTAACGAGGGATCATTCATAAGATTTTTAATAAACGTAGTCTTTCCGCATGCAGAAGGTCCTGCCACGATCATTGTAAATGGGTGTTTGAGCGCAATCATTTTTACCACAAAACCAAAAACCCTTGACAACAAGCTTTTCTGTATATAAACCCCACATCTTGCAAAAAGTACTTATATACTCTTCCAAGAATGAGCAGAAGACAGATTATTAACGAACTACATAGACCTGCCCGCAAAAACTTTAAGCGTCGTCGTGTAACGATTAAAGGCAAAGATGATCTGTGGCAAGCAGACTTAGTTGATATGAGTCCATATGCGACAGAAAATCAGCACTTTCGTTTTTTGCTAACTGTCATTGACACATTTTCTAAATATGCATGGACTTTACCAATTAAACACAAAAGCGGGATAGAAGTCACTAAAGCAATGCAGTTAATTTTCAATCAGGGTCGTATTCCAAGAAACTTGCAAACAGATGATGGAAAAGAGTTCTATAACAAGTCGTTCAGACGCTTGATGGAGAAATATGATGTTAATCATTACTCAACTTATAGTTCATTAAAGGCGTCAATTGTAGAAAGATTTAATAGAACGTTGAAAAATATTATGTGGAAGGAGTTCAGTATGAATGGTAATCATCATTGGCTAAGTATGTTAGACAGGTTAACAGACAAATATAACAGAACAAAACATCGAACTATTAAGATGAGACCTATAGACGTAGGCCCTGCTAGCGAAGTTCGTTTATTGCTAACGGTGTATAAAAAGCCAAAAACAAAACCAACTCCAAAGTACAAAGTAGGAGACTTTGTTCGGATAAGTAGATATAAACATGTTTTTGAAAAAGGCTACACCCCAAACTGGTCTACTGAAATTTTTAAAATAAAAGAGGTAAAAGACACGTATCCAGTAACTTACACTCTTGAAGACTATCAAGGAAATATAATACAAGGTGCTTTTTACCAGCTTGAACTAACCCCCGTCAAATATCCCGACGTCTACCTTGTAGAGAAAGTTTTAAAACGCCGTGGGGATAAAGTTTATGTTAAATGGCTTGGGTTCCCACAACAGCACAACACATGGATTAATATAAAAGACGTTTTATAAGTAGTTTTTATTGCAGTCACAATGCTGATCTTAAAGCGTGAATCTGATCGACTAAAAACATTTAAGAATTTATCTTTGGATGACAGGAAATCGTACAAGTTAGCAAGAAGTGGATTCTTTTACACCAACCTGAAAGATATAGTAAAATGTTACTTTTGCTGTATGGAAATGACCGCCTTAAACTCACCTGACGATGTTGAGGCAGAACATCTTCTACGATCACCTAACTGTGTCTATGCAAACGGTAAGGATGTGTGCGGACCGTACAAAAATCGAAAGACGCCATCAAAATTCGTGAGCTGTGCCCTAGACACTTTTAAATTTCTAGGAGGATCGTTCATTTTGTTCGGCCTAGGCTGCGAGATGTATTATTTTTACGAACACTTTACACGAAAATGAAAAAGCAAGTGAGGTTCCAAAAACTGCCGGAAATTAGATATCTATATGTCTGGAGTTATGCCTACCGAAGTGCCCGTAAAGGGTTATGGGAAATTGATGCGCTGGACCGATACAGATTTAATATGCGTATTTACCAATGTAGCGTAGTTTTGACCCCCATTCTACACCCGTCGCACAGACATACTATCTCTGCTAAACGATTTTACCTGGAATAAAACTATTTTAACTCAGTTGAATTCGTTTTTAATTCATGCAGCCCGTCTCTATTCCCTTACCTTCACCCACATTTCATGTCATCCACAACACCAGGTTTACTGACCGCAGGCAAAACCAAAACAAAATCTCTCGCACATACCCACGGCAAATTTTTCTTTTTGCCATCTTCGCAACTTCGCTTCTTCCGACCACAGCGTTCAGACAGAGCGAAAAAAGCCGCCCGCGTATCCACATATGCACTGCAAATTTCTGTATCGATATTTTTACATAATTGCTTCTTTATACACTGCACAGCGATTCTTTATATTTGCCTGATTCCCCTTACGCCTCTTCTGACCACTCCGGATTGCAGTTTTTTTTTCCCCCTTTTTAGCCATCTTCTTTATGCACTTCTCCCGATCACCGCGTCCACGCCAATTCTTATATTCTGCACTGGATCCCGCGCTTCCTACATCTTTTTTACTTTTCACACCCACAGAATGTAAGCGAACCAGCCTACCCATCTCTTTCTCCCCCGAGCGCAAGTTGTTTTAAGCACGGAGAAATTACTAGCTCTCCCCTTTCAGCCAACCACTCCAACGGCTCCATCAAGCTGGCGGGCCCAAAATAAAAGAACCATAAAACAATGGTATCATTATTTATCACTATTTTATTGCTAATTAATTACGGCGTTAAAAAATTAATTGCTATTTTTGTTAATTAATTACAACGGCTCAGCTAGCTTGATATCAAGCTGGCTGGACCACTAAAAATACTATGAAAAACTATCACATTATGCATATTTATTTATAACTAATTAATTGCTATATTTATTTCTAAGAATCAAGTGAATAAACTTTGATTTATTCACTTTTTTAATACAAATATGATTTGGCACCGCAGAGTGACGAGCGGTACAGTCTTACCAAAAGTTAACGTTCATGCAGGTAAAAAAGGGTCTCGAGAAGGACAGTCAGGTAGGTTCAGGTAGAGGAAGTTTCGACAGCCTGCGTACCTTTATAAAAATATATCAAAAAAGATATATCACAATAAAATTTCTGATTTTTTACGTATAGAAATAGAATGTGTTCTAAATTTGAATTAATTGTAAATTTGAATTAATAACAAATTAAGCAAATAATCAAAAGAAAACGTTTTTTATCGTTTTTCTGAAATTTAATTTAGTATTAGAGGATTTTTCATCGTTGATTATGAAAAAGAATTTCAAACATTCGCGCTATTGAAATGAACCAATCAATAAACAGATAGAAAAAGGTTAACCTTCCCTTATCCTTACAACGTCAAAAATCGCTGTGGATTCTAAGCTGTGGATTCTAAGCTGTGGATATTAAGTTTTATAACCGAAACTGCTGGCCGCCAAAAACCAAAACATTGCTTTGTTGATGTCGCGTATCTGAGGTCAGAATAGTTTTCGACGTAATAGGTCCGAGCACATTTTTCGCCGAGTGCCGAATTGATCTCCGTGGATATATTAAATACATTCAATTTGGACAGCAGAGCAGAGAACGAAGTACTTTTTATTTAACTTTTATTATTTAAAAAAATTTTCAAAAGAAAAAAGAAAATGATGATCTTAAAAGAAAATTTCATACACATTTTTAACAAGACAGACAGTGAATGCCACGAATTAAAACACTGATGTTAATACCAGGCAAATTCCGAACCACAAAAAAATTAAATTTGAAATTTGAACAAATGTTTTCAATTTGCAGAATATACTTTTAAAATGTTTAAAAAGTATTATTTTCAATTATTTGTTTTAGGAAGAATTTTCAGGAAGGTGTTTTATAAGTAAAAATTATGCTTTGTTCCGAAGAAAATACTCAATTTATTACTATTATTGACAAAAGTTGATGGTTAATAGACAAATAATCTCATAATTTTGAAAAAATCAAGAGTTCAGGGACAATTTTCGCGCCATCTGTTAAACTCCGCTTGCGCCCCGGATACAAATCATCGTACTCGTACCAAGTGTGATTTCTTAAACAAACAGCCGTGTAATGAGCTGTTTTTGTTAGTCGACCTGGTGTGATTGTGGAAAGGCCCTTGTAAGCAAGAGCTCCCAACAATCGCAATTTTGTGCCGTCCCCGATCGGACTCAAGACACTTTTTGGGAGCTGCCTCACCGATATTTGATTGCTCATCTTCGTGGGATCTTCATTGATAACTTCGACCAGCAAAATGTGACCTGTTAAAACAGAAGAATAAAAATTAATTGCATGTTATTGAAACAGTTTTTAACTTAAAATACAAAAAATTATTGAACATACCGATTTCAGTTATAACATTCGTTCTTTTTCCGGAACAGGTTCTTTCTTTTCTTCCTTGGCATGGACTGGAGGTATGGCAAGCTTCCTGCAAATTGCAGTTCGATTCTAGAAGTTGTTTATCAAGCAAACGTATTAGCTTGATCGTCCTGGTCTCGCTACTTGCAGGACAGTTTTTTTTCGAGCATTTCCAGGCCTCCTTGATGGCTGAAAATTCTTTCGTCAGCGATGCGGCCAAATCCACCACGTTTGAAGCAGCTTGCAGACCGAAGATTTTGGGATTTCTGTCCATGTTTTCCAATACTTTGAGTCCAAGCAGAACTTTTGCTCTTTTAGTATACGTGTCACGAACGATACCATTTTCTTGTAGGTCCAAAATGAACTGCGAAAATTTATCGTGGCAAGTCGCGATCTGAAATAAAGCAAAATTGTATAATGTTAATAAATAAATATTATGCTTCGAAAGTGCAGCAACTAATAGTTGGAATCGAATATCAATTGATTAAGTACCGTTTCTCTTAAGGTGTCATCGTCGCAAATTGCTACATAAAGCAATTGTGCAATGCTGTCGAAAGCGCACGTATTTGCGACGCAAATTGTTTGGCCCTTTATTGTGATGAACTTGGATGAAGTATGATTGCCGTTTTTCAAAACGTGAATTTGATGGGAACGTTTTGAGGTAATTGCGTCTTTGAGCAATTCTTTGCGACCTCCATAATAAAGTGCTTTCGACTGAGATTTGTCTACTTGACCTCTCCAGTTTTCTGTTTCTCTCACCGACTGAACAGTTTTGTGAGATGCAATTGGAATTTCGTCATCCGAGCTGCTGTATATTTCGTCATCAGAGCTGCTATCTGTGTCACTAATAGAGTCGTTGGATACAATCGATGGAGAAGGCACTTCCAGTGGAATAGCACCTGCTACAGAAAAATTTATGATTAGAAAAAATACAGAACCGAATATAAATAACGTAACACAATATAGATATAAAGACACTATGATTATAAAACATGAAGGTCTTGCTTACTTCTTCTTTTTCTTTTTGTATGAGAACGATCTTCAGAAGCGTCATCTTGACATAAGTCGGCAAGTTTCCTTTTCGATTCTGAGTCACAACCAGTCAGTTTTTTCACCTCACGAGCAGATCTGGTAAAGTGACATTTTCGACATATCCTTGCCTCCGAATATCGCTCATCATCAACATTCTTATAGCGTGGATAAGAGCATCCTTGCAAATGATGAATTCCTGCTCCACATTTAAAACAAGTCCGAGGAAATGGCAAATGATCCTTACACGGCGGACAGTCATCAATCGCATCAGGCCTCCAATCAAGTTCATTCTCTCCTACGCTGATTTCAAGATCTGAAAAATAAGAATCACAAGTGAGATATTTGTTTTCTATACTGGCTCTTGTATGCCAAGATATAAAAAAATGACTCGCCTATGCTTCTCTCCGCAGAAATTGTGCTTTGTCCAGCTTCAATGATATTCATCTTCCCCATAAGGTATTCAATACTTTGATTGACAAAGTAGTCCGCCCTATATGGCAAGTCTGGGAAGACATCAGTTTTCAAAACTTTGAAACCGTTTTCACTCGCTGATGACGTAGCAAGTACTCTTTCAGACTGGAAGTCGTCCTTACGAATGCCCGACCAGATCGGAAGTAGTGCCAGATGTTTCAAGAGGTATTTGCCCAAATCAGGTAAATGATATGGGCTGATGGCTGACCCTTCCTGTTGCTTCAAATCATTGTCAACTTCCTCTTTGATTGCAGCACCCCAAGCTGACCACTTATTTTCAGTGACTTTCACGCTTTCTTCCAACTTCTCCATTTGGGACTGCAATTTTAGTGAGAAGTTGTCCTCAGTTTCTGGATCATCGTCGACGTCTTCAACGTTCTTCATTATTTCATCCAACTCTTCATCTCCTAAAACATAAAAATGTCATTTTAATATGCAAATCATTATTCGAACAAATTTAAGCCTCAAATGTAACGCACTTGTCATCAGGGCTTCCAACTTTTCCCTCGATTTTTGAGCCGGAGACTTGAGCCCGTTAGACATCTTTCCGCACTTTTCGCTGAAGGCAAGGGTCAAAATACATTTGACGATTTCTTTTGCATCCCTTTTATTCCGGCATATCATGAGTTGTCCAATGGCGCCCAGGTAGAATTTCCGCAAGGCTCGTGGTTTTTTCGCAAAAAAAGTCGAATATAAGTGGATAAAATGGGCGTTGTCCAATCGTAAATAGGTATCTGGAAGTGCACCAGATATCTCGAACAAGCAATCGGCGTAATCCTCAATAGAGCGGAATTGCGTGTATGCTTGAGTTACAGCGTTCATCAAAGCCCGAGACATGTCTGTAACCACTTCCCTCGGTACACAACCAGCTTGTCGAGTTTGTGTCATCAAAAAGAAGGCGATTTTGTCTGTATCGTGGCTTTCTGACAACATCTGGGCTGTAGAAAATTTCCCGGCGGCGCAAGAGATCCTTGTTTCGTACAAGAATAGAGGTCCAGAAGGCCTATTGTACAATTTTGTGATAGGTTTCGCCAAACCCCCTGAAGCATCGATCGATACAACACTCCCTTTCTTGTTGCAATACTTTCGGTGAAGCTGAAGTTGCGGATTGATCCAGTAAACGACGAAAAATGGTTTGAGACAAAAAATTTGAATCTCGCTCTCATATTTGCTGTTCGCCATTATGTCCAAAGCCTTCATCGGATCCTCGTGGATGTACTTGTCTTTAGCGAGTTGATACTTCGCTTGCCTATAAACGCGGGCCGGGCGCAAATTTGGCGGTTCCGGATCTCCAGGCTCCATCCATTGTCTCGCCACTTCTGCGCGATACTTTTCAACCGGTTTATTTTGTAATGATTCTGCGACCTTTCTCCTTTGCACATTTCGAAGCCACAGTTTTCCACAATCCTTCAAGGTACCCAGTGTGATGGTGCAGTCATAAAAAACTAGGTCGGGATCCTTTTCAAAGTTGATGTCGATGTACAAGAACGATCCACACTTGCAAGCAGCTGTAAAATTCATTCAATATATCATAAGTACATTTTGTTTTAGAGAGTAATAGAATGGAGGGGGAAGTTACGTCCCTGCGGGAGTTGCACGGACCGTCCGTGCACAGGGCGCACGGACTGGGTGCGACTGGGTTCTAAAATGCATTATTTATTACTAAAATTAATTATCAATTACGAAAAGAACGGTCCTAGGACGAAAACAAATTTCTCGGACCACACAGAGGGACTGAATGACACTATTTGTTTAGGTTATGACGAAAAATAAATTTGTAATCATGGACAAGAAGTTCTTGTCCTTGTTACGAAATATACTATAATGAATAATTGTTTATGTTAATGGACAAATGATTTATAAGGTAATGCCGCGCTCACAAGTTAAATACGATATTTTACCTCACCCGCAATGGAAAAGTGTCCACTTTTACAGTACGGGTGAGGTAAATTCCTTTTTATTTTGATAACTCACCTCTTATGTTTCCACTATCGTAACCGCGTGAAACGTAGGTTGTTTGAATGTTGAATGCACAGCACAATTTCGTCGCCTTAAAGATTTCGTCAAAAATCATATCGGAATACGCTCCTGGTTTAAGTCGGACCGCCTCTCTGTATCCTTTTTTTCTGTCAGAGCATTTTTTCTTGTAGACCTCCGTCAAAGCCATGAACTCGCTTTTTTTCAACGGAATCTCCAATTCAATATCTTTGTCGAATGACAGCGAAGAATTGTTGAAGGTAGATGTCGTTTTGTCGTGGATCGATTGATAACTAGCATGCATTCCATCCTCCTCATTTTGATTTGATTTTAAATCCTTTTTGAATTCACACGCATATGTATAGATGGTCGATGGCAAAACGCTGTTCTGGAACTCTCGAGCCAATGTTGTCCATATCGGGTCGGTTTTGCTAATTAAATTTTCGGACTTCGGATGAAATATATCACGGATGTGTCGTCCCAAAAGGTCAAATACATCTTGCTTGTTCACTGTCGCAGGACGGCCACGTTTTCTCACAAGTTCACTATGCATTTTGAAACTCTGATTAGATGTGCAACACGGTTCGGTTTCGGTTAGAATGAAAACTGAAAATTTTCATCTGGAGATGGTTTAGTTAAGGATTTTGTCGTTACTCTTTTTCTTTTCTTTTTTTTTCGTTTTTTTTCATTCGACAATAACTAATTAGCACTGACGAATAGTAGATCACCTTCCTTGGATTAAGCAATTAGTTATAGTATCTCAAGTACCTTTATCGTAGGCTGACCGGCCTCTGACTCATAGGAATCTCAAAACAATGTCCCGATTTAAGATTTTGTCACAAAGGATTAAGATTTTAGGAACGACCGTAATTAAAAAAGCGTGAATACAAGGATATATTTAACAATAAATAACCATTAAAATTACAGCCAAAAATTTTACGGGCAGATAAAATAGTTGGAGATTTTTTTACTTGAATATTAATTATTGTTTGTAATTAATAAGAACTGCATAACATTTAAAATGTACTTGCTACGCAAATGCACACCTAAGCCCGTCTGACCGTCTATGACCGCGAACCGATGCACAAGAGCAGTTTTGTAGCTAACTTCTTTTTATAGAAGACGCACATTGAAATGCCAGAATAGAGGTGACTAGAGTACCTCTATATAAAAATGGTCTACGATAAAATCTTCAACTATTTTGTTATTAATTTGCAGGGGCGGCTCTACCTTAGGGGCTAGTGGGGCTTAGCCCCACCATAAATTTCTCAAACAAAATTGTGTTAAAAAGTTTAAAGAAAAAAAAAAAGAAAGCGTCTTAAAACGTTATTGCAGTTTTGTTGTCAATGGTATTAAGAGAACATCGTATATTTCATGCATCTACAATAAGAAAGGGCTAAAGAGAACGAGCCCCAAGCCAACAATAATAAGCGAGAACAAAGCTGCTAAGTCTTGTTCTCTTGATAACCTTAGTTATTTCTCTTCCTTTCCGCTGCGTTTCTATGGGTGAGGGCTCAAACAAATTAGCCCTGCCAAAACCTTCTACGCATTTACAAGCCGTGAACTGGCTCGGCGCACACACAGTTGCTTCTCTCTTACCTAAATTTTAGATATTTCTCTTCTGGCTGAGTGGTTTTCAAAGCGCAGGGGGCTTAAATTTTCTAGCCCCGCTAGCCCCGTCATACAAGAATTTGTCAGCATATTTCAGACCTCAATGGACTGTCCGACTTTTTCAGCAACACATTTACATTCAGGGCGGGTGAGAGTTAACAATCCGAGCCGAGGGCGAGGGTTGTTACCACCTTCCGCGAAGATTCACTTCATCCCTAGGACTGGAAGTTATTTTTTATGACACTGTTTTCAAAAAGTTTACTTTTTGTGGTTTTTTTGATTGAAAAAAAAATCTGATTCGAATTTTTCATTTCTGATTTTCAATTTTCCATTTAAATTAAATCTTAAATACTAACGGATCGAAGATGCGAGATGTACTCTTTGAGCATCTTGGGCAGTTGTCGACTGAAAATATTCTGCAGTCCAATGAGTCAAAGCATGGTCTGTTTGCTGACACATTGAGTGAAGCTGTCTCCAATCGCATGAAACTCAATAATCTTCCTGCTTTCTTCCATCTTAGGCGCCTCGTCTCGGGGTGCATAGGGTGGAAAAAGAACATCCAAGCCGCTCATATAATTTGGGTTGATAGACATCACGATCGCAGCCACAGTATCTTCAGAATGATTTCCTCAATGATGTATCCTCATTTTTTTCATCCCCGGACTGATGTTGATCGTTGTGAAATTGTCCTTCTCGTTGTGAGCCCCGTTGTGAACTTGCCCGCTGGTTTTCCCGCCTGGTTTGCTTTTGCTTCGAGAGCTGCCTGCAGATGTGTCGACGGTGTTCTTTTAAACTCCAGGTCCCAAAATGGAGAACTTTCAGCGAAGATCTCGGTTTCTAACATCGATAAAAACCTGAAAACGATTTGTCAAATATTAGAAAAAATAATTTAATTGGATATTTACTTTGGAAAACGATTATGACCTAAGACAGGTTTTTCCTGCGACATCTTGTCCTTCTCGCTGTGACATTTGTCTTTGCGCTATTTGCAAAGTGTTGTAAAAACCGCCTGGAGAAGAGTCTGGCCAAAAACTTGTGTCGTGTCGTAACGTGGTCGCTATGAGGTGCGAATGAAACCGATTATTGGACCTGTGTCCATTGAAAATTCTGAAAGTAAAAATTACAAGAATTAAAACACTTCTAAGTATAAAAAAAACTGAATTTATAAATTTGATACTTTTTACATTGTTTATTAAGTTTAATTTGTTGTTAATACCAACCAGATAGCAAACCTGTTAGTGTGCAATTCGAAGTACCACTGCTGATAGACGCACAATTGCAAAGTTGATTTTTGTTATTGAGATCCAAATAAGTCTAAGTGATTTACAAAATATCCCCCTAATGTTCACAGTCCTGCTGCAAAACGACAACTGTCCAAATTGAATGTATTTAATATATCCACGGAGATCAATTCGGCACTCGGCGAAAAATGTGCTCGGACCTATTACGTCGAAAACTATTCTGACCTCAGATACGCGACATCAACAAAGCAATGTTTTGGTTTTTGGCGGCCAGCAGTTTCGGTTATAAAACTTAATATCCACAGCTTAGAATCCACAGCTTAGAATCCACAGCGATTTTTGACGTTGTAAGGATAAGGGAAGGTTAACCTTTTTCTATCTGTTTATTGATTGGTTCATTTCAATAGCGCGAATGTTTGAAATTCTTTTTCATAATCAACGATGAAAAATCCTCTAATACTAAATTAAATTTCAGAAAAACGATAAAAAACGTTTTCTTTTGATTATTTGCTTAATTTGTTATTAATTCAAATTTACAATTAATTCAAATTTAGAACACATTCTATTTCTATACGTAAAAAATCAGAAATTTTATTGTGATATATCTTTTTTGATATATTTTTATAAAGGTACGCAGGCTGTCGAAACTTCCTCTACCTGAACCTACCTGACTGTCCTTCTCGAGACCCTTTTTTACCTGCATGAACGTTAACTTTTGGTAAGACTGTACCGCTCGTCACTCTGCGGTGCCAAATCATATTTGTATTAAAAAAGTGAATAAATCAAAGTTTATTCACTTGATTCTTAGAAATAAAT
Source organism: Eutolmus rufibarbis (assembly GCA_963920795.1). Lineage (NCBI taxonomy): Eukaryota > Metazoa > Arthropoda > Insecta > Diptera > Asilidae > Eutolmus > Eutolmus rufibarbis. Next base: position 27,303,482 of record OY987207.1, read on the forward strand.
ATAGCAATTAATTAGTTATAAATAAATATGCATAATGTGATAGTTTTTCATAGTATTTTTAGTGGTCCAGCCAGCTTGATATCAAGCTAGCTGAGCCGTTGTAATTAATTAACAAAAATAGCAATTAATTTTTTAACGCCGTAATTAATTAGCAATAAAATAGTGATAAATAATGATACCATTGTTTTATGGTTCTTTTATTTTGGGCCCGCCAGCTTGATGGAGCCCACTCCAACAACAAAACCCTGCTTTTTTCTTTTTGTCTCCAAACAAGTGCAACTAGGACGTGTCTATCTAACTCCCGCCTCAACAAAATCTTATGGCCGGTGGGAACAAGTACCCCGCAAAAACAACCCGGTGGGGTACCTCTAATGCTATCCCTACGTCACCTAGTGCACTTTGTATGAGAGGTGGGTTCCTTACTACTTCGGTATTCGAAACCTCCATATCGATTAACTTCGATTTTATAGCGTCTGTAGTAATCTGAATGCCCGAATGCTCTATGGCCATAATCATCGGTGAAAATTTATCTGGCAAACCTGCTAATAATAATGATCCAATCCACTCATCCGTGATTGCAAATCCTGTGCCCTTCAATCTCTGAGCTGTCTCGACCACTTGCGTTACATATGAAGTCATGGAGTCGCAATTTTCTTGTCGCAACGAGATTAAATGTCGTAGTAAGGTTATTTTCCTTGAAAAACCTGAGTCATCAAACATGGTTTTCAGTTTTTTCCACAATTCGGAAGATGTTTTTGTTTCTTTAATATGCACGTACAATCCGGGATCAATCGTCAAAACTAGCTTTGCCTTGGTTTTTGCGTCTTCTGTTGGTTTTGCCTCGAAACCAGCCACCGGCTCTGATTTAATGTAATTTGCCATGCCTTCGAGTACCAACAAATTTTCAACTGCATAGCTCCACTCATCGTAATTTTCCCGGCCTTTTAGCTTCGGAACACTTTGGATATAGTTCACAGTCATGTTTATACGTTAGGTCAACTATTTTCAACTGTAATTTAACTATTTTTTAAGCTGTAAATTACTGAAAAATTCGGATGATTTGCCCATAACCTATTAAAACACGTTGACTTTCCGTAAGTCACTGAACTTTATTTTCATTTTTATACACGTTACTACATGTGATACATAGGTGGCGCTTGTCATACCATTTTGTTACGAATAAACTAACAATATTCGCAGTATTCATTCGACCTATATTTGATTTTACCTGTTTTCGTAATCAACCTGCTATTTATTTCTTTGAATAACCTAATTTGTGCAACAATCCTTTTTTCCCACAGAGGAATTTGTAATAATTAAGCTACTGTGGGACAGCTGGACCGGTAGCCCGTCTCATGTCCAGGTAGACCTGGATGGAAGTCAGGTGAAAAATGAACGGGTAATGCTCCTGTCCCCACAGCACTTGCGGGTATCGACGTACAGTCCATTAAGGTAGGTGTCTGAAGCAGGGCCCGGGAGCGCCTTGCTGACGGCACGAGCTAGCTCGCCGGATGGGGTGGGGTTCGTGGCCACGGCCTCAACTACACCTAGCGGAGATTTGTATGCGCTCCCTCCACAGAAGGGTTGCGGAGTCCCTTCCGGATAAAAAAAAAATTCTTCTCGCCCCATAGTTACGTCACGGGAAAAGAATCAGTGAAGGAAAGGTGAAAACCAAAAACTTCTCCGAGATCCGTCCGTCCCGGGGTAGGGGTGGGAAGTTGACCTCGCCTCCTCTAAGTCAACTCCCCCTCTCTAACCCACCTCACCGACGCCCTCAACTCCCCTACGAGTGGGGGCATCCCTCCTTTCAAGAACGACACCGATGGAAATTTAAGTTACCGGGGCATCGAGGCCCGATGGCCGGGTCAAGGGGGGAATGGAAATAATAGTAATGTATTCGTGAAGACTTCATGGCATATATATATTCAGTTTAGCATAGCAAAAAAACTACTTACAAAAACAAAAGTTCGGGACTAGGGCGTCCGAAATACTTTTTCTTACAATACAGGAATATCTATTGGGCCAAAGGCTCGAGTTCAGATAGTTTTTTTTTTGTCTTTTCTTTTTTTTTTTTTTTGTTTTTCTCACTTCAATTATCTATTTAAAAGTTTCTCTTAATTGTCATACAACATAGACCAAATTCATTACCCATTTCTTACTTTTATTTAACAACAAAATTTTTTTTTCTTTTGTTCAATATCCGTTTGTTCTCGTAAATTAACTCGCGGAGTGTTGATCTTCAGATAATAACGCGTTCGCTAATCTCGGGTAGATTGCGAAGAAACAACAAAATAATGACTAAAACTCTTAGGCCCTCCTCTATCCGCTACTACAACCTAATCGGGGAGCCCTCCGAGCAACGAAAGAACGCAATCAATCCCCCCACACAATACCCTAAAGTAATAGGCCGCCACGGAAGCACTGGGAGGCAGATGGCTTTTAAGTTTTTTTTCCTTCTTTTTTCTGTATTAAATTTGCTTTCTTTTATATATATTTGGGGGTTAGTAAGGGAAACAGCCGGTTAAAATTAAACAATTTATTAAAATTCTCTGCTGGTACAAATATGGCGTCAGCTCGCTTTTGAAGATGGCGTGAGAAGAAGGAGACCTGACACTTCTCTCCACAGTCTGAAGTTGTTCGCGCTCTACATCATCTGAAGACGTAGGCGTTGCCAGATGATGCATCGTTGTTGGCGTTGCCACATATATATTTTTTTGTTCCTTTTATATATGTATATAATTCCTTTTTCTTTTTTCCTATGTATGTTTTTTTTTGTTTTTTTTTTTCCTTTCCTTCCCTTCCTCCCCTGAAAAAACCCAACAAAATGTGGCAGAAATGAAACAAAAGGAAGTGTACTCACCGGGTGCTCCTGCAGCAGTCGACTCCCGCAGTTCCCGCGTAGGCGTTAATAACGATGTTTAATTATTTGCTGCATCACTTAGGGGAGACAAAAAAGGTAAGAGAAAAAAAAACATGTCTTGCCCCCCTTGTACTTGGGAAGATGAATTCGAGCACTACCTCCCGACGCTTCCGCAGCGCCCCCACCTGCACCGCCACGAAGCCACTCGAGCCCTGTACCTAGCCCTTGGCTTGCTCTACTTTTACATCTACTTATACTACTCCTGGGACGTCGCCGCGGGTCCGCTGGGCGCTGACCCAACGCCAGGGTGTCCCCCTCGACGGGGAGGTGGTGGTGTGTGCTGCTGCTGTTGGATGCACTGCACGGGGACTTCGCCTTTACCGCTCAACGCTGGGGGCCCTCCAGGAGATGGGGGGGGGCGTACTCGCTTCGCCAGGAAATGTCCAACTCCGGAATAGAACTGGGAGGGAGGGTGCGGAGGTCCTGCACCTCTCCCGGGCGTTGGTAATGAGGGGGGGGGCGATAGAGCTCCTCCTGCGGTAGTGGCCCTCCACTAATTGCTCTGAAGTATAGGGGCCCTGAGGGTGAATTCCAATGGGAATCTCCGGGAGGCGCTTCGCCACCGTCTGGGGTGCCCTACGCGGAGGCCGGGGTGAGGAAGGCTTACAAAAAAAACCAGATAACCTTACCTCTGGTCGCGGCCTGCTCTCCGGTCCAATTTCCTTTGGGTTACCTTCTCCGGCGATCGCTGTCTAGCTGCCAGTCGTTCGGCGGGAGGGGCTGGGGCTCCAAGCGGCCTCCGAGCGCTTCCGATATTAAATTCACTTTTGTTTTCCTCCTCCTTTCTTTTTCTTTTTATCACGGCACACCCGGTCGATCACGAGGCTGACACCAAAATGGCCGACCTGGTGACATCCGCCTTGCGGGCAGGTTGCAGGGTCAGGCAATTCCGTATTTCCCAGTTTCACCCCCAGGTGGCTCACGATCGTACGGGAGATTTCTCTTTGTCACTTCTGCGTCAGTGGTGGCGTGTAAATTGTTATTCGGTCAGGCCGCCGTCACAAATTCTAAAGTTTAGGTAATTACCCTTTTGTATTTTATCGTTTAAGCAAGGAAATATCGTTAGGCTTGTTGAGTTTTTACACTTTAATAGATCCGATTCTTTTTGTAATTTTGTAAATTTTTCAATCAGATTGGATTTTTCTCTTCTAATGATTTCAGGGTTCATGTCCATCCACATATTTCCAGCACCAATATGATCAAAGAAATTAAGTCTCACCTGTAAAAACCAATTATGTTTTGGGTCGGCTTTTGTATTTGTAGCCAGGTCACGTATCCTCAGTAAGCTTATTCTGGCATAACTATCTTGGGGTAGATTTAGGAGCCTCTCGGTAAAAAGTTGAGTATTAATTTAAAAATTCTCGTTTTTACCGAGTCAAGGCCTGATTCTTGCCTAAGGGCATAACCAGGAGTGTTACTCGGTAAATGCAGTAATTGTCTCAAAAAGTTATTTTGTATACCTCAAGATCTCTCAAATGTTGTTGACTCCAGATTGGAGCTGAGTATAATAGGACTGAGGAAACTAGTGACTCAAATAACTTAGTGCAAACATTCCAATTGACTGCTTTTAGGCTATTAAGTATAGATATAGTTTCTGGGATAACTCTCTTAGCTTTACTAATAAATTGTTTACTGGCATTCTTAAAGAGGCCGGATTGTGTGAACGTTACACCTAGATAAGTATACGAATTCGTAAAATTAACAGGATTGTTTTTAAACATAAAAGGTCTGAGCTTTTTAATGTTGCCATGTCCACCCTTCTGAAAGACTATTATTTGAGTTTTAGTCAAATTAATTTCAAGCCCATTAGTGTCAAAATATTGCTCCAGGTATTTTAGAATCCTTCTAAGCCAGACGGGGGTGTCCGCTAGAAAGACCATATCGTCCGCGAAAGTCAGCATAATGATTTCAATTGCTCTGTTAAGAGATACTCCTCTAATACCCTTAGAGATGAGAAAGCTCTCAACATCCGCTATAAAAAGTGCAAAGAGCAACGGGCTCATGACCTCCCCTTGCAAAACCCCCTTAGTAACTGGACATGAGTCAGATTGACCATCTGAGGTTTTTACCCTCAAGTATGCCTTACTATATAAGTTACCTAAAATGTTTATGACTTTAGATGAGAGGCCCGCCTTACTTAGATTTTTCCAGAGAGCTTCATGGGGTACCGAGTCAAAGGCGCGCTTTAGGTCGATGAAAAGGGCGTAAAGTTTGCCCCCAGGATTTCGTATATGATTTTGCATTAAAACGTGTAGTGTGAAGATGTTATCCGTAGCTGCCATTTCAACCCTAAAGCCCACTTGTGATCTAGGAAGTTTTTTGTTCGACTCTGCCCATTTATATACTCTTTTATGTATAATCAGTGTATATAATTTTGCAATAGTATTAATTAGTGCAATCGGTCTGTAATTGGACGGTTCTAGAAAATTTCCTTTTTTATAGAGCATTCTCATTAGAATCGAAGACCAGGAGAAAGGTACTACTTCATGTTCCATTATTTTATTAAAAAAATTAAGTAAATATAAAAGCCAGTTATTGGGGAGATAATGAAGAAATTTATTTGTAATTTCGTCGGGACCTGGAGCCTTATGAAGTTTTAATCGATTAATACAAGTAGTTAACTCATACATTGCTATATCCAGTTCAGGATTTTCATTGATTTTATTTAAAGGCATGAATGGTTCGGCGTTGGGAGGAAAAATGCTTTTGAAGTATTCTACCCATGTGCTCAGTCCTATGCGATTGTCTGATTTCCCTGAGAATTTTTTGTGTTTATTTATTGCAGCCCAGAATGATTTGGAGTCTTTTGCTGTGCATAGTGTGTCAATAATTTGTGTTTCGTACGCATTTTTGGCATGTTCGAGGTATCTAAAATAATAATTTCGTAGAGCGTTATGTTCTTTTATTACTTGGGGTTGAAAGTGAGATTTTTTAACTTCTTTTTTCTTGGCTTTAAGGGTTGCTTTGAGTTTCGTGCATTCACTGTTAAACCAGGGTTCTTTAAAGTTGTACTTCGTATACGTGATTTTATATATGTATGTAGTCACCATGAGTAGCTGCTATGTGAACTTTATTACCCGTTTGTTCTCTGATTTTGAGATTTCTCTGATTTATCAATGGTGTCATCAAAATTTTTCAATTTGTGACTTCCATCCATCTGGGTGCATTCAACAGCTGACTTATTATCACACCAGATTGTAGCAGGATAAAGAGTTTTTCCCTATCATGTCTCTGATAGCTTTGTCTAAAGACACTAGTTCTTGACAAGCATCGCTTATTGCTAATGTTTAAGCTTGACAAGTAGAAAGAGATACATAATTTATTTTATGATTCCTCCAAGCTATAGGATCACCAACCAATCACTTCCTGCTTTAATTAGGGCAGAATCGCGGAAAAAAATTGCATAATGTCATAATAATAAGATAAGCCCATAAACGCAGGCAAAAATGAAACGAAAATTTTATTTTTATTTTTATTTATAATATTTATCACTCACTGGGTCCGATGATGGGCACGCACGTCCCTAGGAAGGGTGATTTCGGGTAAAGAAATTAAACTCACGATTTGCGCTTTACTATATTTTTTATTGACGCTTAAAAACTGAGGAAAAAGCCTTTGATATGGCATAAAAAACCTCATTCAATCACAAAGTAAAGACTCTGTTACGTCTTCAATGGCCGATCGAACAGTGACCGAAATTTTTAGTTTTTAAAAGAATCTGCAGGCCCCAGCAAACTGCGACTCAAAGTGAAAAAACCTTTTTATATGACTTTCCCGAAATCCTTTATTACGGGAAAGTCCCATCCAGGTACCTTATCCTCGTCGCCGTCTGCGGGCTCTGCAGCCTGGTGAAAACGCGTATGTTTTCTAATGCAGGCTGGCAGTTTATAATTACTTATCGGCTCCAACATTCTGTTGTTGACGTTTTTAGGTTTTTTAAAAAAGGCGCCTGTCGCCTTAACATCTAAATTCTGCTGATCTCTGTGCTGACTTCTGCTGACGAGGTGTCTGGCTGGGCAGCTGAACTCGAATAGGGTGACTGGTCTCACGAGGCGATGAATACACTGAATTGTGGGAATTCACGTGGCGATAAATTATGACTATGGGATTGAATTTAAATGGTGTTAACTCTTTCCGCCTTAAATTTCAACGTCCTCGGGGAACTTCAAAAATATGGAATTTGGTTGACACTTGTGATTTTCGGTGGCTCCGGAATCTCTGCTTCTTCCGATGCTTTTTCAGCTGAAGATGTTGGAATTTGGATGGAGACAGAAGATACAGGTGCAGGTAAGTTTGTCTTCACCGAACGGCGTGTCCTGACGGCGATAATGATGATTGCTAAGATAACCAGCGTAGATAGGCTGAAGTTGGTTATGAGGCCTAGTTTATTTTTGGTCTTCAGGAACTTTATCTCTTGCGTATTATTTACGCGTACCTCTTTCATAGATTTGTTATACCGGGAAGGGCCGAGGTCAGAAGGACCTCAGGGAGCCCGGCTAAAGCCCCTGTCCAGCAGTGTGCGGCTGCGGGAGCTGGCAGGCTAGCGTTTGCGGTAGTTGTGGGGGGGGGGTTTGCCAAAAAACCGCCTTTAGCCGCCGGAACGGCCCACCGATAACAATTAAAAAAAATTCTCCCGCGACGGAACGATGACTCGCAAAGGAGGGAAAAGGGCTGTGCGGGATGAGCCCCTGCACCTGCCCGCGAATGGCTCTCCGGGGGGGTTCAAGATGTAGATAGAACCCCCCTGGCCTGCGCCCCAACCACCCGATGACCTCCCCTTGGCCTAGACTGAATTATGGGGAGGTCCCTTAAAATTGCCGAAAAGAAAAAAAACTACTCTGCTGAAAGGGAGAAGATAGGAGGGAGAACCAAGAAAAGACTAAGTTAGTTTAAGTTAACATACCTGTTGTATTAAACAATGACTGATTCACATTCTTAATTCAAAAAAAAATTTTTGCCGTTGGGCGCCTTGCTGCTAGTGATGGTGCTGCTGGTGTTTGATGCGGCTGCCGATGGAAGTGTAGCTGATGATGGAGGCTGCTGCGGTGATGATGGCTGCTGCTGGGGGGGGGGTTGCACCCTGCCTTTTCGTTTGGCGCCGTCGTGGTGCAACCCAAACTCTCCTTGCATTAGTTATTATTTATTCTGGTCTTAATTTCTGTTTTTTTTTTTTTTTTTGTGTTCTTGAAATTATATATATATTTTTTCTTTTATTGTTTAACAGTTTGACCTTTCCTTTATTACTAGAGTTTCTTTAATACTATTATTATTTCTTATTTTAGGTTCAACCACTTCTAATTTTATTTAAGATCCTGATTTATGTTCACAGGAAGGTGTACGATAAAAATAAAAAAAATAAAAGAAAACTGTTCGATATTATATACTTCAGAATAATGTAGGTTTGGGAACAGAGTCCCGCTAAGAGCCCTTTAGCTAACACCAATAACCATTGCTTAACGCGATTGCAACAAAAAATGGGCTATGGCACTTAATACTGCACTTGCACGCCTTCATAAGTTTATAAAGTAAATCTGGGATACAATCACAAGTTCCTTTTAACTGCTACAACATAAATAAATGTGAGCCAAAGCGGTTCATAAAAAAATCAAATCACCTTAAGGTGGGCTAACAGATGAGAAGCCTTTTAGTCACTACCACAGAGCACTTTACAATTTTAGGGGGGCTCGTTTTAATTAATCTCTTTCTTTTAGTAAAATTTTTGATTTTGATTTACATTTTAACTCGGGCACAATTAATCCCTGGTCTATCCTGGCTTACAAATTTCACTTGGCCCCTTTTGAGGAGCCCTATCACTTTCTGGGGTCACCTTTTCGTTATACTATTAGGCACTTCCCTGTCTTTGTTTTGGTCTTTCTTCCTCTTGAGTTTATTAAAAATTTCATTTCCTTTTTTTTTTTTCTTCCTTCGAAGCAGCGCGGGCCTTTCGGCGAAAATTATTCGAGCACAGCACTTCCACACCGGTAACTAAAGGTTTTTTCTTTTTCCTCTTTTTTTTCTGAATTTATTTTCCGGTTCGATACCCGAATTTCGCGTCCCGCCTGCTTCAGTTATTCACCCGAAGGATCCTTGTTTTCCTTTTCCAGAAACAAAAAAAACCACGCTCACTTGCGCCCTGTTCTAAAATTTTGTTTCACTACTTTTTCCCTATTATTACTTTTAGAAAATACTTTCACTTTTCGGTTCGCGGTCTGGTTCCTCTGTCCTGTTCGGCTTCCCATCAACGACTCCCCGAGCTCACGCCGGCTCGAGCCCACGCCGCCGGCAGCGTCGCCAGCGAGGAACCGTTAGGACGCCGACCCACCGCTCGTTGCGCTGGCTTTGCCTCGCGCCACGAGCTGATGAGCCGGCATCTCGGTCCCCGCTCGCGCCCGCCGCCGTCGGCACGGGCTCCAGCCAGCAACTCGATCAACGGCGCGCGTAGCTCGATCCGAAAAATTTGTATGGGACCGAGGAATTGGTGCACCGCTCGCAAGGCGAAGGCCGCTCGGTCCGGAAATTTTGTATGGGACCGAGGGACTTGTGCACTTTTGCCTAGACGAAAGCAGCTCGGTCCGAAGAAACTTTTGTATGCGACCGAGCTGTGTGCTTGAAATTTTTCCTTTTTGGTACCGCCCCTTGAGTCCCGAACGCCGAATTTTGGTGCTTTTTAGGCGACCAAATTCAACGTTCGCAACTCAAGGAACGGTACTTCGGTACGGGGCTCACCAGAGCCGCCGTGAATTTTTAGCTAAATTTCGGCGCGCAATCCCATAGGCGCCGTGAAAAAAATTTTAGGGAAGATTTAATTCCCTGACCACAACAGATTCTAGGGTAAGAATTTCTTCATAGGTGTTATGGGTAGAACTCAGCTGTAAGATAGCAGATAATGGTTTAAAGCCAGAGAACTCTTTTGCCGTAAAATTCTCTTTGTTAATGGTGATGGTTTCGTTGATGAAGCGAATGATGAATGTTCCGGCAATTTTTGTTGCCTCCTTGTTGATCAGAATGGATCCGTTGAACTGGTTTAAAAACAGGATTCCAGGTACTATTTCTTCCACTGTATGTATATGTAGGCCAGGGTGGTCGTTGGCTGCTCAGCAGTTTATGTATGCAATCTGTTTCACTTAATTCTACTATGTATATTATTTCTATTACATATATTTAAATCATTAATATTATTACATTTTTCTTTGATTCCGTATACTCTATCTTGACATTTCAGTACATTTTCATAAGTGATTTTATTGACAATATTCTTAACTTTAGTCGGTTTTATTATGGGCATACTACATGGATTCTTATCTGTAATCGGAATACCTACAGTATAAATGATAGATGGGTTACTAGTTGTCTTGAAGTTATTTTACTTCGACTTCGCTATTGATCAAGGTTCTTGTACCTTGATCTTATGTTGGTGGTATTCCTGGTTCTTGTACCAGTATACCTAAGAGTCTGGAGCTGCTGAAATAAAATATAATTAAAATCCGATGGCGATTGTAACTAGACTAGTTTCTCTTTATTTTGTCACTTCTATTGTAGCGTGAAAAGTTAGATGTAACGAGAAAAAAAAGAATCTCACCGAGTAACCAAACCAAAAAAAAATTTATATCACGCGGGGCCATCTAGCGGACGCAGGCTGAAGAAAACTCGAGGCGCACCTAGCTGGCTTGCACGTGCGTAGCTCGTCGGAATGGGGCGGGGATCTTGAGTCCTCAGGACTGCGCCCTATATGTTCATTGTGCACCAAAACAAAAACAAAAAAAAATGAAATAAAATCAGGGAAAAGGGAAGACGAAACGATTTCTTGGAATCGTAGGATGGTCCAAGTGTCCGTGCAGGGCAGGACTAGAAGGAGTGGGACTCTCACCATGAGTCCTAGGGGAGACGTGGACAAGAGTAAGAAAAAAAAACGATAATTCCCCATCACAAATACCATGTCCACCTTCTCACCCACCGCGATTAGTCCGAGCTCCCTTCGTGATCGGCCACCCAGCCTATAGAAGAGAGAGGGGGGGGGGGGGGGGTGCTTCCTCGGTGTCTCGGGTGCGGGAAGAGGTGCCTGGAGCTCCGCGTGGAATGTGGGCACAGGAGGCGCTGCAGAATGCGATTTGTTGCAGCCCGCTGAATGAAGTTGACTGATGCTGAATAAAGCTGAACGACGCTGAATGACTTCGTGGGGCTCCGCGGCTTCGCCCTCGACTGATGGGGGAGGCTGATCGACTCCGCTCCGGCGCTGAGTGCCGTCAGGAGGCTCCTCGTGGAGGTGAAAACCGGGCGCGCTAAATTTTGTGCCGGGGGCTTGGGACGCAATAACGAAATTTTGGGGCCCTCCGCTGCAATGCTGGCAGCGCCTTTCGAGGGCCCTGGACCTACTGCGTAGGTCGCTAATTGATTTCTGTTTTCCCAGGTAGCGGAAGAATCTGACTGCGGCAGATTTCCTAGAATGGGCCGCCTTGAGAGAAGGAACTTCGCAATGACTTAACTCACCTAGACGCTTTGCTGGAGTAGGTATCCTAGGGTAGCTTGGATGGCGGTATGGGGCACTTCACACTGCTAACAACCGGGACGGATATATTTTTTTTGTTGTTGCGCACGGTCTGCGTCGCGACTGCCTTTCATGGGAGCTTAACCAGAAGTGACAGTATGGCGGCGTCCAATACGGTCACGAGGCATGGCGGCGGATGGGCTACTCAATTATTCGTGTTGTATGGATGGAGCCTGAGGCTCGGGTTTCAAGTTTCGAAGTTAAAGCCGGGTTCATCACAAGGCTGGCACTTTACGAAAGGGATACTGAGAAAAGTGACAGAAAAATGGACACGGGCTTGGGCTACTGGCGTATATCCTTCGCATGGTAAATACCTAGCGACCGTCCATTCATATCCTCCAGTTCATAACGACTATTTCCCACTACTCTAGCTATGCGGCTTTTGGCGTATTTATTTGCTAATTTGGCGCAGCGACCTTGAGGCATGTTACTTAATGGCCAGAGGCGACGGTAGACTTCCTGTCCGACTATATATCTGACGTCGCGACATCTGGTATTATATGAGCGCTCATGACGAGCATGCGTGTCCTTTAGACGTTGTAGCACCCGACTCCTGATCAGGCTTAACTTTTCGGGTTCAGCCAATACTTGAAATTCAGCTCCCGCTGCCTGCCCTAACTTCTTGTAGAGGGGGTAGACCGAGCCATGCAACGCCATGTGCTGTCCGAACACTACCTGGTAAGGTTCCATGCCGATGGATTGATGTACAGAACTGCGCAGGGCACAGGCGATTTTTGCCAGATGCAGGTCCCAATATTTTTGATCCTCTTTCAGGTAGGCGCGAATAGCTGACAATACTGATCGGTTCACTCTCTCCGACGCATTGGGGTGGGGTGAGTGCTTCGCCGTTCTCAGATGTTTGATGCCGTACTCTGCAAGAAGTTTTTGAAATGTGTGGGAAATAAATTGTTTTCCATTGTCGGAGAAAATGGTTTCTGGTACCCCGAAGGTTGTAAAAATTTCCTCCTCTAAGTATCTCACAGTTAGTTCGCCTGATTCGGCTCTTAATGCTTTGAGGAACACAAATTTGCTGAAACTGTCCAGCACTACTAATATGCATGTGTTTCCTCGAGGAGTACGCGGGTACGGTCCCATGAAGTCTATATATAGAAACTGGAAGGGTCGATATACGCAAGCTTGCCCGCCCATCGGTGGTCTTTGCACTTGGTTGGCGTCCTTCGTTTCTTTACAAGTTGAACAGGATTCCACATATTGACGGACCTGGGTCACCATGCCAGGCCAGTAGTATTTTTGTCTTAGCCGGTGTAATGTTTTATGATATCCGCCGTGACCACTTTGCGGAGGGTCATGCGCAGCTGTGATTAGATCATCAGTTAGTTCTCGAGGGACCCATAAATTCCAGCTGGGCTCATCCTGCTCAGGATCGTTCCCACAGGGTCTCATGCGACGATAGATGTATCCTTCGGATACCTGCAGATCGGGTAACTGACTATTGCTTTGTTGAATGGTGGTTTTCAGCTCTTCATATTCCTCTGAGTTGAAGTACGGTGAGTCCAGATCTACCTCCAACGGAATCGTCTCAGCCACTCGCACCTCCTCCATATAAACTCGCGAGAGAGCATCTGGTACTACGCACTGAGTTCCCTTCCTGTGCTCGATAGTAAAATCGAAACCCTGGAGCTTCAAGCTCCAACGAGCCAGGCGCCCACTTAAATCATTTTGGTTCATTAACCAGCGCAGGCTGGCGTGATCCGTAATGACAGTGAAGGGGTGGCCCTCCACGTACGCTCTGAATTTCTTTATGCTTAGTAGGGCTGCGTAGCATTCCAATTCCGTGACGCTATACCTGCTCTGGGTGGGATTCAGTTTTTTGGACATGAATGCGATAGGGTGTTCATTTTTGCTTTCGTCCTTCTGAAATAGAACACTTCCCACGCCGGTGCTACTGGCATCACATTGAATATAGAATGGTTTGGCAAAGTCAGGGGTATATAGTTCTGTTGCGTCGACCAGAGATGTTTTTAAGGAGTTAAAGGCTTGCTTAGCATCTTCGGTAAGCTCAAAGGTTCTCGCTTTCTTCAAACAGTTCGTGAGGGGAGCAGCAACGGTGGCATAATTTCTTATGAACCTCTGGTACCAACCAGTTAATCCCAAGAAGCGACGTAGCTGCTTGATCGTTTTAGGTTCCGGGAAGCTACTGATGGCCTCGATTTTGGCGGGGTCGGTCTTCAAGGTCCCATCGCCCACAATGTAACCGAGGTAGCGTACCTCTCGGACACAGAAGTTGCTTTTCCCGATGTTTATTGTTAATCCAGCGGCTCGCAACCGGGACGCTACTTCTTTTAGAATTTTAAGGTGAGAAGAGAAGTCAGGAGTTACCACGAGCAGGTCATCCAAGTACACGAAGACGTTCTCCCTGAGGTGTCCAGGGATCACCTTGTCCATTAGACGGCACATTCTTTGAGGTGCATTGCACAATCCAAATGGCATTACTTTAAATTGATAGTGTGGCCGTCCTGGTACCGAGAAGGCGGTTTTCTGGCGACTATCCTTTTCAAGGGGTATTTGCCAAAAGGCGTCTTTGAGATCGATGCCGCTTATGAAGCGAGTGTCTTGCAGTCGCCCGAGCAGTCCGTCCATATGGGGAAGGGGGTAGGCGTCTTTCACAGTGATAGCATTTACCTTACGGGAGTCCAGGCAAAGGCGGTTCTTTCCGGGTTTTCTAATTAGGACAACCGGGGAATTCCACGGACTATTAGACTCTTCAATTACCCCTAGAGATAGCATTCGGTCTAACTCGTCATACATTAGTTTTTGGACCGCCGGGGATACGGGGTAGTGACGTTGCTTGATAGGCAATGCCGTGCCGGTGTCAATTACGTGCTCCTCGAGGTAAGTTTTCCCTAACCCATGAAGGGCGTAATTGGGAAACTTCGCGATCACTTCCTCCAATTGGACTTGCTGCTCTGCGCTTAGATGATGACGCTGTGGGTTCTCCTGGGTGGGGAGAATTGACAATTCGGAAATTAGATGAGGGGCCAGTTGAAATTCTCGCCAAAAGTCTACACCTAGATACAGCGGTTGGGCCAGGTTAGGCACAACGTAGATGGTAAAGGGTTTCGCAAGATTGCGAAAAGCAATCTGGGCTTTTACGAATCCTGCTATCGCTGTTTGGTTACCATCAGCGGTCTGCACATATTTTTTTGAACCGATCGGGGATAGACCGGCGGCTTGCAAAACTGCTTCGTACCCCTGTCCCAAACAGGTTATGCTGGCTCCGCTGTCCAGGAGTCCTAGAATCGGGATTCCATTTATGTGGACTTTCAGGTAAGGGCGATCATCTCTCGCGGTACCTACGACTGCGGACACGAAACGTTTAGACATGCTTCGTCTTTCATGTGCCAGACGACGCACTCTCACCAGGGACTTATATCTATGACTAGGAAAGGTGGTATTGACACTCGAGTTGAAAATGCGCTCTCGAGCTCTCCGATAATTAACCCATCGGTCGTGAAACGAGCGACGAGTAATGATTTGATTTTCTGGGCTCGAATGCAATGGAGCATCGCGCAGATTTAAAGACGGGGGTTTGTGGTGGTGAGGGTTATGGAGAGCCGGCTGATCTTCCTCGGCTTCCACTCCAGGGTGAGATAAAATTTTTAACGTTGGTGGGGAGTCGATAGTGCCGAATCTGCCGGAGGAGCCGGAGTACGAGGGTCTGGGCGACACGCTCCGGTGCTCATGTTGCCCGTCCTTCGCTTTCCCGAACAGTTGGAGCAACGGGGGGTGGTGGTGTTTTTTTCGCCGCATTTATAACAGAAGAGGTGACGTTGGTCCTCGGGGCACATTTGAAAATAATGACCATGGCGTCGGCAGTTCCAGCACAACGGCTGATGCCCATTCGGTTGAATGGCTTCGACGTTTTCGGTATTGAGATTTGGCTGCGCCCTCGGAGAAGGGTGCTCCACTTCATGGACTTTAATCTGATGACTAGCTCCCGAGCTCTGTTGGTGGACTTGTAGGCGCTCTGCCTGGATACAAAAGGTTCTCAGCTCTTCCAGAGTATTTGCGGGCTGTACGTAAACCATTTGGGCCAGACGCGGGGATAAACCGTCCTTTATAACGCTTACTAACTCGGATTCCGCCAATGGAGCCACGAGCTTATACTGTAGGGATAGTACTCGTTGTTCGAAGTCTTTATAGGACTCCTCTCGCCCTTGTCTCGCCGTCATGAGTGCTTGTAACACCATGTGGTTTGTTTGAAGCGATCGGAACCTACTGTTAAGGTGACTTTTAAAAATAGACCAAGTGAAGTTCCGGTTCTCCTTACGAAAAACCGACCAAAACCAATTCTCTGCCTTTTCTTTCAACAGAAAGTGCAAATTTGAGCAAAGTTCTGCGTCACTGACTCCGTTCGATTGCGCGACGCATTCAGTCCGATATAAAAAATCTTCCACCGCTGTCCCTTGCGGGCTGCCGGTGAAGTGGAAATTCCAGGTAGTAATTACAGATTTCTTCGCCGGGGTAAACGAGGTGGTACTTCGATTGGGTGTATTGCTAAGAGCGTGCGAGGTGTTTCGACTGTCCAGAGCAGGAGGAGATGAAGCAGACATAATATTCGAGCCAGGTGGTGGCTGCCATCCAGTATTGTTGGTTCTGGCACCTGTCGGCTCATCTACATTATTATCGGGCCCAGTCACTCGAGGGGTACGGGGTTCGCTCCCCCTTCTAGTGGGACCTTGGCTTCGTAAGCCAGTTCTAGTTCCTCTTACCCTCGATCGTGGTTGACCGCGTCGGTTGTGGGTCGTTCTGCCATAGCCATCGGCCACTTGCAGTGCCGTAATACATTGCCTAATATCTTCTAAATCCGCTCGCAGGACATCGATCGACTCGTCTAGCCGTGATTCGCTACCCTGGGCTCGCACAGGTTCTGGATCAGCCGGGTTCACCCCGGAAGGTCCTGGGTTATCGCCAGCGGGTGACCGTTCAATCGGCATGGTCACTGAAGGCTCGTACACGACTAAATTCAGATGTGCTTGGATTAGTAATGGAGTCTACCCCGTCCGGTTGAACTCCAAAATGTCGAAATAGAGAATAGAGAAATACTAGCCTATCGCCCGATCGTCACTATCGAGTCGGAACGAGAGAGCTAGGCGACAAAGAATTATTCCCGAAGATTCTTAATACACTACCAAAAAAAAATTTTGTAAATAATTCAGACTCCTAGATTTCTACTGCCACGCAGTTAATCAATAAATAGACCAAAAAAACTACTGATACATTGCTGTGACTGACCAATCCCCACCCTCTCCCCTCCGAGATTGTACAAGAGTACAAGAAGAATATTGGGGAATCTAAAGAAAACGGTAAGCTAAAAGGAAAGGAGGGGATAGGTGAAAACTGGTGATTACCAAAAGATCTGTGGGTGCTGATTGCCGATGGTAGGGCGGAGTTACTCGTTTCGGACCAGGCGAGTGTTTCGGACTGAGCCCTGAAATCACTGCTCTCTGTGTCCTCCTAAGCTGAGACCGCTCGCCATTCTAGACCGCTCCGGGATCAGCCGATCCGGTGGGCACAGGGGGGTGGGCAAGGCCACCTCTCTCCAGGTTCTCCAACCGAAGCAACTAATCCCAGGGAAATCTGGTCAACCAGTGGTCCCTCCAGGCTTAAGCGACGCCAGCCTGAGCCATTGAAATCGCTGCAGCATTCTTGGGCCGGACCCTGCGGAAAGCGATCTAGCGAAACCAAGGGAACAGGCTACCGCAGCACCTGGGTTGACCACCACAGGACAGAATGCAGCGTACGACCGAAGAAAGAAAAAAATTGTTACTGGTCCCTTCCGGATAAAGCAATACGTATCGCGACAGAACATATTGCGAGGAAATCGATCGTGATGGTAAATGCTCCTTTCGGGGCCACTTGGGCTCCATTTTAATTTAGATGTAAAAGAAAAAAAAATCCTTAATTGAAAATTAAATATCTCTTTTTTTTTTTTTTTTTTTTTTTTTTTTTTTTTTTTTTCTCTCAAGTCGTATCCGCATAAGGGAGAAAAAAAATCATACTCTATCGGGCCCCACGTTGGGCGCCATTTTTAGTTTAGATGTAGCGTGAAAAGTTAGATGTAACGAGAAAAAAAAGAATCTCACCGAGTAACCAAACCAAAAAAAAATTTATATCACGCGGGGCCATCTAGCGGACGCAGGCTGAAGAAAACTCGAGGCGCACCTAGCTGGCTTGCACGTGCGTAGCTCGTCGGAATGGGGCGGGGATCTTGAGTCCTCAGGACTGCGCCCTATATGTTCATTGTGCACCAAAACAAAAACAAAAAAAAATGAAATAAAATCAGGGAAAAGGGAAGACGAAACGATTTCTTGGAATCGTAGGATGGTCCAAGTGTCCGTGCAGGGCAGGACTAGAAGGAGTGGGACTCTCACCATGAGTCCTAGGGGAGACGTGGACAAGAGTAAGAAAAAAAAACGATAATTCCCCATCACAAATACCATGTCCACCTTCTCACCCACCGCGATTAGTCCGAGCTCCCTTCGTGATCGGCCACCCAGCCTATAGAAGAGAGAGGGGGGGGGGGGTGCTTCCTCGGTGTCTCGGGTGCGGGAAGAGGTGCCTGGAGCTCCGCGTGGAATGTGGGCACAGGAGGCGCTGCAGAATGCGATTTGTTGCAGCCCGCTGAATGAAGTTGACTGATGCTGAATAAAGCTGAACGACGCTGAATGACTTCGTGGGGCTCCGCGGCTTCGCCCTCGACTGATGGGGGAGGCTGATCGACTCCGCTCCGGCGCTGAGTGCCGTCAGGAGGCTCCTCGTGGAGGTGAAAACCGGGCGCGCTAAATTTTGTGCCGGGGGCTTGGGACGCAATAACGAAATTTTGGGGCCCTCCGCTGCAATGCTGGCAACGCCTTTCGAGGGCCCTGGACCTACTGCGTAGGTCGCTAATTGATTTCTGTTTTCCCAGGTAGCGGAAGAATCTGACTGCGGCAGATTTCCTAGAATGGGCCGCCTTGAGAGAAGGAACTTCGCAATGACTTAACTCACCTAGACGCTTTGCTGGAGTAGGTATCCTAGGGTAGCTTGGATGGCGGTATGGGGCACTTCACACTGCTAACAACCGGGACGGATATATTTTTTTTGTTGTTGCGCACGGTCTGCGTCGCGACTGCCTTTCATGGGAGCTTAACCAGAAGTGACAGTATGGCGGCGTCCAATACGGTCACGAGGCATGGCGGCGGATGGGCTACTCAATTATTCGTGTTGTATGGATGGAGCCTGAGGCTCGGGTTTCAAGTTTCGAAGTTAAAGCCGGGTTCATCACACTATATATACAAAATGTTTTGGGTTGTGTAATGTAATTTACGAGAGAGAAAGAAGTAACTATCGAAGAAACAAAACCGAAATAAAGGGAACTCTTGTGACTTCCGGGCCGTCCTGAGGACGGCCAACTGATACCCCTCTCTCACATTGGGATTGGCGTGAAGCCTTGATCAGTGGGGGGGGGGTGCCTTCAGCCCAAGTCCTAGGAGCGCCTTGCTGGCGGCACGGACTAGCTCGCCGGGTGGGGGGTGAGTTCGCGGACTTGAACGGTGCGAGACACCAAGGGAATTTATCTGCGCTCCTTACCTAGAAGGCGTGAGCAAGTCCTTCTATGAAGTTTTTTTTTCTTTTTTTTTTAAAGATGCCCCACAAAAAAAACACAGTTTTTCTTTTGTTCTCCTTTTTTTTTTTTTTTTTGTTTTTTTTGGTGTCAAGGCAAGTGGCCCTAGTGAGGAAGGCGCGGCAGATTATGTAATTCTGGTAATTTTAAAAAAGGAAGGAATCAAAAAACTGGCCCCATCCTCTTACTCATAGACAGGGCTTTCTAAGAGAAAAAAACAAACCGGTTACTACCGGGTACTCACCCGATGCTACGCGAGAGTCGACTCCAGCTGGCTCGGTGACCTACAGCCTAAAGTATAGAGAGGAGGGGGGGGGGGGGGGGGGGTGAAATGGGGCGGCGCCTTAAGGCCCGAGCTGATTACGCAATTATACTATTGCTATGAGCATCTCCAGGCGTTCCCCACCTGGGGCCGGACTCCCTTATTGTTGTGTCCTGTTTTTTTTTTCTTTCCTGCCCGACAGTGCGAGCGGTTTTCCCTTGAGGCGGTGTACAAAAATTTTCTTTCCTTTTTTTTTTTTTTTTTTGTCTAAAACCAAAAGCTTAATTACAAAATTAGAGAAGAGAAAAAAAAATGACAAGGTGAATCTAAGTAGGCTGGCGCTGCGTAGGTGTGGCTGGCCCTGCTACTGGGCTGGTATTGTCTGGGGCGCTCCACTGGAGCTCGTTCTGGAGGCGACGTGCGTTGGCCGGGTAACTCCTCTGGGGTACCACTTTCGCCTGCGGCTTGGTTGGGGGGCTAGCGTGGCCAGGGTCTTCCTAAGCCTTTGTGTCACTCCCACGATGGGGGGGGGGGGGGGGTTATAGAATGGTATTAATTCCGTGGTCCGCCCCGATGCCGCCTGATGAACTGCGCATGAGGTTGCCGATAAAACAAAAATTTTCTTTCGATTTAATACCTACAGTAAATGAGCGGGGTGCTGTCCTCCTGTAAGCTTTTAGCTTCTGCACTGGAGTATACTGCTCCGAAATAACTACCAGCACTTGAATAAATTGCCTTGGCACTTGTTGCTTTTCTTTTTTGTTACACCGCGAGGCGGGATGCTGCTTCTTTGATAGCTGACACCAAAATGGCCGAATTTAGGCTCTTGCTCCTTCCTCGCGGCGTGGCCGCAGTGACAGCTCCCACACCCAGCCGGCGCTAGGCGCAGTAAGTTGACAGGTCGGGGTGTAAACGTGCCCAGCTTAAGCCTAGGCTACCTGCGGGAATGTTTCTTTTTTTTTTTGTTTTTGTGGCAGGCGGCCGTCACAGTTGGTTCTCACGAAAGCTTTCTTCTTTTTGCGAAGCTCCTCTTGCAGCGGCAGACGACATTACGTTGAGCATGCCGGTGCAAAGTACTCAAGTTGCGTTTGGCACGTTGAGTGTGCCGGCGCAAGGTACTCAAATTGCGTCTGAAGCAAGTTGAGAATTTGCTTATCGTGTGAAAGCTTCCGTGAGAACTTACATCAAATGTGCTACATTTGCGAATAGTTTCTCACGAATGTGAACATCCTCCCCTCCGTTGAACTGAGTTCAACTCTTTATCTATTTCTTGCTAAGTTATACAAATTACAAATAAGCTTTCATGAATTGAAAACTACTCTACAGAAACTCTAAATGTTAACTCTAAAATCTTCATCTTGTAGCGGCCTTGATGTCCTGGGCCTTGGCATAGGTTTGACTGAACCCTCCCTGAATTTGTTGGTGCAGAATTTCCAGACGAATACCAGCACGATGAGGGCAATGATGAATGCTAATCCGAGAGAGCCAACGGTGGTATGCTGGATATTGCTTCGATGAAGTTGGTTGGGCAACTCAAGATTTTGCGCCGCTATTTATTCCAGTAGTACCTCCAGTTCCTGTAGTTTCGCATGATACTGTCCTTCTTCATGAGGCAAGGGCGCGGGATGATCCATCTGAGCGATGTTGGCCTCCTGGCTTAATCGTGTGTATGATACTCGTGCTGTGCTAGAATATATATAATGTCCTCGGAGGGTCATTAAATCGTACTTTAACACGCAATCTGGTAGCAACGTTATGATTCCAGAGCCTTCCAATGTTAACTAAGATGTTATCTCGTTGCAAACTACGTTGACAATTACTTTGTTGATCATTGCAAAGAGCCGCTGGTTTGCGTTGTGCAACTGCGTCCAGAAAGGGCTGATTAGAACTCTTTTTAATTTGCACTCTGATGAAGTTGATAGACCATTGAGGAGATTGATTTCACATTTACTTATATTTGCCCCTCGATGATAAAGCGGCTGGGTCTGTTTGCATAGGAATGCGCTTCTTATTTCAGTGCATGATGAAATTTCTTGATCAGTGAGGGGAGAATACTGATCGTGATGCGGACTTACGGCCAGAAATGTGGATGATGGTTCTATTGCCAGCAGTGAGTTGTTTACAGTGGCTGGTATTGGGGTTATTTTAAATAAGTTCAATTATTCTAAGCTCAGCAGGGGTAATTTGATTCGAAATATGACGTGATTGTTTACTATACGTCCTTCTGTTGTCATTAATCTAAATAGTTCCAATAAATTGTCTGGGTCCGTTGCAGAGCGAAGAGATGCAGGTGCATGATTTTTAATGTTAATGACTTCCTTTTGTAGTTGCGAAGGTGATAGCAATAGGTGGCTAATCTTTCCTTGATGTGCATCGGCAATAACGTCGATTAATGCTGCCTGAATTCGCTGCAGATTTGTCGCAACTAAGACTGTATGAATTGACCAAGGCGTGAACAGCTGTTGATTTTTAAGTTTATATGAATCATCCGTGTTGTTGTTGATTCGATTGATGATCTCGTTGAATTGAGTGTCCAGTGCCTGATATTTCTTGTTTGCGGCTGCCTGGTCGTATTTCATGGTATTGACTGTAGATTATAGTAACGATGTTTGATTTTTCAGAAGACTTAGTAAATGGTCTTCATTCTGTTATTAATAGTTAAAGACATTTGCTCAGCGTATTTGGAGTCAAGCACACCAAATAATGAATTGGCAACATTTCCGATTACATCAATGGCTCCTCTTTTGGTTCTATTTCAGGTGAGCTTGGAGTTGAGCAACTGGTTGTCCTATTCCAGTTCTTCTTCCATATGTTGAAATTGACGTATTGTCTGAGTGCACGTTGTCTTCTTCCGAATAGTTTCGCAGAGATGTTGTAGAGCCCTTGAACTGTTGTGGAACACTTGAAGTTCCTTCCAATACTGCTGTAAGTCGTAATATACTACCAAATTCCATTCTGTTGATATTAGATTTATTGTCCCAACCTTGTCAAAATATATCCCCGGTTGAGTTGATGTTGATTTCCATGTTCTGTAATTTATCAACAGTATTGAAAAAGTCTGAAAGGTATATCCTAACGTCAACTCCCTCGATCATCCTGTTTTGAGTCAGGCTTTTTAGCAATGCAGGTCCCTTCGACGCATAGATCGCCTCCAGTCTTGTCCAGATGTCTCTCGACGTGTCGCATCCGCGAACCTGGCTAAGTTCCAAGGAGCTGATGGCCAGAATCAGGTCCGATTTCGCCTTTCGAAAGTTTTTGTTCGCGTCCTACTGGCGGACTGCCGACATTTGCGAGCGATTTTTGTCAAGTGTGTACGTGCTTCTCCTTATCAGGAAAAAATGGCGGCTCTCAATTTTTGATTGTTGTCGCCTTATTTTGTTATGCGTTTCCTGGACTCATAACCTGCTAGAGTTAGGCAGGGCGACAAATAAAAATCAACACTGAGCGCAAAATAAACAAAGTCTCTTTATTCAGTTACCATTAACAGGGAGTAATTGCTTCGATGCCAAAAACGGATATGCCGGAGCGCTGTGCTCTTGTGGTGAAAACAAAACGAAGAAGAACGAAAAAACGTCAAAAGCTCTGACTGTCATATAATGAAATTGGGTGCGTTCGGTTACAGGCGGTTCCAATGATCAATTTCCAACAAATAATATTTATAATAAAATTTGGCTTGCCCTCTTCGAAAGGGCATATCTTATAGAAATATTGAATATTGGATGGGTTCATGATGAGGTATTGTTTGGTGAAGATTTTTTTGGTATTTTTAGTCGGTATTGGTATGATTTGGAATGGGTTATAGGTTTCGTTTGATATAATGGGAATTTGAAGATTAAAAATTATATTGGTGACATTATAATATGCCTAGAGTCCTAACATTTCGTCTACATATTCATCTGATTTGATTTTTAAAAGCTTTTACTTAACTTCACTTGTACGTATGTATTGTAATGAACGCCCGGGGTATGTAATACAAATCCAAAATTACAGGCTCTATTGTCTCTATTATGTGTATGTGCTTACATTACCCTGTCTATGACAATAACTGGTGGCCACCCTAGCCTAATAATTCTTGAGAATACTTAAAATACTAATATACTAAATCTAGACTTAGCTGTACTTCCCGCGATGATGGGATGCTGGTGATGGCTGGGCCACTATGCTGCGTGGTAGGATGAATGTTGGAAATATATGCTGCGTGGTAGGATGAATGTTGGAAATATATGCTGCGTGTAAGATGATTCGAATGTTGGGAGCAAGTGGTACGTCAGATGATGTGTTTGCGAAGATAATTGCATACAAGATGAATGTGGAGAAAGCGGTACGTCTGGTGATGTACATCTGAAGACATGTTTCATGCGCTCCTCGAGATGTGTTGAGGATCACGTGATGCGTGTGTTTTGCGGCAAGATAAGATGAATGTTGGGACGAAGTGGCTTTCCTGAAGGCGTGACATGAAGATATGTCCTCGGATCTCGCCTCGATTTATCACTCCATTTAACCCTCGGATTGGGCCTCAATTTAATCCTCGATCTATAACCCTTCGATTAGTAACCCTTCCCTTTGTA
Organism: Eutolmus rufibarbis; assembly: GCA_963920795.1. NCBI lineage: Eukaryota > Metazoa > Arthropoda > Insecta > Diptera > Asilidae > Eutolmus > Eutolmus rufibarbis. Next base: position 27,327,404 of record OY987207.1, read on the forward strand.
GAAAAAAAAGGGAGTTAGTTGGTGTCCCGCAAAGTTAACATCGGAGTTAGACTCGATTCGGCCTCACCTTTCCCACCTCTTTCTTCAAAACTCAGCTGGATGGCTTCTGCTCCGCTCCATTGATCACAAGGAAAAGAAAGCACGAGGGACCGGAAACAATGGCGACTCCTTAAAGCCGTGGCAGGAACGAACTAATTGAGCTCAGAGTTTAAAGCTGTTTTCCATGTGTCTCGTTCAGAGTTACAGAATCGCTACTCCTACTCAGCTCAGATGGGTTAGATTCATTTTCTTCCGTATGTTTAAGTTGATCACGTAATTTTGCTAAAGATCATTACATGAGGTGGGTAATACCTAGTATTTGAGGACACCGCTCCTTGCGTAGTGCTGAATTTTGCATGCTGTCTTTTGACACTAAAGATGGCGCTGCGGCCGTTTCGTAGATCGATTGACAGAATCCCTAAACTACTCTCACAGACGTCAACGCAACTGTCTGTTTACAATAAACATACATATGTGGATGCCGGGTGCCCATTACATTTCTCTCCCTTCCCGGGTAAGATTTTCCAGCAATGCGAGAAAATCTGTCACACTGGACCTTTTCGATATAGCTTAAATTCGCTAATTTATTTTGTCCTTAACATGTTATTCCATACTTCGAACTTTTCTCTCTCTCTCTCTATGCCCGTTCTAATTTGCCGAATCTACTCTTTTTTTTTTTTTTTTTTTTTTTTTATTCGTTTTGCAGTGAATGGCTAACCCATTAGACTGTTGAATCTAGAAGTTTAAATAATTCGAGAGACGAATGGAATGTACCATTGAGTCTACTTGAACTGTTGCTGGATTATGTGAAACATTAAGGTATCTTGCAATTACTATTTTATCTACGTTATTCGATTGTATTTTTGCTTGTTGAAATTTGATTACAATTTTGGTTATTAGTTATTAGTGATAGACGCTAAATTGCGTAGTGATCATTAAAGAAGAATCAGGTGAACAGAACACGAACGCTTTCAGGCGTTAGACGCTCTATTCCTTGGACCTGTTGAGGTGGAATGTGTCGCGATGAACAGGGGGAGCTGTTGAATTCGCGATCTCACAACCATTATGATTTTAGCATGGTGAACAGCGAATGCCGTTGAGCCATTGCCCGTGACAAGTTTCAAGTATAGCCTAAGTGGGTCTAAAACGGTGGCTTTAAAGAGAAAGCTTCAAGAATGATATATCAAGTACTTCCGGTAAAAAAGGACGGAACTCCTTATCGACGACGCAGCGCAACGCATAAATCATAACGAAGGTTATTTGTATTATTATAATTATCCTTATCTGTATACGTATCAGCTATGTTTCTTGTTTTTTTTTTTTATAAGCGCAAGGGTTCAATTCATTAAAATCAATTCACTCACATGTAAACTTAACTTGATTCTGTAAAATTATTTCGTGCTATTGGCTTTAGACTATGATTCTTAGAATCTAGAAAATATTTCAATTTATTTAATAATGTTTTTTTAGAATTTAACCTAAAGTTCATGGGGTTCTGAAAGTATTTCAAGTTATTAAATATTACTGAGATTTAACCTAAATTCTTTAGTACTCGGTAGGTATTTCCTATACAAAATGGGGTCCTTTAACTTTTAGAGTTTTCCAAAAAATGAAAGAATTGTAACCTGCCGGTTACCAGATAAGGGGTTCGTTTACACTGTTGCCATTAACACACCGGGCACCTGTCAGTGTAACAATCACAGGCTTTACATTCCCTTTTTGGAATGCCCACTCACTCGCTGCCCCCGACGAAGGCGCTGCAGTTCCCTGGGCTTCTGGAGTGTGGTGTGCGTAGTAAAATTTTTTGTTGTATTTGTAAATCTACGAGATAATTGTTTCCTGCAAACAATTATGACAAGCAGTCTATTCACTAAACTTAAAGCTACTCTGGATGCCAGGACCATCCAGGTCTTGAGATAAAAGGGAAGAAAAAATGGCAAGGTTAAAATTTCATAATACGCGAGGTGAAGATGTGTTACTAACCAAGAGGTACATCGACCGCGTAGACTAAGCGGCACATTGGTGTCCTATCGCTAACCAGAGAAGCTGGCCAGATGCCTTCTTAGGGCTACTGAAAAAAAAAGTGAAGTTTAGGAATTACAAACGGGATGCATCGACCGCGAAACTCTAAGCGGTACTCTGATGCCCTATTGTTAACCAGAGAAGCTGGCCAGATGCCTTCTTAGGGCTACTGATAAAAAGAAATTTATGAAGAGCTTTCGTTGGTTTGCTTTAAAGAAGTGTGGTTGACTTGTTTCAAGTCCTTGATGTGCCAGAAACCACAATTTTTACCGTCATCCTCCTCCAGTTCGTACACCAACCTTGATTTTTTAGATATCACCCTACATCGAATAAATTTAGGAGCCAATTTTGAACAGAAATTATTTTTTGCATCAGAAAGGACGTAATTTCTTTTATAAACAATGTCTCCGACCTTGAAATCACTGTTGCCTTTTCCCTTATCAAAATAGCTTTTGTTTCTCTCGTAGGACTTCAGTAGACGCATTGAAATATCATCATAGATGGTGCAGAGACTGTGAAGAAACTTCGAACGTTTTTCGTATGGGGATTCAATATCTGTAGACAGTTGTTCATCGAATGCACGGTAATCGGAACCAGCAAAGGTAAACTCGCGACCATGATTTAAAAAGAACGGAGAATAACCGGTGATTGAATTGACCGCAGTTCTGAGTGCAACGCTGATCTTGGCTAATTGGCTGTCCCAAAGTTTGTGATTACCGTAAACGTAAGACCGGAGCGCTCCACCAATTACCTTGTTCCATCGTTCGGTAAAGTTGTTACGTGGGTGGTAACGACAGTTTAGCCAGAATTTAGGAACTTCATAATCGTTCAGTAGTTTACGAAATTCTTTCGAATCGAACTGTCTACCATTGTCAGATATAATAATTTCGGGCACGCCAAACTCCAGGAACACCCTGTTCTCCACCATTTCTACTGTCTTTTTCGCGGTGGCGTTTCTTAACGGAATGAGTATAGGGTATTTTGTAAACCAGTCGACTATTACTAACAAATACGTATTTCCTTTAGTCGATCGAGGAAAGGGCCCCATAAAATCAATCGCAGTCATCTGCCATGGTCTTGTAGCTTCCTTATATTTACCCATTTGGCCTTGGACTTGTTTATTTGATGACTTAGATTGATTACAGACGTGACAATTCCTCACATATTTTACGACATCTTGGACTACACCCGGCCAGTAATAACGGTCTAATATTTTGTTCTTGGTTTTAGCAATACCCAAATGCGCGGACATTGGATCATCATGGCACTCGAACATTACGTTGCTTCGTTTACTTTCAGGCACGACAAGTTTCCACCTATTATCACTCACTTTATTCAGGGTCATTGGTCTTATGTAAAGTTGTTCATCTACTATTTTCCAATTTTTCATACGGACTGGATTATCTTTGATTTTCTGCTTCATTTGGTTATACCAAACATCGTTGGGGATTGGTTTACAATCTAGCAGACAGATGTCCGTAGCTCTTGATAATGCATCGGGCACGACATTATTTTTACCTTTGACGTGAGAAATTTCGAAGTCATACTGCTGCAATTTTAATACCCATCGAGCTAGTCTACCTATTAAGTTCTGTTGCCTGAACAACCAAACCAACGCCGAGTGATCAGTGTGGATGTAAAACTTGTAGCCTTCAAGGTAGCATCGGAATTTCTCCACTGCGAAAATAACGCTCAAACACTCCTTTTCGGTAACTGTGTAGTTAAGCTCAGCTCCTCGCAGTTTGCGGCTCACATAAGCTACTGGTTGATCTTCTCCAGATTCGAATTTTTGCACCAATACTGCTCCGATAGCAAAATTTGACGCGTCACATTGAAGATAGAATGGTCTTGAAAAGTCTGGATTAGCTAATAAGGGGGCTTTGACTAATTTAGTCTTAAGCTCAACGAAAGCTTTCTCCGCAGTGTCATTCCACTTAATTGACTTGCCCTTGCCGCTGTTTTTGGTAAGGTCATGAAGTGGAGAAGCAGTTTCTGCAAAATTTGGTACAAAGCGCCTATACCAGGATGCCATTCCAATAAACCGCTTCAGCTCTGTAAAATTTTTCGGTCTTGGGAACTCTAGCATCGCCTTGACTTTATCTGGATCTGTCCTTAAACCCTTAGCATCCACTATGAACCCTAAGTATTTCAACGAAGACCTCAGAAATTGGCATTTTTCAAGATTTATGGTTAGGTTGGCTTCACGCAATTTCCTGGCTACACGATATAAAGCTTTAATATGTTCATCTAGTGTTTCAGACACTATGATTAAATCATCCAAGTATGTAAAAACATGTTCTTCGCTTGGAGTAAATAACCGATCCATCAAACGTTGTTGTGTGGCGGCACTGTTACATAAACCAAACGGCATTACTTTGAACTGCCACAGGCCGTGGCCTGGCACACAAAACGCTGTTTTTTCCTTGGATCTTTCACTCAAGGGGATCTGCCAGAAAGCGTCTTTCAGATCAACAGAGGACAAAAATTTAGCTTTTCCAAGTCTGTTTAGAATCTCAGCGATCCGAGGTAGAGGATATGCGCACTTCACCGTGACTTGGTTCAACTTGCGACTGTCTATACATAGTCGGTCTTTTCCATTCGACTTTTTGACCAACACCACAGGAGAGCACCAAGGGCTCACTGAAGGTTCAATCACATCTAAGTTTTTCATACGCTCTAGCTCTTTACCGAGCCTTTGCGCAACTGCTGGTGAAACTTGGTATCCTCTTTGGACTATAGGCTTAGCATCACCAGTTTCAATGTCATGTTCTATAATAGTTGTTCTGCCTAGCTTATCAGAACTGAGACAGTTAAATTCTTTTAAGCACCTTTTAACTCGATCCTGCTGGGAAGGAGAAAGATTTTCGATATCTAGGATATGACTTTCGCAGGGGTTAGTTTCCAGACTACAACAGGACCAATTTCCCTCAACATTTCTTAGTGATATTTCAAAAGCTCTCCAGAAATTTACACCGAAGATGAATTCTTGTTTCAATGTTGGGATTGCCAGAGCTTCGATTACTTTAAACTTGTTATTAAAATTGATAGGAACAGAGTATGCTCCAATTATATTATGTGCAGTGCTGTCTACTGTTTTAATGGTCCCCGATCTGAATTTCTGCAGACTCAAACCTAAATCATTTAATAATTTCATACCATATTTTCCGACAACGGTTTTGCTGGCGCCACTGTCGAGCAAACCGTCAATCTGTGCACCTAGGATTCGCACCTGGATGAATGGCCTCTCATCATTTTGATTAGTGGTAAGAATATTTTTTATTTTTGTGGACTTTGTTTGATGTCGAGCGTTCATGTCCACAATAGAACGTCTCGGATTTAGTTTTCCTGGGGCTGAGACAGAGTACTGTCTTGGAAACGCACCCTGCGATTTGGACTCGCACTACGCGGTCTACTCATTGTGAATGACGACGGACTTTGACCCCGATTTCGAGTTTGATGGAAATTCGAAGCATGCGGTCTCTGAGGCATACTCTGATAGTTCTGAGTATTGTAATGCCAGCTATCTGCTCTTTTGTCAAATGTGCGATCTACATTTGCACCCTCCCCATTCCTTGGATAATAATCACTGTTGTCGTACTGCACTTGATTGGTTTGGGAGTTCTGACTTTTGCTCTGAAATTTCCACGCGTTATTATTTTCTACAGAATTAGGTTCTCCCCCAATGTAGCTTATGCCATTATCTCTCGTATAACGAGAGCGATTTGGACCGTAATCATACGAATAAGAGTTTGGATATTTCTGAGGAAAATTCGGAGATGATTGACGTCGATAGTTTACTTGATAACCAGGGTTTATCGTGTGGTTGGGACGAACAGAGCTGAGGTTGCGACCAAGATCTAGCCTGGAAAAGCGTTTTTCGTCACAAGCAATTGACCGTGCATTAAATTCAGCTTGATTTTCGCTGTCCTCGATCTTACGACACGCGCTGGAAAGCTGATCGACTGTCTCGAAGTCCATCAAGGAGACTGCTCTCAAATAAATTGGTAGTAAATTGTTTCGGATGATTTTCGCGCGGTACTTTTCCGAAGGGATATGTTGAAGGCGTAAGAATTGATCCTCCATAAAAGCAATGTATTGTGTTATTGTCTCATTCGGCTTCTGTTTCCGACTACGAATAAACTCCAGTAGTCTTTCCGCCTGACTGTGGGGCTCAAATTCTTTCAAAAAGCACTCCACAAATTGGTGGTAGGACTGAAATGCACAGCGTTTCCGTCTATACCATTTCAAGGCGGTGCCGTCGAGTATATCGGATATAGATTGCAGTAATTCATCTCCCGAAACTTGTCTAGATAAGGCATAGTCTGCGACTCTCTGTAAAAATTCTGAGGCCGACTGAGCTTTATCGTCGCCAGAAAAGGAAATCTTCCACTTATACAACTGGGGCATGGATTTTGTATCCTTACGCACCCCTGGAAGAGTTTGTGGTACTAGGATAGAAGTGTATTCCTTCCTGACCGGACTTTCGTCGAAATTCGTGTACGGATTCCTCGGAGTATGAAGATTTTCGCGGGCAATATCCTTGCGAGTACTGTTCGCGATATTCTGTTCAAAATCATCGGGTTTATTATGGTGCTCAGCTTGGTTATTTGGCATATTTACCGTAGCGTTTTTAATCAATGAATTGGTTTTCCAGAGTCCTTTTCGTTTGCTTTCCACCCTTTGTTTCAGGCTTTCCGCCAACGTAAGGAGGTCTGGTTTACTGTTCACCTTTTCATCGAGATCATCAACACTTATTCTTTGAATACGTTTGATCAATAACCTTACTCTAGCTTCCACACGCTCGAGTTCATCTTCCTCATTCATATTTGCATCCTCTGATAATTCTACAAGGAGGGCTTCACATTGTTGTAAGTCTTTCGTGTTTTCGATCGGCGATTTAAATTGCAGTTGTTGTTCATCTAAACCCCCTTCCTTTTCGAGTTGCTTCATATACCACCGACGTTTACCGCGGAAGGTGAAACTCTCAGGTTTTGCGCCTCGGATGAGCATTTCATAAACCAACTCGGCCTCAGAGAATAAGTGGGCTATGTCAGAGTATGACATTTCGTTTGCTTTTGGAAATAGTTCACCGAATAAAAGCTCAGATGGTTGGTTAACTTTGAAAGTTTTTTTTTTTTTTTGTAATATTAATTAATATTAAACTCCTCTCCGAATTTTAGAATCCGAATTCTAAATTTTCCAAAAGTTTCTAATTTTCTTTTTAGCTTTAGATTTCTAATTTTGGCTCTTTAATCTTAATTCCTCAAGTTTTAATTTTCAACTCTTAATTTTTTAATGGTTGTTTTGATATTTAATACTGAAATATATATCGGTAACTATATACACGTATGTATATATATATAAAATTTTTTTTTTATCAATTTCTAATTACTAATTCTAATTAATTCCCAACTTAGTTTTTGGCTTTACCTTGAATAATGACTCGCATTTGTGGGCAATGACTAGCACTTCTGTTTGTCTTTTATCTGATAACTCTAATAGCTTTTTGAATATATTTTCAAATATTCGTTGTATATTTTACTTTATCATTTATTCACAAGTCATTCATGGTAGTTTAATTAATTTGATTTTAATTTTATTTACTAATTTCGCTTTATTTATTTTGATTCATTTATGTCCCTTTCAACTTATTTACCCCCCTTTTTTTTTTTTTGTACGCGTTCGATTATTGTTTCTATTTTATCGGTTTTTAGCTTATTTTTTTTTTTTTTTTTTTGGCAACTTACTTATGATCTTTTGTTTTATTCAATTTTGCTCCTATTTATTGAAGTTTTTTCCTTACTCTTTCTTTTGTGTCGTAAATCTTTTTTTTTTTTTTTTTTTTTTTTTCAATTCATGTGTTTTATCTTACTTCATTAATACCATGAATGTTACTTGTTTTATTCTTATTTGTTCTTCGTAGGGTTAGTTCCGGGGGGCGTTAGGTTAGTACCTGCTAGTATTCCGGTTAGTAGTTGTTAGTCTTGTTAGTTTTGTTCATAGTTGGGAGTTAGTATGATTAGTAGGATAGGGTGGTTAGTAAATGTTAGTATTCTATGGTAGTTGCTAGTATTGTTAGTTTGGTTAACGATTGGGAATTAGTATGGTTAGTTGGGCGGGGTTGTTAGTAAGTGTTAGTATTCTGTAGTTAGTACGGTTAGTCGAGCGGAATTGTTAGCAATGTTAGTAAGTGTAAGTAATTTTCAGTAGTTTTGTTAGTGGTTGTTAGCGTGAATGTTAGTAATTTTAGTATAGGGATCAATATTGTTTTTATTTATTATGCTTTATTTTATGTATCATTTCATTTTATTTCTTTATTTATTTTATTTATTGTTGCTATTATTCTTTAATTTGTTTGTTTGAGTATTCGCAAGTTTTCGTATTCATATCAACTATAAAAAATTTTGAGTTCAGTTCAGGCACCTGTATTATCTTCTTCAATAGTTTTGCTATCTAATGAAAATGTTTGTCAAACAAAATGATCTAAATGAAATATAGCGATATTAGCTTATAAAAGCCGTAAAAGCGGGCCAACACACGACCGAATTAAATATTTCACAATCCACCATAAACCAATATACATAAACCAATGCAAAACACTGGCACAATCCATTCGCGATATGAAATATGAAATGTAAAACTATTTGATTAAGCTTCGCGCTATTTAATTGCACACCAGAGAGAGAGGAGAAAGAGAGAGTAAGCATCAAAAGATAAAATCAGATCCCGGACGAGCCCCCAAAATGTAATGAACGCCCGGGGTATGTAATACAAATCCAAAATTACAGGCTCTATTGTCTCTATTATGTGTATGTGCTTACATTACCCTGTCTATGACAATAACTGGTGGCCACCCTAGCCTAATAATTCTTGAGAATACTTAAAATACTAATATACTAAATCTAGACTTAGCTGTACTTCCCGCGATGATGGGATGCTGGTGATGGCTGGGCCACTATGCTGCGTGGTAGGATGAATGTTGGAAATATATGCTGCGTGGTAGGATGAATGTTGGAAATATATGCTGCGTGTAAGATGATTCGAATGTTGGGAGCAAGTGGTACGTCAGATGATGTGTTTGCGAAGATAATTGCATACAAGATGAATGTGGAGAAAGCGGTACGTCTGGTGATGTACATCTGAAGACATGTTTCATGCGCTCCTCGAGATGTGTTGAGGATCACGTGATGCGTGTGTTTTGCGGCAAGATAAGATGAATGTTGGGACGAAGTGGCTTTCCTGAAGGCGTGACATGAAGATATGTCCTCGGATCTCGCCTCGATTTATCACTCCATTTAACCCTCGGATTGGGCCTCAATTTAATCCTCGATCTATAACCCTTCGATTAGTAACCCTTCCCTTTGTAGAAAAAAAAGGGAGTTAGTTGGTGTCCCGCAAAGTTAACATCGGAGTTAGACTCGATTCGGCCTCACCTTTCCCACCTCTTTCTTCAAAACTCAGCTGGATGGCTTCTGCTCCGCTCCATTGATCACAAGGAAAAGAAAGCACGAGGGACCGGAAACAATGGCGACTCCTTAAAGCCGTGGCAGGAACGAACTAATTGAGCTCAGAGTTTAAAGCTGTTTTCCATGTGTCTCGTTCAGAGTTACAGAATCGCTACTCCTACTCAGCTCAGATGGGTTAGATTCATTTTCTTCCGTATGTTTAAGTTGATCACGTAATTTTGCTAAAGATCATTACATGAGGTGGGTAATACCTAGTATTTGAGGACATCGCTCCTTGCGTAGTGCTGAATTTTGCATGCTGTCTTTTGACACTAAAGATGGCGCTGCGGCCGTTTCGTAGATCGATTGACAGAATCCCTAAACTACTCTCACAGACGTCAACGCAACTGTCTGTTTACAATAAACATACATATGTGGATGCCGGGTGCCCATTACAGTATGTATGTCCTGGAATTTTGCAATCAATATTTCACCCACTTCCACTGAAGCTATCGAGCTGAAATTTGGCATATACGTTTGGTTTACGTGACAATACACGATTACTTAAATGCCGCCATTTTTGATTCAATATGGCGGCCGTTACAAAATGGCTATTTATAATTTTCATAGTAACCCCTATGAGGAAATACGTTAAAGCTATATTTTGGTTGAAATATATTTTAGGCCCAAAATTGATAAGCTTAGACCCTTCGTCAATCCAAAATATTAAAACTGAGGTATTATTTTATTAATTATTTTATAAAAATATTATTTTAAGCCTAAATGTATTTTAGCAAAAATTTATTTTTTCGCTTTTAGTATATTTTTATGTTTTATTGTTAAATAAAAGCTTTTTATAAAGAATATTTTTTTATTATGTAATTTTATTACATTTTGATTTTCTAAATTTGAGTATATCTGTAACAATTCGTCTCTTATTAATATTTGAAATTACAACTGATTCCGTGATGCTGCTTATGTGATTATTAGATAAGTGTCTATATTAAAATTTATTTGGTTTAGATATTTAATATATCGGATAGTTGATTCTTTGGAATTATCTTATTTCTATACTGTTTTTGGGTATGATTAAGATTAAGTCTACTATAACTTTTTGTTGATGTAATATTTTCAAATCTTTCATTTACGTATTTTAGTTTGTTGGTTTATTTTTGTACAGAGTAGGCCCATATAATAAATAAATAATTAAATAAATAAATAGAACACATTACACATATATAAGATAGAATCTGCTATAAATTAATCGTTATCATATTTGTAAAGTTCATTCATTCTTGAGCATGGTCAATGTGCTCCGCACTGCAAGCAGTGCAATTTGCGTGTAAGCACTTTACAAGAGTGAGTGAACTGCACTAAACTGCTGACACGTGCCCGTGTGACCCAATAATGTTTATTTTGATGATTAAGTGATAGCTTAGTTAAATTTTTTTTTCTTGTTTTGTAATTACTTAATAAGCATAATTTAGATATAAATATTTGGTATTCTAAAAATAAATTGCATTCGATTATCAGAATTATCTCGAGTTTTTTCATTTTGCTACCTCACAAAAAATGTTTGGTCCTTCGAGCGTGCCAATACTTCATTTAACATAAATGCTTAGAACATCATTGGTGTCTTTGAAGAAAGTTTTCTCTTGAACATGGTGCCTTGAGAACATTGGCCAAAACAGCGACATCGCTATTCTTTAGAACGTAGGGTTTAAAGAGTGGGATAATTAAATTCTATTGTGTTTCAGAAGTTTGGAGATAACAACAATATATCAATTAATTTATTTATTTTATTAATATATTTGAAAATCTTTATTTACAGTAAAAATGAAATTATAGTGCGCAGATAATTCAGACGTGCGTGACAAACAGAGCCCGAAGACGAACTGATTCGACCTTTCAAGTTAACCTTGGTAATGAACAATAGTTCTGATAAAAGTAGCCAGATGCCGCTACTTGGAAGGCGGTTTCGAAAGGGGAAAGATTCAGACGATCAGACCAGCGAAGATCACGTAAAGCAAAGCAAAGGAACCTGCGGTGGACTGCTCTAATCCTATTTATGCTGGTAGATTGAAAGGGAGACCAAACTTAGCTAGCCTATTCGGGATTTAGCAACGTAGAGATTAAGAACGCCTGAGACCAACGCTTCACGAAGCCAAGTGCGGTGTTGGCTCTAGCAACCACGCTGTCAGCTTCAGATTACTTTATTCAACTAGTAAACTTACAGAATCCACTAACATGAACAAATTACTTAATTACATACGATGGACTATAGCGTTGTGCCCATTTAACATGCTTCCTAAATAATAGATTTTCCTACAGTCGAATCCTATACATATGTAACAAAATAGATTTTCCTAAAATACTGAATATAATACAGCGCACACTTGCGACCGGTGTGCTTAGATTGCACTTTGACTCATCTGGTCGTGACAAATTACTACACACTAAGTAACAAGAAATTACACTATCGTGTATGCCTAATAATAAAAAAACGTACATCGATAACAGCACGCATAGAAGATGCGTCTGTAACGAAACATTCTTGTGATAACAGTCTGCATGACAATTTACAATGCAGCTGTATAGGGCCATATATAAAATGTATCACATATGAAGATATATATCAGTTATACGACAGCCACCTAACAATGTAACAAAGCGACTATGTGTAGTACTACCAACATTTAGTAGCATATTTACACTGACTAAGAGTCTAATTGCACATACAATATCAAAGACATATTTATACAACATATTTATATCACTGATGTTTGTATCCTATCTACCAATACAACTCTTACGTAACCAGTCAACACTGGGACTCTTAAATTATTCATAAAGTACAGTCCCAGCAATAATCAACTGTTAAAGTCTAATTCAAATCAACCCACGACAGATATCCTTACATAAATAAATAAAACAATATGTTCTGGAATTCATATCGTTCAGCTTGAACCGGAGAAAGGTCAAAAATTATAATATCTATTTAGCAATTGCAGCTATTAATATTAAGATGAATTCAAGAACATGTATAATAGGTAAAATATGAAATCATGCTAGCTTACGTCCATTACATTGCGTGGTCTAGTCTTTTGACGTAATAACGTCTTATAAATCGATAAACGGCTGCACTCACGAAAAAGCATGACACATTGTCACGTTCCGCCTGAGCCGAACGTGCAAGCGAGAGCGCGGAACAAGCGATAGAGAGGCACGATCGGCCTAAGCGTTTTGAATAGAATCTCACGTAATTTGTCCTGTTGGTTTATAATGAAATATTATTTCCAATTAGAATAACTGTTATAAACTTCGTGTATGCTTCTATTTGTATGCACATGTGGCGACAAAATTAATAACATCTGTCATCAATTTAGTCTTCTTCGATATAGTGGAATATTATTAGTCACAAAGTAGGTTTTATCTAATTAGAAAATAAGAAAAAGTCTATGAAGTATTTTCTTGGTATTTTCTTTGTAGGAGAAATCGTTTGTAACATATTACGGCATAAAATTACATTAGTTAGTCAAAGCTCATGTGATAGGCTATTTTGATAGATTGGTTTTTGTAAATTTCTAAACTAGAAAAGAAAATGCTCTACCACCGATTTAAAAAAAAAAAAAAGAAGTGAAGTGAAAAGTTGAAGTGGTTTCCATTGTTTATTACAACAACAATGGCGGCAAAAAATGTAATTAATTCTTGCATTTTAAGAATTTGACGTGAACTGTTTTGTCAACTGTTTATAAAGTGAAGTGAAAAGTTAATGTGGTTTCCACAACCATCGATTTGACTTTTTCAAGGCACATTACACTTGAAACACTCCCCTTGATTTCCTGCTTTTCCTATCATCGTCCTATCCTTAACAGAATAACGCAGATTGGAGGATCTTAAATATCACTCATGTATATAGGTAAATTGGAAATAAATTGTTAATAGCACATTGTTACTTGTAATTAATCTGTATAATTTAAGTAAACAAATATTTGAATTAACGAGTGCAAATAAATGTTAATTTATCGAAAAAATTGTAATTTTCAATTAACTCCTTCTTTGTATTATACAAAATAATGATAATTCAGTGATAATAATTCAATTCAATTCATAAAAGTATGCAATTTTTCATTAATGTTTTCTTATGACGTTATCACGTAAAATTATGGTCCGTAAACCGACTTTACAGACAACCAATTTTATTTTTTTCATGTTCTGTACAACCAAAATCCATTTAATTTCGTCAAAGCGAACATCGGTTATGAAAACTAAAAGCTAACAAAAGTAACTCTGAAATTCATTCTTATTTCCGGTATAACTTCCCTAAAAGTTCTAAGTAAAAGAAATTCATCAATTAATAAATAATCGCACTGTTTCGCACTGAAATTGTAATTATAGCAATTAAACTTTCTGTCATAAACAAATTAGCAATTCTCCAGAGGTAAGTAGTAAGGTGACCACCTCCCCTTGAAAATGCATTATGTGCATAAGGGATAGCTGGTGGGAAGTGGGAAGTGTTTCTGGCCGGAGTGTTTTTCTGCAAGACGGTTCCCACCGGCGGTAAGGGTTGCTTGAGGGGGGAGCTGGATAGCGATGTTCTTGTCGGGAGCATTGTGTGGTAAAAATAAAAAAGTTGTGTGTTGTTGTTGGGGGAGGTTGGTTAGAGGGAGAGAGGCTTAGTTGTCTGTGGGGGAGATAGCAGTTTTGCAAGAGTTCAAAAAGCAGAAAACCAAGAGGTAAATAGATGCGGTGATCGAGGCTGGGTAGGTTTCGCGAGCGTGAAGAGTTATGCTGTGAGTAACTTTCGGTGGCAAAAAAGCAGAAAACCAAGAGGTAAATAGATGCGGTGATCGAGGCTGGGTAGGTTTCGCGAGCGTGAAGAGTTATGCTGTGAGTAACTTTCGGTGGCAAAAAAGCAGAAAACCAAGAGGTAAATAGATGCGGTGATCGAGGCTGGGCAGGTTTCGCGTGTGCGAAGAGTTATGCTGTGAGCGGGTTTGGATGGCCAAAAAGAAGAAAACCAAAAGGCAAAGAGATGCGGTGATCGAGGCTTGGCAGGCTTAGCGTGTGCGAAAAGTGGTGCCATGAGTGGCTTCATGCGGCACGAAGAAGAAGAAGAAGAAGAAGACGAAGGGGTAAACAAAAAGCGATGGGTAAGTTTAGCGAGCGCCGGTAAAAAAGAAAAAAACAAAAAGATCAAAACGCAGTGATCGGGCTGAACGGTGAAAAAAACGTGATTGAGAAGAATATAAGTGCAATGTACCTGCGACAAAAATCGAAAGCGAAAGTAAAGATACGTACGGTGAAGAAGAAGTTTTCCTTTTTCGTTTTGCAAACAGAAGTAACTTTTCTTCCAACATCACCGCGTGATGCGTTTTTAACGGTCAATGTCAATTTATGTATGGGGTCATTGGGGCGAAATAAAAGACGATAACGGGTTAAGAAAATATTTTTTTATTTTTATTAATCATATATGAACATTTTACTTCTGCGCTGATTATGATTTTTATTTTTTTATTCATCCTTTTTGAAAAATCTCATTTTCAGGAAGCCACCCCTAGTGTCGTCTTTCCCCTCAAACACTAGATAGTAGCCAGCCTGCTGGTTCAGCTCCTCAATCCACGTAAACGAAGAGCTTTTGATACCATTTTGTCATTTTAGACCCCCTGTATAAACCTTATGGGATTTTGGGCCAGAACCGGCATAGCATAACTAACTGGCCCAGAACTGTCATAGCTTATCTACTAAAATGTTCGTAAAAATAATAAATTTCGCAAAATAAGCCGGACAAAATGAACATTCCTACTAAAACTTTTAAAATATTTAAACCCTGCCTGGTGTGTTTTGATGTTGCGGGTGGGCCATTATACGGTCCACACACATCCTTACCGTTGGCATAGATGCAATCAGGTGAACGTCGAAGATGTTCGGCCTCAACGTCTTCAGGGCAATTTAAGGCACTCATTTCCATACAGCAAAAATAGCATTTTGCTATGTCTTTCAGGTTTGTGTAAAAGAAGCCGCTCCTTGCTAACTTGTATGACTTCCTATCATCCAAAGTTAAATTCCTAAATGTCTTTAACCGATCAGATTCACGCTTTAAGATCAACATTATGTGACTGCAATAAAGAGCGTTTACAAAACGTCTTTTATATTAATCCATGTGTTGTGCTTTTGTGGAAAGCCAAGCCATTTAACATAAACTTTATCCCCACGTCGTTTTAAAACTTTTTCTACAAGGTAGACGTCGGGATATCTGACGGGGGTTAGTTCAAGCTGGTAAAAAGCACCTTGTATTATATCTCCTTGATAGTCTTCAAGAATGTAGGTTACCGGGTAAGTGTTCTTTACCTCTTTTATTTTGAAAATTTCAGTGGACCAGTTTGGGGTGTAGCCTTTTTCAAAAACATGTTTATATCTACTTATGCGAACAAAGTCTCCTACTTTGTACTTTGGTTTTGATTTTGATTTTTGTTTTTTATACACAGTCAGCAATAAACGTACCTCATTAGCAAGGTCTACATCTATAGGCCTCATCTTAATAGTTCGATGTTTTGTTCTGTTATATTTGTCTGTTAACTTGTCCAGCATACTCAGCCAATGATAATTGCCGTTCATACTAAATTCTTTCCACATAATATTTTTCAACGTTCTATTAAATCTTTCTACAATTGATGCCTTTAATGAGCTATAAGTCGAGTAATGATTAACATCATATTTCTCCATCAAGTGTCTGAACGACCTGTTGTAGAACTCTTTCCCATCATCTGTTTGCAAGTTTCTTGGAATACGACCCTGGTTGAAAATTAGCCGCATTGCTTTAGCAACTCCCGCCCCACTTTTGTCTTTGACTGGTAAAGCCCATGCATATTTAGAAAATGTATCAATGACAGTTAGCAAAAAACGAAAGTTTTGATTTTCTGTCGCATATGAACTCATATCAACCAGGTCTGCTTGCCACAGGTCATCTTTGCCTTTAATCGTGACACGACGGCGCTTGAAGTTTTTGCGGGCTGGCCTATGAAGTTCGTTAATAATTTGTCTTCTGCTCATTCTTGAAAGAGTATATAAGTACCTATTTGCAAAAAATGTGGGGTTTATATACAAAAAGGCTTGTTGTCAAGGGTTTTTGTTTTTGTGACAGAAATGATCGCGTTCAAACACCCATTTACAATGATCGTGGCAGGGCCTTCCGGATGTGGAAAGACTACGTTTATTAAAAATCTTTTGAACGATGTGTCGTTAATACAGCCGGAAATTACGAGGATTATATGGTGTAATGCGGAACGCGAAGCTTTGCCAGCAGATATTGCGCCCACAAACATAGAATATATAGACAGTGTACCCGATGAGTTTATAAATTATACAAATGAACCCACGCTAATTGTTATAGATGACATGATGTTAAATGCTTTTAGTAGGCAGGTCTGTGAGCTTTTTACTAAAGGATCACATCATCGTAATTTTTCAGTAATTCTTGTGACACAGAACGTATTTCATCAGGGAAAATTCTGCAGAGATATATCGCTAAACTGTAAGTACCTTGTCGTTTTTAAAAATCCCCGCGATAAAAGTCAATTCGTGCATTTAGCGAGGCAAATTTATCCGGAAGATAGTTTAGAACTTCTAAAAATATATAAAGAGACCACTCAGGGGCCTTACGGGTGTTTACTGATAGATCTTACTCAGGAGATTAACGACACATTAAGATTCCGAACGGATATTTTTAACAAAGATTTTGCAACCTGTTTTTGTCCACAAAGTTCCTTGAATAGTAAAAATGGTGTCAAGAGTGAAACGATTAAAGGACAACAAGCATATGCTTTATGTACTTAAAAATGCTAAATCAAACTTAAGAAATGCTATCATTAAAAATGCCGATCCCGAGGTTATAAAAACCCTTTGTGAAATCATACTCAACACCTTAAAAGGAAATCATATGCCTCATGGTAAAATATATAATTCGCTGTGTAAGTATAAAAAGGATATGCGAAAATTAGTTGACGCAAAAAGATCTGTAGCAAGACAACGTAAGTTGCTAATACAACGGGGAGGATTTTTGCCAGTTTTATTAGGAAGTGTGCTATCGGGTGTAATAGGTTCGCTAATTGAAAAATATGCA
This sequence comes from Eutolmus rufibarbis, assembly GCA_963920795.1. NCBI lineage: Eukaryota > Metazoa > Arthropoda > Insecta > Diptera > Asilidae > Eutolmus > Eutolmus rufibarbis. The sequence continues at coordinate 27,345,032 of OY987207.1, forward strand.
TAAAGCTAATAACCTTAACAAAATGCTGCTTCTTTCACCGGAAGTGTATAATAATCTGAAGGGTGAAATTGAGCAAACTGCAAATTTATCATTATTTGATAAATCAATGAATAAGATATTAAAAAGTAAAAATCTGTCTGACAAAGAAAAGTGGTATAATTATAGGAATGAATTAATAAAGTTTTTTAATGCGAAACGTAAAAAGTCGCAGGTTTTCGAAAAAAGAAAAGTTAAAATTCCCATTCAGGAAAATTTTCCAGTTAAACATAAGAGTTTGAGAGATAGTTCTACTCAAACAAAAATTATTTTTAAAAAGGATGAATCAACACAAGCCTCACCGATAAAAGAAAATATATTTGAAAAGACACCTTTTGAGATAGAAGAATTTATTTTTGAGGAGCCGCATGAAATAACACCGCCAAGGAGATCTTTATCTCCAGCTGCTAAACGACGTTTATCAGCTAGTGGGATAGCAAAAAGTCTTAAACCCCCAGCAAAAGTGCCAAAAATGCAAGATAAAGACTATAAAGTAATAACCGGCACTGATGGTATAACCCAGTATACTGTGCCTGCGGATATGAGTGTTGACGAGGCTGCTAACCTTATAGAGGAGCTAGAACAAGGTGCACCAAAAGAAAAGGTACCGACTAGACAGCCTATATTAAGGCCATCACAACTAGATCCGGGGCAATACGAGCTTGCATTCCCGGTGAAAAAAGGACTGCGACAAAGTGAACGTTTAAAAGGTAAAAAAGAGCGAAGTTCAAGTGTGCCAGACGTTGCTTGGGTTAGACTTTAATATATAAAAATGCCTGTAGATATAGTAAATAACGAGTTTTACGTATGTCTTTTAAGCAACAATTCTATGCAAATTTATCCTGAAAACACTCTGTCAACCTTTACAAATGCACTTGCTAGCCCATGTAAGTTTTCTAACAGCTGGTGCGTTGGAGTGACTGAAATTTCATTGCCAAACTATGAGATAAATGAAAGGAAGGGGGTGAAGCGTGATATAGCTGATGCAGTAAATGAGAGTAGTTTTAAAAGAATGAAGCGCGAAACACCTGATAACCAGTTAAAGGAAATAAGAGAGCAACAAAAAGCAAATTTGAAATCATTGACCGTAAAAGTAAATGATAATGTTAAACTTGAGTGGACAAAAGAAAGCCTTGAGCAAGCTAGCTATAGATCAGGTCAGGTGAATTTTTCAGCGTTTCTACTAACATTTTACAACGCAGTCAGTCCTTCTTGGTATACCATGTTTTTGGACGACGTTAAAAAGGCGATGTGGGATCGGCTGGAAGCTGATTTTTTGGATAATGTGATACCTGAGATAAACTACACACAAGAGCCGGAAGAGTTTATCCTACACATTTATCAAGGGAGAAAAACTTCGGAAAATGTCATTTTAAAGTATAAGGACTATGAGTCAGTTGAAGCATTTGTTGACGACTTTATTGGGCAAATTCCTAGAAGAAAAAGAAAACATATTATCATACAAAATGCAATCGATAATTACACACATCCTGCCCTTAGCATTAAACGAGCCCGAGATAAAGCAACAACAGGTACCGCCAAAAAGGTGCATGACATGTTTGAACTACGGCTAGAAGACTTGGGAGTAACAATAAGGATAAAAAAACCATTACCGTCACACCTTAATGTTAAAGATCTTGTCACGCTGTTAATATCAAATGTACATTTTGACGATCAAGCAATTAGCGAGCAAGAAAAACAGAAAAAGGTTATTCAGATTAAAGATACAATTTTCGGTATTTTAAACAGGTTAAAAAAAGATTCAATAACTGCAAAAGCACCTAATCAGCGGCAAATTACTAAAAATAGTGATGTTTTGGATGTACCATACGAAAAGCAGAGTTCGGGAGAATACTTGACAACACCAGTGCCTATTGATACAAATATAGACAATTTGTCGGATTTTTTCACGGATATATTTCTTCAGACACCTGAAGAAAAGCGTAAACCTGATGCAATACTTTCGGAAATGAAAGAATCATTCAACACTGCTGGACTACGTCAAGAACATATGTCAATCATTAATAAAATTAATGGGCTGGAGAGTACAATCAATGAATTAATACAAAGATTCCCCCGAGAATCTATGGAGATATCACAAAAATGTTATGATAAAAACTTGATTTTCATTTACACCGATATTATTAAACCGCGAATTATTGGTAATAAATTAGCTCGATACTTACGAGTGATACCGACACAATCGTGTGAGGGCGTACTAAGATTTGAGCATGTAGAATACTGCCCTATCGAGAAAACATTTATAGAAGGTATTTCTATAAAAATAACTGATAGCCAGGGTGAATTGATTAATTTTAGATCAAGTTATACTCCAACTTATGTCATGCTTCATTTCAAAACACAATAAGCTATAAATATATGTGCACCCCGCAACCAATTTTCAATTTGATGACACTTTGCTTGACTTTAGCCCTTAATAAAAATGAATTCATATTATACGCGATACTACTTACTACAAAGCGGCGGTAATTTGTCGGATATAGGAGAATTGTATCAGACCCCGCTTACTTACCAGCGAGGAAGAGGTATTGGCAGTTTCTTCAGCGGTCTATTTCGTTATTTGCAGCCGTTAGTTGCTTCCGGAGCTAAAGTTATAAAACAGCAAGCGCTGAAAACTGGAAAAACAATACTGCAAGAAATTGGCAGCAAGCCGGTTAAAGAGATTTTAAAGGATCAGGGAAAAGCAGCTGTACAAGATCTAGCGCAAAAAGGTATAAATAAACTCTTCGATAGTATGGGCGGTGCAGGTATAAATAATCGCACGATTATTAAAAGAGCTAATCCTTTTACGACGTTACGCTTAATCAAGTCTCCTAAACGAAAAAGACGTTCAAAACAAGCAAAACGTGCTACGAAAAAAACAGCAAACAAGAAGAAAAAATCTATAAAAGGCAAACGCGGTTTTCATAAACGTGCATTGGATATTTTTGATAAATAAGCAAAATGTCCACGTATAACGAGTGCATGAAGTCTGAGCTGGACCTTTTCTCTACACCGACTGTTCAAAGTAATATTTTAAAAACCGAAGAAGTAGCATACAAGCCTATAGCCTCATTAGATAACTCATCAGTTTTGGAATTTGTTTCGCTGGGACATGGAGATACATATCGAGACTTGTCAAGTATATACCTACGTTTAAAAGTGCAACTAATTAAATTTAAAGATGGAAAAGAAGAACTTTATACTGGAAACGAAATTATTGTAAAGGCCTCAGACGGTACCGTGAAGTCCGTGCCTGATGAAGGCCCTGGTGTTGTTAATAACGTGCTTCACTCGCTCTTTCGTCAATGCACTATTTACCTAAATGGGAGACCGGTTGTTCAAACTGACAATAATTACAATTATAGGGCGTATATTGAAAACTTGTTAAATTATGGAAAAGATGCGGCATCAACACACTTAGAATCTGTTGGCTGGTATATCGATGAAAACAGCATAGACAATATTCAAGATGACGGCCAAAATTTAGGTTACTCAGCAAGACGAAGACTTTTCAATAAGAGCAACGTTGTCGAGCTAATGGGGAAAATACATGCTGATATGTTCAATCAAGACAAATTATTAATGAATGGTGTAGATCTGCGCGTTGTGTTATCACTTGAAAAACCCGAATTTTACCTCTTGTCAAAAGATGATGACAATTCCCCACGAATTAAGATTTTAGAGGCTACTATGTACATGAATCACGTAACTGTTAACCCCAGCATCATGTTAGCTCATGAAACCGTTTTACAACGATCAAACGCTGTATACCCATACAAACGAGTCGAAGTTAAAACATATACTATACCTGCAAATACATACACATTATCCTTAGACAATATTGTCATAGGACAATTACCAAATTTATTAGTGTTTGGTATGGTTGATAACGACGCATATACAGGAAATCGAACAAAAAATGCCTATAATTTTAAACATAATAACATCACAAGATTTAATTTATCAGTAAATGGTGTCCAGATACCAAACCAGCCTATGGAATTTGATTATTCAAAGGAAAAACCAATTAGTACAAGAGGATACATCTCCTTGTTTAAAGGAACTGGAATACATTATTTCGATAAAGGACATCAGATTTCAAAGAAATTCTTTGACAACGGCTGTTTTCTTCTTGCTTTTGACTTAACTTCTGACCGTTCATATAATTCTACTTGCGGTAATCTATTAAACCAAGGTACGGTTAGAATTGAAGGAAGATTTAAGGAGGCTTTGAAGACAACAGTAACCTGCATCGTATATGCTGAATATGACGGAAGTGTGGAAATCGACAAGGATAGGAACGTATACACTAGCTTCTAAAAACTATATATAAGATGATGCAATTTAGAATTAATCACAGCGCATAGACGGTGAAACCAACTATTATCATGAGTTGCTTGATAAATGCCGAATACTTTTCTGGAGACTGCTTGACTTTCTTGAAAAAGGTTTCTTTTGCGGGATTCACTGCACAAAGTAAATTATTTACAAAGGAGATTGTCTTCAAATATCCTACGTCAGCTCCAGGATGTGTCGACCAGTCATGTAAATTGGGAAACATTGAACTTAGACGTTTAGATGAAGAGCTAATAAAAACATTAGCAAAATTTACTACAATACTTGTTTGCGATACGCCAACCAAGGAATTTATAAATAACTATGTTACATCCTATACCAAGGTTATTGACATAGGAGCAGCAACGCTGGATCTGGAACAAGAATGAACACGATCGATCTTACAAAGTCACTTGCAAATAACCCCACTACGAAAAGGTTTTTTAGAGGAGTATTTGCGTGTGACCGTCTACCAAAAGAAATAAAAAAGCCCGCATGCATCATAGCCAATACGGATCCTGCGCGAAAGAGCGGCACCCACTGGGTTGCATTTTACATTCCGAAAAAGGGCCCTGCGGAATACTTTGACTCGTATGGTAAACCCCCCAGTAACAGGTTTTTTCGCAACTTTTTACACACTAATTCAGATGTGTTTGTAAACAATAAAAAAAGATTACAAGGTGCACTTTCATCTAGCTGCGGACATTATTGCTGTGTGTATCTGTATTTTCGGTGTAAGGGAAAAGGTTTAAAACACTTTCTAAAACAATTTTCCTTCAATAATTTTCGATTAAATGATGATAAAGTTGTGAATTTATATCGCAAAATATACTTGAGAAAAATATTTAAAAAATTTGGTGGGGGTAAATATAACCAGTTATGTAAACCGGAAAATAAGAGTATAAATACGAGACGATGGTGATGTTCACTTAATGTTAAAGTGTAAGCCTTCGCTTCAAGATGGAACAAGCACATAAAGCTAGAAAAATTAAACAGCTGAGTGCAAAAAGAGTGTGTGGAGAAAAGATTGAGGTGATAGATCCAAAACCTAAAAAGCAAAAACCTCGACCAATACGTAAAAAGGGCGAAAAAGGATCAAAGGCCCCGGGCGAAAATCTTTTGCTGAACTATACGTATCATCTGGACCATCACCATAATCAGAAGGTTGTGCTCGGATTTGATCCGATCTCGTTTGAGGCCAAGATAGTCTTTCACCGTCATGGCTCTGCGCCTGTCTCAACATTTTACTCTGGATGGCTGGAAGTTTTCAAACATCTAACCAAACTAAAAGACGAAGTTATTCCGGACATGTTCCCGCCCAACCAAGAGGAGCTTCAGACGAAATACACAATTCCCGTTGGTACAGGACATATTGAGCTGACCCTTAATGAGCTCTACAAATTAATCGATATGCAGGATTTCTTCAAGATCGTAATGTTCCATAATAACAACGCTGCCGAAAGCGCAAAGGAGTACTATAGGAAATATTGCGAAAAGTGTAGAAGCAAAAATTTAATTTTGCTACCTGAAGAAGACTTTTTTATACCGTCTAGAACCTCTTATGTACATCTGAATTATTCTAGACTTTTCTTTGAGATACCTCTGTATTGCAGTACCAATATTCTGTTCGATATAATAAACATTTAATAAATTTTTTTAAATTAAAACACATGAGTTTGTTTTTTCTGATTTTCAAATTATAATTTTATTGATTAACATATACAGGTACATATTTACACAGTTTTGTCGAGCGCAACGAACAAAAGATACATTATTGTGGTTTTTGCAAGGAAATTGATAATTTCTAAGTTCGCTTAGTCTAGGTAATTCTCCAAGCTCGATGATTTCTGAAGTTGGCGTGTATTTTCTGACAAATGAAGCCTTGATTTCACCTTTTACATATACTGTTGCATTTTTAAATCTTGAGAACACTTCGGGTAAATTGTTGTAGCTAAGGTTTCCGTCATTCCAGCGTAGACCATTTACATTCTGCATGTCATACTGGATCTGTCGTCTAGCCTTTGATGACAACTCCTGGTATGGGTAGGGGGGGATGAAACAATAAGCGTCTGGGATGATTGTTCCAACAGCAAGGACGGCAAGCTCTTTAATAAAATACTGGCCGTTGTTTCCGCATACAAACTGAATGTCCAAAATAAATTTGTCCATATTATCACTTGGGGATAAAATACGGTATGAGACAATGCCGTGCGTGAACATTTATATATATGTGCGTAATATGTACAGGTTTCTCATTTTAACAAATTGCGAATCTCCTCACTGCATCTGCATCCGGAACAGTTAATATTGTCATGAATGTTAGAGTCCATAAACTCTTCAATGTCCTTGAAACGGTGCATGTTATATTTTTCAAAAGCGATCTCCTCAGGTAGAAAATGTCTTAGGTCCCAGAGATAAGCGTGTAGCTTGATGCACAAGAATAAATCGCAAAAATGTTCCAACTCGATTTCGACATTAAGGTATAGCTCGCATATAATAAGTCCGCGGCGAGATTTCTCCTCCGCCTCCTTATTTAAAGCTCTCCAGCCCATATCGTTTGCAAGATACGTTATACATTTATCTTGATCAATTTTGAGCTCGCACACTATGCACTTAATAAGACCTTTCAAAGCAGGATAGACCTCAGGTAAATTTCCAGCATGACGCATCCACATTGTGTTTAGTTGTGTTCTTTTACGGTTCTCTATCCGAAGACTTGAAATCAAAAAAAGCATTACTGACCACTTTGCTACTGTTGACGATGATGGTTGCATCTTACTAATTTATAATGGTTAATTTCTTACATACATACATACATATATCCTTAATTTACACTATATTTAAATACATTTAAATTTTGACAATTTCAAAAACTCTAAGTACTTAGGTGTACAACAAACTTAGAAATAATTTTTGTACAGTATGAATAGTTACTTAATTTATCTAATCTAAGTTGTCTAATTTCCGCTTTTTGAAACCGTAAGGGTAAGAAAAGTGATTTTCAGTTACTACGCGCTTGTCAAAGGTAAATGACAAATGTTTTTTTTCCAGTGAAGATATAATAACTCCCGGGCGTTTTCTTTTAATTTTTTTCTCATTTGTTACACATACATTATCTTGGAAACTTTCATCAATAACCATTGATTTTAAACATTCAAAATTGATAATTTTGGAATTTTCAAAATTAAGTGTAATACCTTTACATTTGATAATATATTCAGGATCTTTTCCAGTCTCAATTTTTAAGCCGTAAGTTTTTGGCCCCGTGGTTACAAATTCTGAGATAAAGGCGTTAGCCCCGAAACATTCAATCTCGTCTGTAAGATCACCCAAAAAGTCAGATATGGCGAATGGAAAAGGGTTTTGTTTATCATCTACAAATATTAAGCTATCAGTGTCACAATATAGAATTTTATCCCCCACTTTTTCTAAAACTTCATAGAGTTTAAGTCTGGCAAATGCAGTTGTGTAGGCCGCAATCGGAATATTTATGTGAGGAAGACTATTTAGAGCTTCTTGTATATATCTCCATGTAACCCACATGGTATCTTCATTAATCGGGTACAAGGAGCAAATTTCGATCCCTGGAGATTGTACAAAGTCACAAAACTCTTTACCGTCGCTGAAAACTTTTGTATAGCTTCTGTCTTCTCTTTGAGCAAATTTACCCCAAAAAGAATTTAGACAGAGTTTTGCAGTGTTTCGTCTACCAGGATTTTTACAAATTTGATCTTTGTCTAGTGCAATGTTTTCCCTTATTTCATAGGATTCAAGAAAACTATCCTTTTCATCTTCCGTTAAACATTTACCGCCCCAACCGCTTGCCTCCTGTTTAATTTTTAAGAAAGTGTTCACATATTCTGTAAACAAGCCACCGGTTTTTGTAGCTGGATCATATACAGTGTGGTCATATTTCCAAACCTCGAAAATCTTTTTTATCTGATAACCTTTTTTTACAGCTAAAGCTACCTCGGGTATAACCCATACACCGGTAATCTCTCTTTCATCTTCATTGTGATGGCAACCAGAAATTTGATTTTTATCTGTGCATTTTCTACAGAGAGCAAAATATAACTTTAGCCTAGTTTTGAAAGGTAGCACAGGTAAAAGTAAATTAGAAGGTGGGATAACAGAGAACATAATAAAACCGTGCATTAACAGAATTTCTGATACTGCGGGCATATCACAGTTTCGAAATATTTTGGGGTGTCCGATAGGGTAGGGCGAATATTTATTAATATACGGATACAGACTTGTAAAGTCTAAATACCGTATTACCTCCTTTTCATTCACTTTATGATACAGCTTAAAAACTTCAGTACGCCCACCGAAAATAGCGTTACGTGGATTAAGCGGTAGGGGGATGTTGGCAATACGGTTGTTCAACTCTTGATCTACATCAGGATTGTTTTTCAAGAATTTTCTAAATTCACATTCCCACATATAAACTAAATTGTAATTTAACCGTTTGATTGTCTCAATTCTTTTAAGAGTGCTTTCAAACCTTTGGCTCATAGTCTCAATCTTTTGTGCAGTGTTATTAGCTACATCTTGGACTTTAAAGCAATCTCTACATCCATGGTAGAAACAGCCAAAGAATTCATAAACCGTGTTTGTTTCTAAATTAAAACCGTCTACTTGTAATCCCCCCCTCTCCAACTTCACTTCCCCTGTATTATGGGAAGCTGTAATTTCTTGATTAGCTTTTAAACTTTCCCAAATAAGCCATTTTGTGGCAATAGCTGAATGGTTTTGGGATTTGTAGTAGCCATTCTTAGGCATTATACCTAAAGTATCATTTTGGAGAAAGTTTTTTCGAAAAACAAGCATACAAGTGGACGCAATAGTCAAAGCTTCTGTAAACGGGTTTATTCCCGTGATGTCAAGAAATTCTTGCATAAATCGGGCGCAACCCAGACGCAAGATATTGACATCATTTATGCAATATTTCAACATTTCTTTTCTATTGTTGAAAATTCCTTTGGATGCGGCATTATACCAGATTGAAAACTTTTCTCTTTCTTTGACCTTCATAGCCGAATAGCCGTACAGCTCGGGGGAAGGGTAACTACCAATGTAATCAATATTTTCAGCTTTGTTGAAATAATAAGGGTAATAACCCTTTTCATAAGCCTTAATATCAAACACTTCAGGAAATTTAGAAAGAGGAACCGCCAGAAAATTTAACGAATCGATAAATGTCACATTCTCACACGTCATTTTCATAATTTTAGTACCGTTCATTATTGGCTCTATTTTTAACTTTCTGGCTACTAGCTCAGAAATGATAAAGTGCCCGTCATATCCCTGCAGGTTATGTGCGATGCAATACACTTTAGATACAAAAGGACGAGTACTCAAACAATAATCTAGAAATTGTTTTACAACGTCTGTACCTTGCTCAAATATGTGCTGTCTATCGCCACAAACATCACATTTTTCTTCAATATCTGTTTTGTTATAACAGTTGTAGCATATTTGTTGTGCAACAATCAAGTTTACTACATGTAAATAAGATGCTGTACTATTCCCGTATAAGGTGTTCTGAGTACTTTCGCAATCGAAAAATATTATCAAACATTTTTTACCCGCGTTCCCTTTATACTTCTTAATATAACAAAGATGTTCTTGTGGAACAATTTTGGAGCAAATCTTACAAAAATACTCATTGCAAGTGTGCTCCTTTAACGTTCTTTTACTAAGAACAAGAAATTTACTACACAATTTACAAATTTTAAAAGTGTCGCACACATTTTTATTTTGCATTTTATTTTGAAAGTGATTTCTATAACAGTTATCACCTCTAAATGTACGGTTACACTTTTCGCATGTTCTGACTTTTTCGACAAAATCACACGGCGGAAAAGAGTCACAGTAACGACATTTTACCTCGCATTTGTGCATTTTCACATTCGTTAACTTGTCACAAAAAGCGCAGGCATACTTTTTATTAAAAAAGCCGGTCAATGATTTAATTACATAGAAATGCTTTGACATTTGTGAGTAATAAAGGAAAATCTTTTTAACCAAGCTGTCTTCAATAGGTAGTTTGAAACGGATCGAATTTGGGTTTTTTATATCATCGAACACGATAATTTGGAAATTTCTCAAAAATTTCTGAAATTTATAAAGGTCTTTTAAATTACAGCCTTTATCACTAACAACCACGTTTGAATCTTTGCACAGCTTCTTTGCTAATTTATCCAACGAACGGAAAACCGATAAATTACTCTGATTATTCAAATTATCTGACGCCATCTCGATACCATAGCAGATGCTTCGAGGAAGACAATTTAAATCATCATCCTTACCAACATCTATCACACTGGTTTTCCGAGATAAAACTGAACTTTCCTCTGCATGTCGAGGATCAATTTTGCCGCCTGCAAAAGGGAATTTGACAATATCTGCATTTAATTGCAAGACATCATCTGAAAGGAAGAGTGTGTTCGATTGAATAACATTTGCAATTAACCCTATGATATATTCACCGGATAATTCTGTCATTGGTCTAAGATAAGACCAAATGGCCTTTACATGCGGTGAATTTGGAAGAGTAAGTGAAAAACTAATCTTACTGCCTTTCACGCAATTTGGCATGAGATCTCTGAGTATACTATCAAACGTTTTCTCTAAGGCTGTCATGGGGTTTTTATCGGTACCACAAAAATCTTGTAGCTGGAACGTCATTTTCACACCCTCGGTATGGAATTTTTTAAAATATGTCGTTTGTCTCGATAATAATTTATAACCGGCGGCTTGTGATCCACCGCCACATAGAGCCACACGATTATCTTCACTGCCTGTTGGCATCACGTTTTCAGAAGAGTCTTTTTCGCTTATGTCAAGCAAATTAATGGCGCTTTCAGACGTACCGCTATTAGTTTCGCTCACCGTTGAGTTATTTTCTTCACTGATTTGTAGGAAATCAGTAGTGCTTTTTAATGCGCTGTGTGAAAGCGGCACATTATATAAAATCGAATATTTCGACAACAGAGTTAATAGACAGAATTTTTCACTGTCTGAAAATGTCACCTTTTCCCTTTTCACTACCTTTATACAAGTGTTTAGAGCAGACAAAAATATTTCTGAATTTAAATTCAGTGCGCTTT